>OX388329.1:17573012-18773012 GCA_947579605.1 Athripsodes cinereus
GTTTTAATTTAATTTGTGGCTGTTGTGTCATTGAGAAACCTTATAAGGAATACGTATGTTCGTGAGGTTCTCAAGGTGGAACCAGTACTCTTGCATATAGAGAGGTCGCAGTTGCGATGGCTGGGTCACGTTCTCCACATGCCAGAAGACAGACTACCACTTAGATCTTTGGAGGCTGTGGGAGAGGGCAGAAGACCGCGGTGGGCCGCCCTAGAAGAAGCTGGCAAGGGCAGGTGTCAAACTTGTGTGTTGAAAGGCTTGGTTTGGAGTGGCCAGAGGTCCTGGAAGCAGAGGTTGTCAAGGATCTCTGGAGGAGGTACCTAGGCGCAATGGTCCCCCGACCCAACTAAGACAAGGGGAAGAAGATGTATGTTTGTATGTATGTTTTAATTTTTAATGAGTGTTATTTTTATTTTTCAAGTAATTTAATTATTTTTTAGGAAAAATGCGTCAAACTACATACAACATGACTGTGACTGTTGACATGGCAGTGAAAATATAGGATGAACAAGCGTGAACAGACGTGTTCACTTTCGACGAACAGGTTTGACCCTGACACTCTGGATGATCATCCAAAGTGAAGCAATGTGAATGCTACTTAAAGTGACATTTTTGTAAGTTCATTTTGGCTGGTTCGGATCAGTGAGACAGTGTCGCATTAATTAAGCGGCAAATACATTAAGACCAGGTTTAAAGCTAAATTAGTGACATGCAAGATGCAACTGATATCGCTACATTAATAAGCATAGCCATAAGTAGCATTCACAATTTCACATTGCTACACTTTGGATGATCACCCAGAGTGTCAGGATCAAACCTTGTTGTATTATAGTTTGATGTATTTTCGTAAAAAAATAAAAAAGTAGCTCTTAATAAAATAATAATAATATGATTCTCGAAAGCATAATAATTTTGTACACGATTCTGACTTTCAATACAAATTCAGACAAATAATAAGATAAAACTTGTGTATGGTTATTTCACTGAATTCCCATCCTATTTTTCGTCTTATTCTCTATGAATTAGTATTGAATAAACAAAATTTTCATGCTGTTAAGAATAATATAAATTTGTTTTAATTTTGAAAAACTGTTATTTTTCATTTATAAATATTTTTTAAGATATGCATATCACATGACCTTAAGTGTTGACATGCCAGTGAAAGCATTGGATGGACAAGTGTGAATAGAGGTGTTCACTTTCGATGAACAGCTTTGGCTATGGCACTCTGGAAGATTAATTATTACCCAAAGTGAAACAGTCTGAATGCTACTTTAGACAATACGTTTCTCATAAAAAAAAATGAACCCCTTACACAATATATTTTCACTTCCCGCGTGCTCTGAAAACAAAATATTGCAGAAAATTTATAAAATTACTGAAGTAAAGGGGCACGCAGTGTAAACTGTCTTTTACATACGAAATCGAAAGATTTGTAACAAATTAACGCGGGATTTGATTTCTTAATTTGTTTAGCGCGGTTTCTTTGTGGTTTTCGTAATTAAATACAAATTATTACTGTACATTATTAGTGCAAAAACTATGTACTTAATTTCACTTCCGCGTATTATAATAAATTGTTGCGATCTTATCTCCACTTGCATAATATTTCTATTTACCTAAATGAAGAAGTAAAAGTAGATTGCGTTATAAAAACAAAAAAACATATTGTGTGCAAAATAAGATTTTTTCATAAAAATCATTTCGCATGCTCGTGCGTAGCATTAGACACTCAGATAAAAACAACTTTTATTAATTTTGGTGATAGAAAACATCTAATGAAAGGAAAAACAAATAAGTTGTTTTATTTTTAATTTAGATAGTACTTTTTTGTTGAAATATAAAAAAAAATCTCTTATAAATATTTTCTTTAGTAAGATTTTGATGTACAATTTCTAGAATAGCCTGAAAGATCTGTAAATATTTTAGATTTGAAGTAATTTTCACATACATATTTGGTTATTTGTCGAGTACACCATTTTTGATGATATTAGGTATCTCTTAAAATGTTCATTTTATTTAAAAATATTTTTTACTAGAAAAGAAGGTTTATGAAATCAAAACACATTTTAAAGAGTATGAAATATTTATTTGGAATTAATGTTCCCATAAAAATGGATAATATTAAACGCACATAGTTTATATCTTTGGAGTTATTTAATGTAATATGTGTTGAGAGAACATATGTAAATCATATTAGGTATATCATATGAATATTAGAGAATCTAATACATTAATTGCTGAATTCCCAAATTCTACGCATCAACAAACAAAATCTCAATGCTGCAATGGTATAAGATTAATGTTATATAATTCATGGTCCATAAAAATGTAACATAAACAATAAGACAAAAGTATGAATAATAATACAAACAGTCTTTCATAAATATGAAGATATAGAAACTGTTTGGAATAATTTTATATTTTGATTGCTACCTATACATGTCCTTAACATTAATTAAAGTACATATATACCTACATACAAATTCATTTGAAAATAATATGTTTGATACTAAGGATTATTACGTAACTAATACCAACTTAATCTACATTTAAATATATGAAGACTAGCATAATTCAGTGTTGCCTTAACCAAAAGTATAAAATACACATTTCATTTTAATCAGATGCTTCTTTAGAAGGTCATTGTATGGTACAGTGGCCATCTTTAACAATCCATCAAATCATCTCTCATATTTTATACTAAAAGGCAATCATTCACTCTCACCACCACTGCTCAAGACATGCCTTCAGCAAAATAATTGTTTATCACAGCATGTGTTCAAGAGTATTTAGCAAATATTTTCATTACACTTAATAATAACCTAAACACATTACAACATAACCTACTAACTTGTCCAATTGTTTCCCAACAGACTCTAATTAGGAATTTGATCTTTTACAATATTTAAAACCCCATAACATTAATAAGAAAAGGAACTCAAAATCTCATATTTCAAAATTCACTCTTTGTATAACAAAAAGTACAATAAATATTCTTCTATTAATTAAATGATGTTATTAAGGAGAAGTTGCAGAATTATTAAGTTCATAAATATGGTTAAATTTAATGGAGTATGTAGTAGTAATTAATTCTTATTCATATTGAACACATATGTAACTATTTTGCTTTAGCACAATTTCTAAAAAGAAGAAATACATATACATTGACGCAAAATAAGGAATGTCATGTTCTGGTCCAGTTTTCCCCTTTCATTTATATTTGAAAAAGAAATGTCCCATTCATCATATAATAACACTAAACATGATAAACCAAACATATTCTAATACCAGGTATAACTTGGTAATTTTCATAAAAAAAAATAATGGTATTGTGTGAATAATAATAAGGACTGTATTATGCAGGGTCTCTGCTTAGTCATGGATCAGCTGAAGCAGGGTGATAGATAGCCTCAAAATGTGTCGAAACAACCCCCCATATGTTTGGATTTCACTATAAATTAAGCAAAAAATAAGATATAAGGTTAATCTTTGTAAATTTAGGTCAGAAGATCAGATAAAAAAAATAACATGAAATAGAAAAGTTAGAAAATGCGAAACTTTTCACAATATGAAAGAAAATATCTAAAAAAATTAAGGGGATAACGATGTTTATTTTCAATACCTAAATCATCCTCACTTTAGCTACCTATATTCTGATAATTTTTATTTTAAAATTTCTAAAACATTTCAAATTGTAGACCTCCCATACAAGGCGCCATATGCTTGATATTTTTTTTAAACTAATAAAGATATATATAGACATATTCTATGCCTTTTTCTTTGAAATACTGTCAAATATTGTATTATTTAGCTAGGCCGCCTGTCTTCAAACATCCTCCCATTCTATTGGTTTATTTCGTGTATTATTCTATATTATTTCATCTCTACAAGGTGCCAAGGCCGGCCGATTTTCAGAAAATGAATGACCTTGAAGTACTTGAGAGTACTGAGAAATGCTAACAAGTCTCAGACTCTGTGAAAGGAAACTCCTGCTCTACTCCTCCATATATTTGGAGGTGGGCAGCGTCAAAAGAAACGACGCAGTAGACAGGGACCGATTGTTGGTCGGTATAAGCTAACAACCAACCCTTCTTAACGGAAGATGTTGAAAAGGGCACTCTCTTGCCCGGAGGAGCTAAAATCTTCTCAAAGGCGGAGGAACCTACGAGGTCAACGGCATGAGGATGTGGAATGCAAGGGAAGCTACCACATTAAAGGCTCTAGCAGCATCCCAAAGTACCAACGAGTTATGAAAATGATAAGATCTTTAGTAAAATCTTCCGGAGATAAAATAGACCCCCGTTCGGCTCTCCGGGTGGGGTCTGCTCTAGATCTTGTCATTAAGCAGAATACACACAAAAGAGAGGAGGTGAGAAGAAACCGAAACAGCACACAAGGAAGGTACGCAACCTGGAACGTCAGAACTCTGCTGCAAAATGGTAAGTTAGACAATCTTAAAGTAGAGATGACGAAAATGAAACTAAGCGCGCTAGGAATCTCTGAAATGAGGTGGCCTAGCCCGGGAGATATGTGGACAGGTAATTTTCGTCTAATCCATAGCGGTAGTATAGAGGGTAAACCGGGGCAGGGAGGGGTAGGAATAATGTTAAGCAAAGACTTGGGTATGAGAGTTAAGGGATACGTACACTATGGAGGTAGGATTATTTTAGTCAAACTAGATACCAAACCCGTAGACACAATTTTGATCCAAGTCTACATGCCAACATCTAGCCATAGCGACCAAGAAATTGAGATTCTATACGAAAACATCCAAAAATTGCTAGATGACACAAAAGCCGAGGAAAATGTTATAGTAATGGGAGACTGGAACGCAGTAGTAGGGGAAGAAAGGGAGGGATCAGTCGTAGGAGCATATGGGTTGGGCACTAGAAATGATGGAGGTAACCGTCTCATCGAATTTTGCACCAAAAATAAAATGTTTGTAGCCAACACCTGGTTTCAACACCACTATAGACATCGCTATACATGGAAATCTCCCGGAGACAGATTTCGATTACAGATTGATTACATTCTTACGCGTCAACGATACAGGAATCAAATTAAAGATTGCAGGAGCTATGCAGGTCCGGACATTGATAGCGATCATAATATGGTTGTGGCGGAAACCATACTGAAATTCAAAAGGCTCGAGAAGAGAACCACAAAAAGATGGGACCTAAAGATGCTAAAAATAAAGGAAGTACAAGAGAAATACGACAAAAAAACTGAGATATGCGATTTTGAGAGCAATGATAATGTAGATAAAGTATGGGGAAAAATTAAAGAGAAAATAACCGCAGCGGCAGACGAGGTTTTAGAGAAAAGAAAGCCGCAAGCTAGGAAAGAATGGATCACAGACGACATTTTAAAAATGATCGAAGAAAGAAGGAAGCTAAAGAATTCTCAAACAGAAGAAGGGAAAAAGGAATATAAAGCCCTTAGGAATAAAATTAACAGAGAATCCAAGCTGAAAAAGGAATGTTATTTGCAAGAAAAATGCAAAAATATCAACAGAAATATAAAACAAAGGAAATTCGAAACCGCATACTCTGAAGTAAAGAACTTCTTCAATGAAAAAACACAGCCACGATGTGCTATACAAGATAAAAACGGCAAACTGCTGTTTGAGGACGAACTGATCGTCAAAAGATGGAAGGAATACCTAGAACAATTGTACAAAGGAAAGAACATACTCCAGGAAAGCAAAGCACTGGAAACAGAATATGACGTAGAAAATAATGGAGATGACATCTTAAGAAGTGAATTTGATATTGCATTAGCAAAGTTGAAAGACGGCAAAGCACCAGGCATCAACCTGATTCCATCAGAGCTGCTTAAATGCGCGGGAAAAGGCATGCTTGATACATTGTATAAGCTCGTCTGCAAAATATACGACACAGGAGAGATACCTGAGGACTTTGCCAAATGTCTAATACGAGCGCTTCCTAAGAAGGCAGGCACGACAAAGTGCGAACAACACAGAACCTTAAGCATGATATCACACGCTTCTAAGATACTCACCAACATTATAATGAAAAGGGCGGAAAATAAAATAAACGAAACACTTTCAGAAGATCAATTTGGATTCCGCAAGGAGACTGGTACAAGAGATGCAATCCTGAGTCTCAGACTTATTCTAGAAAAGAGAATAACAATTAATAAAAACACATATATAGCATTCATCGACCTTGAAAAAGCATTCGATAAAGTAGAATGGGAACAACTTTTTAACACTCTAAACCAGATAGGAATGAGTTATAAAGACAGAAGAGCAATCTGGAGCTTATACAAGAACGAAATGGCTGTGATCAAAAGCGGAGAGAGCTGCGCAGAAGCAAGGGTCGAACAAGGCGTAAGACAAGGATGCTCAATGTCGCCAGCTCTCTTTAACTGCTATATACAGGGAGCCATTGATGAACTGAGAGAAGAAATGAAGAACTGGACAGGAGTAAAATTAAATGGGAAAAAGGTCGACATGATCAGATATGCTGACGACATAGCACTGCTCGCAGACTCCGAGATGGAGCTGAACGAAGCCTTAGGAAAAATGGAAAGTATTCTGTTGTCAAAGTACAACATGAAAATAAATAAAGAAAAAACAAAATGTATGGTCGGTCGTTGGAAGAGAGGAAGCGACTGCGAACATTGCCATAAATGGAGTGAGCATCAAACAAGTAAGTGAATTCGTGTACCTGGGCAGCAGAATAAACCAGGATGGACGCTCCAAATCGGAAATTGTAAGCAGAATAAACCAGGCAAGGATTGCCTTTAACAAAAAATCAAAGATATTGGAATCCCCAAATATCGACTTAAGCGTAAGGAAGAACCTTACTAAAGCCTTTGTATGGAGCATTCTGCTTTATGGTTGTGAGACATGGACCATCAGCAAGAGTGAAAGCGGACGGTTGGCGGCCTTTGAGATGTGGTGCTACAGACGCATGCTCAAGATCCATTGGTCGGAGCACGTCGAAAATGAAGAAGTATTAACCAGGGTAGGCGAAAAAAGGCAACTCCTTAAGAGAATCAGCCAACAACGAGCTAACTGGATTGGCCACAACATCAGGCATCCAGGACTACTCATCGCCATCGCGGAGGGTAAGACCGAGGGGACAAATGGCAGAGGCCGACCAAGAGAAGCATATATGGACCAACTGAAGAGAGACATGAACTGTGGCTCATACGTAGGGCTAAAAAGACTGGCTGAGAATAGAGACGAATGGAGAAGAAAAACCAAACTCGTTGCAGACCAATCCAGTGGATTGTAGCTCATTATATATATAATAAAGAAAAACACGCGGTGCCTTCAAATATTTTCTTTTAATTATTTTTTATATCTAGGGATATATATTACACATATATTTTGGGCAGAGCAAAAAAGTAAAAGATTATTCACATAAAATTTTGGAGTAAAACAATAGGAAAATTCTATGATTTAATTGAATATGTGTGTATGTGATACATTATAGACAACCTTTTACGTCTGAAATTTTCATTACATTCTAAGAAAATTTAATTTTAACATTGTGATTTAACTATTTAATTATTGAAAGAAGGTGCTACGAGGTAATGAGCAATGTCACTGTTTTTCATTTTATTCTTTTCTACTACGGTTTTAAACATAATGAATCCTACAAAAGTAGGTACTTAAAATTGACTAAATATTCAACATTCATGTATGGGCTTAAAATTTGGAAATAATTTGTATGATTGAAAATTAGGTATTCATTCAGTCATATAACATGTTTTATATGTTCATATATAATATATGACTACAACTACACCATAACGGCGTATCCACAAGTGGGGTAGCCAGCAGAAAAGCTGCATGTAATAAACATGCAGGCCGTCTTCTCTGTGCCAGTAAAAATTTAAGACCTTCAAGATGGGTTGCAAACCTCATTGCTGAATCCGAGATGTAATATATGAAACAAACATATAAACAGATTTTTCTCACAGCATTAACATATTTTACAAGTAAAAGGGCTTATATGCTTGGAAATAGTTCCTTATTCGACCAACTGTGAAATTTACATAGAAAAATTAGACTGATTTAGGAATTTTTCAGAATTTATCGCACTGGAAGATGAAACATGGGATAATAAATCTGTGGCAATAAAAAGTTGATTTTGGAAAATATATATTAAATAGCGCCTTATTGAGGGAGGTCTCTAACTGACTAAGAATTTCAAAAAGCAACATTTAGAGAAAAGTACTGTGTCATATCAGTTTTACACATGTCATAGTGAGTGATTTAGTGTAATTGTGGAGTATCCTAATGGGATATGATATTTCACCAATCAATATGTTCATCATTCTAAAAACTAAACTTCAACATAGCTTGATGCGCTGAAGCACTATACAACAATAAATAATAAAATGGAAATTACATTGTTTGGAAAACAAAATAATTGTGAACTTACACAGTAAAAACATTCACAACATTTGGTCACACAGTATTTCAAATATTTAAAGTAAGTCAGGGAAGATGCCTAGACAAAACTTAAAATTCAGTTTACTGATAAAATCAAAATAGAGGACAAAAGTAGTTGAAAGAAAACCCCTAACTTACTGTCATCATACATTCCTTACAGCTAATATTGTTTTGAGAATATAAGAATTCCAATACATACATTATCACAAATGGAACAATTTTCTTCTACTTAATTAAATTATAAACAATACTTGAGAAGGCCAAAAGATAATTCCATTTAGAAAAGAGAACATGACTGTTTTTTATATACTTTGCCAGCACCAAAACATATTTTATCTTTCATAAAACGAAATAGGAATTAATAATCTCTTAAAAATAAGATACCAATACAAGAAATTTCAAATTACCTCAGCATAGTTGTCATAACTTAAACAATAAGTGTTTCCTATTAGGAATCTTCATCTGACTTACAATTATTAACTCCATCAAATGATGAATAATATAATTCTAATACTAAATTATCAAGTATACATAAGTATAAAATAATAATAATAATCACACAGATTTTATACACTTCATATTTTGTATAATAGTATGGCCAATCACTCAAAATAATAATAAATCATTATTAAATCTAATGTTAAATTGATTTTAAATTAACACTACATAAGAAAATAAAAACAAATAAAACAAAACTTTATGTAGACTATTATCACTCAGTCAGTTTTTCGTTTGAAAATTCCTGGCAAGTTACATATTAGTAAATTAGGCCAAGACAGTGTGGTCGTTACAACAATAGATGAAAACTGGCACTGGTAGGGAGAGTTTATGCACAGCTTACAAAATGCCTTAGCGAGCAACAGTTGTAGTAGCGTCTTTCAGAGCTGTCAACACATCAGCAAGTAAGCGAGAAGGATCTGGAGAAGATGGTGGAGGTTTGGGACGAGAAAGCCCTCTTGCAGATTTCTGCAAACCTTCAAGACGCAAAGCAAGCTCCCTCAGCGGGAATCTTCGTTGTGGTGGTGCTCCCTCTGCACAGTGAGCAACACAGGCTGCGTGCAGTACTCCTAAACCTTCCGCTAGTCGAGCCCATTGTATGGTACCACTGCTTGTATTCAAACTGCGCTCAATACTCTTAGCAAGCTCAGTTATACTCTCTGCACTTACACCCACTGGTGTAGAATACACCACACTTTTATTTTTCACTGCTGGTTTAGCTGGCACAGCTGGTTTATCATCCTGTCCAATCCATTTCTTGTCACCTGATTTGTTAATGTTCATACTACGGTTCATAATATTATTGGAAATGGAACCGTTTTCAGATTTTTGATCTTTGGGTGTGACTTCTGTCTTTGGCGATTCAATGCTTTTATCATCAGAGACTTTTTTATTTTTCACAGACATTTTGGGGCTGGGTTGAGTAGACATGTCTGCTTCCTTTGGTTCCCACAATTTCTTAAGACTACTTATACTACCAGTACTGCGACGTTTGTCATCTTCTTCCTCACCTTTGGATGCCGTATTTAGATCAAAATCTACCCCTTTACTCTCCTTAGAATCGGTATCAGCACTCTCTGGAGATTCTTTAGAGCTTGTTATCTTTGATTTCTCACTATCTTTTTCTTCAGATGGTGTGTCCATTTCTTGTTTCGTATTTACATTATTTGTTGCTGCATCAATTTTTCGAAGACGTGCTTTGAAATCTACAATATTGCCAGTGCTGTCTTGTTTTGTTGGAGTATTTTTCTGCACTTCAACCTTTTTCAACTGAGTTTTGAATGTGTTTTTATTATTTTTTGATGCATCTGGGTTGTCAGTTTTATTTTGAGCAGTTTTGGCAACTTCTGATGTTGCATCTAAGTTATCACAGATCTCTTTCTTTTTTAAATCAGTATTGTGCTTGACAGGATCCATTTTGAGACTTTGAGAGAGTTCTGAAACAAGACGAGATACTGGGTCTCCTAGGGAAATTGAAGATGGAGCTATGTCCACAGGAGGAGAGAGGGGACGAGTGCCTTTTCTATCAGCTCTCTCTTTAATTTCAGCTACAAGTTTCAGTTCCAACATCTCCTTGTAGGAGGGTGGCGGAGGCTCTTCCTCTGGTGGTGGGGGAGGAAGATCTTGAATTGGAGATGGAGGCAAATCGGGTGGCGGTGGCGGAAACTCTAAATCTGCAAGACTAGGACGTTCCTTTGGTGCACTCCTTGAAAATGTTCTAACACCACCTGATGAATTACTGCGGATCATGTGTGTGGGTGCACTATGTTCTACAGGACTATTCTTCTCAGTTACAGTAGTTTCTGGGTCCACCTCACTACCTTCACGTCTTAATGATTCCAAATAAGCTCCAATTCGTGCTCCCTTAGGGAGCGTACCATATCTATTTATTGCTCTTTTAACATTTTGAACTTCTAGTGCTGCAACTTGAACCTGTAAAATAATTCAAAATTATAATAAACTGCAACTATTTCTACATCTCAAATTAAATTAATATAAAGGAAAACCGTCCTGAATATATCATTTTTTATTGGCACAGAGAAGACAATCTTGATGATGGTATAATAGTTGTGCTATAGGAAAAAGTGTGCGATACATTGATAATAAACGATAATTAATATTTGAAAGAAACACATAACCTTTTGAGAAAGATCTTTGGGTGGGTATGTTTTTGCCCTGCGTTGTCTCACTGGTTTACTACTGCTCTGTCCTGGCTGGGACTCTGTGTCTGTGTCAGGGGTGTGTTCAGGCAAGGAACCATCTGAAGAGGCAGCAGCTGTTCCTGAAGTCCATTTACCTCCATTCATATTATTGTCTTCTAGGACCGTAGACGCCACATTATGAGAGTCTTCGGAAGTATACTGAGACTCACGAAAAGAGCTGCACGATGACAAGAGACTGAAATGCAAATATACAATCACTACATAAATTTACAGACAGAGACATTACGGTGTATATAGTCAATTTTTTTTATAGGAATAGAAAATATAATATGCTGTAAAAAATACTTGAATAACCATATTACCAATTTTTATTTTGTAATTACATACATACATACCATCACGCCGCTTCCCTCGCGGGGTAGGCAGAAAGGATCGAGCGCCACTTCCTTCTATCCTTGCATACATCTTTCGCTTCCGTCACTGTCATACAATTCCTCATGCATGCTCTTCTGTTCAATGAGCTCAACACGTGACCGTCCTGTAGGATTTGATTTAAATGATCTTGCCATTTAATCCTCGGACGTCCACGTCTCCGAGCACCATTCCTCTCAGCCAAATATATCTTCTTAGTCATTCTGTCCTCATTCATTCTTTCCACGTTCCCAAACCATCTTAACTTATTAACATTCATCCTTGTTATTACACCAACTTTCATTCCACATTCCTTTCGTATATCACTGTTACTCACACGATCTCTCGGACTTTTACCACACATCCTTTTCAACGATCTCATTTCCACTGCCCTAATGCCACTTTCATCCTTCTTTAACCACGTCCACGTCTCACTTGCATACATAAGTGTTGGCACTAAGATAGCAGAATTTTGTAATTAAAGTTAGTAAAATATACAAAAAATTGACATATCAAAACCAAGCAATTTTACTAAGAGTCACCAGAGTTACACGTGAAAAACTTGCAATGAAAGTTTGTGTTATAACATAAATTGTCGAAAATAAGATAAGTTGGTTTGGTTTGAGTACATGGAAAAATGACAGAAGACAATGACTAAAAAAGTATGATAGAAAGGGTACACAGAAACGTGGTTGCCCGAGGATTACATGACCAGGTTGCGTAGACCAGATCCTCAAGGATGAACTCAATGAATAGGAGAGCATGCACGAGGGAAATGCATGAATGTTGAAGAAACAAAAAGCATGTACAAGGACAGGAATAAATGGCGCTTTCTGCCTACCCCGAAAGGTAAGTGGCGTAATGGGATGATAATGTTAACCTCAAAGAGAACAATGTTATAAAACTTGCCTTGTTCTTTTTGGAGGAGTAGGTGCTTGCTTCCCTCGCCTATTTATTGGTCGTCTCATTTGTACAGAAGTGGTAGATGGAACAGCCCGTTCTGATGATCCAGAACCACCAGTTGTTGCGGCACTACGACGTCCAGAGAATGTGAGTAGTGGTGTGGAGGTGGGAGGAGGAGGTGATTGGTCTACATTCACCCCCACAGGAGTAGCACCTTCTTGAAGAGTTTTCTCCACTTCTAAACATTCAAAAAGTAAAAAAAACATTCAGTTATAATACGAGGGTAGCTACTTAAGTTTTGAGATACGGCCAAACCAGTGCGAATATGTCAAATCTAATATTGTCATCGTAAAATTTGAAATATTTTATGGTAAACATACTCAGAACGTTTTGTCATATGAGTGATATTTCTATTGTTTACACATACTTGAAAAATTAACTTCGTTAAAAAAATGGAATTAAATTGTGAACATTTTCGTGCGATAATTTTTTATGACTTTCGACGTGGATTAATCCAACAGCAGTGTGCCGATCAACTTGATGCGACTTTTGAAAGTGAAGCACTATCTCGAGCCACCATGTTTCCCTGGCTTTCTGAATTCAGTCGTGGTCACACTTCGTAACAGGGCGAATTTCGTGAAGGTCGTCCAAAATCGGCTGTTGTGCCAGACAACATCAATGCTGTGCGTGAACTGATTTTGCAAGATCGTCATGTGACATACCGTGAGATTGAGGTATCCTTGATCATTTGTTCCACTTGCATACATTGAATATTGCACGAACATTTGGCTGTCAAAAGGCTTTTTTCGCATTGGATACTGCAATGTTTGGCAATCGTTCAAAAAAAGACTCGTGTCGATTGTTGCAAACAAATGACGAAAAAATTCAATCCTGGTGCTTCAAAAGTCATTCATAAGATTGCAACAGACGACGAATCATAGATTTATGCATATGAGTCCGAAACTAAACAACAATCGCCTGTATGGGTTTTTCATGATGAGTCAAATCCAACCAAAGTCGTTCGCGCACGAAGCACTTCAAAGCAAATGGTCGCCTGTTTTTCGGAATAACTGAACATATCGCTACCCTTCCATTAGAGTAAAATAGAACGGTTAATTCTGAATGGTACTCCATCATTTGCTTGCTAAAAGTGTTCGGTAAAATAAGGGAAACCAATTGCAGAAGACAAATCATTCTCCACCACGATAATGTAAGCTCTCATACACCAGCTCAACCAAGTGCATTTTTGAGCATTCAAAACATCGAATTGTTGGGTCATCCGCCGCACAATCCTGACTTGGCACCCAATAGTTTCTTCTTATTCCCGCAGATCAAAAATAAATTGTGAGGTCAATGTTTTTCGACGCCTGAAAAGGCGGTTGATGTGTTCAAATCACGTGTTCTGGAGGTACCTCAATTGAACTGGAAAAAGGGCTTTGAAATGGGCTCTAACGCATGCATAGGTGTATTGATCTTCATGGAGAATATTTTGAAAAACAATAAAGCCATTTTTGATCATAAATATTTGTTTTTACTTGTCTATCTCAAAACATAAATAGCAACCCTCGTATATGAGAAGCAAACCACATGACCTTTAAGACTAAATATTAAAATAAATTCTACCAAGATATATGACTTTTCATACAATACATCACATAAGTAATAGTTGGACACTTTCTATATTTTTGTTTACAAAACGCAAACGAAATATCTGATCTAAAGATGAACAATGAGGAGTAAATTCCTATTTAGTCCATTTTCAGAACTCCATTCCAACTCAAACATTAATAATATTGCCAGCAAAGTGTTTGTCAAAAGATTTGATTTGAGGCTCTGGAATCTACAATGTGTGTAAAAATCTCATGAGGAAGAATGTGGGAGTTATAATAATAAAATCTTTACTGGTCTTAATGGACTCCTGACTCAGCTAGTACAAGAAGAAATGTATGTATGTATTATCATTGATTTTGGATTGATCGGCATCACAGCATTAAAGCCTTTGGGTTGATCAATTATGTATAAAACTTTTTTTACTATCCAATGATTACAGTGATACAAATTTCGAGGCATGAAAAATTCCAGATAAGTCATTTGTCAAATTTACCTTCAGTGATGGAATTATCCTGGAACATATTCTCAAGTGCATGATGAATCTGTTGAAATGTAGGGCGATCATGGGCATTCCACTGCCAGCAACCTCTCATCAACTCATGAACAGCCGGTGGGCACCCCGGAGGACATTCCATACGGTAACCCTGTAGCAAATAAATGTAAACACTGAAGTCTTACAAAAGTAATGCATACAACACATATTACAAACATCAAGGCAATTATGATAGCACAAGTGCAGAAAAACACATTAAAGCATCTTGTCAAGATATTTCTTTAGTTAACAAGTAGTTTAATATCTTTTAAAAATGATTTTTAAATACAACAATATTTTTTTACCTCATGCCATCATGAACTTTCGCATAAAATTCATTTGAGAGTAAACAGTTGATTAGTGATAAAAGATTACTTGAAATTATTGGTTGATAAATACCAGTTTTGTTAAGGGTATCTGTTTACTCCCACATGAATATGTATTGCATATTATAAATTCGCTTGCTTTTGTAACAGTAAATGATAGCAAATGAATATTACCTTTTCTAGCATGTGGTAAACATCTGAAAGATCGACACCGGGATAAGGTGACATGCCATAAGTTGCAATCTCCCACAGCAATATTCCAAATGCCCACACATCAGACTTAGTGGAGAACTTGTTATAGGCTAGTCCTTCTGGTGCAGTCCACTTGATTGGGAATTTAGCTCCTGCATGTGCTGTGTATGTATCATCTCGCATCAATCTAGCTAGTCCAAAGTCAGCCACCTTCACGAGGTGGTTCTCTCCAACAAGGCAATTCCGTGCAGCGAGGTCCCTGTGGACAATAGAACCTCCCATGATTTTTTGATTAATTTTTCAAATAGCCCCTCACTAAATCAGAAATAAGTATTGAATTTTTATGTCAGCAACACAAAAATTTCCGAAGGGGAGTAAAATGGAAACAGGTACTTATAGAGTGTACAGAAATTCGCCAATTAGAAAGGTTGATAATCGCCAGCAATATAATTCTAATGAAATAATATGAAAAACTGACCTATGAATGAAGCTCCTGCTCTCCAAGTAACTCATGCCGCTAGCTATCTGTGTTGCCATATGCATCAAAACGACAGCGGTGATGGTTTCTTTGCTGCCATTCCGAAGGTAATCTAGCAGATTTCCTTTGCTCATAAACTCTGTTATAATGTAGAATGGTGGTTCTCGAGTACAAACTCCTAGCAATTGAACCAAATTCTTATGCTTCATCTCCTTCATTATTGCAGCTTCTTCTAAGAAGTCCTTCAACGCCATTGTATCTTCTTTCAATGTCTTCACTGCCACCTGTAATACACAACAGTTTATTTCTCATATTTACATCTAAAATTACAGTAAGTAACTAGCCTTTCAATTCCTATTCTTACCGTAAGCAAGGAGAATCAATAAAACAATAATTACATTACAACATAATAGAGAACTATGATATGGGTGACAGTAATTACTAATACTACAGCTAATAAATTATGCAATTTATGAGTGTATGTGTACACATGTATTTTATGTACATGCTAGTACTAATTCCATCTGTAAAATTACAAAACACACATACCTACAGCTTTCACATGTACCTGTTACATGAAAGAATATAAATATATGTACACTCATTAGATATAATATGTATGTAGTTACTTAAAGAACAATACCCTCACACACATATTGAATAAGCTGTGTACTTTCTTATTGTAACCACTATAGCCGTGAGAAAATATGCATCATTATGATATAGAAACAATACACATCACCTTCTACTGTGTGAGGCCATAATGAGCTCAAGTTCATTTTAATTATTAGAGTGTAGTTCTGATATTACTGTTGTTTGTTTATTACAACCACTGTAGAGAGCAAAGCAGTAGTATATTTTCATAATACACGGTAAAATATGACATATATCTACACCTACGTGCCTCTGTGTTAGTTACTATGTGTAGGTACAATTCATTGTATTGGTTCACTGTAGAAGGCTGATTGATCAACTGTGACTAAATCATATTGTGACACTAAAATAGTACTTTCAACTTACAGTCATATTGTATCGCTTCCATGCTGCTTCGTACACATCTCCATACTGTCCTCCTCCCAGTTTGTGCTTCATCACAATATCAGTCCTATCTATCTCCCACTTGTCAGGCTCGGGACTAAGGGGGAATACGGTGGGCTTGTTATGTTTGGGAGCTGGGTACAATAGTTGAGTAATTAGCCCGTCTCCGTACATTGAATGGTGATGTACCAACTCAGCCAGTGTGCCAAATTTGCTGTCTGTTGTCACAAAACATTTTCCTTCATTGTCTTCATTGATTCTGTAGTGGAAGACACGACCTTCGTAGCGAAGAGATATGCTGCGTTGACCAGGACTGGATTCCGATTCTCGAACCTAAACATACACATTGTGGATTACATTGTTTATACGCGGCGGCAGAATTGCCATCCACACTTCTCAGCATTATACAACCAGATAAGTCTCCATATGATCAGTCATGGTCACACAAAAACTTAACAGTCTAATGCCGGGAAAAATTCACCTATCCAGATATACAGGATATCAAAGGATTAGGCTCAAAACGCGGGATCAAAATACCAGCATTGTGCCTGAAATATCTGTGTTCAAAAACTTTTTTACAATATTACAAGTGTTTATTATAATAGATTTTTGAATTTTAATATACAAATTAATCGGTAAATCTAATTTTTGTAAATTATTTATTAAAGATTTCGGAGTTACCCCTGTAGCTGACATGACTAAAGGTATTATATAAACGGATCTAGAATGCCAAATATTTTTTATTTCTCCTGCTAGTTCTGTATATTTACGTATTTTTTCTGCGACGGTTGTTTGTATATTATGTGTATTTGGAACAGCGATGTCTATTAGGTACGTTATTTTATTACGTTTATCATGTAATACTAAATCGGGTCTATTATGATGTATTTGTCTATCTGTTATTATGGTTTTATCATAATAGAGCCTGTAATTTTGATTTTCTAAAACCGGTTCCGGGTTGTATTTATAATAAGGTATTACTATTTGTGAGTTTAAAAAGAAAAAGTTATAGGTAATTATTATTTGTTAAGCAACTGCATTCATCTTACCAGGAAACTGCCATTGATTCCACACCTAAGCAGATATTCAGCTGCATTTCTTGAAATGGGACCATGGTACCAAGAGTGTTTCTCTAATGAGTTTACTGGAGTCACATAGTTTGAAGGTACCCAACCCATTTGTCCAGTGGATGAATGTGCTTCACACCATTCACCACTCTTATTGTAACTGAGAATTCGGACTTGTTCACCTGGAATTATTTACAATATACAATGTACGTTAACACTAAAACTACTTTACTAATACATACTTTGAATATTGGCTGATTTCATTGCCAGAATTGTAAAACTCCTTTAGTTTTTTCTCTTTCGCTTATATTTAATTTTTTTTTCAAAGCTGTTATGATCTCAGTGCAAGATCTAATAATGACAAATTTCTTTCCACAGACATAAGGAATTCAATCTCTATTACATCTTTTAGAAGTAAAATAAAATAACAAAGGTGTTTCGTTAATAACCCAGTCTCTAACCAAAATTACCTTGCAAAAAATTATGGTTGGGTGTTGTGCATGAACATAATACATTTGAAGAATATTTATAGAATCCAACAGTCAATACAAACTAAGTATGTTAATAAAATATAAATTTAAGACGTGGACCACCAAAGTCCCTAAATTTAATTTGTTTTATTTATATAGTATAAAAAACATATAATTAATTTTTAATTATATCATTTATTTTAGAAGGATTAAGTATAAAACAGTTTCGAGACATTTTGAATGTTTTTAGTATTCTAGAACGCACTTCGTAACTTGATTTCTTTAATTCTTTGTTCTTGTAAAACAATACCCCCTATTCCATATTGATTCCAAATAAAATAAAAACAATATCAGTTATTTTAGAAGGATTAATTATGTGACAGTTACGAGACATTTTGAATGTTTTTTTATTTATTTATTTATTTAATTTTATAAAGTTATAATTATACCTTAAAAATAACTTATAACAAACATAAATTTTAGTCTAACTTACTTACTAAACTTACAACAATACACTCGCTCAGTCGCCTTCCATTCCCAACATTCATACATTACATTCATACAGGGTGTCACGATACCCAATCATCAAAATTATTTTTTTCTAACAAAAATTTTATGCACCCACCACGAAAGGTCGGTACATTCGGCGCATTTTGTTGAATTGTTTTCAATTATTTTGTTTTTGTAGATGTTTGAAAAAATATTAGTCAATATTGTATCGCTCGTCAACAATAAAGGTTTACCAAAATCAATCGCAATTTAAATAATCAAGCAACGGAAGTGCATTATAGAATACTATATAAAAAAAAATCAAAATAAAACAAAAATGTTACAAAATTTTATAATCAAGTTCACTTGAACATTCGTATTCTATATGATACAAGTTGTATATAATTCAAATTAAGAACAATTTTAGAGTTTATAGAATACCAATCAAGACTAACTAAAATTGGAACGTTCCTATTGTACACTAAAAATGAAATAGAATCGGGCGTAATGTCACACTTATATACAGGTTTACTGGAAAAGATTACCTCCAGGCAACAATCACACGTACAATAGTATGTATGTATGTATTAGAACAACAATAAAGAGTTTCAATAATACCAATTTGAATTAAGTGCTGTCTCATAATTAGGTATGCTTATTTATCCAAATTTTATAATTGTTTATTTTTGTATAACATTTGCAAAAAAGAAATATGGTATTTTTTTAGTTTTAGTATAACACTCGTCAATAACGCATCTTAGCGTTGAAACCGGTAGTGTTTTAAAAAAATTAAGTGGTGTAGTACATAATTAACTAATTCTTAATAATTAAAAAGAAATATTAGTTAGAATTTCATAGAATTTATACTGTATCCTAAAACTTCCCAGTACAAATACATGAGTCTACCTCAAATATCCAAAAACCGTATGAAGGAAAATATGTTTTCTCACTACCAAAAGTGGAAATTTAATAAATTCTGAACTCTATTATTTAACTCTTGAAACATTGTTATATTTACATAACATACACGGTATCACAAGATGAAATTTGATCAAGTGCAAAATTGATATACAACTTGATTGTGAATGAAAGACAATCAATAGATAGCCAATATAATAAACATTAAAAAAAACATAGTGGTTATCAAAATTATTAGAATGCTAGTGGTGATACAGGAATTTATCTTATCAAGTTATGTACAAATTATTGTACCTATATATTTCAATTGTTTCATCATTTTATCACCATACCAATTAATATGGATAAATATTTAACTTTGAAGAAGCAAATCAAGTAGACATCATACTAAATATTCTTCTGGATAGTGAAAAGCATAAGAACAATGGTTGATTTTTGCATAGTAAATATCAAAGAGGTACAATGGTCTTTGCTAGTGAACAGTACACCAAAACTTGAATGTCATCAATTTTATTTTGTGATATTTCAGTGCAGAAAATGTTTTCCACGTTTGGTATTACATTCAGAGATACATCAGTTACACAAATTGTGAAAAATAATGTGATAGCAAAAATAGATGAACATCATCTAACCAAAAATTATCTGTGCAGTGTTTGTCTCACCTTTTTTGAGACTAAGTTGATTGTCGCCGCCTGCCTGAAAGTCATAAAGAGCGACAAACAATTGTGGATCATCATCATCATGATGAGCAAGAAGGTTCTCTTTGGAGGTCCACCTGTTGACTGTGTCTAGGGTGGGCTGGGGGGCAGAGGGTGAAGGTGCGGGAGCAACAGAGAAGGCCGAGGGCGTCACCACCGCCCCAGTGTCACCTTCCACTGCCTCCACTGCACTAGGAATGTATGGGAGTGGACGACTTTGAAGAAGAGCCTCTGTAACAATCAGAACAGCATCACACTGAATTAGATACACAAATCAATTTAGACAACTATACAAAATAATGTTCCCTTCCTCAACTTTTGTACTTTCTTTCATAGTAAAATTTTGCATTCAAATAATGCTACCACCTAGAGAAAGTCATTTCCCATTTCTACCTTTGAAGAGTGCGGCATGCAAAACTATGCATACGCTGATGTGTCCTCTTTTGTTTCTGTAGTCCTGATCAAAGAGAAAATTGAGTGGCTACAGACCCACAGACGTCCAAAATTGAATCAAACCAAGAAGTAATTTATGTGGGTCGCCTCTCCTGAACAGAAACATCTCTTAAGACACCAAAACAATCTCTGTTTCCAGCACTATCATAACATCATCATGCACCATATCCGCCCTTGGCGTCCTACTGGATGGAGCACTCTCTATGGAGGCTAAAGTGTCAAAGATGGTAAGCACATCCTTCTTCAATATTCGCTAACTGCACCTAGTACCATAGCATTTATCTTAAGATGCAGTAAAAAAGTTTAGTCGCTGTTTTCATTGTATCTCGTCTGGACTACTACAATATTATACGCACGGGACTGCCCCAGAGCCTTCTCAATCATCTTCAGATGGCCTTTAATACTGCCGCCAGAACCATTTATAAAGATAACACAAAATTTTAAACAGCGTAGCACCTCTGTCGACAAAACTCTGAGGCGACCACTATGCTCAGCCACCGTTGTCAACAAACTTGTAGAACCTAACAGGGCAAACACTTCCAAATTCGCAGATCAAAGACATGAATAGCCTACTGTCACATTCAGGAGCAAGTTGAAAACATTACCGTACATGAGAAGTCACGGATCATTAAATCCCCCCATATACAAATCATCCATATTATTTATATTATAATTTAATCCTATTTTTGCGCCATAAATGAGATACATTTTAAAGTACAGCACAAGGTGCACTTAAGGTGTTCTAATTTAAAAAAAAAACATTATTGTGCTTGATTTCTCAGGTATCTCAGACCAGATCCATCACATCAAATTTGCACATAACTATAATAACTACATTATAAATAACTCCATGATTTGATAAAGAAATAACCCATGGTGCAAATTTTTGTACATGGGTGAATTTTGTTACAAATAGGAACCGTTTAACTAAGGTTAGAAGTAATACTTTCAAGTAAATGATAAAAATGTATGAAGCCAAAATTTACACAAGATTTGAGTAAAAAACATTGAGCATTCCAAATCCAGGCCTCATATGAACCAAAAATTTTAATTTATTTATATCCAATGAAACATTTCAAACAGTAAACACGAGTATTTACAGTTCAGTGTATATACTATACCATACCAATATTTTTATAACACAAGTCAATTGATCAATAGCCCTTAAGGTTGTCATGAATAATAAGAAAAAAGACAATGAAAATAAAATAAGTTATCAATATATTGAAAGTTAAGTAAAATAATTTAAATCCAATTGTGAAAATAAAATCCAAAAATACAATTATGAAAAAAAAAAACAACTTGATGATAAACATGCAAACACTTCTGGGATACTAACTCCAGAACAAAGTATAATTCAAATTCGCATTGACTTATTTAATCTATCAAAAAATAATTTATTTTCTGTTAAACTCACACTAGGTACTTATAATGCCTAACAAAAACGCGTTTTTTTGTTACACATATAATTTTGGCGCATGGCCTTTTATTTTCGATCTACACCAATTATTTTATCCCGATTTTACACACTTCGTTGATGATTAACGAAAATATTGAACTTCCAGTTCCATAAACCAACAAACTCAAATTCTAATATTCCAAGATATGTCACGTTAAAGTTTTGAAGCAGTAAGTATGGCGGTCTATCGAAAACTCAACACAAATATAGAAACTATTCAAATCTTGGAAGGTTTGTTTTGTGGAATTGAAAGAATATAACTTTCTACATGTAATATCTAAGCCAACATTTTGGATAAATTTCTAGTTGTTGGCTTATGGGGTCGCCGATATACTAGTCCATAGATCTAAAGCCAAGCTTTTTTTACATTCGAGGATGGTTACTGGCCATTGACGTAATTTTTGCACCCATTTAACAGAACTTGGCATATTTTTGGAATGCTTTAGCTTAGTGTGAAAGGTGTATAAGGTTGTATTTGGGTTTTATAATAATTTGGTTTATAACAAAGCCCAGATATATCTTTTTATTAAAAAAAAAATTCAACGTGAAAACTAAGATTTCTTGCGACTTTCCGATAAAAGGTTACACTGTATTAGTGATGTAACGAATATTCGTATTCGCAAGAAAATATGCGAATGTTTTGCTAATATTATTTTGGTAATAAAGTATCGGATATTCGGTAAAAGTACCGGATACTTACCCGGTACATTGTAGAAAAAGGTACTGCAAGAAAATGTTCTTTAAGAAAACAGAGGAGTTTTGAAATATTTTTAATTCCTATAAATACCATTTTGAAAATTCGGCGACGGAGGGGGGGGGGTAGAAATTTTAATGTTTGAGCAATTGTAGAAATTTAAGCAAGTCAATATTCGCATTCACGAATGTCGGCAACAAATATTCGCATTCGCATTCGCGAATATCCAAAATCACACATTCGTTACATCACTACACTGTATAGAGTACACTACGTATAGATACCTAATAGTTAGATACTGTACTTTCCTTTTTAAGGTAGGAAATAGCTGCACACTGAATGCTATTAGCTTTGCCTGGTAGGACCTCTTGGTAAAACATGAACTTGTGGTTATGACATCTTTTTTTATTTCTGTTAATATTTGTATGTATGAATATTTTATGTATGCATAAACAGTATGTAGGTATGTGTCTATGTACGTATGTATGTATTTTTGTTATATTTTATAGTCACTTTGTTTTATTGTAGATACCTACATATATTTCCATTATAGTATAAAAATGAATTTCTTTTTTTCTATGAATATTGTAATAACTTTTGCACACCCAAGAGATTAATAAAGATAAATAAATAAGTTACATAGATAGATCAACATAGTTTATATTATATTATAGTATTGTAGGCATCATAATAATAAAAACACATAGGGAATTGACCATTATAAATAGGTAGTTATATTATTATAGTAGTGGAAGCGTAGGTATATGTATGTAATTACTGCAAAGTAAAATCTGTTGTAGAAAACGGTGGAATATGTACCGCCGACACAAAACCAGTTGTCACTGGAGTGGCAGCTTGATAGAAAGAAAACCAACGAGGTTTTTATTATAATTGACGGAGACATTATTATTGATAATGTGTGCTTGTGTGATAATTGCGGACTTATAAAATAATAATGATGGTAAAATGAATATAAACGTAGAAAAGAAATCAATATTTAATAGTAACAGTAATAGAAGATCGACTATCAACTAATAACACTTGACTAAAGGACCGTACTTGAAAAGAGTCAAGGTCAAGAGAGAGGTTCTATTCGAGATAAAATCAATAGCAAATTTACTTGACTAGTTCATGGGTATCTTTATACAGTGGATAAAATAAAACTCCAGGGTTATTACAACAAAAGTGGGGTTTTATTCGTCATTATTACAAAAAATAGAATTTACATTAAGAGAT
This sequence comes from Athripsodes cinereus, assembly GCA_947579605.1. Taxonomy (NCBI): domain Eukaryota; kingdom Metazoa; phylum Arthropoda; class Insecta; order Trichoptera; family Leptoceridae; genus Athripsodes; species Athripsodes cinereus. Next base: position 17,597,082 of record OX388329.1, read on the forward strand.
AAACGACATACAAAAAGTTTTGATTTACTTTTAGTTTTTCTCTATTTTATGTGATAATTTTAATAATTTGAAATACAAAAATATAAGCATTTCAATGTAAAGGTAGGTATAACTAAAATTAATAGGTACGTAATTGATAACTTGATCATTTGGCGTGTATATTGATTGTCTTGTCATGATTCGTTGAGCGTATATATATTTATATAATTATGTATCAACAGTAAGTTAAGAAATCATTAGTTGAAATGAAGCGCCTCTGCGATAAACTCGCCCTCCGTATATTGTTAGTATTTTATTTATAACATTTGTACACGGCGCGAGCCTTTTACACGTTAAACATATTCGAGTTCGTCGGTAGCCTGGAGGTAGTCTCGGCCTCCGGAACAAGGGGTATGTGGTTGGATCCCAGGTGCCGGCAAACTCCCCTTTCACGGCACAAGCTTTTAGCTTAGTGTGAAAAGTGTATAAGGTTGTATTTGGGTTTATAACAAAACCCAGATATAACTTTCTAAAAAAAAGGTGAATTTTTCCCGGCGTTACACTGTTTAGTTTTTGTGTGACCATGACTGATCATATGGAGATTTATCTGGTTGTATAATTATGAGAAGTGTGGATGGCAATTCTGCCGCCGCGTATAAAAAAATGGATAGGTGATTAAGAAAAATTAAAATCCTGAATTCATATTCATATTGCATTTGATGTTGTCATGAATTTCTGTGATAAATTGGTTGAAATCAGTAAAGAAATTCTTCATGAATACAGCACTGCACTAACCGGTGTGCGTCCGATATCTGATAAATTTCATGAATTGACGGCCGAGAAATCAATATCGAAGCACATTCATAATGAGATAGAGATATTATAACAATCAGATATCAGCGAGAAACACAAATCTAAAATTATTATACCGGGTGTTTTTTTTAGACTTGTGGTTTTCAATCTAGCAATACTTTTTTTGGAGTTGGTCTTCTTGAGAGCTGTTTCTTGATTTATGCTCAGTTTGGTTTGCCATTTCATAATAAATAGACTTACTCGTGAACAAGCGCCTCGCACGACCGGTGAATGGGCCCAAAACGAGATGGCCATTGATCCCGATTTTCACAAGTAAATTTTGTTCAGCGATTAAGCAAACTTATGGTCAAATGGGGGGGTTAATAAACAAAATTTTCGCATTTGGAGTGCTGACAATCCACAAGTCATTGTTTGTACGCCGTCACATCCTCAAAAAGTCACTGTTTGGTGTGCTCTATGGGCAGAGGAAATCATTGGTCCATATTTCTTCAAAAATGAATCCGGCCATAATGTTACAGACAGTGGAGAACGCTTTAGAGCCACGATTAATGACATTTTCGTGCCTGAATTGGAAGATGTTGATGTGGACGACCTTTGGTTCCAACAAGACGGCGCTAAATGACATACAGCCAACGAAACAATGAATTTATTCAAGAAAACTTTTGGTGAGCGCATTAGCTCACGTCGTGGACATGTGCCACCGCCTCCAAGATCGTGTGATTTTATACCGCTGGACTATTTTTTGTGGTGTTATGTGAAGTAACTTGTCTACGCAGATAAAACTGAGACGATTGACGTCTTGGAAGAGAATATTCAGCGCGCTATTGCTGACATACGGCTCCAATTGCTGCAAAATTGATCGAAAATTGGGGCTCTCGGCTGGACTTTATTCGAGCCAGCCGCGGCGGCCACTTGCCTGAAATCATTTTTAAAACATAATGGCAAACCCTTATCTTTATAATAAGGCTAAATTCTTGGCCATAACATTCAATTATATGCGTTTTATTTCTTCTTGAAAACGTCTAAAAAAAACACCCTATAGTACTTTTGCATTGAAAATATTTTCTAGAAGCGAAGTTTGCATTCTAAAACATTTACGCGCATTTAATACATAACAAAGTATTTGTAATATAGCGTCATCACGTAAATAGATACGCAAAATGTATGGCAACGTTACAAAAAAGATAAATACATCCAACGAGAATATAATTGTGTGTGACATAGCCGTGCGCGATGCAAATATTTGATCCATGCGAAGTTTAACGATTTTGTAGATTCAGTTAAGATTGTTAATTAAATTAAGATGACAAAACCAATCAGAAACCCCGATTGGAGAACCATGTCTACACAATGCAACATTGTGTAGAATCTAATCGGAAGAGGTGAGAAAGGTGTCCCAACGCTTACGAATTGGCTCAAGGCTGGCGTGATCACTTTCGGTGTCCATGGACAACGTTCACCAATTCCACCATTCTCACTGTCACGATGTAAGGTCCACCAATCGAGAGACGCTTTATGCAAACCTTAGAAGCAACATCAACAGCCTTGAGCCAATTCGTAAGCGTTGGGACACCTTTCTCACTTCTTCCGATTAAATTCTACACAATGTTGCATTGTGTAGACATGGTTCTCCAATCGGGGTTTTTGATTGGTTTTGTCATCTGCACCCAAATCCGGTTAAACAATAAAAAAATTAGTAAATATTCTAAACATAAATTATGATGGTATGTAGTTATTTTCAAGAGTAGTTATTCATTCAATGTTTCAAGTTGCCTACTAGATAGAAACTGTTTTAAGTACCTACTAACAACCCCCCAGTTAGCACAGAGAATAATAATATCGGTTAACTATACAATAATGTTTGCTATACAAAAGTTATGAAAAGAGACCGACGCAACAACACACGAAGGATTCACAGAAATAAAATCAGTGAGTCATACAAAGTTAAAAGACAATGTGAATGAGATATAAAAATATGATTAGGTACGTCTGCACAGTATGTATGTATGTAGTTATATTATTATATACCTAATTGTTAATTACATTCACTGTACGTAGAATGGATCGTCTATTATTACGTTGTTTCATCGAGAGGATGTATATGTATCTATACTTACTGACTGTACCTACACATTGTTATCTACCTGTTTGTATCAATCACCATGGAATAAAATAATTGAATGAGTTAATCAGCGAAATACTTCATTGATGAAACCAGACAGTTCATTTTGCGTCGTGTTACTATTCAAGCCACCACCGCAAGGACGCGCACATCTTTACTCAAAATTTGACACCTTAGTATTTTTTTCATATTCATCTGTATGGAAAGGTTTCTATTGAGTTTTTTTTAATTGTTGATTCCTGCTATATATTATATTAATGGCATTTTAATGTTCATAATTTTAGGCAATTTTTATTTAACTATTATAGAACTAAATATGGCTATATTTCTATTTTAACTTTTTAAGAGAGACATTAAAGATTTATGACTCTACTATGAGTCACCTACATTGATAATAATTATTATCAGTTTAATTCAAAGATGATTAATCAAATATAACAGAATATTTCAGTTTTCCTCTAGTACCCTATTACCCAATCTTCAGAACATTGAAGAGAGACCCACCTCACACCCGGACATCTCAGGAGTCGTAGACTTCTATTGATCCGAACATTCAAACCAAAATTGTCCTCACGGGCGGGCCATTGGGCAGGCCTGTGTGGGAAGCTTTTATATTAGTTATCTCTTCAATATCCCTTTTGGATGTCAGTAAATGTATTAATAATCTTCATCACCAAAAGTTCGACAAACTAAATAATAAAAAAATATACTAGATACGGAGAAGATTGGATGAAATCATAAGCGAAATTCCTAGTACGGCGTGATACATTTCCAAATCATACTAAGTGTGAAAGCAACAATTTATCCTCTGCACTTACGGCCGAATTAGCAACATTAATAAATAATACACTCATAGAGATGTATTGAGATGGACAAGTGAGCGAGTGAAAATATGAGATTATCAGATGAAATCATTTCTCAGAAATAAATCAGACCGAACAACACACTTATTAATGTGAATAACATAACAGTCATAGCCTAGCTGTAGCAAAAACTTTTATACAAAACGTCGCTAATATTAGAATTGTTTTAAATAATGTTAACAAGTCCTTTTACATACAACGTGTAGGTACCTACAGAAGCGAAAATTATTACAAATAAATGAGCCCCCAGGTTTTTGAAAATGTATAGGAATTTGAAAAATTTCATGTTCTCGGTTTTGTTAAAGCTTTCAAAAATTTGATTTAAGTTTATGATATTGAAAAAAAGGATCCACCAAAAAAAAGGATTGAACTTTCAGTTCCTTCCGCAGACCGAGGTTTGGAAACCACTGCCTTAAGGTATAAAAACATTAATAACTTTAAGTTTCTATAAGGTACACATGTAGTAGATACGGACAAAATTATTTTTAAAATACGATGGTTCAGAATTCCGGGAGTACCACCACACGCAGAGAAAATAAAATTATGTATTATCTTTATGCGAGAACATCGAAAATGAAACATAAGGATGAACTGATTAGTACGAGTACCTACTGAAATTTATTTATTAACTATTATTATAATAATTTTTTGCGGACTTATTTCCACTTGTATGATATTTCTATCTATCTAAATGAAGATACAAAAGAAGCCAGAGTTATTCAAACAATTAATTGATATTTAACGCAAAATAAAAACTTATCGTGCGTAACGCTGGACACACAGATAAAGGCACTTTTTATTAATTTTGGTGATGATGAACATCCAATAAAAGGCAAAACTATGAAATCGTTCATAATTTTATTTAATAGATACTTTTTTGTTAAAATATAATAAAATCTACATGTTTGCTTTGAATGAGATTCCAAATTTAAACAAATGCTACTTGGACACTGTAACTTTGTATGGAGCGGACAGTGAAGGCTACCTTTCTTTACTACTGTATTGTATATCTTTGACTGTATTGATGGTTTTGTTTATCTTATGCTATGCTTATATTATTTTTTGTGATGGTTTTGTTTATGACGACCGGTGTGGCGTGGAGACTAAAGCACTTGCCTTTGAGTCACGAGGTCCCGGGTTCGATTCCCGGCCAGGGCAAAATGAAGAATGACCTTTTTCAGATTGTCCTGGGTCTGGGTGTTACATGTATATGTGTTTCGTGCATTGTATATGTGTATCGCCGTGTTAGTACCCATAATACAAGATTCATATCTTAGTTTGGGACTAGCTCGGTCTGTGTGAATTGTCTATACATGTTATGTTATGTTATCTCCAGTATCTCCAAAGAAGCAAGTCTGGGGTAATGGCTAATTTAATATAAAATGCAAAGGTCATGTTTTCTGTGCCGTAAAATGAGACATTCTGAATATGTGGCGAATATTTTTGCTAGATCTAAGATATGGCTTAAACATCTTTTACAAACACCTGCCTTTTACAGTCCTTGAAACTCCAGAAAGAAGAGGACGACCAATTCTATTATGGGGATATTATAAAATGTATTATTAGAGTACCATTAAAGAACATCGGTATATTTGATCCATAATACCCGTTATAATGAAGTGGTGACGCCATATTTTACGAACTAACTATACATAAATATTTTCCCTGAATTGATTGTGCTTCTTACTCCTAATAATAATAATGTCCTGGCTTATGATGTGTGTTGAGGCGCGACATAATGTTTCTAATACAAAACACGTTGTTCATTTTATCTGACAAAATACGGCTACAACATAAAAAGCGAACTTAATAATCATTAACTTTTTTATACCAATGTGTATTATACACACTTGTTGGTTAAATCAACAATCCTCATATAAAACAATAGGTAAAAAATAGATGATGTTTTATAAGCGTTTTCTACTTCAAGTGGCCGGGATAAGAAACCTCAAAATGATTCGTACTCTTTTAAAACAGCGCATATCAGATTGGACAGTCAGTCAGTTAACAAAAATAGTTAAGCTTATATAGATTGGGAATTATGCGACTACTAGAACGAAATTTTTGACGAATGTTTAACTAAAGAACATAAGATCAATAATTACGAATAAAGGTAATATTTAAATTAAATCAAATTATTACAAATTAAATAAATTACGAATACACTGCGCTAGTCAGAACTTCCTAAGAAAATCTAAGCGAAAAGTGACAATTTATGCCATCTAAAATATATGATGAATTTTCCAATAATGATGTCATGAATATCTCAATGTTGTGAAGACATATTGCAACTTGATGCAAACCCGATGGGCAGATGAGAATGTTCACTCGAATAAAAATTCACAAATATATTCGAAGTAGATCAACAACTACATAAAATTACTGAACAAATGTTCGATCATATCGAACAGCCGGATAGAAATGGAGAAGACCTTAGTTCAGAAGAAAACAAGAGTAGCTGCAAAATAGATGATAAACTAGAATAACTTATACTGAATAATGTGCAGTAATGGTTTATATTTTGGTAAATTTGGACGATGTATTTATAATACTTAAGTCTTTACTGTTTGGTCTGTTTTAAAACAGGAGAGCAAAACGAAAACAGCAACGGTGAAAAACATTAACGCGGGCAAAAACGTGATTTTAAACCCAATAATAATCCACTATTCTTCATGTGACTGCCAAATCTGCGAGACGAAAAGAAAAACATTGGCAATGAGTTACAGTTTTTAGTTAGTCAAAACAATAATATTTCTAGACCAAGTATTGTAATTCAGTTAAAGTATACGTTATGAAAATGTACCGTGCCTGTTGGTATAATAATTATGGAGGTACTACATAATATGTGTAATGAACACCTGCCTTCACTGCGCAACTGCGGAAACTCTGTGATTTTCTATGCTTAAAATTTTGTGCCGTATCAGCAATAATAATCAAAATCAATGCAGTTATATTTCAAATTCTATTCGATAACTAAAAATATATTTGATATTTTTTAAGAGACTCAAAAAGGGTATGGACTGATTTGTCATTGAATGATTTACGTTACCCTTTGGTACTATGCGTACTGTCAAAATAATTACTATGCCACTTCAGTGAAGTCCTAATTGATTAATCATCTCACGCGGCAAAATATAAAATACGAAGCACATACATTAATCGGGCATGAAATTATTATTCGGAAGTAGGTATAGACTGAAGCGTATGTCGGAAGTAGATACCTACCTAGTGATGATAACATGTACACTAGAATATACACCGACTGTTGGTTTAAATAGGCACATTCATAAGTTGATAATATTATGACATCGTTCATGCATATTAATTTAATTTCTATTGAAATATTATCATTGACTAATAATAGGTATAAAAAAGTCCGCAGAGCCGCAGATCATAATAATGTGACAAGTTACAGAACTACCTATTAAATGCAGTTACACTTACACACCCAAATTACTAGATTCTATTCGACTAGTTGCAACTTTTCTATAATCGATACTCAGTTAAGTGGAAAAACAATAGCTGAACGCTAATTAAGTTGTCATACTATTAATAGACAGGGATAAAATTCTTACTTATAATACAATCACAGCATGTCCCACTAGTGGGGTAGCAGCAGATCAGCCATATGTAGGTAATAGCTCTCTGTGCCAACAAAAAAATAGAAATTCAGCATGGGTGACATAACTCGTCGCTGAATTTAAGATGCAAAATGTATTTTTTTTTCAAACACCTGCCATTTAAAGGACAATTGTAAGTTTTGGGAGAAAGTTTTCAATTATCCTGTAAAGAGTGAAATTTATTCTTTGCCGAATGTTTCCAAACCGAAATATTAACACTATTAAGATACATGCAATTCTTATTGGCAAATACATCGATAAGAATGTTTATAAAATCCGACATCTCTGCTATCAACAAAGTGTTACAAACACTGATAAGCGAACTGCAAAGAGTGAATAATTAGGTAGCAGAGGCAATCATAATAATATGAATTATGTGGCAAACCCTTTACCAGTAGCAACATTATTAATACAATAGGCATTGCAAACGAGTAAACAAAGAGCAGATAACAATCCAATGGTGAGATACAGTATTGTATGTAGGTACATAATATTGTGATGTAGCCATCATACCAATAATTGTTTTACTACATAACGTGAATATCTGCATTGGACGAAGCTAACAAGTATGCACCAACTATGGATAGACCTCCTACGAACAAATACGATAAGAAACGAGGAGTGCGATAATCCATACATAAAACAAACATTGTGATAAATGATAAAATAGAAGACTAAACTCGAAATGAGAATAAATATAATTATGCAGAATTGGAAAACGAAAAAAGACGATTGTGAAATAGAGGAGCGCGAAATTAACTATCACCGCGCAACCACGCTATCTACCACACAAAAGGGGTATCTTGTTAAATTATATTCTCTTTGAAGTCGAATAAGTGAGACATTTCAATGGGTGGCCCGGCTTTTAATTAGAGAAATAATTGAATGATAAGAAGAGTGTTCACTATTATTAAATTGGCTTACGACGTTAAAAATATATAAAGGACGAATCCACATGTATTAGGATAGATCACCGCCAAATTAAATTTTATACCTAACGAAAAATTCGGTACTTTAAAACATGGCTTTCGTGTTAGACTTGATTTTTCACACCTACACCTACGAAAACGTAGATCCATGGTTAATATACCAAACAAACATTTATATTTGAATTAAACTTTACTATATACTGTAAAGTTTAATTAGTTTAAGTTTAATTGATGGATATAATTATGTACATATTATGTTAATAAAAATAGGTAATATTGTAACAATAGTAAGTAAATCCTATTTCACTTTCATTAGTCGGTTGACTTCTATATTGAGGAATTTAAAACGAGACACAATTCTATTGAAGAAATTGGCTATTTTTATGAAGATTCATAAAACGACTCAAGAGTACTAACATCGCAATAAAATCTGTAGGTACAAATTTATTTCTACAATAGCGAATTTCAAATCATTTTGCATCGAGTAAATTTATGTACACACTAAAAGAGTGACTAAAACTAAATGTATGCCAAAGATTGGACGATTTATGAATAACATTAACAATAAGAAAGGTACAATGTAAACTCACGAGGTTCAACGGTCATTAGACCATCTCAACGACGCTGGTGAAAAATGCAGCCATCAGTTGGTTTCTAAAGCAGATAGGATGATAAGATTGATCACATTTGAATATCATCATGAATGACTTTAATTTTTTTGCATCAATTTCGTATACACAAAAACGATGACTTCGACGGTATGTAAACAGGATCGAGGGCCACCTACTTCTTGCACTCTTTTTGATTAACTTGAACATTCATACAGTTCTTGATGCACACTGTTTTGACTATAATTTGAAGGGATATTCTATAAGATATAGGAGCGGTATGATGTTTTACTACCCATTCATTGGCAAATCTTATTTAAAAATCACTGAATTGCACATTACGAATAATGCTAAAATATCTGTACGACAGCTTTATTGAAAATTTCTACTCATTTAACGATCTATTTATTTATACAACGAACTTCACTGGCTTGTCAAACATATACCTAAAATTTAAGTTACACTATATAATTTTTAGAAGCTGTTTTGTTTTGAACTAAAAAAAATACATTTTTGTGAACTCATTTTCAGTTTATGGTACTCGCTGTTCGAATAGTCTGCCTTTCAAAATAAGATTGTTCACCATCCATCACGCCGGTCAAGAATAATTTTAACACTCAAATTGTAGCGTCTGTGCCTTAGTTCCTTTTCCTACCAGTTCTCTCCCCTTGAACCAACTCTCTTTTTTTAAATTTTGTAACGAAATTTGCATTAAATCGGGTAAGTTGGAAGAGATCGGCTCTCTGCGATAAACCAGCCCTGTATATTGATCGTGTTTGATATTTGTTTGTAATCAAGATGCAGAAAATATAAAATATAATGAATAGGGTGGCTTGTACACTAACCGCAAACTTACAGTTTTATTATTTGTCGGGAACTAACTCCAAAGATCATTTATTGATTTTAAAAACTGTTTGGCAAAACTCTTCCTCTCTGGCTTTTACTTAGTGTAGGTAATACATAAAAAATAAACCCGTTGACAGTATCAGTTTTACATAATACATTTGATTTATAGTAAGATTAATTAGATTTTCGTGCGTGTATGAGAAACTGTATGAATGTGGAGGAAGCGAAGGAAGTGTGTAAAGATAGATCTGTTTGGCGTTCCGTTCTCTCTGCCTACCCCACTTGGGATACGGCGTGAGGGTATAGTATAGTATAGTAAGATTACGTAGGTATACATTATTTTGTATGCTACAAAGCCTTCTTAGAGGTACTTTGAAAGCGAGAATAGCCGTGCTCTCACACAAAGCGAACGCTCTGAGAAGAAATAGTGCGGGGGCGATATTCGAACCGCTATCCACAGAACCGCGATTTGAAACCTACGCGCGAGAGCCCAATTATTCGAATATCAATAATAACGCATACCCAGGTACATACACACATACAAACAGTGCACAGTACAAACTTTACAAAATAGTCAGAATAGGGTAAACGGTACAGCAACTGATCAACAAATAATATCACATCACAAATCCAGAAGAAACACTGATCATCTTTTATCATTATGGCAAAGCACGAGAAATTTAACAAATTCTCTATACCTACCTGACGAAAAAATAGAAATATTAACTTAATAACGTGGGAAACTTGTAAAATCGAACGAGGATTTCAAATGCTTATTTTATTTTTTTATACCTATTCACAATACGAGTACCTTTTTCATTATTAAGAAGTATATACACATATCATATAAATATAAGCATTATTTTATAGATTAGTCACACTAGCCTCATGGCTGTGTTGTGGCCGCAAAACGTAGATAAACAAATACAGTTAGTAAATCTCTAAAAAGAAACATTCAATCATCTAACGTAACTCCAAATAAACTATCATCATCATCGCCCTCAACGCTCCTCTCGGGAGCACAGGGCAGAAACCAGCTTCCTCCATTCAGAGCGTCTCTGTGCCAATTGCGTCACCTCTTTCCACGACATTCCTTGCGCTCTGATATCGTTGTCATAGGAACGGTGTATTGTGAAAGAGGGACGCCCGGGCCGACGGAACCCCTGCGGACGGAAGAACAGTGTTCTTTTTGGCCAACCATCATTAGGCATTCTCAAAACATGTCCCAGCCAGGACCATCGTCTCTCCTGTATTACGGAGATTACAGGTCTCTGCTGGGTGCGCCGGCGCACAGCATCATTTGTAACATGTTCATACCATTTGACATCCAAAATCCTTCTAAGACACTTGTTTTCAAAGCTGAGTATCTTCCGCTCTTGAGCCTTGGTTAAGTGCCAAGACTCACAGCCATATAGAAGGATTGGGATGATGCGCACGCATTGAACAAGCGACATTTTGTCCTGATGCTGAGTCTAGACGCCTTCCAAACTTTGTTTATGTTATTGAAAGCCCCACTAGCAGCTCCTATGCGGATTGGTAATTCCGACCGGAGATTACCCTCTGGCGTTATGGTTGCTCCCAGGTACCTGAATTTGCTAAACTGAGATATTTGGGAATTACCAACCATTAGTGGGGTGTGAGTACCTACTCGTGCATGTACTATTGCATATGTACTCCGTTTTACCAGCGTTAATACGAAGGCCAAGGCGTAAGGAGTTTTCATAAAGAGCATTAGCGTTGCACTGTAATCCGTCCACAGATGTATCAAAAAGGGCTAGATCATCCGCATATTCAAGATCGTGCAGCACTCGCACAGACGTCTCACTGTTTTCACGCTGTGATAAAGGCACACCGCCAGGGCCCAAAATAGATTTTCTGAGCGGCAAAGATAAAAGGTGCCAATACACAGCCCTGCCGGACTCCAGTGGTGATCTTGAAGGTGTCAGTTGGACCACTTGATGTTCTGACAGAACATTCAGAGTCCATATGCAGGGCTTTGATCATGGTTACCACCTTGGGTGGGATGCCATACGCGGCCAGTATTTTCCATATGGTAAATAAACTATAAAATAAACTATAGTTGACGAAAAAAGGTTTCCAAAAAAAAATAGAATTTATTTATTTAAGCAATAAACGGCTTTCGCCTTTTACAGTTTCAAAATAATACAAGACAATCCTTACATACATAAAAACAAAAATAAACAACAAATATTATCTGTTGTTTATTTTTGTTTTTATGTATTCAAGAATTACAATATTGATCAATAAATGAGGATATGAAGAGCGGGTATGTGAGGAGTATTGTGAATAGAATGCGTGTAAATAAGTTGCGATAGTTTTTGGACATGCGAAGCAAATGAACGGTGAAAAGCCGACAAAAAGGGTGTATTTCTCTATAAAAGGGATTGTCAGACGGCCGCGAGTAGAGTAAGAGAAAACAACGTGCACGTATTAGAATCTGGATGAACGTTGAGAAAGTGAAAGAAGTTTTTAAGGATAAATCAATACGGCGTTTCGTTCTCACTGCCTACCTCACCTAGGAAACGGCTAGTGGGTATAGATAGATAGATTAAATACTATAAACTACGCATCTCTCCTACGCCCTTGACGTGGTACAGACTGTCAAACTGCACAACAAATAAAAATCTAACTGTTATTCAACTGTTTACTCGCTAAATAGTGATTCATTTCGTGTGACAGGAAAAGGACAGAATGTTATAAATCCAAAACTTATTGTCATATAATGAAACTTACATCTGCCAACTGTATGATGTTAACGTTTCAAGACGGTGTTCCCCAAATAAATACTTTCCATGTCATTAAATTCAGAACAAGCGGCACACCGGCATATAATTTTACAGCACATAGACCACGTCTCTACAATGCTATCATTTGAGTTGTGTACGGCAGCACCACTAACAAAACTCATCTCTAAATTTAAAAATGAAACATTGAGATGTTTTTCAAACACTTGTCGAACACGAGAGAAGAGAAGACATATTCTATTCCACAGACTATACACGTTCATATTTAGTATAAATTATTAGTTACTTTGAAGAGATTTGACGAAAATATAGAAGATAATCAATTCAAACCGCCTAACGGACATCATAACAGATGTTACATTTCTCAGTATTGGTAATTATATATAATATCATACATAGAATAACCAGAAATATATTTTAACTGACCACTGGACATACAATCACATAATTATAACAAGATTAGTTACATAGTATAACTTGAAAGTGAATTTATATCATATAAAAATTAAGAAATCCTAACTTTATAATTACACGTAGGATAGAGGATTGTTTGTACTTTGGTCCCGTACGGGACTAATTTATTACATCTTTTCAGAATGAAAAGATGTAATAAATCCAACCTATCTGTCAATTCACTCACGCCGCATCCCAAGTGGGGTAGGCAGAGAGAACGGAAAGCCGTATAGATCTGTTCTTACATACTTCTTTCGATTCTGATACATTCATACAATGTCTCACACACGCACGTCGATTTCTCCTACTCAAAACACGGCTGTCCTTGAGAATTTGATCTACATGGTCATGCCATGTAGTTCTCGGAAGCCCGTGCTTCCTCACACCCTTCCTTTCAGACAAGTATATCCTCTTTGTCATTCTTTCCTCTTCCATTCGTTCCACATGACCAAACCATCTCAATTTATTTACAGGCATTCTATTCACAACACTCCTCTTGCATCCAGTTATTCTTCTAATATCCTCATTTCTCATCTATCACGCAACATTTTACCAACCATCCTCCTCAGCGATTTCATCTCCACAGCATTTATAATTTATACCACTTTAGTCCCTCTTCAACCATGTCCACATTTCACTTGCATCCATAAGTGTCGCTACCAGGATTGTAATGTGCACTAGCAATTTTGCCAACAATTTTCCCATTGTCAGCAACCGGCTGCTCACCCCATACTCCGACAACACGCGCCACAATCTCTCCCGATCCACATGATCACATGCTTTCTCCAAATCCATGAACGCACAAAAAAGCTCCTGATGTTTACCCAGAAACTTCTCTACGACCATTCGTAGAGAAAAGATCTGATCGGTACATTCTCTGCCATTCAAAAAAGCCCCTTGTGCGTCCCATATCTTACATTCAGTTAATTTTCTCTTTCGCACTCTCTCAATCAGAATTCTACTATACAGTTTCCCTATTGAACTCAATAAGCTAATGGCCCGATAACTCCCGCATTTACTCCAGTACTCAAAAAGAGCACATTAGACACCAACGATCCATGCAACTACAGACCTATCTCCAATTTATCTTTCCTGTCAAAAGTGCTCGAACGCGTTGTCGCATCTCAACAAACAACCTATCTTGAGAACAACGGTCTACGTCAGAAACATCAATTCGCCTACAGGAAGCATCGCTCTACTGAAACTGCCCTCAGGAGTCTTGGCTCGAACCCGATTGGGGGCGTATCTCATGGAGACATAGCTCTTGTAACAATTCTTGATGAGTGCGGCGTTTGACACCGTTGAACACGGCATACTCCTGACCTGCCTGGAGGTTGAGTATGGTCTTCGTGCAAGTGCACTAGGATGGCTTCGCTCCTACCTGATCGAGAGAAACTGGTCACTAAAAACGAGTCAAAGCAGAACTTGCGAATCAATAGTCACTCAAGGAGTACCTCAGGGTTCTTTCCTGGGTCCAATTCTGTTCACCCTCTACATCGGATATATCGACAGTATGCTGGAAAAAAAACGGACTTTCGCAGCTATGCCTACGCGGATGATAGAATTCTGGTCAGTTTTTGTAAACCTGATAAGAAAAATTATCTAAATGCCCGGACCGTAGAATGGATAACAAACTTATACAATCTAATGGCGAAGAGACGTCTTAAATGAATCCAGCTAAAACGGAATTCTTATGGGTCGCATCACTTGGCCGACATCTCTTGTATAAAATCCCATCTCGATAGCAGACACGGATATTCTACCGTCCAGTAAAGTCTCGATACGCGGGGCACGAATCGATAGCGCACTGTCTATGGAATCCCAAATCTCAAAGACGGTGAGCTCTGCATTTTATCACATCCGCAAAATACGCTCAGTATCGAAATCTTCACCCTTGATAGCATGAAAACATTAATCTCTGCTTTTGTGGTCTCTAGACTAGACTATTGCAATATACTATATGTAGGAGTGCCGCAAATTCAACTGAATTGCCTACAAATGGCATTCAATAGCGCTGCAGGGCTTATTTTCCGCGAAGATAAAGGTTGCCACATCACACCTTTGCTGGAAAAGTTGCATTGGCTAAAAGTAGGTGAAAGAGTCCAATACAAACTGTGCCTTATAGTCTACAAAGCTTTGAATAATATGGCACCTCAGTCACTTTCTGAGCTCTGTGTTCTCAAAACACCTGCAAGTAGACCTCTACGCTCAGATAAGATATTCACCAAAATGCTGAACGAAAACAACAGAGCATAAAAGTCCTGCTTCTATGATAGGGCTTTTGGTATCGTAGGACCCGTCATTACGAACCGACTCCACGAAGACCTCCGTAAAAACCAGCCGATAACAACGTTCAGGAGCAAGTTGAAGACATCGCTCTTGGTATCTCACTCTTTCCTGTAAGTTTTCGAATGTCCCGTAAAAGACAGATGTTCGAAAAAATTAAGTCATTTTACATCTTAAATTCCATAAAAGTATGGAACCAACATTTTACATAATTGCAGTAACAATTATTTGATTGATTAATTGATTAATATTAATGATGGTATTAAACTATAGTTTGTAAATTATGAATGCTGTAGATTATTTTAGTTATGTCGATTATCTAATTTTTTTTTGGTACTGTATGCGACATCTAGGGAGCAATAATATATTGATAATGCATTGCAATCCACACATAAATATTTGAGTCCGTTCGTATGTATGTATGTTCGTAAGTCCTTAATGGACTCTGAAATTAGGAAAGACCGAAGTAAAATAACACACTCTATACGAGGTCTTATATTCTGGGCAGGTTTAAGGCTAAAAACATTTCAATTATCTTATATATTGATAAAGATATTACAATTTTAATGACACCATGTCACAAAATTAGCAATAAAATGTATGAAAAATATATGCAAGGTTTAGTAAATAGCAATATTCACAGTCAAACATTTTTCATTGTTTTGAATTAATTTCAAAATGGATGTTACAATAAATACAACAATTCTGAAACTAAATATTAAGGGTTTGTTTTCGTAATGAAATATCGTGTTTGCTAATGATAAAAAGTCTTGAATTACGTGAGTAAAAATTGCATATTTTTGACATATTATATTATAATGGAAGCTATTTTCATAATGGAAGATATTATGAAACCATAGAAAACCAAGCTGTAGAAAAAAAAAAAGTTTTACCTATAAAATCCATAAACAATGTTAAATGATTTTTCAATGAGTGGGAACCTATTTATTTTCGCCTAATATTTTTTACGTGCATTATGAAATATTAGAAAGTAAAATATTCTTCAATATTAAAAGATGCAGATACATCCGCTCTTTAAGGTTTTTTTGGGTATCAGAGTATTGACTTTTTTTAATTTCATAGCAAATCGCTCAAATACGCATGTAGGTATTATTGCAAACCAAAAATACCAATTCGAATGTGGGCAATTATACAACATTTATGTGCCTACAATTTTTTTCACAAAATGGGATATTTTTCAAAGAAATTTGGGATGACAAATCTTTAAGTTTTTACATTAAGATGAGGTTTTTAGTAGTTTTTCCACGTAGGTACCTGTCTATTTTTTAAAAATAAAATATAGGCATATTTTTCATTTGAAGAGGTTTTTAGCACTTTTTCCGATGTAGGTACCTACCTATTCTTTATTACCTAAACATGGGCATGTGGGGTATCAATCTTCAAGATTTTTCATTGGGAAGAGGTTTTTAGCACTTTTTTTAATGTGGGTACCTACCTGTTTTTTTTACCTAAATATGGGCATGTGAGGTATCAAACTTTAAGATTTTTCAGTGAGATGAGATTAGCAATGCTTTTTTTGATGTAGGCACCTACCTATTTTTTGTAACTTAATTTGGCGAATGTAGGGATTCAAAATAAAGTTTTCTCATTGGGAAGAGCTTTTTACTTCTTTTATCCACGTAAGTGCTTACTCCATTTTTTCAATAAGATTTTGTCGTTTTAACTCATATAATTGCACGGTTTTCTGTTTAACTAAACCCGAGCGATGCCGGGTTACATAAACTAGTACACAATATTATCAATAAGTTATGTATTGCAATCTATTGTCAATCTTTTTTAACAATAAATAACTGTCAAGGATGATTATTGTCATGATTATCATAAAAAGTGCGATTCTTGCATTGGATGCTTCAAAAATGGCAGGACCTGATGGTATTCCTAACGTTTTTATCAAAAACTGCAATGATGTCATTGCCAAGCATTTGCATATTCTGTTTTCTGCTTCATTGGAATCAGGTATCTTTCCAGGTGTCTGGAAGAACGGTTTTATAAGTCCAATACTTAAAAAGGGTGACAATAGTCAGGTTATAAATTACCGACCCATATGTATCTTGTCCGCAATTCCTAAACTTTTTGAGTCTATAATTGTTGGGAAGATTAAACAGCCTATGAACAATGTAATTAGTAATTCACAACATGGTTTTATTCCTAAAAAGTCTAATCAAAGTAACTTACTTATATACCAAAATTTCATCATGAATACTCTTGCAACAAGAGGACAAGTCGATTCCGTATACACTGACTTCTCTAAAGCTTTTGACAAGATGTCACATGACATGCTACTATGTAAGCTACGTGGGTACGGAGTCGACGGTGTTTTATATCCATGGTTAGAAAGTTACCTCAATGAAAGGACTCTCAAGGTTAGAATAGGTAATTGTGTGTCAGATGCGATAAATGCATATAGTGGTGTTCCGCAGGGATCGCACTTAGGACCAATGCTTTTTAATGTTTTTATAAATGACATAGTTCAGATTTTCAGAGACATAGAGGTATTACTATTTGCTGATGACTTGAAGCTGTACAAATCTATAAAAAGCACTGAGGACTGTATGGTCCTACAAAAGAATCTTGATTATTTAAGTGACTGGTGTAAGAAAAATAAACTTTACCTTAATATAGCCAAATGTCAAGTCATTCAATTCCATAAAACCAGATCTAAGATTTCATACAATTATACCATTGATGGTATTGTACTTGAGTGTGTCTCAAATTTGAGAGATCTGGGTATTACCTTCTCTGAAGATCTGACTTACAACTTACACATTGAGGAAATTGTCGGTAAGGCCATGAGGACTTTAGGTTTCGTTTTCAGACTGGTGACTGATCTCCGATTGATTCGGTCTTATAGACTACTTTTTGTTTCTCTCGTGAGACCATTATTGGAGTATAATACTGTAATATGGTCTCCAAATTATAACATCCACATCAATAGTGTAGAGAGAGTACAGAGAAAATTCTTGAGACTGATTAATTATAAATTAGGAATACCGGTGGAGAGCATTGATTATCCGGCTTTGATGGGCGAGCTTGGACTCCTCAGCTTAGAAAATCGTAGAAAAGTCTTTGATCTTTGCTTCCTTCATAAACTTCTCAGAGGAGAAATAGACTCTCCCGAATTGATTGAACTTATTCAATTTAACATACCTACCAGAAGTACCAGACAGACTGTATTGTTTCGAGAACCCATCACTAGGAACAATTACACATTTTACTCTCCTATGGTTCGAATCCACAGACTGGGTAATCTGGTGGGTAATGATACAGACATTTTTGCCGACAGTTTACCTAAATATAAACATGACGTGATAAATTATTTCAATGTATAACTAACAATGGGCATTTCGACGAGTGTTTGTGTTTTGTTTTACTTTTTTTATCTATATTATATCTGAGTACTATTTTTTGATTATTTCTTCATCTGGTAACGTCACATCATTGATAATTTAAATTATAAGTAAAAATTTTCTGTTTAATTTATTGACATTTTAAATCATTACAGACAATTTGACATTTTAACTATTTATGACATTAATTCTTATGACATTTAAATTATTTGTATTATTTCCATTAGATTAGATTTTTTTTTTCTTCTATCTACATGACATCTCCCACATTATTGCAATTTTGAATCTTGACATATTAAATACTAAACATTTCATTGACATTCTGTACTGACACTCTAATATTTTATGATTTGACTTAAATTATTATTGTTATGAAATAATTCTCTTTTGTGTTTTGTTAATTCTTGTTTTCCAACTGTGTTGTGAATGAGATATTTGATTTGTGTATTATTTATTCTTGAACATGTAAAAGGCTCACGCCGTGGATTGTGAAATAAATAAATAAATAAATTCTTAAAAAAATATGTCAAGATGATCAGCATCTCCAGTTCTATACCACAAAATACAATTTTTCTCTAAAAGATGTGTACACCATAAGCAAGATCTTATCGATGAGTACAACACTATGCCCACAATATGTCAATTTATCTACCTACAAAAACACCATAATTTCCTCCAACTAACATATAACACAGACAGAGATAAAGTAATAATAAACTGCAGAAGAAAACAAAAAAAAAAATAGATTAAATATTGTATAATATACATCTACTATACAAATGTCTATATAAGTATGTATTTGATCTGTAGGTACCTACATGATGTATGTAAGTATGGGGATTACAGAGAACACTTAGCATATTGGGACTAGATGTCAAATTTATATTGCATACTACAAAGACAGTTTCTAGGGAATTCAAGTGCTCGAATCTAATCACAATGATATAATAAACCTAAAATGTCTAATGGTAATAAGAATAAAGAGAACATTATACACATGCCTAGTAATGAATTTAGTACAAAATCAATCAAAAAAGAATATAATTCTATTATGTAGGTACCGACCGTCAGCAACAGTGAATGCGAACGGCTAGCGGCCTTTGAGATGTGGTGCTACAGACGCATGCTGAAGTTCCATTGGTCAGAACTTATCAAAAATGAAGAGGTTTAGTCAGGGTAGCCGAAGAAAGGCAACTCCTTTAAAGAATCAGCCAACGAGCTAACTGGATTGTCCACAACATCAGGTATCCAGGACTGCTTATCACCGTCGCAGAGGGTAGGACCGAAGGCAGAAATGGTAGAAGCCGACCAAGAGACACTTATATGGACCAACTGAAGAAGGACATGAACTGTGGCACATACGTAGAACTAAATAAACTAGCAGAAAATAGGGATAAATGGAGAAAAAAATCCAAACTCGTTATAGACCAATCCAAGGCATTGTAACTCACTGTAAATATATGCAAAAATAATACTGATTTGAGCGCATCTCCAAAATAAAATAAAAATTATTGCGTATAAGTTTTATTATTCACGGTTAAATGTAAAGAGATAGCTGAAATAGGATGGAATGGAGAAGAAAATTCAAACTTGTTGCTGTCCAGTTTAGAGCGGGTTACTGCATTCATCGTTGAAAAGGGACATCATTCAGCCAACCGCACCTATTGGGATTTGAGCCCACCACCTCTGTATTACAAGTCAAGTACTCTAACCACTAGGCTACAGAGGTGTGTGGGTAGCCTGAGAGTATTGTAATTGTAAGCTGCAAATTTACATATACTGCTATCTCACTGCCACTTATCGATATTGTTTGCAACTGCTAAGCCATTTGTTCATCACTAGGATACAACGTTGTGATCTTTGAACCTGCTATCCAACAGTAAATGTCGTTGTTGCTTTTAAAAGAGAATATTGACAAGTTTTGATAATTTTATTGAGATTCGTTTTTCCCTTAACACATCGCATTGGCCTAAAGCTGTAATAATGTTCAAAGATAGTTTAAAGAGGATAATAACAATGGGAAACTGTGTGAAAATGAAGCACTTGATCCTTTATGCATGCCCTAAAAGAAGCAATTTGAGACATGTTTGTATGTATGCATCTATGTAGAATATAAGAATTATGACCCTCCATTTGTAACAATATTACAAAATATCTTTATTTTTTAATTATAAATTTAAATATTTAATATTTTTAAATACATATTTTTATATTTTTCCTTCAAAGTTTTTATTAATTGTCCAGCTAATACAATGCAGTAATTGATTTGTGTGTCAAGACAGATTTATTAGGTACATATAGAATAAAAACAAGCAGACACAATACACACTCATAAAAACATGGGTAAATTGTGTATTTAATGGATGGACTACTATGCATGCCTATGTAATAAATTACAAGTGCTAGTTGTATGTAGGTACTCAAGGAATAATGAGAGTTTAATAATGGTAGTAGAAACTTAAAAATCACATGTAATAATAATGAACCGAAACTAGGCAAAACTTTTATACCTGGCTTAGCTCACTAACTGATTAACAAATTGTCAACTTTATACAAATAAATTACAATTTTGCAATGCTTTGGCAAAATACGGAGAATAGTGAGAAAGTCGTTTACTCCACATGGGATGTTGAGGATTTGGTATACTGCCTAATAAGTGTCCATATTATAAACAAACATATTATGTATACTTGAATTAGTTGGAAGAGATCGCACAAATGCAATAAACTCATCCTCAGTATATTGATGGTATTTAATTTATATTTATTTTTTGTAATCAATGTGCAGTAAAGAATGAATAAATACAATCTCAACAATTGCAATTTTTTATAGCATGCTGTTTTAACAAGTCGGTCTAACGAAATCACCTACCAGCGACACTGAGGGACAACCAACCTCCAATCAACTTCTGGACAAAATTAAAGAATGCGCTATTAACCACCATTCTTGAGATGGCCTATAAACCATCAATTATTGTGAAAGTATAATCTTGTCTAATAATATAAACATGAAGGACATACATACATACATGCAAGTGAACAAAGTCAATTGTTTGTTTAATTGGGACCAGCACAGTATAAATTAGATTTAACATAAAACAGAGGTCTCAATTGTGTGCCTTTTTTGTCACAAATTCTTCAGTTTAATGGGAGTTCTTGGTACACTAATGTCTCTAATCAGATGCTTAACAAGAGAGAACATTGTTTCCAAAATATATGTAGGACTACAATATGTCTACTGACCATCTCATTTGTAAGAAATGCTGTGATGATTGAGCTAACTAGACATGTTTCACAATATGTAAGAATGCAGACACCACCCATAGCTTACAAATTAACTGAAATATTTATTTTATTTTAGATCATCTGCATGCTTTTAAGTAATTAAGATTTGTTTCATTAGTATTGTCTTCTGCACACCGTTAGTAAACAGGGTAAAATGCATATTAGCTAAAAATCTAAAACTACACGCAACTCTTCAATATAACATATATCAATATTTATTTATTTATTTATTTATTCATTCTTTACTGTAGGTACTTTGATCACAATACATACAACTTTATAGAAAAATGCATTCAAATAAGATATTTTCAAACATACTGAGAGCGAGTTTATCGCAGAGGAGTTTTTATATCACAAATGATGAAATATTCATCTTTTATGATATAAAACAAAGTTTTGGAATGTGTTTAGGTTTCCATTGTTGACAATCATCTTACATGTGTTTGTGACAATGACATCAAAGCACCTGTATTTCACAGAAAAAAGTGGGAGATCTAAATTCTATTTCTGGTATTCGACAAATACACTATAAAGTTCCCCTGCGTAAAAGTGAGTGTAGACTTAAAATCAATTCCACCGATTCCATGATGAGGGATGCTATTGATATGTTTAGTTACAACAACTAAGAAGTTAACATATAATTTACAAGTATGTATATTGTCACATAGATGTAGTACGTCTGGGTTAAATAAAACTCATAGATATTTTACCTACATAAAATACTCAATTGTTTCAAGCATAAACATTATAAAACTTATTTGGGACACCACCAACAGAGTGATTTTTCTAACTTGTTTTAATTTCCCACTACATATTTTGGAAGTAGTATTTATACCAATCACTCTAATAATCTGGGAGTTTATTAAGAGATGAAAATTAATTATAATTGTGCATTTTTATAAATATTAAGTTTACATTGCAAAACATTAATTTTGTTGTGAAGGCTTCGTCGCGGTATGAACAAGTATAAGCACCACTGCTAATTACTTGCGACTCAAGTACATTCTGTAGGTGTAAAACATGCAAAGAACGGCGAAAACTGCATATGGATACTTTGCTTACCATTATGTTCTGTGAAAATGTTTGAACCAAGAGTTCTAGGATCTTTAGGAACTCTCGGCTTGCCTCTTGCAGCTCGTATAGATGCCCCACTTGTCACTCCCCTTTCTTTTCCCTGTTGGGCACCCATGGCAGTATTACTAAACAACGCGTGCCTTTATATTATACCGCGCCATTTATTTCATAAAAACCTAACACATAACTGTAAAATAACTTCAGCATGTTCATGTGAAAACATAATATTGAAAATGTGGAATGATGGAATGTCGACAGGCTTCATCCCCGCAGAGAAGCCCGATTTACGGGCGAATAACACCTCACGCGGACATGTCACACACGGTTCAGAAATAATATCACAGTTTAAATAAAAAAAATGACAATAATTGTCTGCGGATCAAAATGCACAAAACGTCTTTATTCATAACTTCTCAATATATTCCACATTTTGTCACAAACTATCCGCGATTGCCGTTTCCTTGCCGTCCTTCCAAGTTTCTCGTTTGACGTCGACTCACGATTGTCGATTTTTTAGTTCAGAAAACTATCATAACAGCGCTGATCCCAAACGAACTAAATTTGTCAAAAACATTAAATCAGGTAGCTTATGTGTATAAAAAGAAAAAATCTAATTATTCATACCGACACAAACTTTTGTAAAAATAGTCGCACTTTTTTATTAGTTGTCTTTTAATTCAAAGATGTTGTATTGCGCAGTAGATACAATATTCAGACTTTAAACAGGTAAAGATCCGTGCACATTGGCATAAAGTTCTTTATGAAGACAATTAACTAATTTAGTAGAAATTATTGTGACTTATTATTGACACTATTATGAAATTAATGTGGCAAAAAATATTTTTGTTACGATACAAAATAATGAAATAAATAAGTGGGGAGAACAGAATATTATTTTCTTGTCTATGACGAAAATATTTATTGTCACACTCGCTTTAAAATATATGGAAAAAATAATAAAATATGATAAACATGGCGTTGATTAATCATGAAATTATGATATATTATATAAAAATAGTTTTTAGAATGAGTTCCGTATATTTGAAGTATTAGTCTTATTTTTGTCGAGTTTGAGATAAATCTCAATGTGAACAAGTAATATCTATTTATTCATTAAAGATAAGGGTTCGCTAAAGTTGACAAATTTTTAATTAGTTTAAAACACCAATATTTATTAAATAAATAAGTCAATGCGAAAATAAATTTTATTTTCGCATTGACTTTAATAAACTTATTTCGAGCCCACTTTTCGCTTTCAAAATCCAAGTTGGCAACACTGGTAGTACACAAGGCCCAAAAACTTTGATTATGAACCATAAACACGAAGTTTACAAACCATACTGACAAAACACGATTCATACATACATACATACATACCATCACGCCGCTTCCCTCGCGGGGTAGGCAGAAAGGATCGAGCGCCACTTCCTTCTATCTTTGCATAAATCTTTCGCTTCCGTCACTGTCATACAATTCCTCATGCATGCTCTCCTGTTCAATGTGCTCAACACGTGACCGTCCTGTAGGATTTGATTTAAATGATCTTGCCATTTAATCCTCGGACGTCCACGTCTCCGAGCACCATTCCTCACCATTCAAAACACGATTCACAAACATAATAATTATTTTTTTATTATTCAGTATTATTTGATTGATAAAACCTTAAGGGGTATTCACACTTGATCACTTTGATCCTCGAAAATGAAAAGTTGTGAACACACATCGAACTGTTTCTTCAATAGTGATCACTATCGGTGATGGAAGAAAGCGATTACCACCCGACATTGTTATGAAATGTCCTTTCACTAAAACAACCGACCAAGTTTTATAATTATAATAAAAGACAATTTGTATTTGGCGCTGTTTAATGATCCGTAACCTATCAAGGGCGCCGTGACTTTTCTTGAGAAGCAATGTTTTCAGCTTATTTCTTAATGTTGGAGTGAGTTGGTTCTCTCTTAAATCCGCTGGTAATCAGATCCAGGCAGTTGGCCCCGCAACACTGAAGCTCTTCTCTAAGAATTTGGAAGTGTTTCTACAACAGAAATGTTGAAATAACTTTATTTGTCGGATATTTCAGGAGTCCAAGGACTCCTTTTTATTCGTTTAGGTGACAATTTATTTATATATTTCCACTCTCTCTAGTCTAGTGTTTCTACAAGTTTGTTGACAGCGATGGACTCTGATCGCAGTACCCTATATTATAATATTTTTTTGCAGTTTATCTATCTTTTCCCTCACGCCGTATCCCAAGTGGGGTAGGCAGAGAGAACGGAACGCCATATAGATCTGCCCTTACATACTTATTTCGCTTCTGATACAGTCATACAATTTATCAAGCACGCACGTCGATTTCTTTTACTCATAACACGACCGTCCTTGAGAATTTGATCTACATTATCAAGCCATGTAGTTCCCAGACGCCCGCACTTCCTTACACCCCTCCTTTCAGACACGTATATTCTCTTTGTCATTCTTTGATTCACATGATTTAACCATATCTATTTATTTACGCGCATTCTATTCACAATACTCCTCTTGCATCCACTCCTAATATCCTCATTCCTCACTCTATCATGCAATGATTTACCTACCATCCTCCCCAGAGATCTCATCTCCACAGCATTTATACCACTTTAGTCGCTCTTCAACCATGTCCACGTTTCGTTTGCATACATAAGTGTCGGTACCAGAATGGTATCGTGTACTAGCAATTTTGCCATGTTCGACACATTGTCATTACTGACAATGGGTCGAAGTGCACCGTTAATCCTATACTTCAGTCTTTCTATCCATGCACTCGACAATAACATTAGAAATGCGTGATGTTCACGTGATCAGATGGGCCGCTCGCAGAATAGATACTGGATAGAAATTGCCCAGTGTGCATAATAAAAATATTGAAATTTTGTAATATTAAAAAAACATACTGTTTTAAGATTATCTTTATTGTAATGCTCTCAATAATGTCGAGATAACTCGACGAAAACGCTTCAGATTTTTTATATGTGAAAATTTAACAGTGTGTTTTTTTTCAATATAGGTAATTTATTATAATGTATTTTCTGTGTCAATACACAACCCTTTGGATTATACAAAATTATTGAATTAAAAAAAATATTTATTACAAACTGAAACATGAGGGACCGTTTATCGAAATTTTATGATTATACATAGGTACCTATACAAAAAAATCTTATTTTACTAAATGATTTGATTATTTCATTTTAAATTTTTTGAAGTTTATTTTTGGGCAGACTCAGGTAACTGATTGGAATAAGTGTTATTTAAGTAATGCATGGAACAAAATTTTAGAAAGATAATAAAATTATTGATTAAAACATTTTATATGTCAACGTGACATAATATATATATACTTATAGCAAAACAAAAAACATTATTAATACGATAACATAGAATAATTAATTAAACACCTTAACAAAGTGTCAACACAAAAATAATTATAGCAAAACGAACAAACATTATAAATGTGATAACATAGAATAATTAATAGAACTAAAGTAAAAATAACAAATTTTATAGACTAAATCGGCCCAGTTTTCATATAACATATATTTACTTTCATATAACATATATTTACTTTGTAAGTGCATATATCTTAATTTATAAAAGAAATTTGAGGAATTACTGTATGTCGGAATTTAGCACAAAAAGATTTATAAAAAAATTTCAGCTAAATTAAAAAAAAGAAACAATTAATCAGAGAGATGAGGAATCGGACGTGTTTCCAACATTTATCACGAATTGGTCGAAAGCATCATCCATCATTCCATCTGACATCCAAAATATTTTTTCTACTTTAATCACGTGTTTTAAACAATTGCTCCAATTTTCCACTTGTCACATTGCGAATCGCATTCTCGAAAAAAAATTTAACCTCAAGAAGTTTTATTCTTCGCCGAAACCTCATTTTTGATTTGCGCCCAAATTACCTCTATGGGGTTACACGGCTAGTGTCTAATATTCACTGTCAAATAATAAAAACATATCTATTCGAAAAGAAGTACAAAAAAATATCTCTAATGTACAATATAAATTGAGGTGATTTTTCCGTGTAGCCGCTATTTCATATAATGTATTTCGTTTAAGCAATGTATTTGAATCTGTTGGTAAATATTTTTTTAACGAAGAGTAGAAAGGGTAATTTCAATATATATGGAAAGATAATTTACACAATTGCAATGAAAATACCTTTTATAAGGTTTCAAAAGCAAACTTTTAATTATAGCCGCGTGATCGTTAGTGACTTTATAAAAAGGGTACAGTCATTTAAAAGCTATTTAAAAAATACGGAGTAGAAGAAACGGCCTTTTATTGAAATTTGCCTGGATGTACTAAACGTTCTCAGAATTGTTCACGTGGACAATTGCATCTTCTCGGTGGACGTACTTTAGCACCGGCCACTTTTTATCTTTCGATATCCTTGTCGCACCTTCCATCCCTCGCAAAATTTTTGCAGTCTTATTTCAAATTGCATGATTTTCATCTACCTGAATGATGAATCAAAGTAGTCAATGAAATTTTATCTGAAATAAAAAAAAAACTTTAAAATATCGTTAAGTAGCATTCACATTGCTTCACTTTGGATGATCATCCAGAGTGTCAGGGTCAAACGTGTTCATCGAAAGTGAACACGTCTGTTCACATTTGTTCATCTTATGCTTTCATTGCCATGTCAACACTCTCACTCATGTTGTATGTAGTTTGACGTTTTTTCGTATAAAAATAATTAAACAAATTCAAAAATGAAAAATAACATTTAAAATAAATTAATATAGCTCTCGACTGCATAATAATTTTGTACATGATTCTGACATTCAATACAAATTCATAGAGAATTAAACAAATAATAAGATAAAACTTGTTTATGGTCGTTTCAGTGAAAGGACCTTTCATCAAAAATTATGACGAGAGGTAATCTCTATCCTCCGTCATCGCTAGTGATCACTATTGATGAAACGCCTGTTCACACCTGTTCATCTTGGAGGATCATCCGGACTCCGGAGTGATTACGCGTAAAATATAAAAATAATCTAACTTTTTTAAGTTTCTTCACAGAATCAGCAATGAATTTGGGCCTTACTCGTGCCATTAATATTCTATGGTTATTGCTAATTTTCGGCGTATTCTATCTCAGATTCGGATAGCCTAGTATTCACAGCATATTTTAAAATTTTCGACGCCGGGACCCTCTTCAGACGGACGCCCGAGGCTTTATCGTTTGTAACGGTGGCGCATTATTCGTTTTGTTTATTCATATGATTTGTTCAATGCCTTATACATTTCGAGAGATAACGCAAATTTATAAAGGAAAAATAAAATACGAATTTGCTTGTAATCAATGTACAGTAAATAATAAATAGAAATAAATATTTGGTCTCCCACTATTTCCCATGGTTATAGAGTGTCATGGAATAGGCAAATGGTCTCAAAACTTCACATAATATTATATCCTACAATTTGCACCTATTCTGAATGTACTATTCCACGTCATCACAGTATATCCCACAAGTGGGTAGCCAGCCGCATGTAATAAAATGCAAGCCATCCTTTCTGTGCCAACAAAAAATTAAAATACTTGGAATTTAAAATTTCATGTTTCTTTATTTTTAGGAAGAGTTGGAGACCACTTCTTTGCCAAGTGCTCCTAGGAAAAACGAAATAATCCTGAATGTCTTTTTTTTATTGGCGCGAAGAGGACAATCTCAATGCTTTTTACTTGTTCGTCATGCTGTAGGGGTATAGCAGTCAGCAGATAGCAGTAATATTAAGTTTATAGTTTATTATCCTGTGTTCCCCCTTAGTCTTATTTTATTTTTGTTTCCTCTAAATTTAAAAGC
Organism: Athripsodes cinereus; assembly: GCA_947579605.1. Lineage (NCBI taxonomy): Eukaryota > Metazoa > Arthropoda > Insecta > Trichoptera > Leptoceridae > Athripsodes > Athripsodes cinereus. Next base: position 17,625,953 of record OX388329.1, read on the forward strand.
CTATGATGCAGTATTTCATTATTTTTTTATCCATCATACACTTCTTAACCTTTCTATCAGATTTATAAATTTGTGTTATCTCTCAAAATGTACAAGACAATGAACAAATCATGAATAAACAAAACGAATAATGCGCCACCGTTACAAACGAAAAAGCTTCGGGCGTTCGTCTGTAGAGGGTACCGGCGTCGAAAATTTTAAAATTGCTGTGAGTACTAGGCTATCCCTCAGATTCACTCAGACGCCGTACAAATAGTTTCTGGAGAATTCTATACTTACTGTGAAGTTCTGAAGATGGCGATAATCTACACTTTTTCATACAATATAGTTTAATACGTGGAAATCTCCCGGAGACAGATTCCGGTCGCAGATTGACTATATTTTAACGCGGCAACGGTATAGAAACCAAATTAAAGATTGCAGGAGCTATGCAGGCCCGGACATTGATAGCGACCATAATATGGTTGTGGCGGAAACCATACTGAAATTCAAAAGGCTCGAGAAGAGAACCAAAAAAAGATGGGACTTAAAGCTTTTAAAAACAAAAGAAGTAAAAGAAAAATACGACGAAAAAACTAAGGTTTGCGATTTTGAGAACAATGAAAGTGTAAACAGAGTATGGGAGAAAATCAAAGAGAAAATAACCACAGCGGCAGACGAGGTAATAGAGAAAGGAAAGCCGCAAGCTAGGAAAGAATGGATTACGGACGATATATTAGAAATGATTGAAGAAAGAAGGAGGTTAAAGAACTCGAGAACAGAAGAAGGAAAAAAGGAATATAAAATCTTGAGAAACAAAATCAACAGGGAGTCCAAATTAAGAAAGGAATGCTATCTGCAAGAAAAATGCAGGAATATCAACAGAAATATAAAACAAAGAAAATTTGAAACTGCATATTCTGAAGTCAAGAATTTTTTCAATGATAAGACACAGCCACGATGTGCTATCCAAGATCAAAACGGCAAACTTCTGTTTGAGGATGAATTGATCGTCAAAAGGTGGAAAGAATACCTAGAACAACTTTACAAAGGAAAGAACATACTTGAGGAAAGTAAAGCACTGGAAACAGAATATGACAAAGAAAATAATGGAGATGATATCTTAAGAAGTGAATTTGATAATGCCTTATCAAAATTGAAAGACGGCAAAGCACCAGGTATTGACCTAATTCCATCAGAGCTGCTTAAATGCGCAGGAAGCGGCATGCTTGACACTTTGTATAAGCTTGTCTGCAAAATATATAATACAGGAGAGATACCTGAGGACTTCGCCAAATGTCTGATACGAGCGCTACCTAAGAAAACAGGCACGACAAAGTGCGAACAACACAGAACATTAAGCATGATATCACACGCTTCTAAGATACTCACCAACATTATAATGAAAAGGGCGGAAAATAAAATAAACGAAACACTTTCAGAAGATCAATTTGGATTCCGCAAAGAGACAGGTACAAGAGATGCAATTCTGAGTCTAAGACTTGTTCTTGAAAAGAGAATAACAGTGAATAGAAACACGTATGTAGCATTCATCGACCTAGAAAAAGCATTCGATAAAGTAGAATGGGAACAACTTTTTAAGACTCTAAACCAGATAGGAATGAGCTATAAGGACAGAAGAGCAATCTGGAGCCTATACAAGAATGAAATGGCTGTAATTAAAAGCGGAGAGAGCTGCGCAGAAGCGAGAGTAGAACAAGGTGTAAGACAGGGATGCTCAATGTCGCCAGCACTCTTTAACTGCTATATACAGCAAGCTATTGATGAACTCAGAGAAGAAATGAAGAATTGGACAGGAGTAAAAATAAATGGGAAAAAGGTTGACATGATTAGATATGCTGACGACATAGCACTGCTCGCAGACTCCGAGATGGAGCTGAACGAAGCCTTAGGAAAAATGGAAAGTATACTGTTGTCAAAGTACAACATGAAAATAAATAAAGATAAAACAAAATGTATGGTCGTTGGAAGGGAGGAAGCGACTGCGAACATTGCCATAAATGGAGTGAGCATCAAACAAGTAAGAGAATTCGTGTACTTGGGCAGCAGAATAAACCAGGACGGACGCTCCAAATCAGAAATTGTGAGCAGAATAAACCAGGCACGAATTGCCTTTAACAAAAAATCCAAAATATTAGAATCCCCTAATATTGATCTAAGCGTGAGGAAGAATCTCACTAAAGCCTTTGTGTGGAGCATTCTGCTATATGGATGCGAGACGTGGACCATCAGTAAGAGGGAAAGCGGACGGTTAGCGGCATTTGAAATGTGGTGTTATAGACGCATGCTGAAGATTCATTGGTCGGAACACGTCGAAAACGAAGAAGTGTTAACCAGGGTTGGCGAAAAAAGGCAACTCCTCAAAAGAATCTGCCAACAACGAGCTAATTGGATTGGCCACAACATCAGGCACCCAGGACTGCTCATCGCAATCGCAGAGGGCAGGACCGAAGGCACAAATGGCAGAGGTCGACCGAGAGACGCCTATATGGACCAACTGAAGAGGGACATGAGCTGTGGCTCATATATGGAGTTGAAGAGACTGGCTGAGAATAGGGAGGAGTGGAGAAATAAGTCAAAACTCGTTGCAGACCAATCCAATGGATTGTAACTCATTATATATAGTTTAATGAAGTACTGTTCTGTTCTCTTTGAATCTATGACAGCAGCCACACAGTGGATGAACCACAAAATTCCATACAAAACCGTATATCAATAAAAATCTATGGGATGGACACGTTAATCAAATTATTCGGTGACAATTCATAGAAATATTCGAATGAATGCCTTCGTTACCCGTCCGAATGATTAAAGATTCTTAATTGATTGACGGTGTCATCCAGCTGTGTGGACGTTGCTTATTGGGAAAATTGTCAAAATTCGAGTTCAGCTATGGCTTATTTTTATCAGTTTCCATGGTTTAACAATTTACATAATTTTGTTATTTTTCAAAAGTGCCATTACAAAACACATTTACTTACTTTCATTTTTTTGATATAATCATATCAATATTTTTTTTGTATAAAATAATAATAATAATTTAGTACGCAATGTGAACTTTGGTTCAATAACTAAGGATTAGAAGATTTTAAATTTTCCGCCTACAACGAAGCAAAGTAAAGCTGTGAAAACTTCTCACAGAGATGTCACTTGTCAGTAGATTTCCACAGAATGAATTATTTTATTTGTACTGAGCTAGATTCTATAACTCAGTAACTCGGTCGGTATATTAATATTATTATTGATTCTCAAATCTCATTCTATGGGCTAGGCTTGTTCTTGCTCGGTCATTTTTGGGAGCGATCTGATCTAGTACAATTGTCCTACGGAACTAGTACGCTCTTCTAGTACTATTAGTTCACTGAATATTTCCATGTCAAAATTATTCAGTCATGAATGTAGTACATGTACTAATAATAATACAGGATGCATATTATACTAATTAGTACATGTTCTAATAAGAATTTAGGATGCTACAGAGTACATACATAGGAAATGCACATTTATGTAATTTTGTGATTATGAAAATCAATACTTAGTAACTAACAAAGAGAAAATTCAGAGAATATTTTATTTTCCTTCATAATTTGCAGGCTTTGGATTTTCATTTCAATAAATTTTAATAATTTTGCTATCGACAGTAGGTACCTACTACATTATTATTTTATATGTTTATGAGACGTTCATAAGGGATAATATTTTAACTTATGTCTACTAACTTACAACACCGTTATATATGTTATATGTAATGATACTTTTTCGTCCTTATTGGCGCCATTTTCAATGTTCATAGCAAAACAAAACACTAAAAAGGTCTAACACCAATCTATTTATCTACCACTCTGTATTAGAATACTACCTACTAGAATGTACTTGTACAGTACTTGGTGCTTCTTATTAGTTCATTGACGTAACTGAACTAAAAGAACGAAAAGAACTAATTAGAAGCAAAAGAGAAGGCACTATATCCTTCATAGAATCATCACATCAACTATCTCACTCGCACTCGTTTAAAGTTCCGACATAAACCGAGTGGCGCCGAGCGGAGATGCCGAACGTCACTGGCATTACTTTAGTTCTGTCCGATTGGGAATGAATGAACTAAAAGAACTAAGAGCGAATAAGATACGGAATAGTTCATTCTAGTACAGTACTGGGAATTAGTTCCTAATAGTACCTAGTACATGTACTACACAAGCCTACTATGGGCTATGGGCGTATTTTCGGCCATTTTTGGGACTGGCGGTATGACTGTTTTTGCCTATCTGTATAGATATAACATAAAATAAAATTCTGCGTGAATTATCTGTAAAAAATCGTCTTCTTCCAGTTTTACTAATAATTCAAATTTATATCATTATATTGCAGGATTTGACTATAATAACCACAAGCCGATTATTGCACTACCAGACTACCGCCATCACCTGATTTTCAGTAAGAACGAATACAGTGGCACAAATCAACAAGTCAGTATGTATTTTTTTTCTCACAATATTTTGATCTTTTCCACGATCATATTTATATGGAATGACCATTTTCAGAGGCAAATCTTGTGTCAAATTGCACCACGCCCTTAGCTAATATGAGAGAATCCTACTTGCATAGATCTGACTTGTGTATAGATGTGCCAACTAGAATATAAATTATCTATTTGTTTAATTGCTAGATAAACGTACATATATCGTATTAAACAGACTCCTAACAACCATAAAAAGCATTTTCAGAAATAGCAATTGATCCTTTAAAATATAACAAAATAATTTTTGTGCTTATAAATCTCCCTCGACATCCATCTAGAGGGAGACCAAAGAATACCTGGATGACACAATGCAATAGAATCCTGCGGAGAAATGGCCTGGATGAAGAGGATATAGCAAACAGAAGAGTGTACAACCTCAGAACGAGAAGAGCCGAGCCCAACAGCCTTCAGCGGCAATAAGTTGGGACAGTGCCAGGAAGAAGATTTTTTGTGCTTATAGACAAATATATATATACCTATATATTAATCTAAATGTACTCAAAGAAGCACTTGCTGAATTTATATAAAGAATTATTGATTTTAGGTCAAGGGATTTCAAATACATTTATATTTTGATTTGGTAAAGCAGCAAAAATAAGAGAAGATAACATTAAGATTTCTGAAAATACAATGGTAAGATCTCCAAATCTCTTTATATTGAATATTAGTTTACATTATTAGTCTTTGTTGATGTTAATGATGAGGTATTTGAAGACTGGGACATTCCAATCTTCAACATTTACTTTAAGGGATTCTAATCGAATCATTCAAAATAGTTATATATTAACGCTATAGTCATGTCATCAGCAGATGACCAGCAGGCGCAATCACCTATCAGGGTTACCAGTGTGACATTCAAACACATAAACAGGACATAGAGAAAGTACTATTACTGCAATTACACAATCACGGCAGTGGTAGTATTGTAGTAGGGATTGGGCATTCAATTTTGCCATCGGTACCCAGGTTTTATCTATTTACTAAATGTAAGGAACTAAAAAAAATTTGTCGAAAATGTGCACAATTTTTTCTTAGATTTCCATCATACTGTTTTTGGATAACAAGAAAAATAATGTGACCAGAGTGTAGAGACTAATTCATTATCGTGAATCATAACATTATTTACTTGGGAGAATAATGCCAAAGTGTGTACTAAAATATCATTGGTGGATTTATTAATTGTGTCGGTGCACACATAATAGAATTCCATAATTAGGTAAATTGTAAAAAGTGTTCCTTTTTAGTATACATTATTGATCACGAGATAGACGTCTTTCGACTTATTATTTCGATTGATAATGACATGATAAGTCAAAAAACGTCTTATCTCGTGGTCAATAATTTGTATCTTATTTAGAAATCTTTTGTGTGATTTTTCAAGATTATGCAAAAGATTAAAAATACTGTTTTACTTGATGACATCATGAATTATCCAAGAAAAAAGGAGCATGTAAGAAATTTATATCATGAATATTATTTTCTTAGGTGGATGTGACTAGAGGAGACAAATAACTTGGTGGGAATACCTTAATAAACTAAATGGGTAGGCGGTAGTTCATTGCCGGCAGGGTCAAAAAATGTGAAAAGTAATCCATAACTTCCGATTTTTTATTGACAAGTTCATATGACTAAGCTATGAAAGCAAGCTAAAATTTTTGGTCTAGACCGAATACTTTTCAAGTTATCGGGGTTCAAAGTTTACCAACTAGGTCTGCCAACAATGTACAATAAAGAATAAAATAAATTATCGACTTTGCTCAGGACAAAGGCATCAAACCACAATTTTGGCAAAAGTGGTTTTACGTTTTTTTTTACTTATAACTTGATAGTTCCTGAATATTTTCTCTTCAATTTTTATGACATAATAAAAGAACGACATTACAATAAGATGGTAAAATAATAATGACAATAATTTTTATCATTTTCTTTATCCCACAGTTTTTTTGCTTCTCCTATAAAATTTTACCGATGTGGTTTAAACCCTTTGTCCTGATCACAGTCAATATGTATAGATAATCGAGTTAATTTTAATGTATGTTATTGTTTTCTTTCCAGAAATTTTCATCGACGAAGAACTTCTATTTTGGAGGATGAGTGTTTTACTTACTAAGCTTTTTCATTTGTAAGACAAAGTAAACGTGCATAATTCATTCATTTTTGTGATGAGAATATTGATGATGGATTGCTTGATTATAATGCTCTTTCACAGTACTTAGACCATATTAAGGGCATTGGCAAACACTACAGTATTCCATTTGCTTCTAAAGGTGGTTAACATTTGATTCACTCGTATGTGTAGCACTATAACTCTAGTAAGACAGGTGTGGCAACATTCAAAGTTCTTTCAATGAAATTAGATTCACTTACTCTGTAAAAATTGACAAGTCTATTCACGGTCAATATCGAGGAACACAAAGGTTTTCTAGTAGTAAAGTTAAGGGGGCAAAGATCTGTTTGGCACGTTAGTGCCATTTTATTTATGGCCTTATAGACTAAACGACATATTTTAAATGTCACACTTCCCTCAATCAGTGTAATCGACCCAGAGGAGGTCTTATGTGGCATCTTTTATGCTCTTGGGAAATAAGTCACGTAGCACTATTGAAAGTTGCAAGCGATTAAGGGCTCTTACTGACAGTTCAGTTTGTACGATGATGCAGTAATCCTATGATATATGAATTATAAGTACGATTTGTATATGAATTACGAGTTTTGTCACTTTTATGCTGAAAAATGTTGTTAATAACTGATTATTCGTTGATTAGGGAACAGAATGATTGGTGGTAATATTATCAAACACTATCTTGAATTTAAAACATTCACTATGGGTAGATAACTGGTATGACAGCACATTGACGGCAATTAATAAGTGTAGAAATTATCAATTCATTTCTCACTTTAAAGAAGGACTTGACTGCCATCTTACATAATTCCATAAAATGGTACAAGGGGCTTCACTATCGCAAAAGTTCTCACTATTTGCTTAACGATAATTTAATTTTATCATGCATGTAATAATCAACAATATGTAGGGAGAAATGGCAATAAAATGTAAATACACGAGTTTCACATATTATGATAATATTTAAAAACTACTGTTAAGTGGTAGGTGCTTCAAAAATTAGTTCAAACCTTTGGAAAAGGGGTATTGATCTTCATGAAGAGTTATGATTTGTTCTGTGTGCTACAAGCAGTACAAGATAAGTGTTTAATGTCAACAGAACACAATTGGCAGATATGCTTGAGTTAAAAATCTTGTTTATTACTCAGTATTGACGAAAGTTTACTGATAAAGTTTGTCAGTGATGAAGTATACATTTGTTGGTATATTGAAAGAGATTGCCTTTAGGCAATAAGTATGCTTTTTGTATATTGTATTACATCTAGTGGATATTCTGACTATTGTATATTTATTAAATAAAATTTGTTAAAAATACCATTTTCATATTTTAGTTATTGTTCTTATCACGCAGCACCATGCTCTCACTTTGGAAGGGTATGAATCTGTAGCAGTTAGCACTAATTTGTGATCATAGTATCCTTCATTTAAGATTTATCTCATTTAAGATGCAGGATTGAGATTACAAATGCGTTGAAGAAAGCGAAGTGCGGTAAAGTTGTAGTGTATAATTGTGTTTCAGTTGCACTCATTAAGTTTGGTGGATCGAGGACTGTGACGTGGTGCTTGGAGTTTTTAACAATTGTTGGAGAGAAGGCGTTACTCCAGAGGACTGGAGGAAGGCCAATATCTGCCCCCTATTCAAGGGGAGAGACTCCAAACATGAATGCTGGAGTACTCGGACCATTAGCTTGTTCAATAAGGAAACTGTACGGTAGAATTCTGATAGAGAGAGTGCGAAACTCAACTGTATGTAAGATATGGCACTCACAAGGGGCTTTTTCATCTTATATCTATAAATTTCAGTAAAAATACTTTGGAGTTTTAAATTTGTTTATTCAACAGTTACATATGTTTCGGGTTACGGGCCCATATACAAAGTATTTTTACTTGTAAATTTTTAATTTTATAATGGAGTTTTATTCATTTAGTGAAAATAAAATTAGTATAAATTTCAGAACCAACTCTATGGTTTTGTTGAATATATTAAGATATTGAAAGGGTGGCATACTATATCACTGAAAATATCCTATAGGTACAATGATGCTACGTGAATACCTACTTCTCTTTTACAAGGCACTCAAAAACTTACAGGAAAAACTAAGAGGTAAATTTATGGAAGAAGAATTCTACATAGAATTTCACAGACTGCGAAACTCAGGCGATTGAAGAATGTCTTCAAATTATACTTCATATAGAATGAACACTTTAAAGTTAAACTGATTTTTATCATCAAAAAGAGAGATTAAATTATATTTATAGGATGTTGGTGTAACCAATGTTAATGGAGACATGAAATAACCTATATTTAGGAGGGCTTTCATAAAGTTAATAAGCTATATATATAATTTTATCCTAGTTCGAGTAGGTATCTGGTATTGTCACATCAATCATCCAACATTGCCTGCCCTATATAACTTTCCTTGAAGTGTAATAAAAACTTGGGAAGTGACGCAAACTTTTCTTTGTTTTTGATAGAAGATACCTATATAATTAATAATTCGACCAAGGTAATATGTAATTTTATTACTGATCTTATGGTTCATGTTTTAGTTCTACAGGTTAATTAATGTGACACGAGCTGGGCTCTTTGGAGAATGAAAATTTACCTACTCAACAAATTTTGGGCTTCATTATTAAGCAAGCAGAGATTTAAAAATGTTCATTTTTGTTGGTAAAGGTTTAGACATCTGCGGTATCCGGGTGGGCAGTGGGTCTCCTTCAATGGTAAAGGTTGATTATTGGTTAAATTGATTAGAAAATATAAGAGCTTACTCAGAATTTTCTCCTCTCTATCTCTCTCTGAATATATAAATTTTTGTATATGTATGGCTCATGATCAATTTTTCACCCGAAATGCATGTAAAACACCAAAAGGTAAGCATTTTATGGATGAAAGATCATACGATTTTCCGCAGGAAATAATATGAGGTGAAAGTTTTACTGCATTTCACAGCGCACAGTTGGGCAGAGACTCGGTTTATGCCTTTGCATATATACGAGCCCGTCGCCAAAATATGCAGTTTGTATTTGTTGAAACGGTGTATTGTTTCGACAACATTGAATCCTTGTATGCGAGGGGTGTTGCAAAATACGAATGAAAGTGCATTTTCAAAATATATTATAATACATATATACATTTTTCACAAATAATGACAGATAATGTACATTATCATTATAATGTGCATCGTTTCAAAGCTTTCAAGTACAGATTTTCAAAGTTTCGTACCTCTGGAATTCCAAAAAAAGACAGTAAAGTTAGAAAAAGAAAAGAATTTATCGTGTTAGTATCTTTAATACAATATTAATAATATCAAAGTGTGGGGTTAGCTGGGTATATGTGAATTGTCTTTATATATGTTTTCATGTTATGTTATAATTATTTCCTGACCCATAATCAAAAACAACCCAATATTGGAGTTTTACAATTCTTCCGTGGCAGAGAAATCAAATGCCTTTTCACACCTTCGGAAAACCTTTTTTTCTTCAAGTAGGTATCTGTTTTTTTTTCTCGTGTTTACTACAAAATGTTAATGCTGCATTATAGGTACTATACCAAATAATTATTACTGGTATAGTATATTACTGGTTTATTGATTGTAATTGACTTGTCTGTGTATTGTCATTTATGTTATAACTGTTTGTTTGTGAAAGAAAATAAAATAAAATAAAACACTCAGTCGTTTTGCAAACCATAATAATAATAACACAGGTCTACAATGAAAAAATTGTTTATCTTATGTGTTCTGTTGCGTAGATTACTGGAAAAATAGTGAAAAAGTTCAATCACACTCCGTTTACCCACAAATCACATATTGTTTTTTTACTTTAAAGATTATTTTAGCATAGTACTGCCTACGTAGGTACTTTAAGTATGTACTATTTATTTATTTATTTATTAATACAATGGACGGCATAATAGCCTTTGACAGAAGAAAAAGATTACTATATCCAAAATAATAATTTTATATTACAATATTTAGTCAAATAAGTTAACTTACTAATGTACATAATTAGTCTAAATTTTGGTTTGAACTTTATTGTAAAAAAAAAACATTACAGTACCATAGAAAAATCCGGTTCATACTAAATTTACCGGAACTCTTATTAAAGCTTATTTATTTATTTATTTATTTCAATTTTACAGGATACATACAGTTGATACAAAAAATACAATGGTCTATAACATATTTAGCAATAAGCAAACCAGTGAAGATCCCTATATTACCCTCATGTGCTCTACAAACATACATAACTAAACACAACAGATAAATCAACAAACAACAATTACAATAGAATAGAGTAAATTATGTAAAAAAAAAAATCAATAGAATAATGCTCACAAAGCAATAATCGTAGGATTAAACAATAAAACAATAAGCAATAAAAACAATACAATGAGTCATGAAAAATAAAATTAAAAATATAAAAATATCATATAAAATCTCTCAAAATTCAAAATTCAAAATTTAACATCATTTAAAATTCAATATTAAAATATTTAAATATATTCGAGGTAGGTTTTATTTTAGCAGGTTTTATTTTATTTTTGCCGGCAAAAATAAAATAAAACCGGCTAAAATGAAATCTAATTCGAATATAAACGTTAAGAAAATCGTATTCGAGTTAGATTTTATTTTTGCCGGTGTCGAAAAACTTGGTGTCCAAAAATAATTTAACGTGGTGATCAAAAAGTAATTCTACATATGGCAACAATTTCGTGAATATTACTTTTGCTATGAAATTTCACATTTGACAACAGTGGGGCCTACCATCTCATATAGTGCCAATTTACCGCCATTCCACTTTTCCTCTCAGTATGGATGACACCTCTCTGAACAGTTTCTTCGTTGAAGTGAAATTTAGTTTTGCGTTTAGAAATGGCTTCTAGAGGTTGTATGAACTCCCCTGATTGTTTTTGTAATATTTGTGGGACTGATACTGTCAAAAAGCAACAGAGAAACATTTCTATACAATACTATACTATACCATCACGGCATATCCCACAAGTGGGGTAGCCAGCAGATCAGCTGCATGTAAGAAACATGCAAACTGTCCTCTTCGTGCCAATATAAAATCAAGACATTCAGGAAACATTTCTGATTTTGATAAAAAGATATTTTTAACAACTATTACTTTACCTACTTTGGTGTGAAACTGGCGGATCAAGACAAAACGTGGGCTCCTCACAAAGTGTGTTCTGTGTGTGTATAGAACTGAGACAATGGTTTCAAGGTAAGAAGAAATCATTTCGTTTTATAACATCTATGTTTGTTATAAGACCCTTGAATTGGTCCATAACAAGATTAATTACTCTGATCATAAGTGAATCTGTGACAGATTAATTCACATTTGAATTTTAGAATATTAATTTTGAATGTTGTGTACATTGTACGAACAGGAAGTGTGGAGAATAAAATTTTGTTCACCCACAAGGCGCCTGTGAGATTGTTGCAACAATGTCATTCTTTAGCGAAGTTATATAAAGAAGCGCACGCAGTTTTTGCTTCCTCTTACGGTGCGACGACTCAATATGTAATGGGGTGTTCACATTTGGCGAATATCGCCAGGCGAATTTCTAAATATATCGCCAGGCGAAAAAACAAAATTCGCCGGACATCCATTGATCGTCACACCTGTTCACACAGTCCACCGATATAGAAACGATCTGTCAGATGCGCTTTGATTTTGACACTGTTTTCAAAATGGCGTCGAGATGGAGATCGCGAAGTGTTTATTTTTAGTCGAAAATGTTATAAAAGAGGTTATAAGGCGCCTTTTAATTAAGGAAACAAACGCCACAAACCAACAACAAAGATAACAGCTGTCACGAAGCGGGAAACATTATAAAATTTATAGGTTATAAAGTTTGTACCATAGATACGAACGCCGCACACATCTGCGCATGCGCAAATCGTTCAATCGGCCGAAAAGTTGGAAGGTGGTCAACTCGAGACGATATCGTTTCTACTGGTTTTTATCGTTTCAGACTAGCTGTCATTTTGTTCACACGGTTCAAATGGATGGCGATATTTTGGTGTCTGGCGATATTCGCCAAAGTGAGAACACCACATAATATTTAAATAATTTTGTGTAAAATAAGAAAAAGGTTTTATTAATTTATAATGAATGTTAAAATGTACATTCATTTTTATATAAAGTATATTTTTGGTTATGTATGTTTTGTAGAGCACATAAGGGTAATATAGGGATCTTCACTGGTTTGCTTATTGCTAAATATGTTATAGACCATTGTATTTTTTGTATCAACTGTATGTATCCTGTAAAATTGAAATAAATAAATAAAAAGTTTTAATAGTGAATTAGTGTTTAATCCGCCAATAAGGTAGGTGAAACATTGTCAAATTAATTAATTAGTCAAATTCCTAATTGAATGATTAATGGAATATTCTTTAATTCTGAATTTTTATTTTTTTGCTCAGATGCGGTCCTAGTTTCTACTTAGAATATAATTCTAATTTAATTACTAGACATGGATTCTTGATATATTGTGGAATCATATTAATTACACAGAATACTAGTTATGTATTCAACTTCAAGAAACTATATTATGTTAGAGGAATTATAGAGATCGACCCAAATTATTCTATTTGACTGAAGAAATCTTAAGTTGTGTCTTGGAAGATGAGGAGAGACTACCAATAAAGATAAATATGGGATGGATGTCTTGAAAGGGTTCCCCACAAAAGGAATTTGATCAGGTCGTTTTGAAATTTTTTATTTTGATATAATGTATTCATGCGATGTTCCACGGTAGTTAGAAAGTTTTATTCTATTCATACAATTTTTGTATAATATAATGCACAACTCATTTAAATCGTAAAACCCATGTATTCAAAGATTAATAAATGATATTAGAAATATTCATAATATGAAAGTTCAGAGTATAATCCATATAGAATGTTTCTTAAAATATAATTTTATTACATTTTTTTATTGAAGGAATTTCAACCCAGACCCTGGGATATATATATATGAAGACTGTGTGATCTAATTTTCATCCGAAATGCATGTACAACATGCACCTCATGAATGAAAGATCATTTGATTTTACGCAGGAGACAGTATGAAGGTGAAGGTTTTACTCCATTTCACTGCGTACAGTCGGGCAGAGACTTGGCTCATGCCTTTGCATACGGAACGAGGCTCGGCCCGTTACCGGAATATGCAGTTTGGATTTGTCGAAGAGATGTTATGTTTCGACATTGGCGCATGTGTCTCATCAGGAGCATCTTACATAATGGCCGACACAACATCAAATCCAGTATGCGAGGAGCATCGCATATTATGAAGACTGTGTGATCTAATTTTCATCCGAAATGCATGTACAACATGCACCTCATGAATGAAAGATCATTTGATTTTACGCAGGAGACAGTATGAAGGTGAAGGTTTTACTCCATTTCACTGCGTACAGTCGGGCAGAGACTTGGCTCATGCCTTTGCATACGGAACGAGGCTCGGCCCGTCACCGGAATATGCAGTTTGGATTTGTCGAAGAGATGTTATGTTTCGACATTGGCGCATGTGTCTCATCAGGACCATCTTACATAATGGCCGACACAACATCAAATCCAGTATGCGAGGAGCATCGCATATTATGAAGACTGTGTGATCTAATTTTCATCCGAAATGCATGTACAACATGCACCTCATGAATGAAAGATCATTTGATTTTACGCAGGAGACAGTATGAAGGTGAAGGTTTTACTCCATTTCACTGCGTACAGTCGGGCAGAGACTTGGCTCATGCCTTTGCATACGGAACGAGGCTCGGCCCGTCACCGGAATGTATATACATAGATTAAGATTCTGTATGGAGTGTTCTCACTGATTTTATTTATTTTTTCTCATGCTCTACTAAAAAAAAATAACGCCACAAACCATTTGTGAGATCTGTAAGTGATCCCTATGTTACGAGGTTTTCTCTGTGAATGTGATAGCCGTGACCCTAAACAACATTATGTTGAGAAAGAATGGCCGGTACGAAGAAATTTGGTTACTGGAGATAAGAAGGTTGAGATATTTGTTGGGCCTAATATTAGGATACTTACAAAGGATGAAACCTTCGAGTTGAAAATGGTAAGCCAAGAAAGAAAGGCATGGAAGTCTTTTAAACAAGTGGTAACTGGCTTTCAAGGAAATAAAAAAGATCTGAACTATAGGAATATTGTTGTCGGTATGTTAAATAACTACAAACTGTTGGGCTGCAACACGAGTATTAAAGTGCATTGCCTTCATTCTCATCTGGACTATTTTCCAGAAAATTTTGGAGCAGTGAGTGAAGAACAAGGAGAATGATTCCATCACGATATGAAAGAAATGGAACGCAGATATCAAGTACGCTGGAACGTTAACATGATGACTGACTACTGTTGGATGTTAACGAGAGAAAATCCTCAACTTTACAGCAGAAAAACTACAAAAAAAGTTATGAAGGAAAAAGAAAACGTTGCCACAAAGACTTGTAGGTAATTGTGTTTTAGTAAAGCATTGACAACTTTTCTTCATCTGTTGTATGATAAACCTGTGTTTAAAGTGTTTTAATATCACTGTTAATTAACTGATATGAGTTCGTCGGTAGCCTGGAGGTAGAGTCTCGGCCTCGTGAACAAGGGGTCCGTGGTTCGATACCAGGTGCCGGCAAACTCCCCTTTCACGACACAAGCTTTTAGTAGCTTACTGTGAAAGGTGTATAAGGTTGTATTTGTGTTTATAACAAAAACCCAGATATATCTTTTAAAAAAAAATAAAAAAAAATTAAAGAATGGCTTTTTTATGACTTTGCCTTACGTGATGGAAAAAAACCAATACCATTTCTGAAATCAGCACCAAAAACTACATAAAAATCAGTTATTAAAACTAAAACAAAGTTCAAAAATATTTTTTTTGTAGACCTGTGTAATAGACAATTTATAATGCGCCGTTTTTTTTTTTTTATTTATTCATTACAATAAGTACATAAAAAAACAAAAACATGTAACAGAACAATACTTAATGCTAACAGTTTCAACTTGCCCCAGGCAGCGAGAAATATTGCTGGTATTAGGGGAAACATCAATGTACACTAAACTAAATATTACTTGCTAGTATAAATATTTAGTACCTAAATGTAGTTTACTAAAACATATATTACATAATAAATTAACTAGCATAATAGTATTATTTACTAAATATTATTATAATTTACTAAAAGAAACAGATTAGTATCTAAAATATTGATTTACTATAAAAATGTAAACATTGTATTATAACTTAACATAATATTACTTACTTAAATAGATCTACATACCTAAATATGGATTTAGTATAATAGTTATTATATATCATTGCTAACTTATATTAAGTACCCTTAATACATACCTAAAATATACTTTTATTATAACATGTAAATACTTATTACTTTTGTGGAATAAATCCACTTCAAGGGCGCATCCTAAAATATAGTGTTAATATTTGTAACTTAATCCTAATACATATGTATTTATGAACAAATTATATTATAAACTACACAAATAAAATAATAACAATGAATTCTACAATTTTTTTTTTTTAATTTTATACGGCAAGAAGCCTTTTACATGTTTACACAAATTTAAAAAAAATACAAAGACAACAATGACATAACAATGGATATAAAAATACTAGTGTCGAAAAATCAAACAGTAACCAGAGAAACGTATTAAGAATAAATAACAAGTACAATTTATATCAGTTATATGATACGCCAAACAAGTGTGTTTTCAACCGACTCTTGAACAAAGCAAGATACTATGTCTTGCGCACTTGTTCAGGAAGATCATTCTACATGGATGGTCCAGCCGAGCTGAAGGCTCGATAGGAATATTTTGGTCTTCCTCTTACACTGACCTCCGTCAGCCTGACACCTACGTCAGAGAATAATCTATCTATCTATTCCCTCACGCCGTATCCCAAGTGGGGTAGGCAGAGAGAACGGAACGCCAATAAGATCTGTCCTTGCATACTTCTTTCGCTTCCTCCACAGTCATACAATTTCTCATGCACGCACGTCGGTTTCTTTTACTCAAAACACGGCCGTCCTTGAGAATTTGATCTACATGTTCAAGCCATGTAGTTCTCGGACGCCCGCGCTTCCTCACACTCTTCCTTTCAGCCAAGTATATCCTCTTTGTCATTCTTTCCTCTTCCATTCGTTCCACATGCCCAAACCACCGTAGTTTATTCACGCGCAAACCAAACCATCTCAATTTATTTACACGCATTCTATCCACAACACTCCTCTTGCATCCACTCGTTCTTCTAAAATCCTCTTAACTCACTCTATCACGCAACGTTTTACCAACCATCCTCCTCAGTGATCTCATCTCCACAGCATTTATTCCACTTTCGTCCTTTCATCTTCAACCATGTCCACGTTTCGTTTGCATACATAAGTGTCGGTACCAGGATGGTATTGTGCACTAGCAATTTTGCCATGTTCGACACATTGTCATTGCTGACAATGGGTCGAAGTGCACCGTTAATCCTAGCACCGGCAACTTTTCTTCTTTCGATATCCTTGTCACATCTTCCATCCCTCGCAAACAAACTTCACTAGAACGTATTCATCTCGAACATCATATGAATATAATTATAGTACTACATAGATGAAAAAGAATAGAGAAATTTCCAAAAAATAAAATAAAAAAAAATTTATCATGCCATTGATTATTACAATGAGTCCAATTAGATTAAAAAATATTGGTTATATTTTGCCTCACTCTATATGACTTTAACAATCCCAATAGACAGAGACGTTAACATTAATAAAATAAGAAGTTATTTAACTTCCTTTAAAATTGCAATTAACATTTGAATTTATTTCATAATTAACTGTTACGTTTACTTCTGTTTGCTAAAAACTCTTTCGTTAATTTAAACCTGGTTTTTTTCTGATGGAGATGGGTCCCCTAGCAATTTCTTATACTTTTCGAAGATCTCTGGTATTCACTGCACCATCAATACTTTTTGAAAAGCGATCAGAGGACCATTTTGTTTTTTTTTGTACGACTATTTATTTATTAATAAATAAATAGTCGTACATAAACAAACAGTTAAACAATAAACATTACAAGGTATGAGTTACATAATAAATAAACCAAAACAGTTTGCAGTAATATTACAAATTTTCGTTGACACATTATATACATATACACACACACACACACACACACACACACCCTCTCTCTCTCACACACACACACACACCCTCTCACACACACACATATACACATTTTTTAAATGTAAATAATGTTATTACTTAATTAAAGTGTGTGTATAATATACATGTATAATATATATATGTGAATCAAAATTATCAGCAGGTATTTTAAGCTTATAGAAAAAAAACTAAAACAAAGATGAAGTGCTCATGAAGGAGGAAAAGAAAGGGGAAGGAAAACCGTTACAGCGGAGTCAGCCTCTTATCAAAGTCTCAAATATTTGTGACCTGAATTTTGACCTTGTATATTGGTGGATATCCACCGCACCAAAAAATGAGTCGTAGATACCGAGAAGAAAATCTAAACTCGTTGCAGACCAATCCAATGGATTGTAACTCATTATATATATGATGACGGTAGAGATAATAGCTGATAAATAATCAATAATAACAACTACTATAACATTACATTTGTTTATCGACAGAGATTGTTCATAACCTGATACTAGAATTTGATACTTTAAATTTTATTTCTTTTAGTACCTACCTTTTTTTTTAAAAGGGCAGCTCCCGCCACATACATCGTGCCGTACCTGGAGATATGTTTCTCCATAACGACACACACATGCACAAACAGGATTTAAGGTCGCATTAAAGCGAGAAATGCTGCCCCGAGGGAGCACTCTAGATTTAGTGGCCACACACCAAAAATGTTGGTGCAAAAAGGGAAGGGAAGAAATGGGAAAATGCCTTCTTCTCTGCGCAGTATCGTCAGTTACTTGAAGGGGATATTAGGCTACCAAAGAAAGTACAGAAGTTTTTGAAGGCGAAAAAGTTTTTCCTTGTGGCCACCAAGTCTGCATGTCCCACAGGTCCAGATAATGGACCACGAACAGTAACGAGCATCTCCTCTCTTTTCCTACTGATGTCGGTGTGGGAACAATCCCACAACATAAGTTCCGACGTTTGGGATTCAGAATTACAAAAATTACATGAAGGGGATGATTTTATCCCAAACTGATAAAGACGCGCATTGAATGCTCCATGGCCAGTAAGAAATTGTGTTGTCCAGTACTCAGGCTGAATCCACATTGAGTTTACGCGCCACTTTACTTGCGGAAAGAAGAGAAACGTTGTTCTACCAACAGGAGATACCGACCAACGGGACTGCCACGCAGTGTAAAGAGCTTCGAGACTCTCAGACTCAAATCGAAGGGGATCTGAAGAAGGCTGCAATTCAAGATCTCCAATCATTGAAGGACGATCTCTCTTAAAATTAAAAATACAGGCCCTTCGCTGAATCTCCAAATCCAGTGGAACCACGCCAGCCACCACAGGCAGTGCGTCCGTCGCGCATGTTTTATACGCCTTTGTCATAGTACCTACCTATCACCATGTCAATTATTATTATTATTATTATTTTTATGTTGGATGATTTATTCGGCGCCGTTTAATGGAGCATCCATCTCTTGGTCGGCCGTTGTAATCGGCTGGTTTTTACGGAGGTCCTCGGGGAGTCGGTTCCAAATGACGGGTCCTGCGACGCCAAAAGCCCTATCATGGAAGCAGGACTTGTTTGCTGCGGTGTTTTTTCCCCAGCATGTTGGTGGATGTCTTAGCGGAGCGTAGAGGTCTTCTTGCAGGTGTTTTGAGAACACAGAGTTCAGAAAGTGACTGAAGTGCCATTTTGTTCAAAGCTTTGTAGACTATAAGGCACAGTTTGTATTGGACCCTTTCACCTACTCTTAACCAGTGCACCATAACTTTTCCAGCAAAGGTGTGATGTGGCAACCCTTATCTTCGCAGAAAATTAGCCTTGCAGCGCTATTGAATGCCATTTGTAGACGATTCAGTTGAATTTGCGGCAGTCCTACATATAGTAGGTATATTGCAGTAGTCTAGTCTAGAGACCACAAAAGCAGACATTGATGTTTTTATGCTATCAGGAGTGAGGTTTTTCGACACTGAGCGTATTTCGCGGAAGTTCAACACTGACATCGTGGTAGGTACTGACAGACAAGAGAGTTGAAAGGAAGGATAAAGAAATTGTCACCTAAACGAATTGGAGTCCTTGGACCCCTGAAATATACGGGAAATAAAGTTATTTAAACAATTTATTTGGTATTGAGATTTCGGATTCAAATCTGATGTAATGTTGACTTTCTCCGCCTTTGGGACACAAGTATACTTTTATGCAAGGATGTTTGAGTTTATGATAAACCAGGAGACCGGGACTCTCCTTGCATTTACCTAATAAAAATCTGATTAGATTGAGTAATTCATAATCTTTTATTCAAATAACATGATCCTTTTTAAGAAGTGTAAAAGGGACAATACACTCGCATTGAAGGATTCTACCACAGTGTCGCTAGCGTCGTGCAACTCCTTGAATGTATTCACTCGTTTAGCCCGCCAGTCAGTCGAGCCGGTCGGTCGCTCTGGTGGGGTGTATACTTGTCCGCTTTTGATAAATAAAGCCATATGCACGCGCGTAGCTTTATTACGAAAACTTTATAAATAACTTTTCATTTCGTTCGAATGATGTATCTTTTCGTTACATGTGGCAGACATGCTATAAGAAAAATTATCAATTTGTGACAGTTATTCTTTATTAAAGAAAAATTAAACAAAAAGTTTTGTTCGAAAACAAATTGAATATAATTCTTACATGAATCTCGTCGAGGATAACACAATGTATATCAATATTTATAGGTAAACATAACATAAACTTGTAGTTTCAAGTAGTTGATTTTGTTTAATTGATCAATATATTATCTAAAAGTGTTTGAGCATAAGAGTGGTGTTTTGAAGGATGTATTTTATTCTTATCTTCCCACAACAAAGAAGATAAGTGAGCGTCTTCAACAAAGACGAGATAGGTATTGTATATGTATATATTTATATATATACTTATTATTTCGTTATCTTCAATAAAAATATTTGTAAACATAGGTTTGTAAATGTCTTATTAGAATACAATATTGTAATTAATAAATGATACTTCAATGTTCTCTTTTATTTCATCAGTCAAAGTTAGGTAGACAATAATTTAATACTTTTTTCTTATCCCTAAATTAAAAGTTACACTTTTGCACAGCTATGGTCGTAAATTGTAATAAAAAAAATCATTTAATTTATATTTATTACGTTTATTGTGTAAGTCCTATCTTACGGATTTCCGTTCTCAACTTGTAGTTTATATATTTACCTGTCACGTGAAAATAGACATAGTACCTATCATTTCCTTTTGTCAAAAATATATCAGAGTAATTATATTCTATTTTTATTATAACTTTCTGTTAATAGTATAATATAAAATAAAGATTTAGTTTGTTCTTAAATAAGTCTCTTCATAATTTAATTCTTAATTTGTATACATAATGTCAGCAAGGTATTCGTCTCGCGCTCTCGCAATTTGTGGGACCTTGAATGGTTTGTTTATTGATGAAGCTTTTATTAACATTTATTGTGTAAACTGTTGGAGTCCCTAAGACTGTAAACAAATAAATATTTTCTTGATATCTGCTTGGTTTGATAAAATTAAATATTGTGTCTTGCTAGTTTTTTACATCAATCAAATAGGGATGTAAATAAGTAAGAAGTTGGCCTTTCTTAATGATTCACACATTTGCTTTTTATTTGGTTCGTAAGTGTGTAAATGAATAAAATAAAAACAAGTATTTTTTTAGGTAGGTACCTACTTATATATGCTTTGAATTTATCTCAAAATATCATTAGTATCTGCCTAAAGTAATGCTTATTCTATGGATGGGATCCACGGTGCCTGCAGATATTTTATTTGTTTAAACTTCAATTTTACGGGGTCTAACCCATTTTAATTAGTCATAAAGCAATCTTCACATTCCATTAATTTGTAGAGTTGTCAAATATCACTACTAAATCACAATTTTTCTTTGCATTGAAAAACTCTTTCATTCTTTTCATTGTTACTCGGAAATATAAAAATCGTATCAAGATACTTATTTCTATTACCATATATTTACTTTCGTTCTCAGTCCGATACTTAGCCTGCTATTGTAGATTGACTCCAAATCAATTGTTCCGTTGCTCCGTCTCTCCGAGTGTCGTATAAAATGTCGAAGCTATGGTAGTAAGTTTCTAGTTTTACTCACATGGTTCAAGGGTACATAATACGAGAAACGTACATAATGTCGTAGAACCTGTTCGCTATAGTTCCAGTAATATTATGTATAATAAGTAGGTAACATTACCTAGTATTGAACAACAATAATAAAATAAATTTCTATATGCATATAACAACATTATCTTAGCAATGGAGTATCATGCACATTATTATGAATACCACCTCTACCCATGTACCTACCTACTTAATATTATCATGAATATTGTAAACAGATGCAGTTGAATTCTCTGCTCAACTGCAAGCTTCTAGCTTCTAATAATATTATTATGAAATGCAACAAATAATTTTGTTTGCTCATAACAGCATTGAACGCATACAATGTAGGTATTTCTACATTTTCATTACATTCAAATGCTTTTCACACTTTACTTATACCTATGAGCTTTGTTACGTTTCAGATTAACTTTTCTTTAAATCCAAATTGTGAGTGAAACATTTAAGCTTAAACTTACGTACCTACATTATGTTACTTTTATTTTTTGTTGTGTTACTTTATATTAAAGCTCAATATTCATTTTCTAAATATTTCAATAAAATAAACCAAAGAAAATTTATAGTAGATAATATCTAGCAATAGGTACAACGAATAAATAAAACTTGGATAAATAAACACACATTAAAGATCGTTTTATTCAACGCATGCCATATCAAAAGTTTTCTATATTTTGAATCTATAATAAACAGTAATTGTTGATAATTGAATCAGCGCAGCGACGTGATTAGTTATTATTTATTATAAACAGTTCGAACTTTGGTGTATGTAGGTTTGTAGGTATTAACGAGTATGTTGAGTTACTTTTTATTTAGCTGCTGCATACGTCATGGTGACTAATTGGATGATTTCATTAGATCATAATATAATTATAATATGTCTTTATGACACTAATAATAATATATGATTGGATATAGTTATTTGTTTCAATTGAAAAAATATAAGTAAAACAATATGGATTGACAAAATGGACCCGTAATGTCCCGTAAATAAATATGATTTGTGATATTTTAGGTATTTACTAATTATATTGATTTTCAATATATGACAACAATACCTGTTCTCGATATTAAGTTTCTATTTTTTTATATATGAGAATAAACACCTAATTATTGATAGCTCGTAATTCAAAACCATGAGAAATATAAGAACGCCCGAAACATTATGATTTTGTTTCTCCATTGAAATCGAAAAAATATGTTTGTAGATATCTTATGAACTGTGATAAGAAGTCACCAAATCATTGCCTATAGTTATGTCGACTGATTTTATGAGAAATAGTCTGCTTATAATATAATTTGTTTTTTTTTTTACACAAAATATCGTGTTTTAAATAATATTGTATGAGATCCACTACATTCTGAATAAAACATGTAGGTACATTATAGCCAAATCAACAATTTAGTTATATATATATATATCTATGTAGATATACAGCTAACAATGTAAATTTTATATATATTTACACAATAATAATTACGTCTAGCAAAGACTAGATGAGATATACAGTGAAACCTCTATCTATCGTTTTTGAAGGGACCTATTGAAATAAACTATGGATGCGGGAAAACAATGAATGCGGGAGTATAGAAAAAAACACATTAATATGTATTTTAATGTTTAATATGTAGGTACATAGAGTAGGTATATAAGTTTTATAAAAATGATACATGTTTCAAAAGTTATATATCAATTTGTTGAAATAATAAATATAGTCACAAAATAAAAAAGAAAGCTGCATGGAGAGCAAAATCATACTTTGTACTGTATGTAATCTTTCATTGTCATTTGCTTTTTTATTTTTTTATTGTACCTACTGACGAAATATCATAAAAGACAGCCGACAGAATCAACAAACTGTTCATTCTTTCTCGCTCACTCTCCAATGTGTTTATACATTTATACGATTTTTTTGTGTAATTTAAACGGTCAATGCGATAAAATCATATAGAGAAACGATGGATGCGATATATTTTTACGTGTTTTGTATGAAACTAATTCGGAACTGTAAAAAATAACGACAAATACGGGAAAACAATTATTCGAGGAACGATAGATAGAGGTTTCACTGTATTTTGAAATTAACTTAATGTCTTGTACAAAAAATTCTTTGGTAATAAGAGAAGCTCTTTTAGCTTCAAATTTCAGTAGGAATAACAGAATAAAAGTACCTAGGTAGTTTATTTATTAGTGTTTTGTATATTAGAAGAATACGTTATCTGTCAAAATAAGAGACATCTTAAGACTTATCTTCATAATGTTACTAACTACCTACCTACCAACATTTTCAAGTCCCCTCTTTCTCGTATATTATTAATTTCATAATTTCAATGCCATAAATTACTGTAACATGCGTTTCTTAGTAAATAGTATTTATGTAAATGTTGAGTTTTGATACAATATTATCGTTTTATGTCATCTACTAACAATATCGAGTCAGCGTTGATCAGATCGAAATTCTATCTATCTTTAAACGTTAGTTCCATGCTTCAAAGCAGTCTTCAAGTGGAATTAAACTGAACGTACTCAACATTAACTCCATATGATCGTTTTTCTGTTAGTATTTTTGTCATAACAAGATGCAAAAAGGTACTGAAAGGTGCGAGTACATACATAATATAGAGGAAATTTCTCAGAACTTGGTTTTGTATGCTAGTATCACTAATAATACCTACCTATTTGCTTTGAAACTTTTCTGAAACTAATGATTTCAATTTTTAACGTGTTTTCTTGATATCGGAGGTAGAACACAAAATAACATAACATGTATGACAATTCGCACAGATCAAGTTAGTCCCAAACTATATATAAATATTATGGATACAACACCACGGTACATAATGCATTAAACACATAAATGTAACATTGAAGGAGACCCAGATCCAGAACATTAAAGGAGACCTACTGTTTACTGAGATAGAAGAAGTTTGGCACTTTTATTATTAAGTTCTACACTTAACGAAATTCGTCCACACTGAAGGTGACATAGAGGGCTGGCCAGGTTGGCCAAAATACCCCCGAAATCTTTTGGCTACACTCTTTCAATGTCCCTCTAACCGAGAGAAGCAAACACAGCGGAATTTAAAAAAAAATAAGCAAAATATTTTCTTAACCTTAGTTACATTAGAAAAAGAATAAATAGTAGGTGCGTAAAATATTTACAAAATAATATGCAATGTGGAGCAAAAGCTGAGTTGAGGTGTCTAAAAACTTTTGTGGGTATAAAGGTTGGCGAACTCGAGGGCTTTCGTGGCCAGACACAGTTGGTACTTTGAAATAGGTCATGATTATCTTTTCCCTTGCTGGAAATCGAACCCAGGACCTCGTGATTTAAAGGCAAGAGAGTTACGTCCGCGCCACACCGACCGACTATATATGTATAATATTAAAGCAATAGTTTTTCAAACAATTGTTAAAATGAGTCTTTTGCGTTATGCACGTGTAATATGAAGATAGAATGTATAAATTTCAAGGGAAGATAAATTAGGGAACATAGATTTTATTAACATATATGTATTTTATTAACAGTTTTTCTTGTAAGTACGCTGTTAAAAATAAATGTTATTCAGGTTCTAAGATGTATTTATTGCCTACTGGGCTTATGATAATTACTGTCATGAAATTACGAAGGTATATAAAGTCTAAATAAATTAGTAAATTAGTAATAAATTTATTTTATCAAAAATATTACAAGTTAATAATACAAGTCCTGTTAAGTCTTTTATAAGACTTGTCAACAGGTTCTTTTTTTATATATCTATATCTTCTTATATATAAATGATAAATAAATGTAGAATAACTGTAGAATAAATAAATAAATAAATAAATAAAAGGAACTGGTGTGTGTTACAACACTTATAATTCAAGAATGGCTGTACCGATTTGAATGATCTCTGATTTGTTGGATTCTTCTCCGCCCGGAATAAACTATAGGCTATTAAAACATCTTACAAATTCACGGTAAGAAAAAATACGAAGAAAATTATTTATGCCATACATTTTTAATTTAAAAAATAAAAACAGTATGGAGAGCTATGGCGCTGTGAGCGCTCCCACGTCGCCTGTTGCATTGTGCTAAAATAATCCTTATGTTCTGCTGTATTAAGAATCAAATTACTATAATCAATATGAAAATGGTGTGTCAAACTGATGAATTAATATTTTTTTACTATAATCTGTCACATAAATGTGGACGTGCACAGATTATATTTGAAATTGTATTTTATTTTTGCAGATGGAAAACTATTATTGAACCATAAATTGTGCTATTAAAGATGAAAATAAGAATGTGTTCATGTCGTTCTGATGCAAGATTGTGTTGTGAAATTTGTAGGCAGAGAAGAAAAATTATGAGGAAAATTATTTACGCTATACATTTTTAATTTCAATAAAAAATGCAATATGGAGAATTATACAAAATCAACGATGAAGTTTTTTTTACAGATTGACCTAGGTATTTACAGAATAATTTTTGTATACATTTTCAAATTAGAATCGTTATCCACACAATTCAACAACTGTGGTTCTGATATTTCAATTTTGAAAAAATCATGGAAAGAATTTTTATAAATTTAAAATAAATAGGTTTATACCTACATAATTATATTACGTACAGCAGATAATTAATAAACAAATCTGAGTTAAGTTAATTGTCCTACATAAATTGTTCATGTCGCCAGGTGGGGCGCGGAGGTTGCACTTTTGCCTTTGAGTCACGAGGTCCCGGGTTCGATTACCGGCCAGTGCAAAGTGAAGAATGACCTTTTTCAAATTGTCCTGGGTCTGGGTGTTACATATTATGTATGTATAGTGCATTGTATATGTGTGTATCGTCGCGTTAGTACCCATAATACAAGATTCATTTTAGGTTGGGACTAGCTCGATGTGTGTGAATTGTCTATGTAAAAAAATGAATGGAATTTTCGCAGTTAAGCGGCCCCACCCGTTGTCGAGTACTTTTTTTCCATAGAAAAGGTATTATTTTTGAAACTGGATGAAATTGTTGCCATATGTGGAATTATTTTAAATGCCGGCAAAAAAAATCTACGTCGAATATTAATTTCCCAAAGTTCCGTACATATTATTCGACAACGGGTGGGCCCGCTCAAGTTTCATAGTTGCAAAATATGGCAACAATTTTCAACAAGTTTCGAAAATATTACTTTTTATATGGAAAAAAGTAGGTAGGTACTCGACAACGGGTGGGGCCGCTAAACTGTGAAAGTTCCAAATGTATTTTATTTTTTACACTATACCTACGATGACACACTTGGACAATTACGGGAGTTTGTAAAGAGATTAATAATATTAATCATTCATAAAGTCTGTAGGAGAGGGCAGTAGGACCGGTGGACCGCCCTAGAAGAAGCTGGCAAGGGCAGGTGTCGAACCTGTGTGTTGAAAGGCTTGGTTTGGAGTGGCCAGAGGTCCTGGAAGCAGCGGTGGACAGGGATCTCTGGAAGAGATACCTAGGGGCAATGGGCCCCCGACCGAACTAGGACAAGGGGAAGAAGATGTATGTATGTAATCATTCATTGATTCTCAGGCGGTACGAAGTTCGCTGGGCCAGCTAGTACAAATATAATTCAATGTGTTGATATTTTACAAAAGTTACAAAATCATTTTTTACATATAAATTATTATTCTAATATATTATCTTAATTCCTTACTTTAAAATATGTATATACATAATATTCCTGACTATAATAATGATACTCAGACTTTACTATGTACTGCAATACTAATATGTTAACATATCTGAGACTTTACTAGGTAGGTACTATAGTTACTATTAAACATACTTATGTATCAACTTATATTTAATAAAAAATCGATACTTATATGTAATTAATTATAGAAATATTTTAAGTTTTCTATTATTCTGTCTCCTCACGCGGCTAATGGACGACACGCCACCTCAGTCTATCCTTTCAAACTTCTTTTGCTTCCTCCACATTCATGTATTATTAATATATTTTTGCATAATCACTTATGTTTAACTTGTACCAAAGTGTTGTATAGTACAGTTGATAGTTATTACTCACGGCATGCAATAGTTAATGATTTTGTGTCAAACCCCTTGAACAATATTATTTTTCTTCTTTATGAAATATTGAGTTATGTTCATCGGGCGTCCATTAGTGACTTCACCTTCGTATTGGCGAGTAGATTTAGTTTGTAATCGTATATAATAATAAATTTACACTTAGCTTCAGAAGCTATACATACAGACAATATATTCCCTCTACGTCACAATACTTAGGTACGAGTACGTTGGAAATACAATGTTTTTATTTATTTATTTATTAAAGTTAATATAATATAATACTTTCAAAAATATAGGTTGCCTTTAAAAATTACGTACTTGTATTAATTAAAAATTGCATGTAACATGGGACCTATTTTTGAAAATTAATTGAGTCGCATGTTGTTGGATTTTAGCGATGAAAATTTGTAGTAATTGTCTTTTATGTGTCCTTTCTTACGAAACAAAAAAAATATAGTTATGATTGTGTGAAAATAATAAAACAATGAAAAAAACATAGCATTTTTATTCAAGCGTTTTATTTCAGAAATGCTGTTTTGTCGATACTATGGTTGCTTTTTCGTTGGTAAAAAAGAATTGATATCTGCTGAGTAAGGTATTTACATTTTCCCAATCCAACCAAAACCAATAAAATAATGTTTTCAAGAATATTTCTTATAGGTAGCATTTCTATTTCGCGAATAGTGTTTTGAAATGAACAAACTGTTGTATGGAGGAGTACTTAAGTGTATTATATTTGTCTGTTTGTCTTATTTAATTTACTCTGTAATATGTTTTCATTACATACCAACCCTCTTATACTGGGTTATTTGTTTTGTCACGGTGTTGAATATTATATCAATAATAATTTTATTCACATTTATAGCACATTGTGTAAATGATATTGAATTTCTCACACTCACCGCGCTCGATGAGGTAGGCGACTATCTCCGTTTTTCATCTTCCCTTTTTCTCGCGTGATATTTATTATTTTTTGATAAACTCAGCCACATCAATCAATCAAGATTTCGATATTATTATTTTTATTCGATAGTATAAAAGTCTTTACCAATAAATCCGTCGGCTTATTAGATGTGAAAAATGACACAGAAGCGAGCATTTTTCTATATTTTTGTAATGTTTATTTTTAAAGCTCCATTACGTCATTGATTGGTATTCGTTCTGCTAATCTCCTTGAGATTATTATTAATATATCGATACAAAAACTGTTTTGGTTTACGAACGTAATCTAGCATATTATTACATCGCATTCTTTACTTCAGATCGCTGAGGTAGGAGTTTGACAATAAATGAAGCGATGTAACTGATAACTGAAAATATTGCTTCCAGGCAATAAGTTCGCCAATTGCACATGATTTTCTTTAAATAATTAGATGTTATTATTATTTATCCGAAGTGAGACATATTAGCGTGATGGTGTTTGTTTAAGGTGGTAGGTATGTATATGTGAATATCCTGCGAATGGTTATAGAGAAGTTTCTGGGTAAACACCAGAGGCTTTTTTGTGCTTTCGTGGATCTGGAGAAAGCATATGATCGAGTGGACCGGGAAGGTTGTGGCGCGTGTTGTCGGAGTATGGGGTGAGCAGCCGGTTGATCCGCGCAATATCTTCACTTTACGTGGGAAGCTCCGCTTGCGTGAGGGTAAATAATACTCTCTCGGAGTGGTTTGTCCTCACCAAAGGAGTGAAGCAAGGTTGTGTCATGTCTCCGTGGCTGTTCAACCTATTCTTCGACTACTGTATGCGACCTGTGAAAGAGATGGATGTTGGTGTCGAGCTGAATGGGTTTCGGGTGAATGCATTGATGTACGCAGATGATTTGGTGTTAATGGCTGAGAGTGAAAGGGACTTACAAGAGATTGTTACGTGTGTGTATGATAGTTGCAATTTGAATGGTTTGAAAATGAACGTTATGAAGACGAAAGTTCTTGTTTTTGAAAGAGAGAATGAAAAAACGATTTGCGAGATTAAAGTTGGTGACGAATGTTTGGAGCAAGTAAGTGAGTATGTATATTTGGGAAGTATGTTTACGAGGGATGGAAGATGCGATAGGGACATTGAAAGAAGGAAAGTGGCCGGTGCTAGAGTAAACGGTGCACTTCGACCCATTGTCAGCAATGACAATGTGTCGGACATGGCTAAAATGCTGGTGCACAATACCATTCTGGTACCGTCACTTACGTATGCAAGCGAGACATGGACGTGGTTGAAGAAGGACGAAAGTGGAATAAATGCAGTAGAGATGCGATCGTTGAGAAGAATGGTTGGTAAAACGCTGCGTGATAGAGTGAAGAATGAGGATATTAGAAGAATGAGCGGATGCAAGAAGACTGTTGTGGACAGAATGCGTGTAAATAAATTGAGATGGTTTGGTCATGTGGAATGAATGAAAGAGGAAAGAATGACAAAGAGGATATACTTATCTGAAAGAAAGGGTGTGAGGAAACGCGGGCGTCCGAGAACCACGTGGCTTGATCACGTGGATCAAATTCTCAAGGACGGCCGCGTGTTGAGTAAGAGGAACCGACGTGCGTGTATGAGGAACTGTATGAATGTGGAGGAAGCGAAGGAAGTGTGTAAAGATAGATCTGTTTGGCGTTCCGTTCTCTCTGCCTACCCCACTTGGGACACGGCGTGAGGGTATAGTATAGTATGTATATGTGAATTAGGCTTGATGATTGATTCTCCTTATGTAAGTGGCATATTACTAACATCATTGCTAAATGTCGGTACATAAATTACACGTGTGAACATATGGTGCCTGAATATGATATGAAATTTTATCCATCCCCTTTTTAGCAATCCCAACTGCTCGTTTATTTGTTCGTTTATTTAGAAAATCTTGAATAAATGAAAGTAGATTGATGAGAGGCGCAGATAAAAATACACGTGAAATATATTATTCTATATTGAGTTCTCGTATATTCATTTGCGTTTCAAATGTGGAAATACAATAATATAGTATTACCATTCTGTCGATCTTAAATTCATATCATGTTATACGTAGGTACGCAGAAGACGAATAATAATTTGTATGAATTTAATCAATAATTTCATTTTATTTTCAGCTATATTGTACAATCATGTTAATTAAATGTCAGCTTTTGTATAGAAAGACATTGAAATTTATCAATCAAATTAAAACGGAATAAATTTTAGTAAATAATCACGGAAAGTCTTAATAAATTGGAAAAGAAAAATAATTTACCGTGAAAAAAGTTTGGAACGATTTTTTTTATTGTTCACAATATTTATAATATATTGATGTGTTTGTGACAACATTTATAAGAAGTTTTATAACTTGTTAATGTGATAATCAATTTTAAATCAGCCAATAATCTCATAAAGAATTTATATAATTCAACTAACCACCCAAGCTGCTCTTATGAAATTGATTAACATCGAAATTTCGATGTCGATTTCAAAGTCAATGTGTAATATTATTTTATAAGGAGTTGCGCTGGATTACATTATGTGTCTTCATTAGGTCTTGTAGGCGATAAAAGAAATAGCTATGTACGAGTATATACCGTAAATATAATATATGTATTATAATATTGCCCATCATAAATAAAACTGAACTTCTACCTACTCGATCCCGTAGCTAAATTTGAAGATACCTGTTTTTGCGATCGTCAGAGATAATACATATTATTCTGTGAACACATCAATAAGTACAATAGTCCGCACGTATATAAAATCAAGCTGTTGTATCTTACGATATAATTCATGTCCACCATATATGATTATAATATAATATGTTATCCTCAGATGATGTTTTAATAATAATTATATGCTTACCATTGAGTTGAGGGTCAAGTTGGAATACCCAGACGGAAATACATAAAAACCTTTAGGTTCGCTTTTTACTTGCAACAGGCGACATTCTCAACCCATGACTGATAGTGCAACAATCGAAGCACACACCACACAAAGCATTGGCGTTGTTGTTTGCTGCATTTATATTACATACCCGTGTACCTACCGCAATGCAATAAGATAATACATGCTGCATAATTATAGCTGACGCATTATTAAAAACTGTTCTCTCTATAGTTTATACCTAGTTTGTCTCTTATAACGATGAACGGTAAGCATACCTGTACAAAAATATCAAAAGGACTGATTTCATTCCTTATAATATTAATATACCTATTATGAAAGCATTTTTTATTGTAATTATTAAGATAGATCGAAAACCGGTTTTCGTCTCCTAATATGCGCTGAGCTATGCCCCACGAACATTCAAGGTTATATTCACATTGTTCATTAGAATTGAAGTTTATTTTACATCCCGCTCTTCTTACATTGTCTTACTTGACGTTATTATGAGGTAATAAGAGAGATAAAGCGATTTCTTTTAATCTTACTTGTAGTTTCAAATTGATTGCTCTTACGGTCCTTCGACTCCATTTTTATGTTCAGAAGAACTACTTTATAGAGGGTGGTTGCGAGGAAAATATTACCACATTATAAATTTCATAATTCATTCATTATGTACTCATTATATATCACAAATAATACCCTTTTATCTCCGTCTTTTTCTTACAGTATTCCGTTCTTTCATCTATGTTTATCCATTCTTATCTTAGAATGTTTTCTCATACTACAAATTAATATATTAATGCAAATTGTATAAACTGTTTTGTTTTTGTTATTACAATTTAGTATATATACAAGTATATCTTTTAGATTTTTGTTGCAGTTTCCAACATTTTTTTATGAAACTATCCTATTATAAATGGCGAGCTTTAGAGGCATTCACATTGTTGAAACAATAAAAGGTAGTTATTAAAAATAAAAATTAATTAGCACATTCTCGTAAGCACACAACAATGCGTTCGTTTTGTTTACAATTTTGAAATTCGTGAATTTTGTAGAGAATAGGAACAAACAATGGGGAAAAAACTTGTTTATGGTCGTTTCAATGAATGGAGCTTCTGTCAAAATGTACTATGTGATAATCGCGTTCATTCATCATCCGTGTGTTCACTGAAGATAAAACTCTGTTCACACTTTTCACCTTTGATGATTCATCCTGGATGATCACTCAAAGTGATGAGCCTGAATGTCGCTTTAGGGTGGTTAATAGGTATGTGCGAGGCCTATTTGAAAACTTTCTAGCCTTATTGTCTTAAAGTAATGATATAATTTTTTTCACCGTATAATAAACGACGACATAATGTAATCCATTCTGACCGCTGTTTTATCTGCAATACTCTTCCAAAGTTGTCTGTGATAAATTTTTTTCATTTGAATTGTAAAAGATTCATGAAATAATAAATTGGGAATATATACAATGAAGCCACTTTTTAATTTACAATGGTCAAAAATTGGGTGGCCGAGTACAAACATGGTCGTTTGAACATTTTCAAAGTCGTCGATTATTCGTTATTAGTCGGAAAGGTATCCAAAAAATTAAGACATTCAAGATTGGTGGCAAACTTTACTGAATTGAAGATGTAAAATGTCTTTATAATTTCGAAAACCTGCCTTTTAGAGAATATTAAAAAAAACTAACAGAACAGAGTGAGAGACCAATTTTTTTCCGGGTGCTCTACGAAAAATTTATTTAGATTTTATGTAAAAAGTTCACGAAAATTATCAAATAATAATGAACATGGACAATTTGTATACAGCATTAATAATCCATGACCATCCCAAGAGTGCCTAACTTCTCCTGAACAGTAATATTTTCAACATGCTCCTAGCCCTGATAGATTCTACAAGTAAGATGATAGCGGTGGAACCTGAGCACAGTGGTCGCATCAGAGTTTTGTCGATGGGACAAAATTGAGCTAGGCACAGAAGTGCAGTGCCGCTTATATCCTTGTGGACCGTGAGCCGTGAGGCATAGTTTGAACTCCGCTCTCTTTGATCGTCGTAAGACATAGGTTCATACATTTTTTTATTCTTTATCTAAAATTCTTGTATATGACTCCTTAATTTTGCTAGACTTCTTCAAAATTCTAATTTTTCTTTTATCCCTTTTATTCTGGATATTTCTGCTGTTTGATTCTCTGTTCCAATTTTTACCCATATTCATATCGAGACGAATCTGGGCTGATGCTTATTATAATTATTCTATTATAACCTTAATTTAGATAAGTACTTTTATAAAATTGTCTTGAACAAAAAATTATATTAAATGTGTTTACCTAGTATTTAAATAACATAATTATTACTGATCCGTATAGTATGGTTCAGTATTATGTCATTGCGAATAGATTTTCTTTACAATACTTATCTCATAGCATTATTTATTGTAGATAGTGTATGTATACTTAAGTTGGTGGGTACACATAGAGAGTACATAAGTGCAAGAACTAGCAATAATACTCTCACAGTATCATTATTGTATTGAATTATAATAGGTAGGTATGTACAAACCAGTTTGTTTTCAACATGCCTTTGGCAGAGCTATAGGGTTGGGCAAAAAATATATTACCAAGGCATGTTGTATATTAGGTATATTATTATATGAAGACAACAACATACAATACTACTTATGATATACTTAACCATCTATTAACTGTGATTTGTTTTTATATCAGACGAATCCTACCTTATAGTATTATGCAATGGAGGTTATTATGTTCAAACACCTATGCTAAAAAATAACGTTTTTTATTATGTTATTTTGTATGGTATTCAACTCTACTGTACCGCAGACACGGCTTGCATTTAAAGTTAGGCGTTATTCATATTTTTCGTTGACATTTAATAATCAATAAAACAAAGAGTGAAGCAAGGTTGCTGTCTTTCACCAGTACTTTTCAATGCGTATTTTCAATATGCGGTTGACGAACTAAGAGTGTGAAAGAACTACAGGAAAGATGTGGAAATTCAAGGATAAAAAATGGATATGATAAGGTTTGTCGACTACATAGCCTTGATTACCGAAAGCGAAGAGGATGCTTTAGTGAACACGGAGAATGCCTCAGAGAATAAATATAATATGAGCAATAACAAAATAGGTGATACTACACTGAGAAAAATACTAACGAAATTTCACAACAAATCATTGGTACGTACTATCAGATTAGGACCAGAGATCGTACAAACGATTCATTGGTACAAATCTATAATATTAACTCTTCGCAAACAAATTGTTGGTAAATTTACCAATGATTTGTTTGCGAAGAGTTAATATTATAGATTTATACCAATGAATCGTTTGTACGATCTCTGGTCCTAATCTGATAGTACCGTACCAATGATTCGTTTTGAGTATTTTTCTCAGTGTAGGCCGAATTGAACTTCAAATAAGAGTAATAATACCTGAGATAAAAAAAAAAGAGTTAACAGGCGTTTGAGATGTGGTACTATAGAATAATTCTAGGAATATCTTGGAGAGACCACATCTCTAAAGACAAGATTCTTTACAGAATCGAAGGAAGAAGGCACATGTTCAAAATCATCTTAGAAAGACGCGGTAGATGGATTAGACATAATTATAATGCGTGAAGAAAACCTGCTATAAGAAATACTAGAAGAGATGTCCAAGTCGAGAATACTCCGATGATCCATGCGAGAATATGAACTTCGGATCGTACGACGTTCTGAAGAAATCATTCAGGATCTTAGAACGCAGCGGAAAGCCAAATTTGAATTTGATTTGGGCAAGTTAAGTTTGTTCAATGCATTAAGAAGAATATCAAAAACGTAATCTGAATTAATTTATCTCCCACTCTTATGTTAGTTTTCGAGTGTCCTGTAAAATGCAAGTGTTGAAAATAAATTTTACATGGCTACCTCAGTTGTGGGAAATGCGGTAATAGTATCGTAAGTAGGTACAAGTAAAAGAAATAAAACTATTAGTTGCTATATTTTAAAACATTGAATTTCAAAGCACTAGAAAAAATTTGCTATTCCTTTGAAATTCAAATTTACAATAAAAAAAGCACTAACAAATATACAATAAAAAATGATCTTTCAAAATTATTTTAACTAAATCATATATATGAAGTTAGAAATGTTACAGTAGGTGCTGAAAGTAAAACTTTATTAAGATGTAAACTTGAGTAGTGTCTTTAGTGGTTAAATATTAACTCGCGGTGTTTCTTTAAAACCAAAGGCAACATAACATTTTGCAAACTACCGCGTAAGAAATTTTATGAAATTAAAGCAGCTGTGGTCACGAAATATGAAATAACAATATATCGTTATCTCTTTCCTCGCAGTCAATGTCCTCTTGTCTGAAGGAGTGATCTCAATACGTATCCAGGTGTCGACGCCTTTAGCTAAACGTTACAACAACTATAAATCTGTAAAATTATTAATATTTGACAGATATTATATTGGTAGAGTTAAAGTGTGAAATATTTTAATATTTTTTGGGATGCTTGAATATCGTAAAACAAATCGTTTACATAAAATTATGCGTACGATTTATACTGAAAAAAATACATTTGCATACAACCCTATACTCATGTGAATTACAAACCTCTAGCAACTGGGAAGCAAATGAGTGAAAGTGAAAATTATATTCATGATAATTTCATTTCTATAAACGTAGGTAGATATTATATTATTTGATGCATAACTAGAAGA
Organism: Athripsodes cinereus; assembly: GCA_947579605.1. Classification (NCBI taxonomy): domain Eukaryota; kingdom Metazoa; phylum Arthropoda; class Insecta; order Trichoptera; family Leptoceridae; genus Athripsodes; species Athripsodes cinereus. Next base: position 17,662,551 of record OX388329.1, read on the forward strand.
TATTACTGTATATAATGTAATATTGTACTTTGTGGAAACTTGTGTACCCACGTGCATAATGAATTAATATTCGTAATAATATAATATTACGAGTAGGTATGACGTCGTACCGCGTGGAGAATAATATTCTATTTAGTATCATTATACAAACCTTAGTTTATTTCATAAGATGTAAGGATGTTATCCAAGTTGAGTACTTATGAGATATTAACCATTTATCTTTAACGATTTAGTCTTGTTAGGATGCTTGTGATTTTCTCGGTTTTTCTTTATCTCGTATAATCATGCCGTTTAGTATTCTCCACAATTTTCCTTTGTTATTTTTATTTCAGTTTTTTCTATTAGTATTTTAATATCCATATTTCATTGTTACAGATTTGGAAACCACCGTATTACGCAATCTCTGTGTGACAGCAAAGGAACAAGTAGCGTTGTGTAATGATTCCTTACAAAGTGTTTATGTTTCTACATGCGAGGTTTGAGGGAATTGTGAAAATATGCGTGAGTAAAATATATTGTGGTTCAATTTGAAGTACATTTTTTTTGGCTGAGGATAAATTCAGTATAAGTGTTTGATTAAAGTTCATCTAAATGTCGCATAGTTTGAGTGAAAAGTTTAAATTTAGTTTTAAACTGCGAAACTCGAACAGTGGTGAAAAAATGCCATCGAAGAAACAGTACAATCTGGTGCAAAATGATGACTTCGATACTAGAGTACCTTTACACCCAGAAGAAGCTTTCCATCACGGTATCACATTCCAAGCAAAGGTAGGCTAACTCTTACCCTTCTATTCTTATTTTCCTCCAAATGTTTTATTACTTTTCTTAATCTTATTATCTTCAATTTTGTTTTGCGTTACTTTCTTCGCTGTCAATTTGAAAATAATATGATATTTTAGCAAGCGATACTATTACTGAGAATTTATATAATTTTGATACTGTTTTTTTTCTTTCACAAATATGAAAGTTTTTCTTTTAATTCTCATAATTAGGCCATGTAAAGAATTTTCAGTAGATAATTGTTGTATGTTCTTTAATATTTTTAGTAGTCTTCATTTATAAGTTCTCGGTAGTCTATTTTCTGTAGCAATTACTTGTCACGATATTTTTATATACTTATCATATGTGTTTCAATTGTGAAATATTACTTTTCTTACAAATATAAATGTACTCGAATTTATTACAGAACTTCAAGCATTATCTTATAATAAATAACGATATATTAACGAGTATGCCAATAATGTATCAAATTAATGGGTGAAATATTATTAAGGTAAATAATAATAATGTACAATAAATAAATTTTTATGTGTGTTAATGTCAAGGAAACAGTAAGTAATTTATAAACTTTATCAAATTATTAACAATGTTTGTCAAAATTTATGGCCATTGCGAATATCGTGCAGGTAGGTATATTTTGTGTATGTTGTATTTGGAATTTTATTGTTGTCATTTTTATTATTTTATTGAAAAATGACCGATAATAGGTACTTGCATTGACAAATTATAATACAAATACTTAAGTAGGTACATTATACATTCGCATTATGTGATCATCAGGTATAAAGAATCGCTAATGACTATTTTGTATTGCTTTGCTGTGAAGGACTTTTCAATATCGTGAATTACATAAATAGGTAATGATAATAACTATTGCTTTTTCATAAAGAAATCAAACAAGTCAATTGATTCTTTATAAACGATTGTGTTCATTTATTTCTTTTACATTAAAGCAAACGAAGTAGTTTTAATGTAAATTTAACATCAAGTAGTTTTCAGTTCTTTTCTTTTATATTCATTGGCAGTACCTACTGCTTCTTTTTTTGTATGTTTTAGTAGTGGAATGGTAGTAATTAAGTTATTCATGTCTTTGAATTATCAAAATATTTGTACATAAACACCTAACTTGTGAAAAAATATTTATGCGATTAGGACTTAGCAATTTGCACGATCGATTTATACGAGTAATTTTGTAAAGGAAGCTTTGACATATTTGTTACGGTACTTTTTATAATAATATATTTACGATATTTTTCTTTTTATTGTAATACCTGTATTGTGCGTATTTTACGGTTCTAAAAAAATCGATATAGATGATAGATACCAGTGTTGGGCGATCAGTTGAAGATTACGACAAGGAGGTACTTATCACATTGAACGGAACGATAGAAATTTCAATTATAATAGTTTTTCTCTAGATATTATTCTTACTAACAAAAGTTTCGATGACACGGGCTTTCATGCAACGTTGCTCTCCACGCTCTGTGTTCTCAAATATATTGTGCCGTTTTCAATCCAACTATTTTAATGTGGCCATTACTCACATAAAATTAACTCTTAATGATAAACGTCCTGCTATGTAACATTACCGAAAATTAATTTCGTAATGTTTATTTTGAAAGGAAATACATAAAATTATCTATCATTCTAGTTAAATGGAACACAACTTTGTTAGTAGGTATATGTTGCAATTTTTAAGCATCTTTTATGTAGGTACTTATGTGGATATAAAAAAATCTGAAGGAATGAATAAATTTAATTTCATAAGTGATGAAAATATTTAAAACGTATTATATTATAACAATTTCCTCAGTTTAATCAAAGAAATTTAAATTTTGTATAATACACATTTTTTAATACTTGTAATATTATGATGCGATGTAAACTTGTTATTTAAGGAAGCAGACGTCGCGTTTAACTTTGGAATATTTTTCTTTGAACTTACAAACTTATTTTCTTTATCCTTCGTGAGTGTTATTTCAATCTACATAATATTATACTGTTTTAAATAATAAGACGAACTCTGTAATCAAACCATCTTCAATACGTTACTTGTTACGATGAAACATGACATGACATACCCATGTGTGTAAGTGTAATGTGTATTCCACTTGAGATTTCTGAGGACCGATTACATGTTATTGCATGCAAGATTAATTTATGTTGATGTACGTGTATGTAGATGCATATTATGTATTGTGCACGTATATCATTATGCATGACGATTGTAAAGAACCATCCGTATTATGTATTTCCTATAACACCGTGGTGAGTATATGAATATAAACAACGAACGGCTGCTACCAATGCTGCTACTTCTGATGTAGCGCACATGGAAAGGTCGTATAGCAATCTACTAATATAAGAACACGTTAGTATGGGTATTTTACATTGAAGTCTATTACGAGTAAGATATTTACCTACCTACAGCAGTAATGCACATCGCACAAAGTCGATATTATGTTTCTATACTTATTGATGAACTGTTCAGTTATTTTACGACAAGTTAAATATACTTACATACATGTGCGTCAAGAAAACATTATGTGTCGTAGTTACACACTTTTAGAAGTGCTACTATTTCCATACTATTGGACCCTAATGGAATATTATTTTTATCAAACAATTTTCTCTACCTGTGAAGTATCACAATACAATATAATATATGTACAACTTAGTTATTAAATATACTTGCATAATAATATATCAGCAAATATTTTTGTCCGATGCTCTGATGTACCGATTACATCTATGATAGTGTGTGTTTTAGTCAATGCTCTTGCAACTATTGTTTAAAAAATGTATTTTTCAGTATCATGTATTCTATGGTGAATGTACCACTATACATGTTGGTTTCGATTACGATTAATGTATGCATCTCAAGATTTTCCAGTACGTACCATGATATTATATTGTTTGTGAATCATAATATTTGACTATCTGGACATATTTTAATATCAACTTATTGCGAATTTTCTAAATGAAACATTGAGTTTTCTCTGTGTGTTTATTACATGTATTGAGTACTGTAAAAGGCAAGTTTTCGTAAAATACCACATATCATAAAATATTATTTTTAATTGACTCGGAGAGAACAATCTGCAAGATTGTTACATACGTTGACTACTTCACTAGTGGAATATGGTGTGATTGTGAAGTATGTAGTAGTAATAACGTAATATCCACCAAACCACTGGAGAGAATATTCATATTACGTGATCGTTCTCTACTTCAATGAATTTTATGAAAACGTTTCATCTCTCTAACTGTATGAGGAGTGTGGTACAATATAATATCTGCTAGCGAAATTATTTTATTGCTACTGATGTTATGTTTACGAGACTTTTATTATTACGCGCGATATTATTTTAATACATTTATTAATTAGCATACTTGCCCCATACATTAGTTGGTTGCACCACATGTTACGCAGTAATTTACTCTTGTTTATAATTTGTAGTGGAGACCTGAAAATAATAACGTTGAAAATAAAAATATAAAAGAATAACTATGTACTTCAATTGTTTACTTCGTTGCATTAAATTATTGTCTAGAAAGAATAACGTTTTAAATAAATTAATATTAGAAATGTTGTGACAGTTCATATCAACAAACCATTTGTAAACATATTTTCTTGCATACCTACGATAGCACAATTTTGTCATTGCTGATTAGTAAATGGTAGGTAGCTAGCTGCACATGATATATTCTTACAGTGCCCATTATTATGTAATACAATAAAATAATATATATGAATAATAATAAAGATATATACCTATGCCGTGTTGCACCACTGGCAATAAGAATACAATAATAAATTTGTTCACTGGCCAATCCTACACGTATTTTCATATTTATAGATGTGCTATTTTAGTTTTCATCGTCTCTGTCTGGTTAGTGTATAGGTAGGTATGTGTTATTATTAATATAGGTAGGTATATGTTATTATGATTGTTGTATTGGCTTAACCCAATATTGATATATTTATCGATAAGTCTCCTATCCATCACACCACATATACGGCCTTGGATTAGTTTACATTTCTTTTGCCGTTTTTACTATCTACCTATTAATTATATATTATCCTGTCCAGTTCCATGAATCAACAAGTCGAAAATTTTGATAACGCAATCATTGCCACTCTTTCAGTTACACAAACAAACAACTTTAAAATATACACGGCTCTATTCGTATTATAAATTAAAAGTTGTGGAAAAAATTTAGATGTAGGTATATATTTTCAATTTTACAAATAAATATTTTGGATTTTTTTAACTGTTTGTGGACGTATGGAGATCTAGATGGGAGCTTCTCGGACGGCAGGGTAACCCTCCTGTCGACTGATTTGCTCTTCTACACGACTTGGTCCTTGGGGTGGCACTTTCGGGCGACTGTGCTGAGCTCTCCCTTTTCTTATCTGTTTTGTGTTTGTCTTTTCTCCACACAGGAGGTGAGTTTTTATTCCTTGCTGCCCTTGGTAAGTATATAGTGTGTGCACTTGCTTGTTGAGTTGAATATATTTTTGTAATCATATGTAGGCACACATTAATTTTGTAATAGTTTAAGTCCTTAGTACGTATTCGTACGTAACTGTAAGATAGACTTAAGAAAAGTTTTGTATATTTCTAGATGTAAGTTTTTCTTTAAAAAACCATGTACTATGTTGTGTAAATGTGTGTGTCATCCTCGGTGTGAGGTCTTCCACCAAGGGTACATCAAGGGAGTATTTTAATTGTCGAGTGGGTTTTTTTTTTTTGCAGAGGAAATCCCATTAGGATAACCTCGAGCCCACTCTTTGGTAAAAAAAGAATAATAAAATAAAGCTTTTGCTCTAGATTGACTGGATGACATGAGAACTGATGTTCTTGAAACATCCAGGGGTAAGTGGTGGGAACCCCTCCCTTAATGTAATGTTTAACTATTGAACGGAATAAAGACAACTTATAGTCTTTAACAGTGCGTTTATTATGTAGTATAGGTATTTTACTTTCTGTTGTGTTTTTAAAGCATAATATAAATAAATCAAATTGATTGATTTACTTATTAATTTAATATTTTTTTTTTTAATTATTTAATTTTAATTATGAATTTGTAATGACTTTTATTTTTTCAGTGTATAATTTGTATTACAACTGTTTTGTTCTTATTTTTTAAGATGAATCTTATTATAGATGACAACCTTATGGGCTCTAAATATTGTGAATTGTGAAAATTGTACGCACTTTTAAATAGGTTAATGCATTGTTGATATTTTGTCTCTTTTATATTGTTTCAACTTATATGTATTATCTGAAGTGATTCATAGGTAAATAAATAAATAAATAAAAAAACAACAATACGAAAATGACGATTTCTCAAGTAGAAAACGTTTCTATTTGTCGAGTTATGAAACTGGACAGTCGAATTATATCCTGTCATACATCTTGGAGTAATTTGGAGACATTCAGTTTCATTAATTTAAATAGAAATTCTGGATCAGTATCTGTTATCTGTCTCGCTACACTTGGTTATTGTAACGTTCTGTGACTTATCTTATAATCTTCATTATGCATCAAACCAGTTTTGCTTAATCGAAACGTTAAGTGTCTTAGCGTTTACGTAAGTTATAAGTTGTTATACAATCTAATGATTGTGAACTAACCAGATATGAACGAACAAGGATTATGGAAAGAAGGTCAAATAAATATTTCCATTGATAGGCATTAATTCCAATGGAAATCATAGTTCATGTACACCTAATAAATTACAATTATATTGTTTCAAAGTTATTATTGGAGGCATATTGAGTATTTGATAATCAGTTACAAAATAAAATTTTCAGTTATGAAAAGTACTTAATAATAATAATAATAATAATGCCTAGAGCCCGTTGCCGAGCATATTTATGAAGCATCCGGAGAATCGTTGCTACGTAGTTGTTCCTGCCGGTGATGCCATCGAAGGTGACTGTGGAGTTAATAATTTAACACCGGACGTCTTTTTTTTAAACAATAGTTTATAATGAAGAAAGTGTTAATGCAACCCTCAAAGTGAACAGAATGGACTGTAAAATAGATATACCTACATAGATAATGGTGTTAAATAAGTCCTGTAAAGGCAGATGTTTGAAACAATGAAGAAATTTAATAACTTGAATTAAGTGATGAGGTTTGCCTCCAACCCTGAATATCTTAATTTTTCGTTGGCACGAAGAGGACAGTTTGCATGCTTATTACACGCAGCTGGTGCCCTGGCTACCCCACTTGTGAGATAATGAGAACATAATAATAATTATATTAGGAATGAACCTTGCTTTTTATGTAGGTATATCAATAGTAAACGTTATGTACGAGTATGTTGTAATAGATTACATTCAAGTTCAATATTCTCACATATCCTTACGTATTGTTTTTGGTGAACCACGATAAGATTAATAGTTAGAAATTAATTATTCTTAGTCGAAATTTGGCTACGATCACTTAATCTCTAAGTAACACTTGTGGTAATTAATCTGTATAGGTATAGAGGGATATAGGTACCGATCATTAAATAAACAATCGTACTCATAAAACTAATGTAGGTAGTTATAAACCTTGTTAATTATTCTATTCACAATTCCATTAATTTCGATGAATATCCAGAAACATAGATAGAAGTATTAGTAAATGTGGTGGTATTGCTGTAATGTCTCGAGTTTCAATTGTCCCAGTCGTAAGGCAATACATCATTCCTAGATTCTATATTATTATTTTACCTCTCCTGACAGTTATAATTCCTTGTATGGTTGACCACAGGTATGGAGGAATTGTAATGGAACAGGTATTTACATTGTCGTACATTGTTGGAATCTTCATTTTATTCCCTTTGTTTCCTTGACAATTCATAGAGGTTTCTACTATTTACTTTGTGAACAAACTGTTCAGAAAAATTATATTTTTCTGAAATAATATTATCTAAGAAAACATTTCGATTGATATATTTGAATTAGTATTCATTATTCTTCACTTATTTTTGCGCATTTTGTAGATTATTTTTAAGTTACTTATTCGGCTAAAATTACTCAGTTTTTGGGTAGAACAGTAGTATTATTATATTAAATTATTTAATTTTTGCCTCCGTACGCATACTTTGATAAAAAATAATAATACTTGGATGTTTCACTTGCCGATCAAAAAGAGATAACGTAGGATAAAGTACGTGACCAAGTGATGGGGCAATGTCGGTAAAAATATAATAGTCAAAAGGAATACGTGCACATTGCTTTTGTCAATTTCAATCACCAGCGATGAGTCTAAAAACATGGCTAATACGATAATATAAAATACGTATTATGGTTTGTTGGGACGTATTGGCTGAAGCTGTACCGGTTTTGAATCGGAAATAGCTGAGGCAGGTAATAGTTACGCTATGGTGGTTTATGATGGTGTATTTATCATCAGAGCTGACGTCATTAGAGAAAAATTTGCTATGAATCGATGAGGTAGTGAGGAGCTCATGAGTCCCACACACCTAGTTCTTAGAACATACGAGTACATAATAGTACCTATATTATCGCGTTATAAATTTAGTATAAGCTTTTAAGCATGCACTGCATGAAGCCTTTGAATAATTATTGTGCTATTTATTATTTGTTGATGCATGTTCCTATGTTATTTTCTTTCTATATGTCTATTTCAAAGAATGACTTGCAGCGCTTTATGCCCTTCAATATTACCTGAATAATAATAATATTACTAAACGCAGAATCGGATACTTACTGGCGTGCTTATTTCATGAGACAATTTATAATGAGAGTGTGAGTAATATACATATGTAAATTTAGCAAATGAAATTGCCGTATAAGCCTTAGAAAAGACAACGTCACCTTATTTGGGAGGGCCTTGGACGGGTCTTGAACCCGCAATCCATCCTTTTCGGGAAGTGTGCTATGCCCGATTAAGCTACCAGGAGACATGCCGAAGGCCTCGAGATTCCTTCTTATAAATGACAACGACAGCTTCATGTATAGGTATTGTTTGAAGATATCTAGTATGGGTACCGTGTGCTGGATACTTCCTAGTGTAGGTAGATAAAATTGTACAAAAGATTATCTATCATATGCACTTAATAGTTTTCTATTAAGTTGCTATACGCATCAATTTTTTTTTTGGTTCGAATCACTGCTTAGATACAAACCCATACGTATGTTGCTAGTGTCTCTTTTTGGTTTCAATCCTGTGGGTTAGTTTGCAGCAAAGCCCTGCATCTTTCATTCCATTGCGCTCTATACAGACAAATCCTACAGGATGGTCACATTTTGAGTACATTGAACAGGAGAGCATGCATGAGGAATTGCAAAACAGTGACGGAAGCGAAAGATGTATGCAAGGATAGAAGTAAGTGGCTCTCGATCCTTTCTGCCTAGCCCGCGAGGGAAGCGGCGTGATGGCATGTATGTATATATTTTACTCATAACTGACTTTAAGGGTGTCATAATGTATGTCTATAAAAATTGTATACAATTTTGATTTTGTTGATTTTCATACTAACTTGTTGAATAAGATCCATAACATATTCCATATACCTACACTTGCATATGAAACCCAAGTAATATTAGTTATTTTCTTTGCTATCAAATATCAGAAGTGAGTCATTGGATATTTTCGTGAAGCAGATATAATTATAAAGAAGACCTGTATGGAGAATATAAAATTGTGCGAAGAAGTTGTGAGCTTATTCACCTTTCGTCAGTATGTTTCTGTTGACTTACATTAGCATCCGAATCCTTGTTATCTATTCTAGTCACGATCGAAAGGTACGAATTCCATTCATTAGCCCTTGGAAGGATTATTCCTGACGTTAAGAAACTTTGAAATATATCAAAGGTTATGAGTATGTACCGGAGTATACTTCAAATTTTCATCTTGGAACGCATACATATTTTCACACAATTTTAGTGTTTGATTTTATATGACAACTTATATACGAGTATGCGTAGTTTGGTATCGAACTGATTTGTCAAAAAATACGGCTTAAGAAATAATTAAAGTTTGACTGATTTCCATACTTTTATTGATTTTCTGACGTTATTTTTCACACAAGTCTCATAGGATTAGAAGTTTTATAGAACTCAACACAAATAATATTTTTGTCGAATTTGATATCAAACGACTAATTGTTGTATACAAAAAGTCATTGAGATGAGCTGAGAGAAAAAATTAAGAACTGACCAGGGAAAAAGATAAGTGAGAAAAAAGTTGACATGATTAGATATGCTGACTATATAGCACTGTTCGTAAATATTGATAATGTTTTGAATGAAGTCTTAGAAAGAATGGAAAACATTTTTCTGGCAAAATACAATATGAAAATAAATAAAGATATAAAACGAAAGTATGATTAGTGGAAGAAATGAGGTGAATGCGTTCAATGCTAGGTATATATGAAGTGATTATCACGCAAGTAAGAGAATTTGTGTACTTGGGTGGCAGAAAAAAACCAGCATGGACGATCAAAATCTGAAATCGCAAGCAAAATAAACCAGACATAAATTGCTTTAACTAAAAATCTAAAATATTAGAAACCTAAATGGACGTTTGATTGTCCTTGAGATGTGGTATTAGAGATGCGTGTTGAAGATCCATTGGCAGGAATATGCAGAAAACAATGATTTTTTGAATAGGATTGGTGAAAGGAGGCAACTCCTCAAAAATTTAAGACTACAACGAGCAAACTGAATTTGTCACAACATCAAAAACTCAGGCTTGGTCATTTAAAGCAAAATTATAGAGTCAAAGAGACCAAGAGACGCGTACGCGATCAAGTGATGAAGCAGAAGATATGGAGGAATGGATAAGAAAGTCCAAGATTGTTGTAGAGCAATCAAATGTACCTACTGTAACAATTATATACAGAGTTTTTTAATTTATACTTTTTGATTTGTGATTTGTTATTATTTTTTGCCGTTGATTCACGAGCTTCTTTTAATAACAATGGTATAAATTACTTTGCTAGTTTTAAAAATATATGTTAAAAGTGTATTTTATAGGAGATTTTTTTTACGTTTTAACAGGTGTGTGTTTATATCAAACTTTGTATTTGATGTTTTGTAATCATTTATTATGACACAGACTATTTAGTTTATGAATAACTGTATTCTTTATTGTGCATTATGACACTGTGCTTACACGGTGGGCAAGTTCATTGTCGTTTAGTTGGTAGTAAAATTTACATTTTGAAATCATTCGTGCATTGAGTTCAAGGTTAGCATGAGTAGTTCACAGTGTATGTATTGTGATATTACAAGTATTAATTAGCACTCTATGTAATAAAATAACTTTCAATACTAGAATGTACATTGCACAATTTAGTTTATTTTATATATTTGGGATATTTTAAGGTTTATTTTATATACATTATCCAGCAAAGAATTGATCTCCTACCCTATTACGTTTTCTCAAGCTTTCGAGTGTCCTGTAAAAACAAAGAAATTTTACATCTAAAATTCATTGGTGAGGTTTGCTACCCATCCTGAATGTCTTAACTTTTTGTTGGCTCGGAGAGGACGGCTTTATTACACGCAGATGATCTGGACTACTCTACGTGTGGGACGTGGTATATGGATATACCTATGTATTGCTGCTGCAGTATCATGTTTTTATTATATTTATCATGTTAATTTTTTGTTTTACTGTTTATGGTATCTTTTTAATACTTTGTTTCTTCTTTGTATCTACATATATGTTCTATTTTCAATAAACTTTTTTACCTCTCAAGGGACATTAAAGAGAGGTGGTTTTGGCCGGTCGGCTCTTTAGGCCTGCCCCATAATGGCCCACCCGTCAGGACAACTTTGGTTTGATTATGCAGATAAATAAGAATTTACGACTTCCGAGATATCTGGGTGGAGGAGGGTCTCTCTCTTCAATGCTGTAATAATAAGGATAAATAGGAGTCCTCGGACTCCTGAAATATCCGGGAAAAGAGATTATAAAAAAAACATAACTTTAGAGTAGGTATATAAAGTATTTTCTAGAATGGGAGATTTTTAAAAATAAATTTCATTGTAAAGCTTTGAGAACCTCAATACTATGCTGCAGTACATAAATATATATGCAATGAAAATATTAAGCAATTATGTTGATTTTTTGTCAAAGAAGTTTGATATATAATAATTATGTACGAGTATGTATTTCGTTTCTCCACATCAAAGTCTTCAAGTACCTGCAATATTGTTGCGTTGTTATGTTTAATACTAAGTACTACATAATTATTACATAATATAAAGTACGAGTAAATAATACTTTATGTACATGAAGAACATTCTAACATATTCCAGAAGTTTTTTGTTTTTCATGGAAAACTTTGAAGCACAGTTTTTACGTAATAATGACAGTAAAGAAGTAATTACGGTTTTCCACAATCAGGTTCATACAACTTGAGGTTCGCATTGTGTTCGTATTATGATATTCCTCAATTTTACTAGGGTTACACGATCGTAAAATATCTAAAAATATCGTATCCCAACCATGTACCATATATTTCCACTGGAACAATGTTAATAAAAATTCTTGAATAAAATACCACACATTGTTTAGCGGAAATATACCGGCATACTTATAAAACAGAAATTTCAATATCATTTTCAACTACACACATGTTAATAAAAGAAAAGGTATCACCTACGCTTTTATGTAAATTTTCGAGTGTTCTGTAAAAGACGGATAGGTATCTACTCGTAATACGTAACGTATAAAATAGCAAATCTAAAAGCAAATTATGAGGTAAGCAGTTCATTCTGAACATATGAATATCATATTGGTCCATAGAGGACAATTTGCACGGTATATATAATATGTAGGTTGTTTTCTAGTTACCTCAGTTGTAAAAAGGGCGTGATGGCTTAGATACTGAGAAAACTTATATGTTGCTTATTTGTTTCAAACATAATTATAAATTGGATTTAAAAATTATGACATTTCATTAGAAGTTAATAGTAAATCCGAGTGTTCACAAAACCAAAAACAATTTTAATTATGTTATTCCCCATACTGGGTACCTACGCATTAACAGGAAGGATTGAGGAATAGAGTAATATAAAACTCGTTGATTGGTATCAGGGTATGTGAAAAAGATATCGGGGTTATATTATGTAATAGATATGTTGTAGATATGATCTACTACATTTTTTTCTCATCTCGGTACTTTGACGCGGAAATCGAGAAATCACATAAATTAAAGGTCACGTATAGTTAATACTAATCATGACAGAATGAATACCTATATTGCAGAATGTCTTAAATATTGCAATAGCCCGTTTATGAACATACTGTATCATCTCTTTGGCAAGGTGTAAAGTGAATATTTTTTTTCTATAATGGTTGAGAATAGAAGATAGTAGTAATTCAATAGTTCGCGGTATCTGTTGTTAGAATATACTTCTAGGGAAAAGATGTTGCGCTCTATCAAAAAGCTATACGGTATTCCTGGAAAGTCTTATTTAATCCAAACATTTATTATTTACCTAAATATTTATATCATCATGCCAGCCAGCCAGCCAGTCGACTTCGTTTCTTCATCATCAAGTCATCACGCAAATTTTCGAATCCATAAAATTGTTATGGTGTAAGTAATCCACATATCTACTACGATACTATTTTACTCATGGAGGATAGATATTTGGCGTTGTTTACTAAGCTAGATGACTAGGGTTCGGGCATCGTATGTTCTTCTGTTGTTTTTATATTTTGTTATGGATATAGTAAAAGTCTTCTTTAGTTGTAAGGTATCTTTACTCTTTCAAATAACACATTGTGGGTGATTTGGGGGCAAAAACATGCCTTTGCTTTTATGGATCTATTTTAAGAGTAATAAAAGTGTGTGACCCGCATTTTCTTCATTTATCTTTTGTACGTTTATTTCTTGATACGAAAAGAATTTTATTTTTTCCACATCGGAGAATTCTAATGAAAATAGAAAATATCAATTCCATTTTTTATCGTTTTATTTTTTCTCCACAGTTGGTTATAACAATCACTAAAATGATACTCTTTTGTAAGAATAGTCGTTTTGAAAATACTTCTTTCTTGTTATTATTGTTGGATAGAGTTTCTTATTCTCTAGATACTTGTGTTCCTTACGCTCTCATTGTGGGGAGTAATAATGTGTGGAAAAAATATATCCCTTTATTTTCTTCTATTATTCCAGTTGATCTGGCAGATAAAGTCGAATATGTTGTTCTGGCTTCATCTTCCCTCTTCTAAGTGTGTCACATATTATAGGTAGGTATATACATATTAGTAAATATAATTACAAGCTTTCACGGCGGTAAAGTTCCTATATAGTTTTCACTGTTGACTAAGGCTCATGATTTCAATAAATAGCATCCCGTGTATCATGGTTTAGAACAGCTACCGCAGTTTGTAACAGTAGATGAACATTACCCTCATCGTACATCTTGTATTAAATCTTCTCATGGAAATCTTGAGTGTTGTTCAAGTCGAAATATTCGACACTTTATTCTATGAGACGTGCTTCAGGAATAAGAACTTAGAAAATAAACTGCCACCTTTGTTGAAAAACAGTGCGGTAGACACCTAGGTAGGTACTTAAGAACTTATGTGCCGTTTTTCGTCTAAAACCATTCTTTTATTATTTATTATCTCATGTTTCTGCATTCTTCAGGTTCGGGTGCGTATCGAACTGCAGCTAGTGATGGCCTTCCAGTCATTGCTGGAGTGCTACCAGCCGATTTAGAAATTTTGGACTCTGTGGCCAGGCGCAAGATCAAGGCGGATGGAGTTGTGGTACATTTCGGCATGTCTGTGCATGCGGAACCCGGAATCAGAGGTTATAATAGGGCTGTCGGCACGATACGAAAGAGAACGATGGAAGTGTGGCAGGAAAGATGGGATGGAGGAAGAACTGCTAGATTAGTCTACAGTTTCCTCCCGAATGTTTGTGAACGAATGAAAAAGCGCTTCCTATCATTTGATCATTTCACTGTACAGTTGATAACTGGCCATGGGGATCTGAGAGGTAAGCTCTTTGATCTTGGACTCGTGGATGATCCATGGTGTGTCTGTGGGATGGGGGCGCAATATGCGGAGCATATCCTTTGGGAGTGCCCGGTGATGATGGATGCGAGAGATCTAATGCTAGAGGAAATGAGCGATGGCACCCCCAGGCCCGTTTGGTTTGGGGAAGTGCTACTTTGTCCTCAGAATTTCAGGGCTTTCCAGAGGTTTGTAGATTCCTGGGTGTCTAGGTGGGATCTTCTGCGTGGGCCGGGTTTACCCCCGGCTGACGCAGGGGAGTCTGAGAATTGAGCTTGCTTGGCGTGGCGAATGTTGCGTGGCGAACTCTTGTTTTTCGTTTGTTTTGTGCGTCCTATCTCCCTTGGTGGAGAGTAGCTTTGGTTGGAATATCCCCATTGGGAGGGAAATAGTTTTCCACACTTCCCCGTTTCAGTGACCCCTGGGCTCACTGTCTTAAAACCGAAATGTTTCTGGACACTTTATCTCTGTTATCTGTACCAACTGTATATATATGTGTGTATGTGTGTATGAATGTGTGTATGTGTGTGTGTGTGTGAGTGTATGTGTGTGTGTATGTATATATATGTATATTATTGTATTGTACTTAATTTTTGGGTATAATATTGGTTTAATTTATTATGGTTAATTATGTCACACATGTATTGTGTGATATCACTTTATTTTAATTTTTCCCAATATGGGCTATTTTTGTTTCTTTTTGTTTATTGTTCCAACGAGGCGACTTATGTTGATCTGTTCTTCGGGTCGCCTCTGAGGAAATGAAAGTGATGTGTGCAAATTCGGATAAATAGGAGTCTCCGACTCCTGAGATATCCGAGTGTGTAGAGGTTCTTTCAATGTAATGCATTCTTCAGGTGAAAGTTTTGATATCACAGGAACAAAAGTGATGATCTCTATTTTTAGTCACGATGAAATATTCTCCGTAAGCTGAAGTGGATGAGCTTTTTTGTATTTGCTTGATATTTTGATCCTTTCTCAGTTAGCTGTCATACACTGAAGATTATTACTGACGTCTTTTTTATTTTTTACAAATCCTTCTTATTCCCTTGAGATTTAGCGATTTGACCGAAATATGTAGGTATACCTTATAATAATCTGAAACGTTATTCATCCCTATAGAGACTCGCGGTGCCTTTTCTTTGAAGATTTATGAAATAAAACGGATATGATTTTTATTGAACTTTTCATGTCATTTCTATAAACGTATAAAAGCTTCATTCCGTGAAGTTTTATTACATTTCAGTAAATATCAAAACAAAAATATTAACTGAACATTTGGATATCAATCCAAACACTTTCACACTGCGCATCATATTGAGTAATTTTATATTGGCTTTATGTAAATGTATGAGTACGGGTAAGTATGTTTGATGAACTATTACAAGCACTTTTACTTCGAAATTAATTAACCGGCCTTGGATCCCAGAGGATTATCTTATTGTGAGTGCACTTCAATTCTGATTGTTGTAATAGTTACATTTGCGGCAATGCTGTTCAGTGAAAAATCATGTTAATATACAAAGATTTGGTAAATATAAAAGCATAAAATTTAATTTAATGTACCAGTATTTGTGAATTATGAAACACGTTTCGATACAACATTTAAAGTAATTTAAATTACCAAGGCAACTCATATCCCTTGATAATTGTGTGACTGGATGATTGTTGGTCTTTTAGTTTAAGTTTTATATTCAGCCTTGATGATGTCAATTCGTTGGTGAAGTGTCATATAGTGTAATGGTATACTTTGTAAACCACACACTGTAGGTACGAAATATCATTATTAGCTAATTATGTTATAAAATGCATTCAACGTAAAAAAAATCACAAATCTTCATTAATTTGTGTGCTAATTAAAATCAGTGAGACAATTGTGGTTCCACATAGTAGATATACAAGACAGATTGGAAATCTTGATGTGCCGCAGGTTTCGAACTCATTTGCAAGAAGATTTCATACATTTCTCGGGCCACGTCTCAATAATCAACTACAGAGTGTTCTGGGTCCAGATAGGAGTGCTCTAACGCAGATTGGGATATATTCGTTTCTACTAAACCTGGGACTGGACGATTCTGAGAGCCTGTTGTGTAGCGTTCAGGTCTGAAGACAATATTTTGTTTTGCTATATCCATTTTTTTTATTGCTTTTTGTTTTTTTTTTATATAATTTGTCTCATAATATTACCTCGATACGGGTGCAAACCCAGTGAGGTAGTATTAAAATGTATAAATGAATTTAAATTGTGAAAATGCTATATTTTGTGTTGTATAATATTTATTTCTGGAGTAAAGATTAGGTATTATTATTATTTCATATCTCATTTATTTAACAAAACAATATTAGATTCTACATTTTGAACACAATATAAGATTAAAAATAAAATTTAAATAGGTATAACATTAAATAACAAAAATCATAAAATATTAAAATAAATTTATATTCAAAATGTAGAACCCCAACATTATTCGAGTTGATTCTTCCTTGATGTTGTATGAAATAGTACAATCATGGGAAATCACTTACAGAGCTACAGGGTCAAAAACCTTCTTACTTTCCTGGTGGACGATAGAAGTACAGCCTTCTGCATGTTGTATTTGAGCCTGTCATCTACTCCCAGTTTTCTGAGATTGCTTGACAGACTCTTAGGTATTAAACCATTCACAGACAACACTATAGGCACGATGATTGTGGTAGGTGTTCTCCACATATCTTTGATTTCGTGAGCAAGATCAAGATATTTTATTATCTTATCTTGCTCAGCTTTATTTAAATTTTCATCGTGTGGTATAGTGATGTCTATGATGTATGTTTACGGCATCTGCGATCAACCAAAACAATATCTGGTCGATTAGCTAGAATAGTTCGATCAGTTTGAATTGGTCGATCCCAGTAGAGTTTAGTGTCATTGTTTTCAAGTACCGATACTGGACAATAATTATAGTATGGTAATTTTGATTCCTCTTCAATTAATTTAAATTTTATTATTATTATTATTGTCACTAGTGTTAGTATAAATAACATTGTTTCATAATAATATATTGTCATTTCCGTATATAATTACATGGGAAATATTTTAGTGCGTTGCGATATTTATGTAGTGCGATGTATGAGATGTCATTGTACTAATCCGTACAAAGTCTAGCCTGACTCACAGATTATTCAAAACGGATACACGATGTTATAATATAGGCTGTGATGTTTAACATATGTGTGTGTATAATACATAATAGTGTACGGACATTATTATGAAGTGATGTACTACACAGACACACACACATACATATACATATTATAATACATTGGTGATCGATTCATTGTTAGAACATGTCAATACAGAGAACAGATGAACGTGATATGAATCTATATTGAAAAAAGGCAATTTATGGCGACTATTGCAATATCAGAATACTCCTCGAATAAACGACTTGTTAAAACATAACACCAATTATGTTATTATTGCTTTTTCATACAAACAATATGATATTACCATACTTTCTTTATTATGGTTAATCTGTCTATCTTTATCCTCACACCGTTTCCTCTATCTTTACATACTTCTTTCGCTTCCATATTATAAATGATTAAAATAATGTAGGTATATAAAAATAAATATTATAACAATTTAATACGTCTAATTGACTGATAGTCCAGTCGACTGATATTCCAGATTACGAAGTTTTTGTAGTTATTCTTCGCACTTTTTATTACAAATTCTTGTTTTAAAACTGTCTATAGTACAAACTTAGTGAGTATATTTGAAAGATTTAAACGGAATTTTAACGATTCAAGTGATGGTTCTCTAATATAATTTTATTGCTCACGATTTGATATCGTTTTTTGAAAACAACATTTTAACAGTTGGACTTGCTTGGAGTTTGATTGTCGAAATACATATGCCTTTAATAAAAGTATTCCGGGAAAAGTGTAAAGATTATGGTAATACACCCTACCAGTTTGATTTGATTACACATTAACTTTCTTGTAAAATATTTTCCTTGTTTGGTTGATGACATGACAATATATGACACATCGTAATATTAGACTCATCAAAATACTCATTTCTTAAAAAAACTTGGTTTTTAAGTGCCTTCTTGGATTATCGTGTATTGAACATTTTAAAAATGAAATGCTTAAAAATGTGCATAATTATTATGAATTCCTATGAAAACTCTTTGAATGAAGGGGTTTGTTTCTAATTTGTGGTTCGTTGGGGAACGTTGAAAAGTGAATTGATAGATATTTATTTTTCACTTGAATTTTGTAAAGGAACATAAGTAATAAGCTTATTCTGCCTCAAAGTGTTTTTTTACTTAACTGGAATTTTCAAATCTACGAAAGTGTTTTTATACAGTTTATATTATGAGAGATATAGTTCGATCGCAAGATTAAAGGGTAAAGAAGAGAGTATTAGGTGTTCCGAAGCTTACACATCAGCTGCGGCTGGCTTAAACACTTTATACCATAGCAACGTTTACCAATTCCACCTATCTCTCTTATGCTTATCCTATATTAATCCTTTTCAGAGCGGTTGAGTGCAAATACATAAACTATTTTATGTAGTTGAGTTAAGCCACAAACTTAATGTTATTATACCTAAAAGAATCTGAATAACTTAATTCTGTTGATATTATCGTTGGGTGTGGTTTTGTGGTTAATATTCCGTGTTTCATATAACTAAACGACTACGATAAAACTAATCCTTTTAGGTTCAGATCTCCCAATCTTGACATTCGTTTACCTGTTTTGCTAGTCAATTGTCCATGTGTGTACTCGATTAATGTCGAATATAATATAATTAACAGTTGAAGGGTACTTGTGTTCAAAGTATTCATTTTAAATAATTTTAGATTATAAATAAAGATACTATTCAAATTTTCACTATATATTTTGAAACTTTGTATTCATAAATAAAAATTGTAACAATTATTATCTAAAATAAGTAAGGTGTCTTCTATGTAAGCCGAATGGTCGGGTTTTACCACTGTATAGATGTCATCTGACCAGTTTCATCGCTTCCTGGATATAATTCTTTTTAAACGTTATTCATTTATCAAAATAATATACAGAGCCTTTACTGTTATTAATAGGTATTACTACTTTTGCAAATTATCTTTCTTTGACGGAGTGACTTTTGTCTTTTTTTTGTGTAATTAAGTCAAATTTATTTTGTTACTCCAAGCTTAAACTTATTCGAGGTGGTTATCAAAATTAATTGAACAATATTTTACACTTAATGTTTTTGATCGCATCTCTAACGACTGTCATATATCTCTAGTTACTGTAGAACTTTTTGGACCGCTATTTTATACGAGTATTTCCAACATATTAACATCTTATTAATGTCATAATTATAATAAAATATTCCGTCACACTTGGAGTTTATATAACACCTAATTTATCTTTTTTTTCTATTTTAAATCTCGTCTTTGCGATTTTATATCAATCAAGTCATTTTCATTTCAATGTTCTGAATTTTATGCAAGAGGATCGTCCAGAGCGTAAAAAAGTTTGTCAAAGAATAAAAAATGCTGTCTGCGAACTTTCAATTGAATAAATTCAGTTTTGAGGCTTTTTACTACTCTGTATAATTTTTGTTTATGCCTGAAACGGACGCTCCGTTTTTGTTGAATTAGTAAAGAAAGTTTGATGTAGGTATTTATTTTACAAAATGAGATACATACTTAGGTATCTATAACGTCAAGATCGTTGTTGACTTCAAGATACAAACTAATTCTTAATATATGGGTGCTCACGATGTAGTATTTATTTGGTAAGATTAATTTTAGCACAGGATATCCTTGTATTTTGTCTGTAAAAAGATAAATGTAATACTTACACCAAGCTATTTTACGGGTCGAATATTTTCTTTTTACAGGACTTCTGAGATGTATACGCATACAAATGTGTATTATTTATTTGATTTATAGGCGTGTAATTTTGTTAATGTCTTAACAGCGTCTTCACTGTGGTTTTGGTTTCGTCGGTATTATTGTTTCTATAGAAATAATAACTGGAACATTATTTAGTACTGGTATCAGGCATCGTGCGCTGAATATTTCTCTTTTACCCTACTGAGGTAGGTAATGGTTTTCATACGCATATGAAATACTAGTAAAATAATTATTTTACCGATCAGATATTTTCTTTATGAATGATTATGGAAAAACACCAGAAGCTTTTCTACGCGTTATTTGTGAATTCCTTATTTCTGAATCGCGTGAACCGATACTTACTTGATAATTATCGTAAGATTAATGCGAGTACAAGGTACTGGCATCACTAATAGATTGATAGACATGCAAAATTACATAAATGCATAAATTTTATGGGTGGCACATTGATTGCATGTTTAAAATTTAACGTCCCAAATTTCCTACGCAAATTTATTTGATTTCGTGTCTGAACGTGTTTAATAAAATAATAACAACACCCCTTGTCTCCCTAAATATCAGTTGATTTTAAAGAGATTATTTTTATAAAGTAAATGATCAAATTATTGATATTCTATCTCTATCTTCCTATCTATCTATATCTTCACTGCATATCCCACAAATGGGTAAACAATGGACCAACAGAATGTAATTTAATCCAAGATGTTCTTCTCGTGTTTATGTACCAACATTTTAATTAATTATTTTCAATAAATGATACGTTTTTCGTTCGTGAAAATATACTTAGGTACTAATTTGGTTTTATTTCAAAATAAATTTATGTGATATTAACCAAATGATCGTCAATATTTCATTATTATAAGTTTATCTCCTTCTTCTTCATGTGTCGTGTCGGGCTCCCCAAAGTTGACTTTCACTTGCGATAATGCGTTTTCATAATGGACAGTTTGAAACAGCTCCTTGACGCTCCGTATTTTTTGGAAAAGTTCATACCACATTTATCTTGATTTTGCGTAGCACTGTGGCGGATACAGTTGCGCGGCCTCTTCTATATGTGTATAATCAGTTTAAAAAAAACTTTCTTAAGCTTAGCATGTGACTTGATAAAGGTAGCTCAAGATATTTTTAGCTCCCCCCTTGAGTTTTTTCTCAATCCGCCACTGGCGTAGCAATATAATGTTAAGTATTTTAATGTCCACAATTTATGACTATGATTCAGAAATTTAAGTGTAAATAGGTGTATTTGATTTGATCCATCCAAAATTAATTTCTTTGTAAAGCTGCCGATCTCGTGTAAAGTAATTTTTGCATATTTGGATCAAATCTGTTGTTCAAAAAATCAATAATAATATAATAATAATAATAATAATAATAAAGCTTTATTGACAGAACATAATACAAAGTTTGTACAAGAAACACATAATAAATAGAAACAGTGCTCTGTCAAATGGCGGACTTGTTGCAGAGCAACATCTTCCTTTCCAACATTTTCAAAATTAACTCATTTGATGTTTTGTCCAATAATAATATATACGCAGTGAAAACGTTTCATAATAGCTCCCAATATGATGATACTTGTAGTACATTTATATTAGTGACCTTGACAACTCGATTTCCTACGCGGTGCGACATGCAAATCACAAAATTTTATCATCATGTTTTATAATAATGATCCACTGTGAACTTCTATAGGCACTTACCTATATACATGATATCTAAATAATTATAAAGATACATTGTATAATGACATAGCAACATTCCAACACTACTGAAGTAGTGACGGTTCCTTCTTAGGAGTGTTAATAATTCAATAAGTATTCTCTATCTTTTTTTTCTTGTTCCAATAAAAATTTCTTCAAAAATATTTCTTTAATATGTATGGGTGATGACAGACGCAATCGTTAATGATGTGATGACGATGCTACCTTTCTTCTTCTTCTTTCTGCGTTGTCAGGTCCCCCCAACGTTGACGATCACTCCGTCGAAAACCTCCCTGTCCTGTGCTGCTCTGACCAGGTCATCCACTGTCCTCATTCCGGTCCACTCTCTAATGTTGCGCAGCCAGGACATCTGCTTTCTGCCAACTCCCTTCTTTTCCCTATCTGGCCCTTTAATATACGCCAGAGGAGACGGTACTTCTCTCCACGCAGCACGTGACTCAAATATGAGACCTATTTAAAAATGCTATCTTTAGCTCCGTTTAATGTAGTATCCATGTCTGGGGCGCGGTAAGCTATGTTGGAAGGAGCATGTCTTCACTTTGTTGTGATGTTATAGAAAAAAAAATCCGAATGTCCTCGTTTAGTTGATTTTAGCTTATGTATTCCGAGAAGCTATCTTGAAACAAATAATTGTTGTATCTGCTGATTTTGTCCAGTATATTGGTAGATGTTTTGAGTACACAAAACTCGGTATGTGTTGTAAACAATTAGAGATTCTTATTTATTCTTTACATATAACAATGTATATTTATTTGTTGTTATGGAAGAGGTATTTTATCTACCGTACTTCAATAATGTAACCCACCAACCGTCTCTGTTCCGAAGGTATATGTAATGGATTGTGATGTAGTACCAGTAGCCACAACACTGAGTAGGTACTTGTTTGAGTTAATGTATATTCCTCGTGTATCATGAAGGCATATTTTAATATGCGTAGGTACATAGTACAACGTGTTCAGAGTTTATTAAATTTTCTCGTTCTGTTTTTAGTATATATTTTAAGTATTCAGACAAAATAAAGTACCTATTCATCTTTTCCGAGTATTGTGTTTCTTTTCCAGATAATAGCTTATTTTTCAATTAATCATCATTCAATGCTACAGTAATAATCTTAGAGTCCTTCACATGTCACACAAGTGGGTATTAAACATAATTTTCAAATTGCAGAGGAGGTTTCCAACCGCTCAATTGTTTGATGGTCAGAAGATTCTTTCTGTGAGGCACCTATATATTAGGAAAGCACTAGTGCAGTTTTACACAATTAGACAGGGTTGGAAGAGATCACAACAGAATAGTCACAAGAGAGATGAGAGAGTTTAAGAGATGTTTGCCCTAGTACAGGATATACCTAGTTGGGCAGCATCAATGAAAGTATGTATAAAGTTTGTAATTTATTAGTGAAATAAAATAAATAAATAAATAAATGCATCAAAATTTATACACTTACACAATTTCTTCGTACAAGCTATACTTGTTTATCTCTGTGAGTAGGTATATACGTAGGTATATATTAGGTATATTTATTCTCTACTGAAAACATGAATGCAACATTCGATTAGATACATTTCAAACAGCTAGCCCATTAGGGGAGGGTGGGGCAAATGGGATAGTAGGGTAAGATGAGGTACTGGGATAAAAGTGGAACCGTGCCGAGTAGCCCTGAACGCTGGATGACATTAGATGCTCTCTTCGGACCCCCCACTAGTAACAAAGTTACATCAGCAGTGGCTGCTCGCTCCGTGATGCTGTGATACTAAACGTGTTTTTCGCATATTTCATGTTATTTTGCTTAATTGAAGGAAGAATATCATGATTCAGATTATTTGATACAAGCGTATGTAACCCGGCATCGCTCGGGTTTAATTAAATAGAAAACCTTGCAAATACATGGGTTAAAACAACAAAATCTTATTGAAAAAAAAGGAGTAAGCACTTACGTGGATAAAAGAAGTAAAAAGCTCTTCCCAATTAGAAAACTTAATTTTTGACTCCCTACATGCCTATATCTTAGTAACAATAAATAGGTAGGTACCTACATCATAAAAAGCATTGCAAATCTCTTCTTAATGAAAAATCTTGAAGTTTGATACCTCACATGCCCATATTTAGGTAAAAAAAATAGGTAGGTACCTACATCGAAAAAAGTGATGAAAAACTCTTCCCAATGAAAAATCATGAAGTTTGATACCTCACATGCCCATATTTAGGTAAAGAAAAAATAGGTAGGTACCTACATCGAAAAAAGTGCTGAAAAACTCTTCCCAATGAAAAATCATGAAGTTTGATACCTCACATGCCCATACTTTGGTAAAAAAAATAGGTAGGTACCTATATCGAAAAAAAGTGCTAAAAACCTCTTCCCATTGAAAAATCTTGAAGTTTGGCACCTCAGATGTTCACATTTATGTAAAAAAATAATAAGTAGGAACCTACATGGAAAAAAAGTACTAAGAACCTCGTCCCGATGAAAAAGCTTGAAGTTAAGAAATCCCACATATTGGTAGGTACCTACATGGAAAAAGTGCTAAAAACCTCTTCCAAATGTGTAAAAACTCGAAGATTGTCATCCCAAATTTCTATAAGAAAAAAGGGTAAACATCCCATTTCGTGAAAAAATTGTAGGCACATAAATGTTAAAATATTATAATTGTCCACATTCGAATTTGTATTTTTGGTTTGCAGTGCATAAATAGGTATTTGCTATGAAATTAAAAAAGTCAAGAATAAATTGTCACCTAAGTATTTACTCTTTATTCCCAAAAAACCTTAAAAATGGATTATCTGCATCCTTCAATATTTCAGAATATTTTACTATCAAATATTTCATAATTTATGTAAAAAATATTAGGTGAAAATAAATAGGTTCCCACTCATTGAAAATCATTTAACATTGTTTATGGATTTTATAGGTAAAACTATTATTATTCTACAGTATAGTTTTCTATGGTTTCATAATGTCTTCCATTATGAAAATAGCCCAATATGTCAAAAATATGCAATTTTTATTCACGTAATTCAAGAGCTTTTCTCATTAGCAAACACGATATTTTATTACGAAAATAAACCCTAAATATTTAGTTTCAGAATTGTTGTATTTATTGTTACATCCATTTTGATATTAATTCAATACAATGAAAAATGTTTGACTGTGAATATTGCTATTTACTAAATCTTGCATTAATTTTACATACATTTTGTTGCTAATTTTGTGACATGGTCGCATTAAAATTAAAATATCTTTATCAATACGTAAGATATTTAAAATGTTTTTAGCCTTAAACCTGCCCAGAAGATGAGACCTTGTATAGAGTGTATTATTTTACTTCGGTCTTTCCTAATTTCCGAGTCCATTAAGGACATACATACATACGAACGGACTCAAATATTTATGTGTGGATTTGATAAACTAGATACTTAACTATTCCGTCTTGCCCCTACCCGTGGGACAAGACGAAATAATTAAGATTTTTTTTTTAAATTGAACATATTTATTATTTCTTAATGTTTATTTTAACATTTATGTGATTCATTTGCTAGATTTAAGATTAAAGTTTGTGTCAATAGACTTTTTTAAAGAATATATAGAAAGAAACGTGTTTTTTTTACATTTTAGCTTAAAGTTCCCGTATTGCCTAACCTTCCCCTAAGACTTGGGGCCTGTGAAACTATAGATATATAATACTTATTTTATTATGTTGTGTAGTATACCTACCTGATTCTGATTGATGCTATCCAAATATGTAGGTATTTTGTGGAATACACTAAGATGGTATATAATATGTTATCCCTGGATTGAAAATAATACTCTAAACATTCGTTTTCAAATTATCATGATCATTATCATTTTCCAATCGAATATATCTCAAAGTTTTTGTTGAAATCACAAGCCTCTGACGTATCGATATAAAATATAAAGTGTAATAATTTCTGATACTAGGAAGGATTCTTTCTGTAGAAACTATACCTATATTGCTGTTAAGTAGGTACCTACGTGAAAATTCTTGATATTTATTTCTTATGGATATTATTTCATAAGTTAGTTTGCTATCTAACGTTAACGTAGTTTTGAAGATATTTAAAATGTATAACATGGAAGCATTCGAAAAAATAAAATAATTTTACATCTTATATTTTTATCTTCAGCGATAATGTGGTGTTCTCACTTTGGCGAATATCGCTAGGGCACCAAAATATCGCCAGCCATTTGAACCGTGTGAACAAAATGACAGCTAGTCTGAAACGATAAAAACCAGTAGAAACGATATCGTCTCGAGTTGACCACCTTCCAACTTTCTCGGGCGATCGAACGATTTGCACATGCGCAGATATGCGCGGCGTTTGTGTCTATGGTAAAAGCTTTATAACCTATAAATTTTATAATGTTTCCCGCTTCGTGACAGCTGTTATCTTTTTTGTTGGTTTGTGGCGTTTGTTTCCTTAATTAAAAGGCGCCTTATAACCTCTACTATAACATTTTCGACTAAAAATAAACACTTCGCGATCTCCATCTCGACGCCATTTTGAAAACAGTGTCAAAATCAAAGCGCATCTGACAGATCGTTTCTATATCGGTGGACTTGTGTGAACAGGTGTGACGATCAATGGGTGTACGGCGAATTTTGTTTTTTCGCCTGGCGTTATATTTTGAAATTCGGCTGGCGATATTCGCCAAATGTGAACACCCCATAAGGTTGGTCACCTGTACTGAAAGCCCGTCCCTGGCAAATAATGAGTTTCCCATCTTTTTCTGTTAATTTTCTGTAATTATGCTATAAATAGCTTAATACGATACCTATCATACCTAATGTCGTCTGTATCATGATCGTAGAAGTGCAAAACATCCTTTTGATTATACATATAGGTAGGTATATACCCTACCAATTTTGTATTGGCTGTTTTTCAACATACAAAACAACTTACCTCACTTCGATTGAAAACATTTTGCCAAAAGAAATTGCAATGCATTGAATGATTTGTATTTTATCTTTTTAGAGATGGATTATACGAGTAAATATACTAGATAATAGTCCTAACTTTATAAATTTACTTCATCAATTTGTAACTTGTAAAAAAGTACCCACCACTTTTATATAAACAACATTATATTTATAGGAAGGTATTACATTCAAAGGATACGATTATCGACTTTGAAACAAAAATGTAACTCCTATTATTTGTTAGCTTTATTTATACCTTCGTGTTGGAGATATATATTCCATTCGTATTGGAGAATAAGTATATATAAAGTGAGCCAAAGTTTGTTTTCCAACATTATTAAAAAGTTTTATTAGATACATTTTACACCTCCTAACTTTTTTCTGATAAAAATACATGAGATTTATCGTGGCGATTAGTTGAATAATCTTATACGAAAATTAAATACTAAAGACTGATTAAGTGTAACAATAGTTGTGACAGTATTTTAGATTTATTAAATAACGTATAAAGTAGATTCAATAATTATACCTGTATTGAAAATTTTGGCAAATCAATTAAAAAAAAATTATAATCTTTTATTGTAATTATGTAGATCATCTGTTTCTAAATTTAAGGCATTTATTAGATATTCTAATTATTATGAAACTCTAATTATCATTATATATTGTGTGGTAGAATTTAATTCGAAAGATAACCAAGAGTAAGATGTGGGATGCGCAAGGAGTTTTATTGATTGGTAGAGGGTGAACCGATCAAATATTCTTCTATGAATGGTCGTAGAAAAGTTTTTGGGTAAACACTAGAAGCTTTTTCGGGTATTGGAGAAGGATTTGACTTGAGATTAACTTGGAGGAGGCATATGATCGTGTGAATCGAGAAAGATTGTGGCACATGACCCCTGAGAAAGACGGATGTTGGTGTTGAATTTAATGGAAATCGGGTGAATGCTTTGATGTATGCAGATGATTTAATATTAATGGCTCATGGCTGAGAATAAAAAAAACCTTCATAAGATATTGTTTCATGTGTGTAGTGCGAATAGGTAAAAAATGAATGAGGCTAAGACAAAAGTGCCGATGTTTGAAAGGGAGAACGAATCAACTATCTGTTAAATAAACGTTGACGATGAATGTTTAGAGCAAGTGAGTGAGAATGTATATTTAGAAAGTTTGTTTGCGAGGGGATGGAATATATGATAGGAATATCGAAAGAAGAAAAGTGGCCGGTGCTTGGTACATTTTGGTCCATTGTTAGCAAAAGCAATGTGTTGATCATGGCAAAAATGTTGATGCACAAAAACATTTTGGTATCGACACTAATGTATGCAAGCGAAACATTTTGGATAGAATGTGTGTAAATAAGTTGAGATGAAGTGAATGGACAATGAAAGGATGAAGAGAGAGGGTGTATTAAATTTCACAATAAGGTGTGAGATAGCGCAAATGTCCAAGAGCTATGTGGCTTGATCACGAGGATCAAATTATCAAAGACGGTCGCGTGTTGAGAAGGAGAAATCGGCAAACATGTATGAGAAACTGCATGAAAATGGAGGAAGCGAAAGAAGTATGTAAGGATAGATCAATAAGGCGTTTCGTTTTGTCTGCATACCTCACTTGGGGTATGACGTGAGGGTGTAGATAGGTAAAAAAATAAAAATCTTGAATTAAATCGGTATATTATTTCTGACTTTGAAATCACACAATATTATTAAAAAGTTCTTGAAAAATAGATATATTTATATAACACATTACGTAATTCAAAGAATGTCATAGTTCACAGTGAATATAATGATGTTTAATGCATTTTGTTATTAGGTATATAATATTATCAGTGGTATACTTTCCACATAATGCTCTGCAGAAGGAAGTCTTTTCAACGCCAGCGTATGGAAGTGCTTCGGTGGTATAAGTGACAAGACTGCGGTATAATATTACATAATATGCTCAAGCAACATTCCCATTGAATTATACATTATATAAAAGTACCTACTATGAATCTGCACTACTTCTTTGTAAAATTTTTCTTCTTTTGTACATTTACATTGCTTAAATATTTACAAATGCAAGTGTCTACTCGTATACTTAATGACAATTTATAAGTAGTTACGTTAGCGTGAAATATGTCAATTTCCTTCCATAAATGGCATTTATTTATTCATATAACTCACATTACAAATTTCTTCTTGGAAACGTTAATTATTTTTTTTATTTATTTAGTCTTTTTGCACATTATTTATAACAGTGTTAACAAAACAATACAAAGTTTTTAGAGATTACAAGATAATTTTTCACGAATTATTTTTATTCCAAGTATTAAATATTTTAACAT
This sequence comes from Athripsodes cinereus, assembly GCA_947579605.1. NCBI lineage: Eukaryota > Metazoa > Arthropoda > Insecta > Trichoptera > Leptoceridae > Athripsodes > Athripsodes cinereus. The sequence continues at coordinate 17,692,224 of OX388329.1, forward strand.
TAAATATTTACTTATCTCAAGACAGACGCACTTGAAACTTAGCGAATATTATTTAATTATATAATTACATAGTAATACTTCATTTTAAATAATATAGATTAGCACCTGACGATGTGAACTCCGCGTCCGAGAAATATGTAGTTCACAAATTATTATAATTATATAAGCTCATTAGTAACACACAGCAGTAATATAAATCATTTAATTAAGAATGTATATATATTATTATATTTATTTTATTTATTAATTTGACAATATTTAAAATATCATAGGTCATAAAAATCTAGCTAACTGGGCATGAGCCCGTACCAAGGTAGACCGAATCAGTTTTTAACTTTGTTAAAGCGCTTCAACATTCTTCACTTAACTTTGGTTACCTCCCCTACTCCATATTACTCGTAACAGATAATAATAATATAAAATATTATATAACGTATTTAATATTACCAATTCTTGTTTGTTTAAAAATAAAATATTTTAAATCACACAAAAAAACTTTCGCAAAACAATAATAATAATAACTAGACAATTTATAGTGCGCCGTTTTGTGGAATATATTCACTTCAAGGGCGCATCCTAAAATATCGTGTTTATACCTATGATTGAAGCCTGATACATATAATACAAATATTAATAAGCTATTATAAAAACTAAACATATATAAATAACAATAAGTTGTACAATTTATATCATTTATATGATATACCAAACAAGTGTGTCTTTAATCGACTCTTGAACAGATCAATATAAATAATTAGAGATGATTTATATTATTATTTGTGTTAAAGTCCCTTGATCCTTGATTACGGATGGTAGACGAATAATACGGCATTAATTAGTTAATTCAGTATAGGTATATTTTTTAAATCGTTAATAAACTAACGCGAATACATTGAAGCTCGTTCATTATGGATCGTTGGACCTGTCAGAGATCTATTTTTGTAATGTAGATTAACCGTTGTGAGTGTTGTGATTCAATTTTCTTAGTATTGTAAATCATTCGATTAATGTTGCGCCAAGATATATGAGAAATATCCAGTGTGTAAGAAATAATACTAATTATAATTTATATTATATATTACCTCCGTATATTTTCTTAGAGTAGGTACCTATCTATACCTTGTTGTGGCAATTATTATTTGCACTGAATATACAATGTTTTTCGAACAAATTAACAATTGGATATAACATACTACAAATTTACAAAAAGTACGCGTATATAAGCAATAAATCCGTTTGCACTTAAGTTATACTTTACTGTAGAACCCGTTATGAATATTATAAAATGATAGATGTGTTTTGTGTCCAGATTCCTTTAATTTGAAGTAAACGAGGCGATTAGTAAAAATATTTGCCTCGTATTTTGTAAATGTAAATTGAAGAGTAATTCTTTGGAAACGCTTACTCTTTATCAAAATAATGGCTTTATCCCAAAGCCTAATGAGGTGATTAAGTAAGATATAAATAACCAATTAGAAGAGAATGGGGTCTGTTTGTACCTACTTCTTATTCGGTGCCTATTTATGTTGTTGGGTTTTCTCAGATCAAAGATTCCAAATGGTGTCACTTGAAATAAATTTGATTACGACAGATACTGTATACCTTTTAGTACCGAGAGCTAAAACGTATAGAGTATCTTTATTCATACCTGGATTCATCCTTTTCAGTATCATAGATTGTTTACCCTTACTATAGAGACAGATATAATTTATTGAATGCCCACTCAAACTCTCCTTCTCGTTTGACACTCTCACCTTTTAGTTTATCGTTTACATGTAGACTTAATAATCGCCCAAAATACACATCCACTATTTTAGCACGCTGGAAGTAATTACGTTCACCTAATTACATTATACCTCACATGAATAGTTGAAGAATAGTTTGAATGAAAAGCTAAAAATGGACAGTGAATTGGTCAACAAATATTTAAATAAAATAATGACTCATCTCATTTATACATTATCCTACTTTTTCAACGTGTACTTGTGAAAGTGATAAATATCGTACTTTTTTAGTTATTACTTGTTCAGCAATAAATAATGCTACTTTCTGTGTTGATGTAACATAAAGAAAATCTAATAATCAATAATAACTGGCAGTCGTCAGTCAAGTCAGAACTAATAAATCTCTCTTGAAGCTGTTTTTGTGCATTTTTTCGACAGTTTTCATTCCCTTTCGCAAAATTTCACTTATTTATAAAATGGAAGAAAACGTTGGAAAAAAGATTAAATATAAATAATTTAAATGGAAGAAAATGTATTTGTAACTTATATATTTTATGAATGATGTATGTAGTATTTATAATTTTAATAAATTTAGAGTTAGCAAATAGTATAAAATATTACATTGGCATGCAGTGTAGAGATAATCACTTGAAAGCAATTTCTTTCATCTAACCACGAATATTTGGTAATCACTTGTACGAATTAAATTTTATGGTAAAATTGTTGAATTTTATTTTGGAAAATATTTGTTCTAGAATAAATATTACTGTTTGTCTAATAAATTAGAACACGACACAGAATTTAGTAACATATATTTTTTAATCAAATATTTATCCCTTCATTCTGGTAAAATATTCAAATTTTATTCAAATTTATGTGCATTATTTTTTCTTTTTGACAAAAGCTTTATATAAAATAGACAAAAGTGTTGCTAAAATGTAAAATTGGGATACTATGCAACATATCACGACGTTTATTCTATTTGCTTGGTAAGAAGATATTGTTAATGGTTGTTAGGACATTAGTAGTTGATAGTAAACTAAAGTTAGTTATAATAACAACCATGTAGTGGTCGTTGTCCTTTTAAAATTTTATGTAGTGTTTACGTTGCATACGTAATTCGCCGACAAACGGATGTTGCATACCATGAAGTTCCTAACATTTCAAATGAAACATCTACTTTGTTGTTCACTTCATAATTCTGTGTTCAACAATTATTGGTCGGTGATGAAATATGAATGAAGTTTCTTGTTTTTCTGATAATATAGTGATGTTGCACTAATATTAATGTGACAATCTAGGGTGAAAAAGACAATGTCATTTTTGCATATGGAAATTCATTATTATTTATTTAATATAATTAGTAAGTTCTCCTTTATAATAGAATTTGAATACTACGCTTTAGTCCCACGATTATTCTAAATTCAAGAAACATTTTAATATGAGAGAAAATCTAATTTTGTTAAGTTAGTCCCGTAAGACTGCTCATTCAAAAGTATGAAAGACAATTTCGGTAAAAGTGAGAGAAAATCTTTACACAAATTCCTTGAAACGTAACGTCATTCCATTATGTATTATTATAAAGATGAAAGTGTTTACTCGTATTGCAGGGATTTCCAACAAGGCTTATTTGTCAACACGATTTTTAAATTCGATCTTGTACAACGGCAAGAATAGAGCAAATAAAAAGATTTGCTAAACCTCTAGACTGCCTTGTATACGTACTATGTATGTACCTTTGTGATTATGTCAACAATAGTCTCTTCGTCTCTTGAAAAATGTGCAACATGTTTGGTCTCGGATTTCTTTGCAGTGAGTTGACTTAGCTGTATGAACTATTTGACGTTCAAATACTTTTATCATGTTTAATATCGTAATTCAGATGTACTTTGTTCCATTTCTTAACTCCACGTATTTTGTATCTGCTGATTATTTAACAACCCAAGTGCTTTATCGGTAAAGATAACATAGAAAGGAAATGAATGTGTAGAGCAGAGCAAACATCACCAGGCAAAGACTTCTGATTAGTAAATTGGATTAGATGCCATTCTTCGTAGGTATATTTAATATATGTAATATGAACCAAAATATTTTCAGTTTAATTGATTGTTTAGTGTGTAGTAAATACAACAGCTATTCCAAAACACTTAAATAAATTATTTAAGTTACTTTTGTTATAAAAATTAATTAGCTTTTAATCATAGTATGGATAAATATTTTTGATATCTCAATGTTTGTATTTTATAAAGTAATACGATGTACCTATATTAAGATTGACATCATCAAAGTAGGTATATTAATAACCTTTTGTGTTACTCTCTAAAGCATAGTCTCACATATTGTACTACATCCTACAATGATGTTTGAACGAATTTCTATTAAAGTTCCAACGTTATTATATTATTATTCCGTCTTCCTCGGCTTTTAATATAAAGCACCTACTATACAATTTACGTTAATATCAAAAATGATGTACACATTGTACCTTATTCATGGGCACATTGCAAGCATTGTCAGTTATCACGTTGCTTTACAGTTTTGATTAATGTTTTTTTTGTGTTAGGCTCAAAGACCATAGTGCAATATATAATTACAATTTAGTAAAAAACAATAATCTGTTTTGATAGTAATTTTAAATATACAAGTCGTAGATTAGTAGATACATAAATACTTGATTTACATTATGTGGTTTGACGGTTAATCAATGTTTTGTGGCTTGAAGTAAGTTAAGATAAAATATAATAATATCGGTGCTCGTCTAGAATGTTAATAGAATCATCTGTCTACCTTCGATCGTCACTTCTGTATATTACATTTGATGTCATTGTAGTATGAGGTTAATGTCCATATTGAATGCTATGTATCTTACCTACATTATTAGGTACACGTCTACTCCACTCCTCCCTGTGGTTGAACATACCTTCTAAGCAGTAATCATTGAATTGGAAATGAGCTTACATAAGCGTACCTATTATTTATTGTTCATGTAACGGCTTGTGTCATTTCCTGTTTTAAAATATTCTACATTTTATATTTTAAACTTAATTTAGTTGTATCCTTTCAAGTCAAGTAGGTTTAGTAATTTAAAATTATGGAAGATTATTTAAATTTTGTAAACACTGACAGTATTGAAATTCATTAAAAAAAACGGACCACAACATCAGGCACCCAGGACTACTCATCGCCATCGCGGAGGGTAAGACCGAGGGGACAAATGGCAGAGGCCGACCAAGAGACGCGTAATTATATGGACCAACTGAAGAGGGACATGAACTGTGGCTCATACGTAGAGCTGAAAAGACTGGCTGAGAATAGAGACGAATGGAGAAGAAAAACCAAACTCGTTGCAGACCAATCCAATGGATATATATTTTTAACTCATTATATATATTAACATATTCTTGTATGTATGATTCTATATATTTTATACATAGGTATTTTTGGATTTCAATGATACATGTCAGATTTCGATTCTTGGCTATAAATGTTGTTGTGTTACAGTTTTGTATTACACGTGTGACTTTTAGTTTGAATAAATATTGGCTTTGAATAGTTGATAAATAAGTTTGATTTTATTTCCGTTGATACGAATAAATTTCTAAGGATATTGAAGGGTCTGATTACTATCCGTCGTCCAATCAATAAAAACGTTTCCTAATAATGCTGATGTCTTGTTATTATCCCAGCTTTTCATAATTTGTCGTATTTATGTTGTAGTGTGTTTATATTTTTACAGATCGAAATATGTATAACAAATTTCATATTATTTTAGATATAAAAAACATTATTGTTGTATATATGTTATGAATTTTTTGACACAATTGGATGTCGGGAACTGGATTTTTTACTTACTAGAAGTGTAGATGTCAAACATATTTTGAATTACTCCAGATTAATCATTCCAATTGATCACACTCATCCCTAGTCAACCTATTTGAATAGGTATTAACTAGGTTGGTATGTTGTATATGATACACAAACATATGTGAACTTCCTGAAGGAGTGCACAACACAGAGTTTCGACGCTTATGAATCGACTTAGGCTTGGTTAAGAGTACTCTTTAAACCTATGTAGGTAACATTCCCAATTCCTCTGTGTCATGCTTATCATATGACTTGAAATTTTTTTGAAAGTTGTATATGTTACAACTCAATATTTTTCCACTATTGAAATCAAGTTCAAAATATGTTTTATTATTGTTGTAGGCTCAGTTGGGGTATATTTTTTTTATTTCTGGTCAAAGATATGTTAAATTATTTGATTTTCAAATTTTCCGTGTCTTTAAATTTATTTGGCTTTGTTATGTAGGTAGTAATTATTCTGCATAAATTACATGCAACAATCCTTTTTCTTATTTATTTTGCTAAAAAATATCAATAGACAGTCTTTATGAGGTATACCAAGCCTCGCTTAATATTTCTCCTACACGATTAAAACTTGATAATTGATTAATAAAATTGCCTGATTATATTATAACAACCAAAACAGAATAATTTTAATGAATTATTAACAGCGGTAGTTATAATTAAACAAACTAATTAATTTAAAAGCACGAACATAAACAATAGATACCCAAACAAAAGTAGATATGATGTGTAGAAACGAGAGACTTAATATCGCCATACATATACACAAACACCCACTCAAAACCAAATGCGTGTATTAAATCTTTGGATGAAAATATTTGTTTATCGGAAATTTTGTTCTTTCGTGTTTTTTTTGGGTTTACGATTTCATATTGTATGTTATAATACAGTAATTTTAATTTTTTATTTGTTCTCTGTTTACACGTGTTTGCTGTTGAAGTTCAGTATGTCACTGCGTGGAAAAAAAGATAATATTTCATATACTGTTCATGAGGATTCATATAAATCTATTTAAATTCCTCGCTTCTATCTACTAACATATCAAGAAAACAATTTAATACTTCGATGTACAATAATATTATACGTTGCCGCTATTGCCTTACATACGAGATAGAAAACGTCGTTATTAAAAATGATACATTATTACATGATTGAGGGGTTGTGTGTGAAAAATGCAGACGAGTAAGAAAAAACGACGTACATGGATAATTAACTGGATTAATGTGGAAAAATCGAAAGAACTGTCTATGAGAGTACATAGATCATCATGGCGTTCCTTTCTCTCTGCCAACCCCACTTGGGAAATGGCGTGAGGATATAGCAAAGTAGTATAGAATATTATTTCATAATTTTCACAACATGTAGAATAATAATGTAAATTTATTTATTTGTTTATAAGTACATTAATTATACTATCGCGGCGTCTCTTGAAAGTACACAACCAGTGAACTAATGAACACGCAAGAGTTCTCATTTAGGATAAGTAGTGAATAATACTTATTTGATATTTTCCAACACATAAAATTCTAGTATACGATAAGTTTTTTGTTTTTCAACTGTTGAATAAAAAATGTACAGCAATTGTATAAAAAATGTCAGATATTTCCAATTACGTTATTCATAAGCATTACGTTACAAAGGTATGTAATTTTTATTATTTTTTTCGTAACGTACATATTTTCCATCTAAGTAGGTTCTTGATATGTATTCTAATAATTGTCGAGTTCAATATGTAAATTCTTTGTAGATATTTTTTTTACAATTTTCAAATTCAAAATACCTCCGTACTTATCTCTCTTTTTATGTAGGTATTATTCTCAAATACAATACAAGAGTAATGTAGAAAAAAGGTATACATAAGATTCAATGTAATATTTTTGATAATGATTCTTCTTTTTTGGTATGTATGTATGGATTATATTGGTTTCCATAATAGAAGGGCTAATGAATTCAATGGTACCTTCGTAGACCTAGTATGCTAATGAAATTTAGTAGATGCAAATTGTGTACCTAACTGGATCTTATGAGCAAGAAGTACATAGATACCTTCATAATATCATTATATCCTTGCTATTATACTCTCACAAATGTTGGGTTAATTGGTAGGTTGTACGAGCAAACGAGTAAGTTGGTGTGCGATATACATATTATAGATATATTTAGCCTTCTTATTTTGGAAATAATACAGGTATCCCTCTTACATCTTCGCATCTTTCTCTTTAAAGTAAACCAATAACACACATCATATCACCCTGCCTGGGTTTAATTATAGATATCAAATTTAATTAATATTGCTCAAATTAATTTAACTTAATGTTTCAGTGTTAACAATTCGAAACAATATTTACAATGATGTAAAAGATAAAATATAACACAAGTATACGATTCACTGTAGTGTAGGTATACAATAGAAGAACCCCTAGCGCTTTCAACAAAGAATTGTCATTTTCAGGGCTGAGTACAGAATATTTAAGTTAGTGGCCGAGACACCCTCGACGCCTCGTGGTTGCGATAACATCAGCGGGGTGTACAGAACCGAGGACAGTATGAAACTCACAGCACTTAAGTTATTTAAAGCTAAAATTAGTTATCATCAAATGATACTTTTGTGAAGTTAAATAACTTTAATTTGAATTTTAACGAAATATTTGATGTTTTGATTTTAAATTATACGATCGCAGTCAATGAATTAGAATTTCAAGACATACCTACCTTATACTATTATTGTTCTTCGTTTGAACATTAGCAAATTACCATATTTATTATAAAGATAAACTCAATCAATTCGCTATAATACAACTAGTGATTTAATTTTGTATATTTGCTCACGTTTAATACAATAATGGACTATTTATCTGACAAATGTTTACTCGAATTTATTTATACAGGAACGCTGTGAGTAAAATATTATAACTCCATCTGAGTGCATATATTTAATATCGAATGAAAACTTAAAACAATAACAATGCAATGAATTCTGATGACCTAAATCACTGAATCACTACATATTATTAATTATCCCTTATAAACACATAATTTTTCGCTTACTGCAAAAGTTTTCAATTAAATATTTTATAAAATATATGTATGGTATTTGTACACAATAATATTCAATAGGTATGTTATGCAGTTGTTTAATATATATTTTCGAATTTCATGAGGTATTTAAAAAAAAAAGATATATCTGTGTTTGTTATAAACCCAAATACAACCTTATACACCTTTCACACTAAGCTAAAAGCTTGTGCCGTGAAAGGGGAGTTTTGCCGGCACCTGGGATCGAACCATCGTGTATTATCATATTTTAATCTTATTAGTGAGTGTCCAAGGTTAAGAGGCCGAATAAAAGTGCCTGCAAAGAGGACAGTTGCTGGGCTACACCACTTCACATATCTTGGGGTAGGATGGTACAATGGCTTAAAAAAAGTATAAATATAAGTATTCAGATGATTTAAGTACGTTCAAACTGAATATAAAGAAGGTAATTCAGTAAAAAAGTGGTATATAGGTACATGAGGTCAAATGATTGTGTCGTTGATAGTAAGTTTGTTGTTATTTTTTTTTTATTTATATTATAAACTCGTAATAATGGTAAAATCCCTCAAAGCACGAGCTTCGCTCAATTTTGAAGGTAAAACAGACATTATCAAAAATTGTGTAATTGTATTTATTGAATGTATAATTATATTTAATATGTTTATTATTATCTCAATAAAAAAATATTTGATCAAACAAAAATTTAACACAAAATTATACTATGACAATTTAAAAATATAACCATTCATTTTTTTATTTATTCATTTTTTAACAATGCATTTTATAGAAAAATAAATTACTGAAAAGTTTACTAATAAAAACTTTTCTGTGTATAGTTTATAAGTATTAATAAAATAAGGTTGTTTACTGGCGGGTGCTATAGTTATATATCTGCATTGTATAGTTGTGTGTATATGTGTGTGTGATAAGAAAGTGTGACTGCGATTGAAAAAAACTGTTTGTGATTTTTTTTATTTATGTTTAATAACCTTGTGCCGTGTATGTCTGGTTTTTCTTTTTTGTTTTGTTTTTTGATTTTAATAACCGGGTTAGTTGGAAGACATCGCATTTTAGCGATAAACTCGCCCTCTGTGCATTGAATTGTATAAATGATATTTGTATGTTAATTTGTTTTATTGTAAACAATGTACAGTAAAGAATAAAATAAATAAATAAATAAATAAATAAATAAATAAATTAAATTACATCTAAAAGTTATATTTATAAAAATAATACCTACAAGTGTCGAATATGTAACTAGTGATATCTTTACTGGCTCATCTATCATGGGATATTGTTTCATAAAACGTTAAATAATCATATATGTTGTAATCACGTTTCCTTATTTAAATCACCTACACGTGCTTCGCTGGAGACGATTTTTATCTCATCCTGTCATAGTAGCACGTCTGTGGCGTCTTATGTCTTAAATCTAATATTCACCGCCTAAATGTCATAAAGACTTTGAAACAATGAATATTAACTAACTTAACACAATGTACATTCACGTAATGTGTATAATTGTCAGTGTGATATGTAAATAATATGCTTTACTTATGACACCATCTTCAAAATGTCAAATTATCTCTCCTAAATGTATTGTTGTATGAAATGTACCTACGTCATTCGATGGAAACAATGTTCAAGTAATTCAAATATTGTTTTCATCAATCTTTGTTACCTATATACTCTATATTGTCTGTTATGAATACAATTTGTTGTCTACGTTAGATTACTTTTTAGTTTATTTATCTTTGTAATATGATGAAAGTGATATTAATTGAAAAAATGTCATCGTTTACTACCAACCGATTGGAATAAATTCATCCTTTTAGTAAATGTATTTTTTTCGCTTTTTGTCAGTTTTACTCCTTGTCTTTCACAAACAAACATATATAATGAGTTACAATCCATTGGATTGGTCTGCAACGAGTTTGGTTTTTCTTCTCCATTCGTCTCTATTCTCAGCCAGTCTTTTCAGCTCTACGTATGAGCCACAATTCATGTCCCTCTTCAGTTGGTCTACATATATACGCGTCTCTTGGTCGGCCTCTGCCATTTGTCCCCTCGTTCTTACCCTCCGCGATGGCGATGAGTAGTCCTGGGTGCCTGATGTTGTGGCCAATCCAGTTAGCTCGTTGTTGGCCGATTCTGGTTAATACTTCATCGTTTTCGACGTGTTCCGACCAATGGATCTTCAGCATACGTCTGTAGCACCACATCTCAAAGGCCGCCAACCGTCCGCTTTCACTCTTGCTGATGGTCCACGTCTCACAGCCATAAAGCAGAATGCTCCATACAAAGGCTTTAGTAAGGTTCTTCCTTACGCTTAAATCAATATTTGGAGATTCCAATATCTTCGATTCAACATAAACAAACAGTTATAACATAAATGACAATTTTCTTAATTTTATTGTGTTTCTCTGCCTCTCTGTAGGTATATTCTAAACATGTAAAAGGCTATTGTCATATAAAAATAAAGTGAAATAAAAATGAAATAAAATATATTTACTTTATACTTGATGTTTTAATGACAAACATCATTTTACAGATGTTCCCGTTGTACGTAAGTACCATATAACAATCAAGATGAATATATAATGCAATACAATGAAGGTACATAGGTAGTTTCATGTTGTTTCTCCCTCTTATCTCTCTTGTGTTTGATGGTAAATTTGTTTGACATTTTAATGACATATTCATGGATTTTAACCCTCAAATACGGTCCATTAATTTTAATATTCATGCATAATTTTGGAAAGAGGTTCAAAACTATTAACAATTCATAAACATATTACTATTTAAACAAACATTAATCGCATTATAATAAGTTGACGAGAATGCCAGACAGTTTATGTAAATAATTATACTACTAAATTTACTAAGCAATATTATATTTTTTTAAATATCTCTTTTATACACGAACAGATAAACTGAATCTTGTGCAAAGTTATTTTATTATATTTTTTACATGCGAAAAATGAAAGCATATTTTGTAAATTATAGATCATCATCATCATCGCCCTCAACGCTCCTCTCGGGAGCACAGGGCAGAAACCAGTCTCCTCCACTCAGAGCGTCTCTGTGCCAATTGCGTCACCTCTTCCCACGACATTCCCTGCGCTCTGATATCATTAAATTATAGATACCTAATAATAAATTTATTTTAGGTAAGACTTTCACGTATAAATAGAACCTTCTGAATATTCGATACTTATACAGAGGCATTTCAGAAGTATTTTCTGTGTAATTTTATATTGGCACGGAGAGGACAGGTTGCATGTTTTATATGCAGCTGGTCTGCTGGCTACCTCACTTGTGGGATATGCCATGATGGTACATATAATTTCTGTGTGATGGACATTTCTTACTTATAAGAAATCAATAATTCATACGATTACATTTGCCCATCTATACGTCATTGTCATAGAGTTTTATAATAGATCTTTCATGAAAATATGTATTTAGGTAAACTAATTTATTACCGAAATTCTGTGTCCCTAGGCTGCGATAATTTCAATTTAAAAATATCATTGAATAACTTCGACAAAGAGAAAAACTGAATTTTAGTCATCTGCATTTTGCATTACAGATATGCAAAGGACGTTTGAAACACGGAGGTATTTTGATATTTTGGTATATTATTTATGTTATCAAGATTTTTTGTTGTTGTTATTTTTGTTGACATACCGATGTTTGAATGTCAAAATTCAACTATGTTAATAAAAATATGTAATTAAATTACGATTCACATTACATCCCACACACATTCAACTTGAAGGCTTTTCACTTAGTTTTATTCAACTGTCTCATATGTTTTCCTTTTGAGTGACCACATTTTCAAAATGTTTTAATCATATCCAGAAATAGATTTCTAATTCGGGAACAATGCGAACTCTGCAGGCTCCCTTAAAATTTTCCCTTCACCTAGAAAATGGTACATTTAACTAATTTCCATAAAGGTGCACTCAAGTAAATGATGATTTCGTAGAATAATCTACCTACGTTATATTATGTTCTAACGCAACATCACATTAGAATTACGATTATTGATTTGCAACGTTGCCATTAATTTGAAGTATGTTACAGATCAGATAAAATGTTTTTTTAATTCTGTATTTATTTTATAGTCTAATCATGTTTTTTCTGTATATTATCAAATAGTACATAAAAAACAAGATGAATAATAATACCACGTTGGCACAGAGTAATACTTTGGCATGAAGAGGACGACAGACATGATATTATAGGACATGTTTGTTAGAGCAGTAACCTACTCTACTGGCTATCCCACTAATGTAAGACGCCGTGATGTTGTATAGAGTAAAATAGAATAAAGGATATATTAATTTGTTATGGAAATTAAAGATATCCCTGAAGCAGTATATAAAGTAACACGAGTTTTATGACCTTAAATTGTTTAACGCACGATGCATATTAAGTAAGAAGTCACATATTATGTTTGAAATGTGATTTTTTCTCGTTTATTTTGACATAGGTTCTACATTATTATTTATTGTTGAACAAAAACATTTGGTACTACAAATATTTTACATTTTAGTTTAAAAAACATTTTACTCTTGTAGTACGTACTGGAGATATAGGTACTAAATAGGTACAGTTTTCCACTTAGATTAAATGTATGATGTTGGAGCACATATTTAATATCGTAAATATTTCCTCATTTCGCTAATTTTATTTGAATTTTTCCTATACACAGTTTATTTTTAGAAATTTATATGTAGCAAACTTTTATTCTCTATTGAACAATAAATTTCATATAAAGGGTGTTTTAAGAGAATATATACACAAACACTTGTAATAAGGTCAAATCGGAAGGGGAATGATCTTTTGAAACTTTTCTTTAACCGAACATATTTGATATTTTCATTTTAGTGCAATAACATGGTTTATTAAAAAATAGGTCAAATGTTTACACTTATCCTCCACCGATTTTAAATACTTTTATTTTTAAACACTTCAATGTGGAATGTTAATTGTAAGAGAGAGTCAACACCAACATAAGGTGTAAAGATCTTCAACAGATCAAATTATCAAAGAAAATTAGGATATTGATCGATAGACGTAGACGTATACGATCATAATGTATTACAATAAATGTAGATCTAAGTATTATTATCTAGTGCAGTGTTCCGCAAAGCGTGTGTCGCGGAAAAAAATCTAGGTTTTGTGAAGATAATACACCTAAAAATAGCTGAGAGCTATAAGAGCGAGGCGCTTTGTTGTGCAAGGCTCGCCTGTGCTGAGTTAAACAGGCTCACATTTCTCACTAAACATCTTTTCATATTAGGTGTATTATTTTAGTAATAAATAAACATTAAATAAATAATGCTTTTTTCTTTGGTGTTGGAACCTCTAAAATTTCTTGATTTGATAGTTGTACCTTGAACACAAAAAGTTTGCGGAAAGTTTGTGTTCAAGGTACAACTATCAAATCAAGAAATTTTAGAGGTTCCAACACCAAAGAAAAAAGCATTATTTATTTAATGTTTACTATTATTGGATCTAGTGTGTTAGTGAAATACTTCATTAAATCAAATTCGGATAGAGGCGTTAATACAAGTCATCCATTATCATTAACAACTTGGCGATTGACATTGTTTATCATAAAATAAAATCAATTCTCTTGTAATGCTACTGTACAAACATGATAATTTCATCTAATAATTATTTTATATAATGCTGCATAACTATGTATTACCACAGTACACATAAAATAATATTGCATTCCGTGTTGTAAATGCAAGCAATAAAAGTTCAACCTGTTCATCTGTAATATTTTTATGAAGAAAAATCATTCGTCAAAATTTGAAAGTGTTTACTCGAATTCTTTTGTATTACACAATGTGCGCATTATAACCTAATCGTATGATAGTCCAATGTAGTAATAAATTTATATGATTATGTTTTATTATAAACCCACAAAAGTTTTGATGTGGTAATAAAAAAAATACGCTACTCGTACAATCGGAAGCAACTGGACTTAATTGGTTGTTAAAATTAACGATCAATTTTTTTGTATTCTTCTTCTATTTCTAAGAAAACATTCATTTGATATTATATATTATATCAACATTTGTGTATGATTTACTTATCTAAGTATATAAAAGTAATTTACGCGAAGATTTTACGAGAACTACGTGGCTTGTTCACATGGATCAATTTTTCATGGATAGTCGTGTGTTGTAAGGGAAATAGAAATGCATGTATGAGAATTTTTATAAATGAAGAAGGAGAGAAAAAAGTTTGTTAGGGTATATCTAATTGACGTTCTGTACTCTCTGACTACCCTACATGGGATACGATGTGGGGGTATAGTATAGAATAGTACGCAGTTTTTAATTACGTTCTAAGTCAATACCTATAGGCATTTATAATACACGCTGTGTTCAATCCGTGACCATTCACGGGAACAAAATGTAAGTACCTAATAGCTTTTTTTAATATTATTTATTGATTTGGCGGTAACGTTGCGGTAGTATTTAAACATAATTACGAATGTTTTGAGTCAAAAAACTTTACTAATACCACTAAAAATTATTAAACGCGCGACCAAGGTTTCAACAGGTAACCTGTCATTCTCTAGTGCAATATTTGACTTGATATTGCGCTTTCTGAAATGAGACGTCAGAGGTTTCAGGCAGCTACTACCAGCGCCATCCGCCGACCGATTTTATAGATTCATAATATCGTTTGAATTGGAATTGGTTTTATTTTTCTTCGGTTATTAAATTCAATAATTATTCATGAGTAAATAGTTTTTTTATAACGTATTTAACATAAAGTTTTATGAAATCCAATCATTTAATTTAATTTCTGTGTTCGTATAACACGGTTTTAACATTAAAAAGTAGGTATACTTCTTGGCTCTGACAATTTTTATCTTCATTGTTATTTAGCCAAGTTTATCATTATTGTTAATAATTTTGAGTTATAAGTGTGTGTAATTTTTAAAATTCAACAGTTTATATACAAGAATACATAGTATACATCGTGTACATAGGATATCATTTAGTATACATAAATCATAGTCCAGCACTCTTCAATGTTTTAATTTCAACAAATATTACAAAAGTATTCAAACTTGGTAACATATTTCGACAAATCAACGATGGATGGTTTATATATAACAAAAATGAATGGGTTAGTTAGACGTATGTAAACTTGTATAAATATCTATCTACTTGCTGGTTATCTACGTTTGATTGGAGCGGAAGAGACCTTACCTTTTTTATCCAAATTGATTTTTTATACATCTTTTATATAATTATTTTTATCTGTAATTTTCTATAAAAATAAAAGTGTATAAAATAAAAACATATTCCAAATAATTTAGTGAATCAAGATTGGTGCCAAAAGAAATATGAACCGGAAGTGGGAAAGCTTTATAAATACTGTATTGTTTATAAGATACAAGAATTAAACATCGATTTCTCACCATTTTAATTTTTTTGTAACTTTGATATCAGATGACTTATTTCTTAGCTAATAAATTACTCAATTGTTGGATTGATGGAATACATACAGAAAAGCATTTATCACATTCATAAAATTTACTCAAAAATTTCATCTACTCTTTTTGTAAAGAAGATATCCACGTGGTAACAACAATTTTATCAAATAATTCATGTTTGTAAATACTATGATATACATCTGCCGATTGCTAAAGAAAATTATCCTTCATATTACATACTTCGAGTTTTTCAAGACTGCGCTTTTCCCAAAAAATCACTGGCAATTTTTTCGTATCAGATTATCATATAGAATTGTCTTGATATTTAAATCTTACACTCCATGCACTTGCCATATACATTATTATTTGAAATGAAATATTTCGCTTTCATAATTATATTTGATATCTACTAATTTATTTATTGTCATTAATATTCCAGATAAGTTTTCCATTGCACATACAAAACAGTACAGAACACTTACGAAACCAACCACTAAGCTGAGAAATATTTATAAAGTTGTTGAATAAAAGAATTTTGTGTCCCAATACATACCTACGTAATAGGTTAGTCTCCAACTTCCCACCCTCCTGAATATTATTTTTAGTGATGGTAATACGAGTAAGTAGAAACTTATACAATTTTAATAATGAAGACTTGTTTAGTGGGAGCAAGTCGAGAAATTGTTGGTTCTACTATAGTGCATAGTATTTTTTATTCGTGAATTAAAAAAGTAAGTTTTAGGCCCTTTATTCCGATTTCCGTCGAAACGTTGATTTATATGGAATAGTTTAATACTTTATTAGTTTAATTATTCAGAAGTCTACTGCTTTGAATTTATATTCGTTATTTATTTCATAAATTATAGGTACGGTAAAAACGGCAAACATTTCCACTGCCAACTGGAATGTAGTAAAATATATTTTTATAATTATCACATTTTGTGTGACTGAGTAATGCTTTTGTATTAAAACTATCAAAAACTCGTTGAATAGTTTAACAATGCCGTAGAAACGTTTTCCTTCCATTTGGTTTTCGATGTCTTTATTGTATCCTTTGGGGCTGCCTTGTAAATTATACCGAATTTAGTTTAAATTTACACAAGTCGTTGCGAGAACAAAACATTTGGAATTATTCAACGGAAACCATTATGTGGGGAAGAACTTGTCACTAGGAAAATGAAAATTAAGATAGTGAATGTTGCAAGAACATTACAATATATAAGAGAGAAGTTTAATGAGCCTAGAAATTGTAGTCTCAAGTGCGATAGTTACATAGTAAATGAGAAGTAAGTTGTGTCATGTATTGTACAGTACTGTTGTACTTCTAATAATGTTTCTATCTTTATTATACATACTCCCGATCCGTACTAGACTATGTAGGAGTACAATGGAACATTCCAATGTAGTACATACGTTCATTATTACACATTATATAGATAGAAACTAAGATCATCACATAAATTCGACCTGCTTAACCACGACTATTTTTCAAGTAATACGTAAACATATTTTAAACAACCGCAAGAGATTGTTCTCTAGTTCACCAGTACAGAACCTTGGGTATTTAAAATGACATCCGTAATATGGTGATTTTACTTTAAAAACTGTGTTAAAAGTAGTTTTTTACAATTTTATTACACTTTCATGCAAGGTTCAAGTTCAATACACGTGTGCGAACATCTATCTACCCTCGGATAAAATGGAGTGATTTACACGAGATATCACCTCAATGCGAAATGGCGGTTGTTAATCTGATAGAGGCAGATAACGTGTTGTCTAAGTACCTACGTGAGCACGAAAAGATTGATGATTTTTTTTTTTTTTTTTTTTAAAAAAGATATATCTGGGTTTTGTTATAAACCCAAATACAACCTTATACACCTTTCACAGTAAGCTAAAAGCTTGTGTCGTGAAAGGGGAGTTTGCCGGCACCTGGGATCGAACCACGGACCCCTTGTTCATGAGGCCGAGACTCTACCTCCAGGCTACCGACGAACTCAATTATGGGGTGGTATCCAGAAATCAACCATTTCCCTAACTGTTTCATTTCAATCATACAAATAAAATCGAAAGCCTTATAAAGCGACCATTTTCAAAGTGTTTTAAGATTTGTTATTTACTACCCTGCTCCATTTTAAGACCCGAAGAGTTACGATCTTTCCCGTATAAAATTATATAGTGTCGTAAGATTTTAAGTAAGCACCTACAATAGGAACTCGAGAGTAAATTATATTAATATGTTTCTATACGGAAAGTCACTTATTCAACTCGTAAAAAATGATCTGTACATAAACTGAGAGAATGTTGTTTCTCTTTCTTTTATGTGAGTATCATGAATCAAAGGAATTTGTAGTAAAGCATAAAGCGTGTTCCATGTATTAAATGCTAGGGAAACAAGGTTCATGTGCTCAGACCAACCTATTATTAAGACGTTTGGCTGGCAATGAAAAGAATAGTAAAAAATATTACCAGTCAAACATACCAATATACTAAAGTAATACTATATATTCGTATATAATGTAAAACCCCTCTTGTCCAAGCTTACACGTAGATAAATACATTAAAAATAATTGTAAATGGTTGCATTCGTATGTACATAAAGAAAACGTAAAGTGAAATATTTATTTTATTATAATATTCCTATGTGTATGTAGAGATTACGATAGAAGCACTTAGAACACAACACGTGCATAGAAATTGGTTGAAAGTTACGATAAAATTATTTGGTACATTCTGATTCTTTGCAGTAGCTAATAAAATAAAAACTTTTATATTGTTCACGCACTTTTCGCATAAATTCCTTAAAATATCTTCTCTGTCAAATGATTTCAGTCTTCTTCTACTTGGTGTTCGCTACGTTCTACATAAATGAAATATGCGAATATTTACGAATTTAATTCAGGCAATTCTAATTTGTTATAACTCTATATCACATTTTCGTTCTACAACAGTCTTATTACTTTTAAACAAAATATACATTCAAGACAATAAAGGTGATAATTACTACTACTACTATACCATCACGGCATATCCCACGAGTGGGGTAGCCAGCAGACCAGCTGCATATAAAACATGCAAGCTGTCTTCTCCGTGCCAATATAAAATTAAGACATTCAGGATGGGTGGCAAACCTCATCGCCGAATTAAAGATGTAAAATGTCTTATTTTTTGAACACCTGCCTTTTACAGGACACTCGAAAACTTATGGAGAAGAGTGGGAGACCAATTCTTTACCGGGTGCTCCACGGGAAAAAAACTGAAGATTTTAATTATTATTTCCCTCTAGAAATCTCAGGTGATAATGATAATAATATAAATAAACGGTTTTTAATATCAAAATGATCTATTTTTATGGCACATGGTAGTTTTTAAATTTAAAAATCTGATTTGTATTAACATCTAACAATATCATTTATTTGACGATTGTTCCGTGGAGCATTCGGAAAAGAAGCATTCTTTTCCGTAAGTTTT
This sequence comes from Athripsodes cinereus, assembly GCA_947579605.1. Taxonomy (NCBI): domain Eukaryota; kingdom Metazoa; phylum Arthropoda; class Insecta; order Trichoptera; family Leptoceridae; genus Athripsodes; species Athripsodes cinereus. Next base: position 17,711,796 of record OX388329.1, read on the forward strand.
AGAGTGTTCTGTAAAACGAAGATGTGCGAAAATAAAAGACACCTTATTATTTTAGTTCAGCGTCGAGGTTTGCCAATCCTCCTGAATGTATTAATTATTTGTTGACACGAAGAGGACAGTTTTGCATGATTGTAACGTGCGCAGGTCTGCACTTCAAGGATATGCCGTGATAGTATAGTATTGTGAAAGCACCCATAAAAGTATTTCATAACGTTAGGACTGTTAGGTGAATTCATTTTCATTCGCCTTTAAACGCCAACGACCTTTTTTAACTCTCCTCTTGGGAGTAGGTTCGAGGTAGAAATTAGCCTCCTACATTCATAGTAAGCAGGCAGGTGTTAGAAAATGCGAAGAATTTTTTTAAATTCAGCTATGAGGTTTGTAACCCATCCTGAATGCTTTAATTTTTATTGCGTACGGAGAGAATAGTTTACATGTGAATTACATACAGCTGGTCTTCTGGCTTACCTATGTATCTGTGCGATATGCCGTGATGGTATAGTAGTAGTAGGATAGTGGATAGAGACTCACAGTCCACCCGTATAGTACCAAAGTCCAATTAACAATTTTTTAATTAAGATAATAAATTTAGTACCTATTTATAAAATGGGTAGAAGAATCAACAATACACTTTACTTCCACTACTATCACGACATCTACCACAGCTGAGTTATCCAATGGACTGAAAGAATGTAAAAAACATACCCATATAATATTATATTTTCTGTGCAAAAAGATAAGACGTTCAGAATGGGTAGTTCATCTTTTGCAGAATTTAATATATTAAATGTCTTGTACTTTTATTAATATTTCAAGTAAAATATATTTTGGTAATGTTTTTCAATTTAAATTTACCTCTTAATGTACGAAATTTCTGCTTTTACTTTGAAATGATTCCCGTACAATTTTAGCTTATCTTTGCTATTTATTGTAATTTCCTCACCTTAAGTAGGTATTTACTAGTAAACATATATTCTTGGAATTCTTGTACTGGAGTTTTGTGAAAACTTAACAAGGTTTTAAAAAAGGGTAGTAGGTACGTTATATTTAGCATACGAAATTAAAATTTTCTTTTTTATTTTCAATCTCTTTCCTTCATTAAATTAATCTCTTTATAATGAAATGGATTAATGATTTCGAATGTTTTCTTTATACGTACTTTTGTTTATGAAGTATTTACTTCAAACATTTTGAAACTTTTAAATCGCAAACGATGCATAACACATTGAATGGTCCAACTTTTATATATAAGATAGCCTAGTTTATAAGTACCTACATAAGTATGAAATTTATAAATATATTTCCGGAGTCGAAGGTCACATATTGCGGGTAATTTATCTGTACCTATGTGTAGGAAAACTATTACACAACATCATTACATCTACCAGGGTACAAAATGGTTTAATGGGCTACCAAAGGAACTGAAAAACGTCGGGAATTATAGAGTATTTAAAAATAAAATAGGTTTATTGAAACAAAAAGTTAATTGTTAAGTAGAATATATCTAGAGTAAGTATTAGTTAAGTATATTATTGTTTAGATGTGTAAAATTAAGAATACTGTAAATCTATCCCATACACAAGTATAACTCTTTCAATGGGATAGTAAACAATAGATTTTTAAGTGTATTTTAGTAAATGTGTAATATATATGTATTTTTGTGATATTTTTCCAATAAATAAAACTAAAAAAAAAAAAAAAAATTTTATGTCAAAATACTTAGACACCTATTTATTATCACAAATGAATAAATTATGGGGAAAACCCTTTAAGAAGAAATTCATTATTGTATAGATACACATTTTTCTTATTTATAAACATTGGCACTACCTAGACACCTATTTAATATACATTACGGGAAAACCCTTTAAGAAGAAATTCATTATTGTATATGTAGATACACATTTTTCTTATTTATAAACATTGGCACTACCTAGACACCTATTTAATATACATTACGGGAAAACCCTTTAAGAAGAAATTCATTATTGTATAGATACACATTTTTCTTATTTATAAACATTGGCACTACCTAGACACCTATTTAATATACATTACGGGAAAACCCTTTAAGAAGAAATTCATTATTGTATAGATACACATTTTTCTTATTTATAAACATTGGCACTACCTAGACACCTATTTAATATACATTACGGGAAAACCCTTTAAGAAGAAATTCATTATTGTATAGATACACATTTTTCTTATTTATAAACATTGGCACTACCTAGACACCTATTTAATATACATTACGGGAAAACCCTTTAAGAAGAAATTCATTATTGAATAGAAAGACATTTTTTTTATTTGTAAACATTGGCACTACCTAGACACCTATTTAATATACATTACGGGAAAACCCTTTAAGAAGAAATTCATTATTGAATAGATACACATTTTTCTTATTTATAAACATTGGCACTACCTAGACACCTATTTAATATACATTACGGGAAAACCCTTTAAGAAGAAATTCATTATTGTATAGATACACATTTTTCTTATTTATAAACATTGGCACTACCTAGACACCTATTTAATATACATTACGGGAAAACCCTTTAAGAAGAAATTCATTATTGTATAGATACACATTTTTCTTATTTATAAACATTGGCACTACCTAGACACCTATTTAATATACATTACGGGAAAACCCTTTAAGAAGAAATTCATTATTGTATAGATACACATTTTTCTTATTTATAAACATTGGCACTACCTAGACACCTATTTAATATACATTACGGGAAAACCCTTTAAGAAGAAATTCATTATTGTATAGATACACATTTTTCTTATTTATAAACATTGGCACTACCTAGACACCTATTTAATATACATTACGGGAAAACCCTTTAAGAAGAAATTCATTATTGTATAGATACACATTTTTCTTATTTATAAACATTGGCACTACCTAGACACCTATTTAATATACATTACGGGAAAACCCTTTAAGAAGAAATTCATTATTGTATAGATACACATTTTTCTTATTTATAAACATTGGCACTACCTAGACACCTATTTAATATACATTACGGGAAAACCCTTTAAGAAGAAATTCATTATTGAATAGAAAGACATTTTTTTTATTTGTAAACATTGGCACTACCTAGACACCTATTTAATATACATTACGGGAAAACCCTTTAAGAAGAAATTCATTATTGAATAGATACACATTTTTCTTATTTATAAACATTGGCACTACCTAGACACCTATTTAATATACATTACGGGAAAACCCTTTAAGAAGAAATTCATTATTGTATAGATACACATTTTTCTTATTTATAAACATTGGCACTACCTAGACACCTATTTAATATACATTACGGGAAAACCCTTTAAGAAGAAATTCATTATTGTATAGATACACATTTTTCTTATTTATAAACATTGGCACTACCTAGACACCTATTTAATATACATTACGGGAAAACCCTTTAAGAAGAAATTCATTATTGTATAGATACACATTTTTCTTATTTATAAACATTGGCACTACCTAGACACCTATTTAATATACATTACGGGAAAACCCTTTAAGAAGAAATTCATTATTGTATAGATACACATTTTTCTTATTTATAAACATTGGCACTACCTAGACACCTATTTAATATACATTACGGGAAAACCCTTTAAGAAGAAATTCATTATTGAATAGAAAGACATTTTTTTTATTTGTAAACATTGGCACTACCTAGACACCTATTTAATATACATTACGGGAAAACCCTTTAAGAAGAAATTCATTATTGTATAGATACACATTTTTCTTATTTATAAACATTGGCACTACCTAGACACCTATTTAATATACATTACGGGAAAACCCTTTAAGAAGAAATTCATTATTGTATATGTAGATACACATTTTTCTTATTTATAAACATTGGCACTACCTAGACACCTATTTAATATACATTACGGGAAAACCCTTTAAGAAGAAATTCATTATTGTATAGATACACATTTTTCTTATTTATAAACATTGGCACTACCTAGACACCTATTTAATATACATTACGGGAAAACCCTTTAAGAAGAAATTCATTATTGTATAGATACACATTTTTCTTATTTATAAACATTGGCACTACCTAGACACCTATTTAATATACATTACGGGAAAACCCTTTAAGAAGAAATTCATTATTGTATAGATACACATTTTTCTTATTTATAAACATTGGCACTACCTAGACACCTATTTAATATACATTACGGGAAAACCCTTTAAGAAGAAATTCATTATTGAATAGAAAGACATTTTTTTTATTTGTAAACATTGGCACTACCTAGACACCTATTTAATATACATTACGGGAAAACCCTTTAAGAAGAAATTCATTATTGTATAGATACACATTTTTCTTATTTATAAACATTGGCACTACCTAGACACCTATTTAATATACATTACGGGAAAACCCTTTAAGAAGAAATTCATTATTGTATAGATACACATTTTACTTATTTATAAACATTGGCACTACCTAGACACCTATTTAATATACATTACGGGAAAACCCTTTAAGAAGAAATTTATTATTGTATATGTAGATACACATTTTTCTTATTTATAAACATTGGCACTACCTAGACACCTATTTAATATACATTACGGGAAAACCCTTTAAGAAGAAATTCATTATTGTATATGTAGATACACATTTTTCTTATTTATAAACATTGGCACTACCTAGACACCTATTTAATATACATTACGGGAAAACCCTTTAAGAAGAAATTCATTATTGTATATGTAGATACACATTTTTCTTATTTATAAACATTGGCACTACCTAGACACCTATTTAATATACATTACGGGAAAACCCTTTAAGAAGAAATTCATTATTGAATAGAAAGACATTTTTTTTATTTGTAAACATTGGCACTACCTAGACACCTATTTAATATACATTACGGGAAAACCCTTTAAGAAGAAATTCATTATTGTATAGATACACATTTTTCTTATTTATAAACATTGGCACTACCTAGACACCTATTTAATATACATTACGGGAAAACCCTTTAAGAAGAAATTCATTATTGTATAGATACACATTTTACTTATTTATAAACATTGGCACTACCTAGACACCTATTTAATATACATTACGGGAAAACCCTTTAAGAAGAAATTTATTATTGTATATGTAGATACACATTTTTCTTATTTATAAACATTGGCACTACCTAGACACCTATTTAATATACATTACGGGAAAACCCTTTAAGAAGAAATTCATTATTGTATATGTAGATACACATTTTTCTTATTTATAAACATTGGCACTACCTAGACACCTATTTAATATACATTACGGGAAAACCCTTTAAGAAGAAATTCATTATTGTATATGTAGATACACATTTTTCTTATTTATAAACATTGGCACTACCTAGACACCTATTTAATATACATTACGGGAAAACCCTTTAAGAAGAAATTCATTATTGTATATGTAGATACACATTTTTCTTATTTATAAACATTGGCACTACCTAGACACCTATTTAATATACATTACGGGAAAACCCTTTAAGAAGAAATTCATTATTGAATAGAAAGACATTTTTTTTATTTGTAAACATTGGCACTACCTAGACACCTATTTAATATACATTACGGGAAAACCCTTTAAGAAGAAATTCATTATTGTATAGATACACATTTTTCTTATTTATAAACATTGGCACTACCTAGACACCTATTTAATATACATTACGGGAAAACCCTTTAAGAAGAAATTCATTATTGTATAGATACACATTTTACTTATTTATAAACATTGGCACTACCTAGACACCTATTTAATATACATTACGGGAAAACCCTTTAAGAAGAAATTTATTATTGTATATGTAGATACACATTTTTCTTATTTATAAACATTGGCACTACCTAGACACCTATTTAATATACATTACGGGAAAACCCTTTAAGAAGAAATTCATTATTGTATAGATACACATTTTACTTATTTATAAACATTGGCACTACCAAGACACCTATTTAATATACATTACGGGAAAACCCTTTAAGAAGAAATTTATTATTGTATATGTAGATACACATTTTTCTTATTTATAAACATTGGCACTACCTAGACACCTATTTAATATACATTACGGGAAAACCCTTTAAGAAGAAATTCATTATTGTATATGTAGATACACATTTTTCTTATTTATAAACATTGGCACTACCTAGACACCTATTTAATATACATTACGGGAAAACCCTTTAAGAAGAAATTCATTATTGTATATGTAGATACACATTTTTCTTATTTATAAACATTGGCACTACCTAGACACCTATTTAATATACATTACGGGAAAACCCTTTAAGAAGAAATTCATTATTGAATAGAAAGACATTTTTTTTATTTGTAAACATTGGCACTACCTAGACACCTATTTAATATACATTACGGGAAAACCCTTTAAGAAGAAATTCATTATTGTATAGATACACATTTTTCTTATTTATAAACATTGGCACTACCTAGACACCTATTTAATATACATTACGGGAAAACCCTTTAAGAAGAAATTCATTATTGAATAGATAGACATTTTTTTTATTTATAAACATTGGCACTCACTTGTAATTTCGTGCATAACACACTTTGTTAGAGCACGGCATTAAGTTAGACGTTGCTGTACATAAAAAATAATCGAAGATGTAGATAGTTAATAAGTCCCTGTTTTTGTACGAGTATATTACCTATTTAAAATATTTTTAGTTTTGTTTCATTTTCACAAAATGGAAATTCTCGGAAGCAGAAAACTAAGTTGTTCGAGAATATGTCAATCCATAGAAGTGTTGGTATATTTTCATATACATAATTTAATTAGACGTATTAAACTTATTCACACTTTTTCTTATACCAGTAAGTAATTATTTTTATTATAATATTTCATAGACTTTTTTCAAATTGTTTTGTATCCTACATGGCGCGTCTATTCGAATATAATTTCGTCGATTCTATGCTTCATAATCTAATTAGTTATAGCATATCATAGGTCATAAATCACATGTTCGTTTAACATATGGATAATTTATAATATAGCAATTTATGTATATAATATTATGTACATAGCTGAATCATTATACTACACCGTGTGTGTAAGTTGTCTATGTAGCTGCTCTGAAATATATTTCTACATCGTGTATAAATCATACAACACAATGTCACATGTGTTCAGAATCAAACAGACAAGGTATGCTACGAACACTATGAATTATATTCAGCAATGTTTTGGTCAATGTACAGTATTTGTACATAGAGGTTACAATAAAATATGTTACCGAGTTATTAGTATAATATTACTGTTAGGTATATGAAAAATGTTGCGCTGAGTTAGGGTCATATTATTTTGAATTACGTTAGGTATGATAGATTAGCTGAGTTTTTTTACTAAGAGATAAGGAAAATCGGTTGATTTATGGCTCACACTTTTATTGTTGTATCATCGAAGTAGATTTAACTATAAAAGTCACATATCATAAAAGTATTCCATGAGTCTAAGAAATGTCTTTTTTTAATACTTGTGAAGTTTATAGTTGAAATGATTGAAAGGATGTTGCTGGTTTTTAATATTTTTATTATTGTGGACTATGCTGTATTTTTTTAAGATTCTCTGATACATAGATATACAAAGATAAATAGATAATTCTGGTGTTTTATTTTTTGACATTTGATTTGAAATAATATGAAAAATATCTTCACTCACTGTTGATTTGGTTTCCTACGATTTTTACAAGATTCTGAAATGCCATTAAGGAATTGGGATCCTTTGTAATGTATAATAAAATATACTGATTTGAATATCAAAAGTGGTTTATTTGAATATGAAGAAATTTCTTTGCGTACGAGTATTAATGATATTTTCAGCTGATATTTTCTTTTTTCAGGGGTTATCTTTTATTATGATGGGATAAAATCCATTAGGTACACATTTTTTGAAATCTCATCAAGAACTCATAAAACCACCTGAGTATGTAAGATTTCACCTTCATTCAAATTTATATTTATTTTAGGGTCTAAGTACCTATATTTAAAATGAACTTAAGCCCTCATCTCTCAAAATATTCATACACACATTTTCATATACAATATTATGATAGTTACGACGTACGTAATCATCCACATGGCTTCCTTGATGGTATCGCATTGTCAGAAAACCATAAATGTGGGCGCTATTCATATTCTGTTACTCTGTTAGGTTTCATATCTTTTTAGTGCTATGTTATATTATGCAAAGCGGTAAGAAATTGTGATACTACTTACATGTATGAATACAAACAAATTAGATATTCGGTATATAATATGTACGAGTATAAGCAAGCGTCCTCAGCACTTCAGTAATTATTATTATTTTATATTATGAAATATATTTTTCAAATTTTGAATTATGAAGGGTATATTTTATGAATATTCTATATTTTTTTGTGTAACTTTGTGGAAATGCATTATAAAAGATAATATTTAAATTAAATCAAACACTGTTTCATTCCACTATGAGGATTAAGTATTAGGATTAAGTTACAAGTATTAACAATATTTTAGGACGCGCCCTTGAAGTGGATTTATTCCACAAAACGGCGCATTATAAATTGTCTATTATTATTTATTATTATGAGATTGTTTTAATTATTAGAACATGTCAGTAATAACACAATACATTATTGATCATGACTACATTGTAGTTGAAAACGTTATAATAATTAAAACAATCTAATATTGGAATGAAATCAGTGGCGTAGCTAGGTCATCTGCGCCCGGGGACAAAGTTTTCGCCCCTTCTCAGAGTCCCCAAGAAATTTTTGAAATTTTACGGTTTATATGGTTCATTTTCGAAGCATTATGAAGAATAATATTGAACCCGAACTGATCTTTGTTAAAAAAAATCGCCATCAGCAATCCTGCATGGTGGATGTGTCATTTTGTTTATGAGTAGAATGGCGCCCCTTAATGCTCAATGGGGGTGCCAAAATCGTGTTTGCCAACTGGTTTGTAATGAAGATATTTGTGGAGCTCCAAAATTTAATCTTGCAAACGTATTTGGGATATATTTATTCACTGTGTCGGTGTTTAGGTAGTAGAATTCCATATCGAAATAAATAAACAAGCGTTTTATTCTACATAGATTTAATTTGTGAGAGAGACGTCTTTCGTCTTATGAGGACATTGTCAATTGACAATGTCCTTATAAGACGAAAGACGTCTCTCTCACAAATTAAATCATTAGTAGAATAAAACGCTTGTTTATTTATTTCGATATGGGATATATTTGTTTACATCAAAATAAAATTAAAAAAATAGTTTTAATACTCATTTTGGCGCCCCCTAATGTGGCGCCTGGGGACATATGTCCCCCCCTGCCCCCCCCCCCCCTAGCTACGCCACTGAATGAAACAGTGTTTGATTTAATTTAAATATTATCTTTTATATTTTATGACTATACGCTAAATCAACTATAATAAGGCATGGCCTATGACCTGAGTTTACGAAGATTGTAAAATATAATAGAAACATTATATCGACATTTGTAATTTGATCTTCACCTTATAGACAAAAGTCGCAAACTAAGGATCAAAGTTGTAGAGCAAACGCTGAACTGATTGGTAAGCTTTCTGTACAACATTCGGTTGGTAAATTATTTTAAATATTTAGTTTTACATTCACAATAATATTACTAAAGTAGTCATTAATAATAATTGGTTCGTAAAATAAGTACCTACTAAGTAATTTGATGATTGGATTTATTACAACAATTTGCATCTTGATTGTGGTACGCACATTTTGGAGTTTAATGTTAAGCAAAGTTGAAAATAACTGTAGAAATGACGTACACATATTTATTTAGGTTACAGTTAAGATTTCTTATCATAACCCATTCTTTATATTCGCTTAATCGGTAAATCGGTAAAAAATCACCTTCTACATTCAGAACGTTTATTTTATCAATTGAGTCACCACCACGGTATTCAGGTCATGCCACGGTATTCTTTAGGTTCTGATATTGTTGTCATGGGAACGGCTTATAGTGCTACAAGACGTCTGAAAACTTGTGGACAGAAAAAAAGTGTTTTGTGGCTAAATATAATTGAAAATTCGTTTTGTAACTGATGATTTATTGAAATTATCATAAAATATGATTCTAAAATTCACAGTTTTTTTATATGATTTTAAACCACTGCAACAAAATTACCATGCATCATAACTACTATTTTTTTAAAGTCAATTTTTTATGTCCGGATTATTTCTACTGCGTTAATTTCAAACACCATTCTCTCTGAGGAATTCCAGAGAACTAATTGCGAGGAGATAAGGAGGAGTACCATAATAACTAAGCGTCTTATAAAAAGGGAATAAGAACGATTTTATTATTGTTTTTGTCTACGGCTTTGTAAATATTCGGATTCTTTTATTATGTTTTCACAACGTGAACAAATAATATATTTTTAATATTACTTTTTTTTGTAGTTTCCTATTTTAAGACAAGCTTTGATAAATACACACACAATAAAATCAGATTTTTTTAAATTGAAAGATATTTAATATTGTCCTGCATATAGAGCAGTCAAATGACAACACCTACTTATTTTGTCTTCCTTGTTCTCAAAGTCAAATAAATATTCAAATATTTTGTTCTCTAATAAAATGATCCGTATCATCTTCAGTTTGAGATGTGGCTTCATCGCAGAATGTTGCGCATACCATGGACTGATTTGGTTTCTAATAATGAGGTGTTGCGGAGAGCTAGAACAGATAGAGAGATGTTATCCAATATAAAGATGAGGAAGATGGCATATTTGGGACACGTACTTTGAAATGAGAAATATAGTTTGCTCCAACTCATTTTGAAGGGAAAAATTGAGGGAAGTCACGGTGTAGGAAGCCGGCAGATGTCCTGGCTGAAAAATATCTGAGAGTGGACCGGAGTTCGGAGGGTGGAAGAGCTGTTCCGGCTGGCACAGGACAGAGAGGCCTACGTCCGGGTAATAGCCGACGTCGGGGGGACCTGACACGGCACTTTGAGAAGAGAAGATCATCTTCAGTGTGGTGGAGGTGAATATTTAAAACATCAAAAATTTATAATTGGTGTAATGACCGAGAGAAAGAATGGTTGGAGACGTGGTCGCCCAAATGTCAAAAAGGCAAGGTAACGTAGACAAGATTCTTGAGAATAGACATGTGCCGAGTACAGTGAACAGAAGAGCACGCAGGGTGAACTGTGTGAATGTTTTAGAACTAAAAAGCGTTTATTAGCATAGGAATAATGGCGGTCGATCATTTCTGTTATACATAAAATAATTATTTATTACATGACATAAATATAAATTCATGTTAACTTACACATTTTAAATAATATTGTTTAGGTATCCATCGACTATAACGATGCGCCAATTAAATTGAATATCATGGTTTTTTTACAAACATAATTTGAAAATAGCATATTGATAAATTTTTGTTACTAACAAATGTTATTTAGTTTAATGATTTTCGCATGCATCTATGAAGTTTTTTGTTTAGTCCGGACGCTTGTAGTAGATGAGACATTGAACGTAAAAAGTCAACTGAATTAATTACCTCCGGATAGGATTTGTATGAAAAATGTTGTAACATCCTGTAAAATAAAAAATATTCTTATCAGACAGTCATTTCTTTTCCCTTTTTTAAGAATGTTTCTTGAAATGAATCAAAATTAAGATTTGTAACAATAGATTCGGAAAGTTTGTCTTTGAATTATAAGGTACTTAGTACATTATTGTTTTTGTGATTAAACTCACCTTAAGTTTCTGGTCTTTGTTATACTTCGGTAATATTGGGGATTTGGTTTGCAAAACTTCCAGAGTATTATTATATTGTGGTGCTTTGGTATCTGAAGAAAAGTAATATTAGCTTAAGTATGGTGAGGGGCAAGGGAAATCATAATAAACGCTTTGTAGACCAGCATTTAGAAAAGTTATACGTAAAGAATAATCGTAATTCATACTTTAAACGAAACTAAGTGAACCCATTTTCCTTACTTGTTTGCAAAACATGCTACAATACTGTAATTTTTAAAGACAAAATACTTCATGAGTTTCAGGAATATTGAAAAGGAAAAACGACTGTTTGAATTATCATTTTGCTTTGAATGTTTTTCTCACAGATTGGTTTTTGATTTCCTCTGCGGAACGCTTAACGACTTTAGTTTTTCTGATTGAATAATATTATGTTTAGTACGCTGAAAGATTTTTAACAAAACAAAGTGAACAAAAAATGAAGTCAAAGCGCTTGGAATTAAACTATATCAATTATAAAACATAAGGCATAAAAAATAAATATCTCATTAAATTAATTTGGCTTATTTAATTAAATCGAAGAGCAAAATATATATTGAACAAAAAATGAAGTCAAAGCGCTTGGAATTAAACTATATCAATTATAAAACATAAGGCATAAAAAATAAATATCTCATTAAATTTATTTGGCTTATTTAATTAAATCGAAGAGCAAAATATATATTAGATATATTTATGGACACACAAACCTCTCTAATTGAATTTATCAAAATATCTTTTCATTAATATTTGTTTCATTTTGTTTATTATACATTCAATATGTACTCTTATACATACAATAAATTTGTGTGCTGAGATATTTTTGTACTGTGATATGAGGTGTCAGTTATTTAACAAGTGTTACTCCCACGTATATCTATATAACACATCACACTTTTAAGAACCCTTCGTTACGCATTCGTGTATATTAGAAAGAAAATGATACGTTGAAAAGATTTTATGAATTCCAAGGAGAGAGCGAATACACTTGACATATATCACCATTATGTAATATAAATTATCATCTAAGTGGGATGATAATATATAGAGATAGTAAATGGGTAGATGTGGCGTAAGTATTCGCATCTACAAAAATGTATAACATTCTGTGTTGAAAGAATTTTGACTGCTTTTTATGAGTATAAATCTATGTTTTGCAGTTAACACAAAACACATTGTGTTTCCCGTTGTAAAAAATCTTGATTAACACATGCGACCTCATTTCGATTCTCTTGTCAGAAAGTGTATTCTGTGCTAATACTGGAATAGATTTTTCTTTTAGCTACTGAATGGAAAAAGAAATGTTCTACTTTCATTTTTTGTTCACAGCTATTTGAGAATTTATCAGGGTTGTCAAACTTATTCACAGATTTTTTGCTAATGGAACAACTTTTATATATTGGTGTTTAGAATGGATTTTAAACTTGAAGTCACTTGAAGACTACTTGAAAACAATGGAACAGAGAGAAAATTCCAGTTTGCAACTGCTAAGTGTAAAGTTTGCACGCCCAATTCATTCATCTTGTATAATTTGTAACGAATTGCCATTAATTTCGGTTACAGCAATTCGTGAACCACTTGTGGACGAATGTATTAAGTAAGAAGCTTGATATATTATGGTAATTATGGGTAAAAACACGCCATGCCATACAATTACTAAGAGTTTTGTAAAACTTTGAAGGCACTAGTAGACGCTCAAAAATATTAATACATATTTCGTGAAAAATATCTCTTATAACAAATTTATTAAAAAATTTAATCACCGCGTGCGTGACAATATATTACAGCGTTTAGAACTACACTCGTACTAGCAATCTCGTAAATTGAATATAATATATTTCAAATGACAAATTGTATTGGCTATGAAAAGATACGGAATGTATTAGAAAAATTGGAGATTGATCCTTACATATTATACACATATGTACATATAACAAGTACATGCTGACAAAGGACACAAAAGACACTAGTGATGGTATTATATACTCGGCCGATATAAGATAAGTCGGCTATTTATTTCATGGTAGATCCATAGCGTAGACCCTGCCGTCTCTACCTTGGTAGTGAGGTGTATAGAAACTTTACGTATGTACTCATATTACTTACCTTCTGTTACGTACAACATTTTTGATTCATCGACAATACTAAGATCGTTTTTTAATGCTTCGATTAGTTTTTTTTAATGTCATTTAGTCATAAGTAGGTAAATAATGTCTTCATTATTAATTTTTATTTTCGTCACCTATAGATGTACTATACTGACTACGCTTTTTACTCCTTTACTTCGGTGATCGAGAACTGACTAAATTCACTGAGTACCTAATAAGTATATGTGCTGAATTTTAGTGCTAATCTATTTATATTTTTTGTATCAAGGGTGTTCGTCGTGTGATCTGGTAATTTGCGCGATCTTGATTGGTTTATTTATCGATGAAATTTGTAATATTTATTTTGTTTAAATAAATAATTGTCTTTGAAGGTTTGAAATTTATCTTTCTTAGAAAGATAAAATTCAAACCTACTTCAAATAACTATAGTTAAGTCTTTGATATAACAATTTAAGACAACTCAAAGCTCTTTTTTCGTACATGTGCGGTACTATTTTGCATATATGGAAGGAACGCCACTGGGTTTGTGAGATATTTATATATTTACAAACATATTATTAGAAATAATGATAAACCAAAAGTTTTTATGAGTAGTATGATTCTACATAATTTATTCTATTACTTTTTCTCAGTGTTAATATATTTTTATGAATAATCCAAACAATACAAAAAAAAAATATGAAAAGCTTAAGTGCTTCTACGAAACTTAAGCGAGCGAAATAAAAAAAATTGGTTAAACTTTTTTCACTTACATGTTTTTCAAAATAATTTGAAGTTATTCTAAGTTCATATTCATAGTCTTTATATATTTTGTTAATATAGTACTGTGCGTAACACTAGTGTACTAAGTTGTAATTAAAAAAAAGTTTATTTGTCAAACGTTAGTTGACATGAATGCTGAACAAATGACGAATATAGTGGTTTGAAACAGAAATTGGTGGTATTGGTGAACGTATCATGGGTAAAGGGTATTTAAACCGGTCTAAGCCGATTCGTAAGCATCGGAGCACCTTTGTTGTTTCCTAATAAAAAAGGTTTTCACAATGTGTTAGTTGTGCAGTTAAGTAATATTCTAATGAAGTTTATTTATTTATAGAATTAGTTTGATTAAGTATACTGTAAGTGTGCATGTGTAAATTCACAGTCCAATCACAGTTTTCCACAGATACCGGTCGCACAGTCTACTCGTACTTGTTTCATGACACTCCATCTCTCATCTATACTCAATTCATTAGTTTCATATGCATCAAATTTCTTAACTGTTTATTTCTCATACTTTTCTCTAAATTATTTATCGTTAAATTTTTTAACTATCATTTTCTTTATGTGACCTGCAGCGCCAGCCACAGAACAAACATATTCTTGATACCACAAAGAAATGGTCTCATTCCAGCTCCGTGCCCTTAAGCACAAATATGAAAATTTAATTTTGTAATAGGTATGTGATGTTTTCTTAAAATCTATAATTCAATAAAAAATGTAGTTATACATGTTTTGAAATTAGATAAATGCAAATAATCTATAGAAAACATTTTTTAAATTACTCTATCAACTATTTAAAACACCTTATGGTAAATCATGAGATATTTTTTTGAATAAATTTTGTCTTTCATAATATTGGATATTTTCAATTCATAAGCCTGTCATAAAAAAATATAAGTCTCATTTCTTCAACCTCGAGCTTTACTATTTATTTTTTGTTGCTACAACTCAAATTATTTGTTTAATGCTATCAAATTATTTGTTTAATGCCACAACATCAGGCACCCAGAACTACTCATCGCCATCGCGGAGGGTAAGAACGAGGGGACAAATGGCAGAGGCCGACCAAGAGACGCGTATATGGACCAACTGAAGAGGGACATGAACTGTGGCTCATACGTAGAGCTGAAAAGACTGGCTGAGAATAGAGACGAATGGAGAAGAAAAACCAAACTCATTGCAGACCAATCCAATGGATTGTTACTCATTATATATATAATGCTATCAATTTTTTTTCAGCAGATATTTCGTGGGCATGTCTTTCTGTTTCACGACTGCGTGTTAGGATGATGAATTTTCTAAAGATATCGTTTTAAAATTCTATTTCTTAAGAATATTATATGAAGAAAATATTCTTGATTTTATGAATACTATATAATATTCTAAATATAAATAGCATTTTCCTAAAAAAACTTGTTATACGGGCTGTTTTTTGGGAAAAAATGTTTGTTTCAAATCATATGTTTCTCTAATAATGTAACAGCAAAAACAAAAAACAGTTTTGATATTATCATCATTTTTAAAAAGCGTTCTGTATTAGATTTTCATGATACTTTTTTGGAATATACTTAAAGCGATATCTAAGTAAATTTTTAATGAAAGATTTATTAAAATATTTTAGAATTAATTACTTCTTCAATTTTAGGTCTTGAATTTTGACTTAATATTATATTAGTTTTACCTCTGAGGTCTACACGAATATTGCTGAACACTTCAGTATAATATTCTTTAATAGCTTTCGATTCTCTCACGCTTGAAACATTTTAGGTTTTCAAGAGAATCGCACAACTTCTACTTATAACGATTTATTCCTGAATAATTTATGGTTTTCTGTCAAAAACATAATAACACTATCATAAGATTGATTTTCTTGCGGTTCCATGTTTACATTCTCATACCGAATGCTACGCATTAAATAATCGCTGCGGAGAAGTTCATACTGACTAATGTTCCTACAGTCATTTGTTGTCTGTGAGTCTTCCGTAATAATAATAATAATTGTACGTTACAAAGAACACGTGACTGGCTGATGCTTCGATCTGCACACGGCACCACATCGTATGATTCTCATTCCCTTGAAGAATAACCGTTAAACGTGCCTGTTCCTCCTCGCGTCGCTTGCAAGTAAATTCAGTTACCCGCAAACCATGGCATAGGTTGGACGAAAGAAGGGTTTGTCCCTTCCCGCCTTAGTCGCGAACAGCGATGTGCGTAACTCCGACACAATAATAATACTAACAATAATTATGTAATAGTACTTAACTTCGTAATGTGATAAACAAGTGTGTTGCCCTCTGTTGTACGTAAAACAATTCTTATTGTGTGTCGTTAATAATGTACTTTAAATATCTGTGTTAGTTTTACGTGCGCGACCAATCATACCGCCAATATCAAGGAACAATAATAACGATTAATAATTAATAGTAATTAATAAACAGAATAATGTTATAGACAAGCTTATATTATATTTGAGATATATATAGACTACGATTCTAATGGTGATAATGATAACATTTGGAAAGTTTTGAGTAAATAATATATGTCCGTTAGGGTGTGGTTTCGTTGTGTTCCCGCCAATATTCATAACCGTGTGAAATAAGATAATCCATTGTTTCTGAACAACTATTCCATGTTAGGAATCATACAAACCACTTAAACAATTCTTTATACTTGCTCAGTGATGTAAATTTAACATTATGAATGTGTTCATAAGTCTGCAACGTGTACCGCTTCATCTCGGGTAGCCTGCGCATTGCTTATCGGTGATTTACCGATGTAACTCTCATTCCAATGTGAATTTGAAAGGACTATTGAAATAGTGACGCCTTCTACCTTTTACACAGAGGATGGAGTGGAAACATATAAGGTTTCTCAAGCCTCTCGAGGAGTAGTGACCTCTTCCGTCCTGAGAACAGAATCTATCAGATTCTGACACCACCTACGCACCCCTGTACGTCTTTGGAATGGCCAGCGACCGCCATAGATACCTCAGAGTATGTTTCTTTCACGAACCTGCCTTCTACCGTCAATGTGTACAAAATACGTCATCAGTAACATGCACGTCTTTGTGTTATTCAACGACTGTTCGCCTGTCCACCTGTAAGTGACTATATTACTATTGAATATTGTTGGTGATGATAATTTTTCCATAACTTAGTTCCTATTATCATTGAACTGACCTATATATTAATTTCCTTTGTGTAATAATATCAGATTTTGAGTTTGAATGAAGAATGAATGATTCCACTTAATGTTTATAGATCATATGATAAACCAGGTATTGATTTATATTGATAATACCAGGGTTGGTTTATTTGATAATTACCATTGTTTGTTTTATTGTCTCTGTCCGAATATGGTATAACTTTCATAACTTTGCATATTGTATGTTATTATGTCTCCCTACAAATTTACTTTGAAAATAACTGTCTTGTTATGTAATATATGTTTACACAATAAATGTAAATCACTTCCATCCGATATCTTTCTGTTGAAATTCATTTTGTATACCCACCAGTAGATTCAATACTCTTAATAATACTAAAGTACATCTCTCCGCCTCCTTGTATATAATCTTCCAATAACCTAGTTATACTTGGAGAAGTTATGTCACAAAGGTTCAATTCCTTGATCAACCAATGGATGAAAGACCCTATTATTTTACTATGAAAGCAACAAAGAGTTAAAGGAATGGCTCCACTGATGGAAATAATATATCCACTTTCTTGGAAAGGTCTGATGTACTTATGATAATCTTTGTTCCACTTGATATAATTTTTTATTGTTTACTTGGAGATATTTATCTATAATTCTACTCAAGACAGGATATAAGTAGAATCTTTGCAATATGAAGTATGCTAACAGAAGAAACATTGCTTAAATTACCTATGTATTCTATAATGATATGATGACCATAAGAAAATGATGAAACCGAAGGATAAAGAATTCTCTGAACTTTACGTAAGTATAATATGTATAATTGAAGTATGTACCTGTCACCCACACACAATGCATTCCTCTTGTACAGACCAAGTAGAATCATCCCTAGACATGAACTTGAGCCAAAATATTAATCTGTTTTACTTGCAAATATAATTGTAACTTTCTCTATATAATATAATTAATATTCTATGTGTTTCGCTTACGTACATTGCAAAATGTATGTAGCGAAGCTGGGGGTTACGAGCCAATTTATATACTTTTCTTATGTACAATTCATGTAAATGTATTTCTTATATAATATTTGATAATTTCTCTTATGATTAATTTTGTATTATGATATGATGCGATCGTCCTAGTGGACGAAATCGTGTTAATTTGTGAGCTCGTCCTTGGATGTAGCAAAGTGGACGAAATCGTATCAATTTGTGGGCTATGTCCGTGATTTAACAATTCGTATAATTGTTGGCCCGGAATTTTAAATGTATTGTGTGGTGAGGGTGTATAATCGTGAAGTTCAGAATTCTTATCTTTATTGTGTAATTATGTGTATTGATATTAATTGAAAATGTAATAATTTGGTGTGTGTATGTATATGAAAACAATTTTAAAAAATGAAACAGGAATCGTAAGATAAATAATTTAAATGTCCGTATTTAAAAAATAAATGTATTGGTGTATAGCGCAAACGTTTGTCGCGAGTATTGTTATAATGTGGAGTAAAAAACCGATGCCGTATAGAAAGAATTGTATGGTGAAAATATTCTGTTGTAAATGTCTCGTATTAAGCGGTAAACAAGACATCGAAAACCGACCTACATAACATAATGAAGATATAGTGTGTATCTATAATATCGAACGCCGTACGGATAGATATAATGTTATACCGTAGTTGTGCATCGAGAGAAGCGAGCGGTGTGCGAACAAGTAGTATACATATCTATACAACGTATGGTAGGTACATACCTGTACGTCGCGAGAGAAAGAGACATCGTACAGACCTACCGCAACAATGTAATAAAAATATTCACGCGCGAAACGGAAGTCCAAAATAGTTGAAAATAATAATATTGGAGCGAAACGAAATAATATGTACCCATAGTGTTGTGTGTATAGTAAACCAAAGTGTACAAAGAACTTTGCCGGTAAACATAATTTTGTTGTAATGTTATTTTAATAGTAGATTCATTTTCAAACGATGAGAGAAAAAATCGATATTAAATTGAATTAAATTTTTTGAAACAATAAAATGTTGCATTTGGAATAAATATCCTTATTGAACTCTTGGAGAAATAATATTAAATGAGCGTTGTTGTGTAAAATTATGCGTAGTAGAATTTTGATAAGAATATTATATATGCGTACGTAGTGATGTGACGAAATAATAATGATGAATAATATTAAACAAATATTTTTGTTTTGAGAAAATTAAAGTTAAAAAATAAATCGAAGTGAATAATGTTAAACCTTCACGACCGTTCACGAAACTTAAAAAATAAATCCACTTAACCCTTAGTGAAACCTGACCGAATTTGTTAACCCTTTGTGAATAATAATTGAATTTTTTTTAATGTCAAGTATATGTGAACTGTTACTGAATTTTTGAATTTAGTTAAGAAGCAGTTAACCCTTTGATGACCATCGATGAAAATTTTGACATTAACGTAAATAGTAGAATGATGTTTTGTAAAAGTTTTTTTTGAAATTAAAGAAGTAACCATGTAACGATGTAGAATTTTTGCTGTTGAATATTAACCCTTTGTGTACGGAATTTGTTATCTTTTGTGAAGTAATTAATTTTCTTGAAATGTTATAAGGTGACTTTTGCGGCTTATTACCATCGTGAAATATTGAAGTAACCTATGCCTTGTTTATTTGAGAACTGAGTCCGTTTAGTGAATTGTTCCGTTAAGGTAAACTAACGAACGCTCTTTGATAAAAAATGAGTTATGTTTATGTAATATGTAAAGCCGTGATAGGAGAGATGTGTTTAAATACTTTTTTGTGACCTTTTGTGTAATCAATATAGAGACGATGTTATCTGGATGTGTGAAAGATAAATCGTAATGCTCTTTTTGATGAATGTAGACAATGTGATTGCTAATCGTTCATGCCTATTATTTTGAAGTTTGAGTTTATATGACGTTTAATTCCGCGTAGGACACGTAGTAATCTCTTATGAATTGTAATTGGAAATGTTTGGATGTAGTATATCCTTGTTGAATTAAATAATTTTGTGACTTTGTGTAAAAGTTGTTTATGTTGCTTGAATACATTGGAAAATGTGATAGAACATTTTGACATTGAACGGAATGGCTTATGAAAGACACAGAATAAAACCTGTAGTGGAATGTTGGCTACAGATATTCAATGGGATAATTTTAATTAATTGTATGTTAGTGAATAAAGATGATGTATGAATCTGTTTATGAAAGGTGAGCCCTGTATGAAGAAGTAAATGTTGAATTTGAATAATGATGTATGTAAAGAATTTATTGAACTTGTAACTTGTATATTGTGTAGCAAAGATCGAAAGTTGTTCAATGTATTTGTCATGTATTAAGCCTGTGTGAGGGTAGCTCCCTCTGAGATTATCTCTATGTGAGAAATCTGTCTCTGTGTGAGAATTGTGACTATGTGATATGCGTAGAAGGATTTGACGCCAAATAATGAATATCGGTTACTGTAAATGTGATTGCAGTCGTCGTAATGTACCATTATGTCATGTCTGCGTGTAAATTGTTTTTCTAATATGTATATGTCCTTATTATGTCTATGATTTCTTTCTGTGCTTTGCCAATATCTTTGTATGGTACATGGTACATGAAATCACTTGTATATGAGTGCTATTAAGCTTAATGGGTAAAATGAAGCGTAAATGTGGTATCTCTAATTCCATCTATACAAAATTGTTTATATTTATTTAAATTCCTTTATGTTACTTTTCCCTTGTTGGATACATGTAACCGGAATCGAAAATGATGTAAACCAACTTCTTAAGTATGTAACTTTTGTTTTATATGTTTGTCATGTTTAAAATATTAACTTGTCGTCGATCGTAGTAAATGAATCCATCAATGAAACGTACGTATGTTGATAAATTGAAAGAAAGAATTTTATCACCATGTAAAACGAACCGTATATTGTAACGTAATACAGATCCTGAGTTTCTTATAAAATTGTATTGTAAAATGTTTAAAGTTGTTGATTTCATGACCTGTGTTTTTCATATACATGCACATATGCACCTGTATATATATATACACACCTCTATGTACTATTATATTGTTATGATTGTAGCTCTCAAACTTTTGTTAGGAGCCCCGTACTAAAACAACCAATGTGAATTTTGTGTTATTATTAAGAAGTGTAAGTCAAAATATGAAAACAGTTCGCATCAATTTTGACTATGGGCAATTTACCGCGAGTGCTTAATAATAATTATTGAACGGGCTATAGGATGTAAGAAACATTGTAATAGTATATAAGCTACCATTTTTTGAATTGTTTGTCTGTAATTGGGTACCTATGTAGTTGCTTATGTCCAATGGTTCTCAACTTTTTGTGTAACCAGTGGTACTCAACTTTTATGTGACCAGTGGTATTCAATCTTTTCATGTAACCAGTGGTTCTCAACAATTTTTGTAGTGATTCTCAACTTTTTTTTGTATAATTGGGGAACTTGAAAATTTGTCGCTTCTCTTCAAATTTTCAAGAGGGGCCGAAAGGGAGAATGCTACGCATTAAATAATCGCTGCGGAGAAGTTCATACTGACTAATGTTCCTACAGTCATTTGTTGTCTGTGAGTCTTCCGTAATAATAATAATAATTGTACGTTACAAAGAACACGTGACTGGCTGATGCTTCGATCTGCACACGGCACCACATCGTATGATTCTCATTCCCTTGAAGAATAACCGTTAAACGTGCCTGTTCCTCCTCGCGTCGCTTGCAAGTAAATTCAGTTACCCGCAAACCATGGCATAGGTTGGACGAAAGAAGGGTTTGTCCCTTCCCGCCTTAGTCGCGAACAGCGATGTGCGTAACTCCGACACAATAATAATACTAACAATAATTATGTAATAGTACTTAACTTCGTAATGTGATAAACAAGTGTGTTGCCCTCTGTTGTACGTAAAACAATTCTTATTGTGTGTCGTTAATAATGTACTTTAAATATCTGTGTTAGTTTTACGTGCGCGACCAATCATACCGCCAATATCAAGGAACAATAATAACGATTAATAATTAATAGTAATTAATAAACAGAATAATGTTATAGACAAGCTTATATTATATTTGAGATATATATAGACTACGATTCTAATGGTGATAATGATAACATTTGGAAAGTTTTGAGTAAATAATATATGTCCGTTAGGGTGTGGTTTCGTTGTGTTCCCGCCAATATTCATAACCGTGTGAAATAAGATAATCCATTGTTTCTGAACAACTATTCCATGTTAGGAATCATACAAACCACTTAAACAATTCTTTATACTTGCTCAGTGATGTAAATTTAACATTATGAATGTGTTCATAAGTCTGCAACGTGTACCGCTTCATCTCGGGTAGCCTGCGCATTGCTTATCGGTGATTTACCGATGTAACTCTCATTCCAATGTGAATTTGAAAGGACTATTGAAATAGTGACGCCTTCTACCTTTTACACAGAGGATGGAGTGGAAACATATAAGGTTTCTCAAGCCTCTCGAGGAGTAGTGACCTCTTCCGTCCTGAGAACAGAATCTATCAGATTCTGACACCACCTACGCACCCCTGTACGTCTTTGGAATGGCCAGCGACCGCCATAGATACCTCAGAGTATGTTTCTTTCACGAACCTGCCTTCTACCGTCAATGTGTACAAAATACGTCATCAGTAACATGCACGTCTTTGTGTTATTCAACGACTGTTCGCCTGTCCACCTGTAAGTGACTATATTACTATTGAATATTGTTGGTGATGATAATTTTTCCATAACTTAGTTCCTATTATCATTGAACTGACCTATATATTAATTTCCTTTGTGTAATAATATCAGATTTTGAGTTTGAATGAAGAATGAATGATTCCACTTAATGTTTATAGATCATATGATAAACCAGGTATTGATTTATATTGATAATACCAGGGTTGGTTTATTTGATAATTACCATTGTTTGTTTTATTGTCTCTGTCCGAATATGGTATAACTTTCATAACTTTGCATATTGTATGTTATTATGTCTCCCTACAAATTTACTTTGAAAATAACTGTCTTGTTATGTAATATATGTTTACACAATAAATGTAAATCACTTCCATCCGATATCTTTCTGTTGAAATTCATTTTGTATACCCACCAGTAGATTCAATACTCTTAATAATACTAAAGTACATCTCTCCGCCTCCTTGTATATAATCTTCCAATAACCTAGTTATACTTGGAGAAGTTATGTCACAAAGGTTCAATTCCTTGATCAACCAATGGATGAAAGACCCTATTATTTTACTATGAAAGCAACAAAGAGTTAAAGGAATGGCTCCACTGATGGAAATAATATATCCACTTTCTTGGAAAGGTCTGATGTACTTATGATAATCTTTGTTCCACTTGATATAATTTTTTATTGTTTACTTGGAGATATTTATCTATAATTCTACTCAAGACAGGATATAAGTAGAATCTTTGCAATATGAAGTATGCTAACAGAAGAAACATTGCTTAAATTACCTATGTATTCTATAATGATATGATGACCATAAGAAAATGATGAAACCGAAGGATAAAGAATTCTCTGAACTTTACGTAAGTATAATATGTATAATTGAAGTATGTACCTGTCACCCACACACAATGCATTCCTCTTGTACAGACCAAGTAGAATCATCCCTAGACATGAACTTGAGCCAAAATATTAATCTGTTTTACTTGCAAATATAATTGTAACTTTCTCTATATAATATAATTAATATTCTATGTGTTTCGCTTACGTACATTGCAAAATGTATGTAGCGAAGCTGGGGGTTACGAGCCAATTTATAAACTTTTCTTATGTACAATTCATGTAAATGTATTTCTTATATAATATTTGATAATTTCTCTTATGATTAATTTTGTATTATGATATGATGCGATCGTCCTAGTGGACGAAATCGTGTTAATTTGTGAGCTCGTCCTTGGATGTAGCAAAGTGGACGAAATCGTATCACAATGTAGGCCCCCCCAAACTCCCAACATATTCAACAGACAAACCTGCCGAAATATCATTGCCCATTTATGAATATCATATTCAGTAGAATACAATTACTTTTACAATGTTAAATTAAAACACTGAAAGCGAATCAACATATTCAACAGACAAACCTGCCGAAATATCATTGCCCATTTATGAATATCATATTCAGTAGAATACAATTACTTTTACAATGTTAAATTAAAACACTGAAAGCGAATCAACATATTCAACAGACAAACCTGCCGAAATATCATTGCCCATTTATGAATATCATATTCAGTAGAATACAATTACTTTTACAATGTTAAATTAAAACACTGAAAGCGAATCAACATATTCAACAGACAAACCTGCCGAAATATCATTGCCCATTTATGAATATCATATTCAGTAGAATACAATTACTTTTACAATGTTAAATTAAAACACTGAAAGCGAATCAACATATTCAACAGACAAACCTGCCGAAATATCATTGCCCATTTATGAATATCATATTCAGTAGAATACAATTACTTTTACAATGTTAAATTAAAACACTGAAAGCGAATCAACATATTCAACAGACAAACCTGCCGAAATATCATTGCCCATTTATGAATATCATATTCAGTAGAATACAATTACTTTTACAATGTTAAATTAAAACACTGAAAGCGAATCAACATATTCAACAGACAAACCTGCCGAAATATCATTGCCCATTTATGAATATCATATTCAGTAGAATACAATTACTTTTACAATGTTAAATTAAAACACTGAAAGCGAATCAACATATTCAACAGACAAACCTGCCGAAATATCATTGCCCATTTATGAATATCATATTCAGTAGAATACAATTACTTTTACAATATTAAATTAAAACACTGAAAGCGAATCAACATATTCAACAGACAAACCTGCCGAAATATCATTGCCCATTTATGAATATCATATTCAGTAGAATACAATTACTTTTACAATGTTAAATTAAAACACTGAAAGCGAATCAACATATTCAACAGACAAACCTGCCGAAATATCATTGCCCATTTATGAATATCATATTCAGTAGAATACAATTACTTTTACAATGTTAAATTAAAACACTGAAAGCGAATCAACATATTCAACAGACAAACCTGCCGAAATATCATTGCCCATTTATGAATATCATATTCAGTAGAATACAATTACTTTTACAATGTTAAATTAAAACACTGAAAGCGAATCAACATATTCAACAGACAAACCTGCCGAAATATCATTGCCCATTTATGAATATCATATTCAGTAGAATACAATTACTTTTACAATGTTAAATTAAAACACTGAAAGCGAATCAACATATTCAACAGACAAACCTGCCGAAATATCATTGCCCATTTATGAATATCATATTCAGTAGAATACAATTACTTTTACAATGTTAAATTAAAACACTGAAAGCGAATCAACATATTCAACAGACAAACCTGCCGAAATATCATTGCCCATTTATGAATATCATATTCAGTAGAATACAATTACTTTTACAATGTTAAATTAAAACACTGAAAGCGAATCAACATATTCAACAGACAAACCTGCCGAAATATCATTGCCCATTTATGAATATCATATTCAGTAGAATACAATTAC
The DNA here is from genome assembly GCA_947579605.1 of Athripsodes cinereus. Taxonomy (NCBI): domain Eukaryota; kingdom Metazoa; phylum Arthropoda; class Insecta; order Trichoptera; family Leptoceridae; genus Athripsodes; species Athripsodes cinereus. The sequence continues at coordinate 17,738,319 of OX388329.1, forward strand.
TTTTACAATGTTAAATTAAAACACTGAAAGCGAATCAACATATTCAACAGACAAACCTGCCGAAATATCATTGCCCATTTATGAATATCATATTCAGTAGAATACAATTACTTTTACAATGTTAAATTAAAACACTGAAAGCGAATCAACATATTCAACAGACAAACCTGCCGAAATATCATTGCCCATTTATGAATATCATATTCAGTAGAATACAATTACTTTTACAATGTTAAATTAAAACACTGAAAGCGAATCAACATATTCAACAGACAAACCTGCCGAAATATCATTGCCCATTTATGAATATCATATTCAGTAGAATACAATTACTTTTACAATGTTAAATTAAAACACTGAAAGCGAATCAACATATTTTGGCGTATCTGTTGTCTCGAATGAATGAATTCATTTTTCGAAAGCAAAACCCATTACAAATATTGAATGGGTAATATTCCTATTCGGATTCGTCGAACAAAAACTAATTATTAATTTCTTTTTGTTTCAGGTAATTCAAGCAACGATTTGTTCAAATAAATCTTGATGAATAGATGAAAATTGAAAAGGTAGATTAATATTTCTATTTATTCTCCACTCATTGCATGAAACTTACATCTTCCACATATATGAAATGTAAATAATAAAGCGTTCGATGTTTGTTTGATCCACTACAAGTGCAAACTTAATTAATCGTGTGCATTCACAAAATATCTATACGAGTAATATGCCTGTATAAAAATGTGACAACTTGATATACACGACTGTGAATACACTTTTATACGTTATGAGTAAACCAGAATTTCTCCGTTACTGCAAAATAATTGTATAATCTACTTTGACATATGTTTTTTGTAATTATTAACGAAGATTATTCTCCGAGTAAATGTCATCATATTCCACAGGAATGTGGCACTTAATCACATTGATAATAGATAAAAAAGTATTGTACAGTATTGAGATAACTTTTGAGGTAATAATGAAACAATTAAGTCGATTCTCTCTGTCATTTTCACATACATAAGTATGGACATCTTTTATTGTGTGAAAGGTTATGCTCTGATCAGATTTCCTCATCTTTTAACCTAAATTTTCTCATGATGAGGGTTCCACTGGTGAAAATACATCAAATGTATGGCATCGAGAAAATTTTGTTTTCTATACACCGCGTTGTTAAGTAAATTCAGTTTATAATCTAGTTTAATTATTGTTCCATTGTACCGAGACAGGTCTTAGTTAAAGATTAAACTTTATAATAAAGGATTTGTTTAAATTATCTCGTGTCTAAGCTTAATTTATTACATTATACGCTTAGGATTAGTAAGTACTTTATCTTGATAAATAAGAAGGTACTGACAAGTTCATTTAATATTTGACAGTAACTACAACGTCAATTCACTTTGTATTATAATTTTAGTTTTCTTCTTAGAAAATAATAATCAAATTGAATTTAATTTTTAAAACGCGTACAAAAGAGATTAGAAATTGAATTTTAGTCTTAAAGGTAGTAGTTTTTTTTAAACTACATATATACGTTCCTAGACGCTATTGGAATATATGAATAATAAAAAATAATATTTTGACACATACAATATACACACCAATATGATCATCCTAAATGTCTTATTTTTTATTGGGACGGTAAGGACAATCAGAATGTTGATTACATGCAGTTAGTCCGCAGGCTACGCCACTTGTAGAAAGTGTCGTGATGGTATAGTTATATTATATATAAGTACTTAGTCTTGGTAGACGAGGCTTTTGTAGCTGACTTAACCAAAAGTAATAGTATTTTTACTTATCCGACTAAAATGCACGAGTTTGTTTGGTTTTATTGTTCTAAGTATTAATTGTGTTAAATTAAATGTTGAAATGAAAATGTGCAAAAATTGAATCTCATCAAAATTTGAGTCAATAATTCTTATCCATTTTTGTTTTGTTAATATAGGTAATAAAAATAATTTACAATATGAAATAAAAGTGTATACGCGCACGTAGGTGATTTGATTTTCAATAATGGCAAAATACTTATAATGAAATAACGATAATTCTAATTTATCTAACATACCAAAGCATATTTGGACAATTAACAGAGATTGAGTTTGGGTCAAGCCATGATACAAATCTTTTTTTGTGGGTACTAACACGACGAGACACATAAATATGTTCATACAAATCACTAAACACAAATAAATGTGTTACCCAAACGAGTGTATAAATTGTTTGACAGTGCATAAAATTTTTCCCTGGGTGGGTACCAAATCCGAGACCTCGTGACTCAAAGGCAAGAGTAGAATTCCACGCCACATCGGTCATGAATTAAAATAAAACTTTATTGAGATATTTTCTTTCTCATACAATATACATAATATGTAGTTTTAAAACACAAATTTTAATAAAAAGTAATTTATTTCCATACGCACTGTTTACAGTAGGTAGTAAAACAATGAACGGTCAGCTTTTATAAATTTTTATAAAACGTTCTACCGTTGAAAACAATATAATCACTTTGTGGGTAGGTACATGACGATATAACAATGTTTTTTCTAGATACTTCAATATTGAAGTTGTTGTTTTCAGAGCAGCGATGTAAAGGAATTACCTAACACGATGATTAATAATGGGGTTGACGGTTGTATCCACCATCAATCTTAATATTGCTCTGTGTAAAATCACCCTGAAAAATGTTTGATATCATTCTGTCTAGTCTTTTGTTACTATTTTTCGCATTAGGTACGATTAAGGATCAGTTTGATCCGTTTTCACCAGTCCAACTTTTCCCTTTACGGATGAGATTGTGTAATAGTTACATATTTTGTGTAACCAACATTACAATATGTTTATGTACATTGTATGAATGTGTAGGCGTCGTTCAGTAAACACGTCATTATACATCTAGATTTTAGATACAAGGGAAATAAATTACGTTTTGACGTTTTTATATTTATTTATCAGAATCAGACATATCATATTCTTCTTCATTCGTATAATGTCTTATATTATATGAAACGTCCCCTTATTATGAGACACGTGTCCATATTACATAGTGTTACGCCTATTCAACCGTTCATCCGTGTCTGGAGCTCATTGTTACTAACACACTCAATGATAAAATACCGCACGAGGTACATTACAAGTTATGTATTATGAAAGGTTCACAAGCATCTAGTGATGTACTTTACAATGTATGTATGTTATTCAGAAGAGAGTCTTCCTGCTAGCAGCCTACACAACGCACAACACCAAGTAATATCTATTATATCTGTTGTTAATGGAATAACATTTTACATGAAACAAGGCATATCCATTATGTGTGAAAATATGCCATTTGAATTATACCTAATTCATTTTTCAATTCACACGAGTTTTGTTTTGTTATAAACAAGAGTATAAGAGGAAGCGTTCGTGCTTCAAATTTAGTAAAAGATTTTTTTCCGTTCTGGGATATTCACATCCAGTTAACATTATTTTTAGCAAATTTAACTGAATATTAATGGCACGAATTAATGAAAACTGTAAAAAATTATGACACTATTTTCGTTACGTGTAATGAGAAAGATATTTTGTAAATATTTTATTAATTACAATTAACATCTTGTATTTTCATAACTTTTTGTTCCTACTAGCGTAGTCTTATTATGAAGAGGTTGACTATTGTGACAATATTCTTTATGGAAGTATACATTGTAATCAAATATTATTATTCTCCTTTAATATTGGCCGTGAGTTCTGCACAGTCAATAAAATTGATTTTATTGCCGAGATTTCTGCATTTCAAACTCTCTTGAACAGAAATGGGCAGTAGACTGTTTTATGACTGAGCTATGAATAAACTATATTTAGCGATAATAATATTTTATTAATTACAATTAACATCTTGTATTTTCATAACTTTTTGTTCCTACTAGCGTAGTCTTATTATGAAGAGGTTGACTATTGTGACAATATTCTTATGGAAGTATACATTGTAATCAAATATTATTATTCTCCTTTAATATTGGCCGTGAGTTCTGCACAGTCAATAAAATTGATTTTATTGCCGAGATTTCTGCATTTCAAACTCTCTTGAACAGAAATGGGCAGTAGACTGTTTTATGACTGAGCTATGAATAAACTATATTTAGCGATTATAATATTTTGTAATGCAAGAGAGCTAAATACGAGTATAATGTATTAATGTGGCATTTTCTCAGTTTGTCAACGCAACGAGTCTGGGCCATATGATGTTCGTGGATAAGGATTATTCATTATTTATGATAATTTAGTTTCAACGACTTAGACCGTATCTCTGGTCAATAAAATTTATAAAATACATATTCATTTTGTACGGATATTATAATACATTTTCATTGATTTTTAAATTGGTATTTATTTACAAATGCTTTGAATAAAATTTTCGTAATTTCTATTTATAACGAACCAGACTTTTTTGAAATAAATAAGCTGAACATTATATTCATGGTGCTATTCACTAGTACCTACAATAAAAATATTTTCATTCGAATGGAGTTAAAATCATTTTGCAAGTGAACGTCTTATTGTATTTGTGCGGAAATTCAAAACGGTATATTTTTATTCTTTTTGTATACAATCTTGGTTGCTCATCGCTCCACTAATGGAGATGATAAGTGTTACGTCATCCACGATATTACGGAGAAATGTATGGTAGCTTGCCATTTCTTTCAGAAAGGGTAGATACTTTAAACAATATTATCTCGCCGATGAGATAAACATCTGGCGAAAACATGCTACTCTCCATAACCGCGCTTATCTTACTACTTTATAAGAAAATTTTACAACATTAGTTTATCTATAATTTCATTCTTTCGTTTGTACATTCACGCCACAATGTAAACCTTAAAAGGCAATGTGTTAATGTGTTGTGTGTTCAGTATAATATCAAGAAATATAAATACAACTACCACTTTTGGAGATATTAAAGACTTTATACATTTTTTGGTATATTTTCTGCGGAGCACCCAGCACAGAACTGGCCACCCACTGTTTTCCGTATGTTTTAGAGTGTCACAAATAAAGCAGTGTTCGAAAAATAAAGATATTTGACATCTTAAATTCAGTGATGACGTTTGCCTTAGCTGTTTTACACACCTTACTTACATGTTTTTTTTAAATGCCTTAACATACCTTACTTACTTTAATACCTACTTTATTTTCAGTACCCAGCTTTGTAATGTACATTCTGCATAGTTTTCCATTTAAAAGTACATATTTTTGTCATCTGTTGTTTTCGTAAACTGTCATATCAAGGACGAGAATGAATCCTTAGGTTTCGATAGTAAAAAAAGATTAGGTATTTTTGAATCTTTGTCGAATGCAAAAATAAATCTCTGTTTTCTTTGTTCTAATTTACATGTTAATTAAAAATATACAGACGCTACCAAGATCGCTTCAGAGTAATTTATCTTTAAAGAAATGCATTGCTAGTTTATAAGGACAAAACTATACAATTATAATCAATTCAAATGCCACAAACAGAGTTTATCTACTGACAGAAATACTACTTTGTTTATCCAAGAGAAATAAATTTTCTTACTTGCACAAGTTAAGTAAAGCTAAGTTAATATACTTACACATATATTGTTGTATTTTCTCAACCAAGCTTTGAATCAAATAATTAAATTTGAGTCTAGATTATTCGGATTAAATGTTAAAGCACGAATTTCATATAGGCCGCTGAAGCGTATGCAGTATTTATCAACGGGCACGTATGAATCATAGTTGAATTAAATGAATTCATGAATGAAATTTTCATTTACCTTCACGAAATATTGATAATATTTGCATATAAAATAATGTATGATTGATATCAAAGTACATATATACGTAATCTTGCTTTATCCAGTGTTATTATTCCTAAGATTTATAAGGTATGTAATAAGTTGCAATAAGCTAAGTTTATACGTAGTAGGCAAATTGTTCATCAGAGTGATAATGAAGCTTGCATCTTCTCAAGATTATGCGAGTAATTTCATTTTGATCCAGGGATATGAGAAGATTAATTATACTAGCTACAAAACAGTATAAACATAAATTTGACATATTTTGCGATTAAATATTGATGTAGATAAACCTGAAGTCCTTCAACTTTGAGTTGGGAAGTATAAAAAATACTAATTGGTGAATATACGCCGTTACAACATTAACGAAAATATTTACATAGCCATATACATAAACATAATATTGTATACTTACAAATTTCTCCCGTCTCCACTTTGTTACTATAATATCTACTATACCCCCAACTAGTATTGTACTTACCACTACAACATCTTCTGTTTCCTCCCTTACCTTCCAATAGCACACTGTAATTTTTATTTTTTTATTACTCTTGAAAAGGTCAACAAGCGCAGTCGAAAACGTTAGTTTTAAAATATATAGATATATTGAAAACTTGAACAGTGTGTTTTTTTATAATTTTAAATTATTTATAATAAACACACGATATTACAAGTGTCTTTATGAGTTTACGTTCTGTTCTTATTTTATGACGATATTTTCTAACTACATACGTTATGTACTTTATTTGTTTTATTTATTATCGTATTTTGTTGTTTTAGCGAGTAAATAAAAGTAATAAGTTTAACTAATGGTAGACTAACTAAGACGGTAACTTACAGACTACGTAACTGAGACGTTAGTAAACGAAACAAATTATATTTAAAAATAATAATAATGCTAATAAAGAAGTATGTAGCGTTCAATGCTTTTTGTTGTGTGTTAACGATTTTCTATATACGTTAATGAAAGTAACATTACAATGCATATTTACTCATTACTCATCTAAGAAAATAATTAAATTTTAATTTGCACATTTTCTCATTTTTTTAAGATCTAGGGAATCAATTGAATAGTTTTTAAGTCAATCTATTTACCTTCAATGTCGCATGAAAAAATATTGTATGAATCGTTTGATTTTTAATTACTTTTTACAGTTTATTTAGTTTTTAGAAAGAATTCTACCATTCATTTTGTTTGAAAACTTGTTAATAAATATTTATTTTTAGTTTATAAGTGTCTGAACTTTTAGCTGTGCATAAGCTGCTAACCAACTTTTACACTGCTAACGAATGAACCTTAACGATGCGTCCAATTTTTTCTTATAAATATTTATAATATGTATGGATATTTTTTATAAGAGTTGAACCACATACGTACCACGTATAATACTGGGGGGCAAGAAATTCTGTAAAGACTCATGTGGTGTAGGAGCGGTGATTGTCATTGACAAAGTCAATTAACAGTTAATCAGAAAGAGGCTTCTTTTAGCCATCCCAAAGGTTTTTGATTTTTCCTTTAGAATGTTCTGTCCACTTCTATTTCAACGATATCAGTTAGGAAAGTTGAGGGTAACACGATTGCCATAATTTTTTTCTGAACGGAGAAGACTTGTTCCATTTTTCGTTCCATCCAATGTGGTTTTTGATATTTTAAAAGCAAATCTAACAGAAAATTTTCATTATGTTTCACATTAAATTGTTAAGGCTTAACAATTTTGACGTGTTGACTTGAAAATTTGAACAGGCAGATAACCATTGTCTACGTGAGTAGATCTTAAGGTGAGGCTAATAAACCCTGTGATGCTGGAGATGTTTTAAAAAAATTGAAATTTGCCTTATTGTGGTTCATAATGAAATCACTTTGAAACTATTTACTTCATCATTAATTTTGAATTTAAGGAATGTTGAGTAAAGTAATGAAAGAGCTAACAAAGTTTAAAAACATATTTTTCAAAGAAAATTATGAATTAGAAGAGGCAGGTGTATGAAAAAATTTATTATTGTTAGTCCATATAGAGTTATTGTTATATTATTAGGTATTATAAGTTTATAAAAGTTCCCTTCCATGAAGATTTCTCGAAGTGGGTATTGTAGATTCTCCAGATAAAAGATATCGAATTGGGAGTACGATGAAATTGGGATGAGTAAGTAAAAATGTTCAGCATTGAATGTTGAGACTGAAATTGAGGATGTTCCGGAAACGATCAGAGTCAGTCTTTCGGAATAAGTATACCGTTGATTTAGATTCCCCAAGTGAATTACAGGACAAGGGACAGAGTTGTGATAATGTAATACACAAAATAATCAGCGAAGAAAGAAAATAGAATAATACCCAAAGTTCAAATTTAGGTTAAAAACATTTTCTTCTGATTACATATATACAGACGACCCCTCATATTATCCCTAGATTTGCACTTTGTTGAGATAATCTACTCGAACATTGTAATTTATTTTAGCGCAAATAACTGTTCTCTCAAACTAAAAGTGTTATCGTTAAAATTATTTATTTTTCAACATAGTACATGAAATAAAATACTTTTTAGATATTTTTTATGCATCGGTTCTATTTCACAAAAAACATTGATTTTATTTTTGAAAAGGCTTCCAAAAATACTATAAGTTTATTGACATTTGTACTATTAATATAAGAGCAATAAAGGTCTGTTGGGTTTCATTGAGGAGAATAAGAGAGTGTGAAAATTAATGAAATATGATTATCAGAGGTTCATCAGACACTGGAGAAGGAACATGGGAACACCTAAGAACACCAAAGAACTCAAGCACTAAGACCCTTAGTGATAATGTAACTCCAAGTAAGCAATTAATCATGTCACTTCTACATTCCGACGAAAATTTACTTCGCTTCGTTCATCGACTTGAAGTGTGCAGTAAATAACATAGTTTGAATTTTTACCAGACTGTCTGAAACTATATTTACATTTTATTCTAACGATGAAAATAGTATCATTGCCATCATGTCAATTTATACTTCGCAAACAATTTACTGTATATTTGTTGCTGGGTGTATGTGTTTAATTATTTATTTATGTGTTCATTCTAATTATCTTTTGAATGGGTTAATGTTATCTAAGTGGTTTTCATCAAAGTTTTAATTTAATTATTATTAGTTTAATTAGCACAAATGACGAGACGACGCTTACTTACAATGGGATTCTCGTATTTTATCAATTTGTTTGTCATTTCAGTGGTGAACATAGTGCATGAATGTTATAAATATTTTTGTAGAATATATTTTTAAATGCCATTATCAGATTAGTCTGATTATAATCTAAAAAGTAATATTGGAAAGATTAGTATTTTGTGACAAAAATATGATTGCATAAAAGGTCGTGAGTTGGTAGATTTCTTCAACACTAGAATAAACAAAGGATTAATTTAAACGTCGGTTATAAAGTAGTTTTTTTTAATAATCTGTTTCGGTAATTCATGTTTAATATTTCATATGAAATAATTTAAATAATCGTTTACTTAATGATCTCTTGTGTATAAAGGATTTAGGTATATTCATACACTTTGTTTGCATAAAACATTAAACATTGTACCATATTGCGTCCCATTTAAATCTTCATAATTTGCTAAACTGTATATTTTACCAAACAATACTTAGGCGGTAATCCGTGAATTTTATGAATATAAACCTATATTTGAACTTTTTCACGCTAATAGGATTATGCGATGTAAGGCAAGATTCTGTGGCTCAAAATTTATGTTGCGTAATCCAATGATGTAAAGTTACATTTATACAAATTATGCCAAAGGATTTGTCTTATGTTTTTGCTACTAAAATCCCTACGTGAGGTAGGTAATATAGAAACGTTGTTAACGTAGATATATGTATGTGTCTTTATGTATTATAAAAAGGTACTTATAATTAGATATACTATTTCTTGGAATACGTAGGTGAGAATGTTAGATAGAACTCTGCAATAACTTAGATTTAACCTAAGTTTTGCGGTTGACAGAAGTATTGTACGATATTAAACTTTTCTTCGACTATGTCGAATCTGTTGGCAACAATATCTGATCTTATGGATTACAGATTTAATATCCTTGAAAGTTTATAAGCAATAAATCATAATCATGATCATAATTGTTAGACGTCAAACGTAAGTAAGTGCTGTATTTCACAAAATTTGCCTAAATTTATCAATTAATTAGTTATGTTACTTAACCCTTAACAAGATACAAACAATGAAAATTGTATTAATTATAAAATATTTTTTTCATTGATTTTTAATTTTTTATTATGAGACTGGTTTTAGTATTTTTTTTATATACTTTTACGACACATAAACAAATACAAAAAGTAATGAATTCTTTAATATTTTTTCCAATTTTTCATTCTTATTGACTTTTGTTATTGAATCAAGTGAACTGTGTGCTTGTATCACATATATTTTTTCTTTTTTTTTTGCATAGTAAAGTATCTAAATTATTGTTAAAGAAAACATTACTTGTTTTTTTTGTGTAGTTCACAGAAAAAAACTATGGAAAGTCTCAGAAAAATATTTCAATTATAATTCTCGATATGTTATCTTATAATGTTGAATTATTGACATTTGTTATTTATTGTATCCTTCAGTGTATAAAATTGGTAAATATTTGAAGAAAATATTATAGGCGATACATTTACATATCAACATTATTTAAGCCCATCGTATATTGGATAAGCTTATTCAGATATCATGGATATAATCCAAACATAATTTCCATATTGGTTCAACAACAGCCATGCTAAAATTCACCACCTATTTGAGCCGATAGTTTAGTTGCTTAATCATATGCCATCGTTCGTATTATTGACATAAAGTCTTGTTAATTTAGTTACCTACTTGCGGTATTTTAGGCGATATAGGAGTGTTAATATTATAATTATTATATTATTTATTTGCAAAGTACCTATAATCTCGTGATAGTAAGAGATTTTTAAAGATTACACATAATTTTTTTAAGTTAATATTTTAAGTTATTAATCAGAATATTGTGAGCTAGCAAGTGCGTGAGAATGAATTGATTTAATACGTGGTGCTTAAAATATTTCTCCGAAAGCATTGGATTAAACACAGATCTAATGAGTGCATCTTCGAAGAGCTAAACATAACGCGAGCGACTCTCAACTAGGGATTGCAATCCCGCACCGTTTTCAATCCCGCGGGATTTCTGCTGGATTGACTCCAATCCAGCGGGATCCCGCGGGATCCCGCTGGATTATTAAAAATTGCAAAAAATAACAACATCTTACTGTACATAATTGAATATAACATAAATAACTATACTATCATACATGAATTTGACATAACTAACTATAGGTACTATTAGTCTTTAATTTTTCTTACTAATTCATTATCTAATCAATCAAGTGTTATGGAACAAATTTTAAAATACCAAATGAAAAGTCACTTCTCTTTTTAGAAAAATTATTTAAAAAAAATAGCATTAATGGTGTTATCTTCCAAGATACTTCTTAAGGAACTACATATGTAACCAGCGACCGAAAAGGCTCTTTCTGCCCCCACACTAATTGTTGGTTAGATACTTGTATTGATAAAGTCGTGCAACAAATTCAAATACTTTTTTTTAACTCCATCACTTTTAAATGCTGCCATTTCTTTTTTCAATATTTTTTCGAAGCATTTCTCTTGTCCAGTTTCTGTCTGTTTAGTGTAATCTTCATTGTCTTGCTGCATTTCTTATTCCATTTGTAAAGTTAAATTGTTTTCCACATTCAGAGACTGTGACAATTATCTGCAATTACATCACCTACAACTACAAATTCTACATTTTGAGCGTCTTCTATAATGACTCGATGTAACATGTTTTTCATTTCTTGCCGCAACTTATTCTTTTTCGGCATTACAAATATTGAATTGCACGTTTTCAACTCTTAGTCATATTTTTTTGGATGCGGAAAATAAATCAACATAGCTGTAATTTCACTGCGTCTTTCTTTCACTCTTGCACGCAGCGCCCCGGATAGTACATCGCTTAATATTGTGTCTAGCTTCTCTAAAATAAATCGAAATGTTATATCTGCCGTTATTAGTGTAGACTCTCTTCTGCATAATACTTTACGACCAATTTAAAGGGCTGCAAGCTGTCAATCACGTTTTTGATTGTGTGCGTAAATTTTATGTCAGATGCTATGTCGATGAGAGCCTTCTCAATGCAAACTTTGGGACTAAAATCCTTCTAACATATCAAGCAAGCTGTTTTAGCGAGTGCAGCAATCTAGGATTAAGCATAATTCTTTTCCTGTTTCTTCTTTAAGTATTTTTGCAAATATGTATACTTGCGGATTCGCACATGCGGATCCGCAAGCATTTGCGGGATCCCGCAGACCCTAAAATTACGCGGATCCCGCTGGATTGCGGGATCCCACTTTGCTGGATTGCAATCCCTACTCTCAACTATCTGCAAACATGTCCCGCGATATTTTGGAAACGTCAATAGAAGGGACAGTGACAACTTGGAAAGCTAGTTATGACTGAGAGATAATGGAAAGAAGACAAGTTAGGGCTAAAGTTTCAACAAAATGGATATATAATGTAAAGAAGTACACTTCACGGGTGTCTGCACATTGCAGAGGCACGACGTTCAAGATTTTTTTTTTTTAAATAAAAGGTCATGGAGGAGATGAATATTATTGTTATGGAATCATTCAGAATTTTGCTTTAATAATGAATAAACATATATTCTGAAAAATATTTTTGTACAAAATTTATTTTATTCAAGATCTAACGATGAGTACCTAACATGTATATATATGAACTCCAACTTCTGTGCTTACACAAACTTTTATTATTATTAGTTGAATACTAAATTGTTTCTCTATAAAGTAAAATACACTAAACAAAGTTGGTCCTATATAAACATTTGATTCAGAATCTAAATTACCTAACACATATATATTACAGTATGTCCTAAAAAATACAAACATATCTCTGAATACTCGTATAACGTGATGATGTGATTAGGTAAGCTTAATTTGGTGTCGAAATTATCTTTTACTATCCCTACTATACTATCAAGGCATAACCTACAAGTGGAGCGGATCACAAAAAAATCTTTATTTTTTCAAATATATGCGTCTATAGGACTATTCTTAACACGTGTTTATATTTTATTTATAGTTTTTACCAACATATAAAATATCAGCCCAAATAATACGGGCCCAGGTCTAATCACAAAAATATTAATTTATAAGTAACTTGTTTGTATACCAATATATATTTGAAAATTCTTACACAATGACAATGAATAACTTAATCACATTTCATTGATTTCGCAAGCGGAACTGATGCTAATATACGCTAGGATTAAGTCAGTAAGAATTCAAAAAAAATATTTACTAACAATATATAGTTAACTGGGTCAAAGTTCGTAAAATAAATTATCCAATGTCGTATATATTTAAACTTACTTTGTATTTATAGTCTTTTGGTTTCGCCGGCAGATGTGGAATATTTTAATGAATGTTGCAGCCGCAATTTAAACCCGTGGATTAATTTGAATTTTACCTCTCTTCTCTATCTTTCTACCTTTATTCTTAGTGTGGAGAACTCCCATAGACGTTATCTTATCCTCTAGGAAGCTTTCAACCAGACTATTTACACATTTACTCCTTTGAATATTCTACGATTAGATGAAAGTTTAATAGAAAAAAATCTCAAAGTTGAGCTTCTTATGTTATAAAACGTTCGTAAAAGTTAAAAATGTTAAATTAACATTTCTATAAAATCGGGAAAAAACATCTCCTAGAAAAATACCATTAATATATTCAGCCTCGCGCAGAGACAGATTCATAATTAATTTAGTCAAAGGTTTAATTGAAGGCCGTAGTAATCCTTTTGTGTTCAAGAGATCATTAATAATTGATTCACTTGATATAATTTTTATCATCATCATATTTTTTTATATTATGAACTATTTTTATAGATCGAGCTAGCCCCAAATTGTGATATTAATCTTGTATTATGCGTAGGTACTGATTGGACGAAACAGATATTGTACATGTACATGTATCACAAAATTGCAAAAAGGTCATTTTCTATTTGCTTTGAATGGAAATTGAACCCGGGACCATGTAACTCAAAGGCAAGAGCGTTATCTAATTTCTTTTCAGCTAACTAAAACAATAAAAGTGTAAATGGTATCTCTCTGAGGCCTAATGTCTAACGCACTTGACTTGTGACACAGAGGTCTTAGATTCATTACCTAGTGCTAATATAGAATTTTCATTAAATGCTTTACACTGAAAAATACAGATACAGTTGGGTGGACGAATTTGCTATACGGCAATGAGTACAGCCAGTTGCTCCGAATAGATTGATAAGAGAAAAAAAGTAGAATGTTGAATGTTGCCATGGCGCAAAGCGCTTTATAATTTATTGTCAGAACAACTAAATTTTCTCTATTTTTCTAGAAAAGATTCATCATGGATTCATATATCTTGTAATTGTATCATGTGCTTCGTGATACATATCAAATTCAAATTTATTTGTTTAAGAATAGATATACAGTTTTTACAATAGTAATAATTTTCTGTATATAAATACACAGTAAAATATAATTATTTCCTTCAAATTTGAGCAGAGCTGGTGCTTTGAGGGATAATATTTCATTATTACATACACGTGTATTTGCTCATAACAAGAATCTTCAGTAAACTAAAATAAATACAATTACACAGTAAAATAAACTAAGATAAATAAAATGAAAATAAATAAAATAAACAGTTTTTCACAAACAACAAAGGACCGTTCAATAATCACTGGCAGACCAAGAATAATAAATTAGTCAAGAGTACGGCACAATTACAAATCAAATCATAGCACTTTATCTCAACGCTTTTTATAAATTTAATTTAAACGTTGTGATTTTTTGAGTGCTGGAATTAGTCCGTTTTTGAGACTGTTGTACTCAATATATACAATACCACATAATATTAGCAGCTATCTTTCAATTCACATTACATAACTAAGTTAATATAATCCATATTATATTGGCAAATATAATATGGATTGAAGGTTTTCATGACGATCGTCTCTATCTGGTTGTTCTTTTTCAGGTTTTTCATGTCTAGTTTTCATCTGTCGACGTTTCGGTTCATATTCTGGCCCCATCTTCAGAATGTTCATATTCATATCCTGAAGACGGGGCCAGCATGTGAACCGAAACGTCGAGGTAACAAATCCAGACACGGTTAACCCGAAAAACAACAACCAGATTGGCAACTATAATACTATGTTAAAGTTTGATTAAGACAAATTTATCGAATAAATTCGAAATTTTAATTAACATGTTTTCAGAAATGAATAAAATATAATATTCGTGATTGTTTTATTTTGCACGCCAAAATGTTACAATTAAAAGCATTGTTTGATGAACATAACTTCAAACTTACATTATATCTCCATGGAGTGAATAGGTAAATGTTGGAAAATTCAATTCGAATATACAGAGCAATATAGGTACATATTATTTACAACAAAAAAATATTTACGGATTTTATTGTTATCACACTATGTAAATTTATTCATATGAAGCTTGCCAAATTCATTTTAAAATACGATTGATTAATCATTTATTTTTGAAGAAAGAAAACCTTTCCAAAATACTCACACTAATTAAATTGATTGGAATTTTTGTTTGTTTAATAATAATGATTGTTCGATTTTCAATTAATTTAAATGTCTGTACTACTGTGATTACCAAATATTTATTAGCTTGATTAAATACATTCTTTATTAAAAAAAAAGAATCCAGTTGTCTTTGATTGATTCAACATTATTTGATTTAAGTGAGTCGTTTTTCATCAAACGAAATTCTAAATCTAATATCAAAATGACTTTATTTTTTTGTTGACAAACAGAACCCCGCGCGAATGAAAAAGTCATGTAGGCATTTTTAGATTTCACGAATCTGGTTTATTCGTGTCAGAATTTATCTGCATGTTTATTCATGCTAGAGATATTCGTGTCAGAATTTATCTGCATGTTTGACTTTGTTGGGGAAATTAAAAGCCACGTACATGAGCGGAATTTACTTTTTGCTTCCAATGTTTTTTCTTCGAATGATGTTAATGTTAAAATTTAAACCAACTATACACTCATGCATTGTCAAGGGTGGAGTAGGCAGAGAGAATGGAACGCCATGTGGAAATATCCTTTAATACTTCTTTCGCTTCCTCCTCGTTCATCTAGTTTCTCAATGAAAATTTGATCCACGTGGTTAAGCCTTGTAGTTCTTGGATATCTACGTTTTCTCATACCTCCACCTTATGGTAGACTTATACATATTTTTTATAGTGCTATATAAATCATCTTAGGTGTTATGAGCATGTTAATGATATAAGTCCACCAGTGCACTCTACAACGATTTGTAATTCCCGTAATACAGGGGAAACGATGGTTCCGGTTCGGTCATGTTTTGAAAATGTCTAATGGCTGGACACAAAAAGCACAGTTTTTTCGTACACAAGGGTTCCAACGTACTTCTTTCAGAGTATTCCTATGACAACAAGAGCAAATGTGTCACCTCTTCCTAAGAATATCTTAGGAAGAGGTGACACATTTGGCGGATAGACGCTCTGAATGAAAGAGACTGGCTTCTGCCTATTAAAAGGCATATTTCGTCGCATATCTATACGTTTATATAAATAATGGAAATATGTTATTAACAATACTTAACGTATTTATTATATTATCTACACAGGTGTCGCAAATAAAAAGAAGAATATTAATAACAATCTCAATGTTCTTGAATGGACCTTATCAGTTTAAAACATACACGTGTATTTGTGGGCGTTTGTTAGTTATATTATATTTCAAAGCAAGTTACTTCGGTAATTCTGAATTTGATATTCCAAATTCTATGTCATTGATTTGTTAAGGGATAATGTAAGTCCAGGAGATTTTCTAACATCTTTTTGTTTTCAAAAGTTGATGAATATCTGGTACTATGTAAATTTCCGTCTCCTATGAAAATGTTAATAAATATAACTTCTGCCCTTTTTTATTAACAAAAATATTATAACAAAACCGCACAGCTTTCACAGTAAGCTAAAAAGTATATGTATTTATTAGGTTCTAAGCTATTTTTAAACTTACCTAAAAACTGCAAGTGTCTGTAGTCTCTAAGATATTTTTAAATTATCTGATATTTTACGAGTGTCCAATAATTGAAAAAAGTTTCACATAGATCATGATACGAAAATGACATCAGGGATTTGAGAAGTTGGTGGGAAGGGATTAACCAATTGGTATGCTCCGTATAAAATAGATTTTTTCTGCTATGTAATGTTAAAGGTCGAATGACGATATGATTTAATCTAAAAATTACACGTGTGTCATTGGTAGTTAATAAAAGACGTGAGAGACTGTATTTTTATACTCATGAATGTTTCCTTTGATTATTTCAGTAATTAAAGGACGTACTTTTGATAATTTGTTAGGCAATCTATTTATTTTTGACCATCCGCCATCCTCACTATGAATATTTTATGATGTACCTTTTCGTTTAAGTATAAGGGATGTTATAAATAAAGTAATAACGACAGAATACTTTGCTTATGAATATGTAATTTTTATTATGATTACCTTTTAACTTTTGCTTTTGTATGACGTTTAAATTCATGCTTTTTATTAAATATAGGCTTATGACATTGTTCACATAACCGGAGAGTAATGTTTTTATGTTGATTGTGATCAAAGTGTATGAAAAAGTTTGGAAAAGTTATATGTCTAATAAAGGATAAAACTAGTAACTAAGACCATTGAGAAGTAATGAAAACTTGTAAGGTTAAAGGTTAGATAAATGTAGTGATCTACGCAAAAGGGCGCAAACATGAGAAAGCAGTGTTAGAGTATTTACTAAAGAAATATTCAATATTATTTTTAATTTATTTATTTATTGAAAATAGCACCGCAGATTTTAATTCATATGTAATAGTCCTATTCATAATGTTTTTCATGTATGATAAGCTAACGTTTTATGTTAGCCTATATATAACTGGTCCATTAAACTAATTGAAAGTTGACAAAACTGTGTGATTCAAATCAATTTTATATGGTTCTTTTATAAATATTTTATATTCTATTCATTGCAATACTCTTGTATTATTTTTTAAAACATTGCACATTTATACGAGTACTTTCACAATTTAAAAAGGTCGGCTACAGATTTACATTTTTCAAGGCAAAAATTTGTCCACCCTATCAAAATGTTCCGTAAAACGCTGTTTGTTTAGTCTCATATTGTATCACAACCCCGTGGAGCAACCGATTGAAAATAGGTCTTCTTCTTTTTTCCAATAGTTTTGATTATCCTGTAAAAATTAGGTGTTAA
This sequence comes from Athripsodes cinereus, assembly GCA_947579605.1. Lineage (NCBI taxonomy): Eukaryota > Metazoa > Arthropoda > Insecta > Trichoptera > Leptoceridae > Athripsodes > Athripsodes cinereus. Next base: position 17,756,480 of record OX388329.1, read on the forward strand.
TTTTTTTTATATCCTAAACTCAACAGCTACGTAGGTATATGCCACGAATTCTGTATGTCTTAATCTTTTGTTGACACAAATAGGACAGTTTGAATGTTTATCACATCTGACTGGTCAGTAAGCTACCTTGCATGTGGTATTTGACGTGATTGTATAGTAAAATTGATGTTAACGTAAACAAAGAGGTATACCTTTTTCCTCTAATGCTTATCTTATCACCTTCTATAGGGTAGCGATGTTTCATGAACGTCACAGTACTTAATAAGAAAATGATTTCTAGGTGGCAATATATGGACAACTTAATCAAATACCTTACAATATATAACATATTTTAGGGAGTTTTTTTGCTTTTCTTTTTTATCAGTGTACAAAATATTTGATAGACTTTCTAAGACACTTGTGAATGAATGTCCGTTGATTATGAAATGATCGGTTAAATGCCAAAAAATGTAATTTATATAAAAAATATTTTATACTACGTCAATGTTAAAATTGCCAGAAAATTATAAACATCAGTTTACTTTTATGTAAAATGAGAAAAAAAATTGTGGTGTCAAAGCGTGTAAAGTCAATAATGTAAAATATTTCAACAATGAATTATTTTAACCGTTAATTAAATTTATTTTAATAAAACGCGAGTGCAAAACACCACTACCTTTCTTGACGTGGCTATTTATTTTAACAATGAAATGTATTAAAACTATATACAACACTTTTTACGCATTTCATTTACAAATTAAAATGGGTGATATTTTCTCTACAACTTTTTCGATACTTTATAGCTTCCAATATTGCGGAATAATTTATGAGGTAAACGTGAACCTGAAATCTGTTGATATATTATCATATTCATAAGAGAATATTGACAAAATTTATAATATTTTACCTTCCTTTTTCCAATAAAATGTCTCTACGGATCTCCTACTACCGTATACAATATATTATATATTATATTGTGTCGTTTTTCTCTATTATGATACCGTTAATTTACTCTCCCTTTATTCATGAGTCCCCTTATTTTCTACCTGACCAACATTGTGATACCGCTTGATCATTCGTTGATAAGGGTCTTTATCTTTTTTTGACGAGACGCACATTTGGGAACCTCTGTGAAAATAGAATAATGAACATTACATTTTGATTATATTGTATATTTTATTATTTGTCCATAATTAATAATTTCAACAAAATGGTGAATACTTTAAACGTTAGGTAAGAAAAGTAAATTATATTTCCTTAACAAGTTCCAATATCTTCTTTAAATATGCTTCTTAAATTCGTGCATTCTTTATTGATTACATTTTAATATTGTAATATCACATAAATTGAGGTTTAGTCGAAGATAAATTTTATTTTACGAGCATATATTTGTATTTCAACATGACTTTATTATTTATATTAATTTTAAATATTTGTTTCTGCCAAAAAAACTGCTGCCTAAGTGTATCAGCTAAAAAAATATTACACCGACATTTTACGTAATAAACTAGACTATGCACTTTCTTGAAAACATGCCACCTGAGAAAGTTATTGGTAGAGTGCTGTCCATTTCTATAGTTATGATGTATTGGCAATGTGTTAGAAAAGGACTTCTCTGTACCAATTGCTATCTCACATGGTTTGATTTATTTTTCATTGGAAATAAACCTTATTGCTTCTTCAGAAAGAAAGTTTTTGCTTGTAGGTAATTTGATCAAAAGTGCACAGTCTTTTCTTGTAAAATGTCATAAGTTTAAACTGTTTAAAGGGTAAATACTAAGACAACTTTAATCTTTGTCCATCCCTCATTCCCGAGGATCCTGACTATCACGTTTCGTTCTATAGACCATCCACATATTCACCTCAAGCGATCGCTATGTGCAGAGCCCCATGCAGTGAGTTCCTAGTGATCTCCTTAATTTGGTCGCTCAATCTTGCTGGTAAATGGCCCCTTCCACGTCTCTCTTCCACAGCCCGACTTATTATTAATCTTTCCAGGTTGTCAGGCACCTTGTGTCCGCAATATCGCAGGGCGTACTGTTTCATATAGTTGAGAGTCGTTTGGAGATGTTTAGCAAATTTATCTTGTGTTATACTGCTAATCTAAATTAGGTATGTACTTCGAAACTTTGTAAATTTTAAATAATTTTGGCAAAAATACAAATTGTGTGGGAAATGGCGTGCAAAAGAGATATCAAAAAAAGTTTTATGTGAATTTAGAAATATTTGAAAACTTCACTTAAAATCCATAAAAAAGTGTGTGAATCATGAGGTATACGACAAAAAGAAATATAAGTGGAACTAAATGATATTTGCATATATTGCATTGTTGGGGGCATTTCGATTTGATTTCCATACTGCGTCGGATTAGGTTCTGTACCACTTTGCATATTTTCAATTTACATCATATCAAGGAAATCAATTTTAATTATGTAGGTACGTTTCATTATGTTATAAAAGTGTTTTAATATCTGTCATTTGAAGAGTGGCATACATTCATAGAACATGTGTTCCTTTATTCCTAGAAAATAATATTTAATAATCAAATATTCATGAAAAGGATTAGGTACATTCCAAATTACATTTTTTTTACTTTGACAATATTATTATTATTATTATGTAGATAAACTTAATACATAAAAGGATATTTCGTTTTGGAATTAGTTAACGAATCTAATATTACAGAAAGAAAAGACGATTCAGCTTACTTATGAAACTTTTGTTAGTACCTAGTTATCATGGGGTGTACTAAATGATCTCTCAAAAGGATTAACTAATGACAAGATACCTACTCAACTAACGACGAAACCGTCAAGTAAGGAATATTGGATTATATCTCATTTTCGCTGTAAATATTGCAAGGGTACCTACTCATATAATCTCAACTCTCAAAACAAATTTGGGAAAAAATAAAAATATACAAACACCCATATATAATTATTATATCTTTGGTTTTGTGATGTTTAAAGTAAATAAAATAAAATAAAAGTAAACAAATTTTAGGTTTTCTTTAAAAAATATTGGTTATACCGTTCGTATACGTTTCATAGTTCTGGTTGTTTTTTTTCAGTACAATAATAACAACGTTCATTGTATGAATGATTTGTCTAGGCCACTGGAAAATGCCGCAATATCATTGATAATATGTTCAGAAAATAATTGATACTCAACTAAATCTTGATACTTAATAAAATGATAGCGATTTTAGCTAGTATTTTCTACGAATATCAAAATTCTGATTGTATTTTCATATTAAAATATTTGATTTTATAAATAAACTATAAACGGTTTGTAAATATGTAATGAAACTGTATGTAATGTAATGAAACTGTATGTAACACAAATAGTTTTATTATGTAACGAGTAATTTGTGATAGTATAATAATTATTTATTCTAAATGCAATGGCGTTAAATACGGTGGAATATTAACAATTCATTAATACTCAATGATTTATTATACTCTTTTGCAATTAATATCCATAAACATTTCCATATTTAATACTTAAAGCAGAATCACATTATTAATAATTATAGCAATGTATTATTTGAATCAGGAAATTTATCCAGTGATTGTATTAAATTACAACCGTATCATGTTAAAGTACGATGCAACATATTCCCGAGGTATCAAATTAATGTTGTAATGTATAATATTTTATGTAAATAGTTAATAATATATCTACTATGATTTTATTTATATTGAATATTTATTTTCACAATATGAAATGTTCAGAATTATATTGTCATCATTAAAATGTACTAAATAATAATTAATATTGTCAAGAAGTCGTATTATTAAAATGTTAGTAGGTACATATAATTTCTCTTCTAAGAGATCCTTTGATATTTTAGACGCTTGATAAAATGTAGGTAATGTTATATTATTGTTATGTGTTCGGAATATTTATTTAGAAATATAACTATTCAATAACGTTTATAATGAATGGTTTCTATAACAAGTATCCGAATCTTGTGGTCGTGTAAGAAGATTCCCACACATGTGGTTTGCGTCAACTGGTTTAGTTTTAGAATATTAATTGAAATAATTGAAGCATGATTAGAACCACCTTTCTCATGTAACCCATATTATTTGTTTGTCATTAGTTAGATAATTTATAATATATAAAGTTATAAAACTTACAAGATTTAGAAACTGAGAAATTATTTATATCCCAATAAAACACATGATACTGAAGTAATGAAAAATACTACCCACACTATAAACTAATATTTTATTAAAACTTCTAAGTGGCTAAACTTTGGTCAAGGGACTTTTCATCAGAATTTTGTCAAAGTAACGGAAACTTTAAGATCTTTATTCTATCCGAAGAATTTTGGCATTGTTTCTCGAGATAAGTGTTTTTTACATAATATAAATTAAGGTCACAATGGATAACTAATAATGGATAACTTATTTTTAAAGAAATAATTAAATTACTTACTTTGGATTGTATCATAATGAAGTATGTAACTTTTCATAATTATTAATCATCATCATCATCATCGCCCTCAACGCTCCTCTCGGGAGCACAGGGCAGAAACCAGCCTCCTCCATTCAGAGCGTCTCTGTGCCAATTGCGTCACCTCTTTCCACGACATTCCTTGCGCTCTGAGAAGATTAAATTATTAATGGGACATGATAAATACAGCAACTGAAAAACAGATAAAATAGTGACGTAAAATATTTTCCAGGGTTATTAAATAGGTATACATAAAATTCATTTTAATATAAACTACCCCCATTAAAACAATGTTCCACGTAAAATTTCTGTTCAAGCTATTTTTTTCTTTTTTGTCTCACCGATTTATACTAATATAATCCGTATTTATGTATACTCGAAGTACATATCGTTATTGAGAATAACTTTATATTCTGTGTTTTTTCTTCACAAGATACTTAAGTTTTTGTCTTCCTTTCATATAAAAGTCTTTTTGTGTTTTTTTTTAGTATGTACGCAAACATAAGATGCTGATCCTTATAAATCCTTTGTAAGTTCTCTATAGAAATTATGTATTTGGAAAAGAAAACAAGCTAACATTTACAGTGTCACAAATATGAAAGAGGTGGTTCAAAAGACACGTAAAATATAAATATTATGCTGATAAAGTTGGCAGCTGCTTTATTATATTGTACACGCTTTATTTTCCCCCGTGTGTTATGAATCTTTTATTCTTCATGCTTGCAGCATTTCATCAAAAATGAGAATATAAAGGAGTTAAATCATGCATTCATTATCATAGAATCTATGGGACTTTGAAAGTGCTTTGGGTTTTTTAAAAACTCGCTTTTATATGAAACTAATCAGACATTTTGATTTGAGAACAAAATTTACACAAAGTAACATTTTCATGGAACGAGGTGATGCATATAGCTCACAGGAAATCTAGAGGAATGTAGAACTATAAAAGTATTGCGTCTTTGAAGTCGTGTTGTATGTAATTAACCATTGGTTAACAATTTGTTTAATTATCATGAAATACTAAATTGCAATCTACTTTGTGCATTCAAATAATCAAATGAGACGTCACGTCGTGTGATAACACTTGTTTAATATGTTTTGATAAAAGTATAGTAATTTATTTATATGAATAGCTCATACTGTATGTAATGTAGAAATATAAACATTTTTCTTTTTCGTTTCTAGATGTAGATTGGTTTAAAAACACAAGAAATATGAGATTCACCAAATGTAAAATAACGAATTTCAATCTGATCAAGAAGATTAAATCTATACTACTTGTATGACTTCTATATCTATATATACCTAATATTATCTCCCCTCTTACATAGTTTTACGAAACCTTGTCGTGAAAGCACTGCAGAGAGTAGAAACGTGGAATATTATATGTGCGCATGAAATATTCGTGGTGCTGGAATCTAAAAATATGAGAAATTCTTTAGATGGGTCAAATATACATCTATATGGACAATACGAATCACAAAGTTAGGTATATGAGGTTTTCGTAATAGTATGAGATGTGAACTGTTAAATACACAATTTATTATCAAAAGCTTGTGAAAAACATACTTAAAAAAAAAAAATGAATATATTCGTAAAAAAACAAGTGTGGCATTTCTAAACGGACCAATTTGATTGATTTGTAGGAGAGTTTATTGATTTTCCTTATTCGTTTAAACATTTTCATATTTGGGTCAGTGTTATTAATTCGCAATATAAAATTGATTAATTGGCATGAAAATGTAACGAAAAATCGATTTCGCCATCGCGATATTTTTCCAATAAAACTGGAATGAAGTCGTTCTTGTGACTGAAGTCGCTATATTTTAGTATTATATTATTATCTTCAAAAAGGATAGTAGCATTACGTGGTAGTTATGTATATTCAGCCCCGTCTTGTACCCGGATGAATACAATTTTTTTATTAGTTTGCGTTCTTTCCAAACAACTGTTGGTTTTCTTTTTGCACTCTATATTTTCTTTTGGTTCTTTTCTTTCATCGGTTTTGTGATAACCAATTCGTTAACTAACCAAACTTTTAACATTATGAAGACTAACATTTGAAGGTGTTTTGTATGTAGTTTGAACAATAGTCATTTTTTTTAGATTTACGACATGCATGCTTAGTGTCACATTTTGTCCTAATTTATAATAGAAAATAATAATGCTTAATGTGTATCAAATAAGAATGATGGAAAAACATATTTTCATCTGATCATATTATTATTTTCGGTATATTTATATTATTATTTCTTTGTACTCTAGACACTCTTTATAGGTCTCTCGTGAACGTTCAATAGGAATATTAAACTAAGAAACCTTTTTTCATTTGATATTCTAAGTAAGAGAAAAGATCTGAAACACAAATAACAAGCTATCACGTTTCTTTTCTTCAAACTATTTTCCCCGTCATGGAAGAAGTCAATGGGTCGAAATGTAAAAATACTCTTACTATACTTTATTGTTGTTCAGTTACTTTGCCAGCCTTTGAATAACTATATTAAAATGTTATAACTTCTTGAAGGTATCTAGTACTAAAAATTCTCACACTTCGTTTTATTGAATATCCAACAGATTTTAAAGTTAAAAGTGTGATATTTGTTTGAAAGTTGTATTCTTTGTATATATTTTTTGTTATTTATTTATCGGTGATCTGATAAATTTGTATGATTATTGACATTTATAATTTATTTTATTTATAAGATTAAAAAGCTCTTATATTATATATATATATATATGGACAATTTGTAAAGCGCCGTTTACTCATAACATGACCTCAAGGGCGCCGTTTATCGTATCCATCACCCGAAACTTCCAGCAAAATGGTGTGTCTTCAGTCCTCTTTTAAAACTCTCTCCATTCACCTCCTCTCGCAGACACAGAGGCAGCTTGTTCCAACATCTGGGACCCGCAACACTAAACGCTCTATCTCCAAAGCCTGTTTTGCGAGATCGAGATGGCCCAACAAGTCTGCATTTTGCCTCACCCTGTGCTGAGCGAAGCATGAGCCGTCTTTCACTGATGGTTTATTGAATAGTCGATATATTGTGGTTTTTATGATATTGAACCTCAAAAGTTAATAAAATGAATAAACCACGTAGGAGGCTGGTAACTGCCTTATGACGATGAGAGGAACGCTAAAGAACGAAAAATGAAAAAGTAATAAAACCCTTTTTATTTGCTCCTTTAATCTCATATTAGAAATACTAATCTATCGATCGTACCTGCATGAATAAAGGAATAATCGGCATTGATAAAAACTTTTACATGCTCGTTAAATGGGTAATCCATTATTTAAATACAAAACTTTTTTAGTGATCGGGAGTTATCGGGCTATTAGCTTGCTGAGCTCAATAGGGAAACTGTATGGTAGAATTTTGATTGAGAGAGTACGAAAGATAACTGAGTGTAAGATATGGGATGCGCAAGGAGCTTTTTTGAATGGCAGAGGGTGCACCGATCAGATCTTCTCCCTGCGAACGGTTATAGAGAAGTTTCTGGGTAAACACCAGAGGCTTTTTTGTGCGTTCGTGGATCTGGAGAAAGCATATGATCGAGTGGACCGTGAAAGGTTGTGGCGCGTGTTGTCGGAGTATGGGGTGAGCAGCCGGTTGATCCGCGCAATATCTTCACTTTGAATGTTTTTTAAATATTCTACAATGCACATCCGTTACTTGATTTTTTAAAATCGCGATCGATTTCGGTAAACCTTTACCATTGACGAGCGAGATAATACTGACTAATATTTTTGTTAAAATATCTACAAAAACAAAATAATTGAAAACAATAGCTGCACCTGTTAAGGATTAGGCATTGTAAACATTGTGAGAAGAGGTGATTTATAATGATTTATTACTTTATTTACAATATTTACGTTTGAATTCAAAGCTTTATTAATTTCTAATGTTTCCAAAGAACATAGTTTAAAATAATTATTAATATTTGTATATTTAAAGGAACTATTTGTTTTTACGAAATTGTGACAATATCTTCACTTTACGTGGGAAGCTCCGCTTGCGTGAGGGTAAATAACACTCTCTCGGAGTGGTTTGTCCTCACCAAAGGAGTGAAGCAAGGTTGTGTCATGTCTCCGTGGCTGTTCAACCTATTCTTCGACTACTGTATGCGACCTGTGAAAGAGATGGATGTTGGTGTCGAGCTGAATGGGTTTCGGGTGAATGCATTGATGTACGCAGACGATTTGGTGTTAATGGCTGAGAGTGAAAGGGACTTACAAGAGATTGTTACGTGTGTGTATGATAGTTGCAATTTGAATGGTTTGAAAATGAATGTTATGAAGACAAAAGTTCTTGTTTTTGAAAGAGAGAATGAAAAAACGATTTGCGAGATTAAAGTTGGTGACGAATGTTTGGAGCAAGTAAGTGAGTATGTATATTTGGGAAGTATGTTTACGAGGGATGGAAGATGCGATGGGGACATTGAAAGAAGGAAAGTGGCCGGTGCTAGAGTAAACGGTGCACTTCGACCCATTGTCAGCAATGACAATGTGTCGAACATGGCTAAAATGCTGGTGCACAATACCATTCTGGTACCGTCACTTACGTATGCAAGCGAGACATGGACGTGGTTGAAGAAGGACGAAAGTGGAATAAATGCAGTAGAGATGCGATCGTTGAGAAGAATGGTTGGTAAAACGCTGCGTGATAGAGTGAAGAATGAGGATATTAGAAGAATGAGCGGATGCAAGAAGAGTGTTGTGGACAGAATGCGCGTGAATAAACTACGGTGGTTTGGGCATGTTGAACGAATGAACGAGGTAAGAATGACAAAGAGGATATACTTATCTGAAAGAAAGGGTGTGAGGAAACGCGGGCGTCCGAGAACCACGTGGCTTGATCACGTGGATCAAATTCTCAAGGACGGCCGCGTGTTGAGTAAGAGGAACCGACGTGCGTGTATGAGGAACTGTATGAATGTGGAGGAAGCGAAGGAAGTGTGTAAAGATAGATCTGTTTGGCGTTCCGTTCTCTCTGCCTACCCCACTTGGGACATGGCGTGAGGGTAAAGTATAGTATAGTACTTTTTTAGTGCCGTGAACATTTCATCATATGTCGATAAAAACGAAACTTTTATAATTCTTATAGATATGAAATAGGTCCTGGCTGGGACATGTTTTGAGAATGCCTAATGATAGTTGGCCAAAAAGAGCAATGTTTTTCCGTCCGCAGGGGTTCCGTCGGCCCGGGCGTCCCTCTTTCACAATACACCGTTCCTATGACAACGATATCAGAGCGCAAGGAATGTCGTGGAAAGAGGTGACGCAATTGGCACAGAGACGCTCTGAATGGAGGAGGCTGGTTTCTGCCCTGTGCTCCCGAGAGGAGCGTTGAGGGCGATGATGATGATGATGATGATAGATATGAAAAAGTGTTTTATGATGTTATCAAGTTGTCCATTTTTGATCAACAGCGGAAAACTTAATATTTAATTATAAATTTGTATCACAATTTTGTACGCCGTAAGTAGATGTAACAAAATGGGCGTAAAACAGCCTTGAATGTTATAGGCTCATTTCCACTTTTTGGCTTTGGGAAAATCATTGAAAGGCAAATGGAATGGAAATAATAATTTAATAAGACGTAAATTAACTAGGTATGTATTAAAATTTGTACTATTTGTACATACATATTTAAACTTTTTGATTTAAATGCGAAGATCACGACGTTATCAGAATCTTCTGCCCTATTAAATTGTTATAATATTCACAACTACTCTAAACGCTTTTACAACTTTGAAGTATTTCGAGTATTGTATAATATTGTTAGAAGTATTTGAATTATTATATTGTTAACGTTGTCGCTTACTACATAACTAATGTAGTGAAACTTCTTCATTTACCTTAGTAAAGATTTCAAAGGGCAAATATGTTGTAGATACGTGTCTCTTGGTTGCTGCAAATTTAGTTTGTGGTTTTCCTTTACGCAAGTATTGAAATAGTTTATATTATTATTGTGTAGAAAGGATAATGAGAATTTAATGAAGTGTATGCAGATGTATCTATGTATTATCGGCATATGTTTTTCCTCTAATATCAATCTATGGCTACAGCAAGTTATTCGATTTACGGTAAAATAGTTTCTTATGAGCTATGTAAGTTTGAGCAGAGACTTGAGAATGAATATTGCTCCTGTTAATTAAATTATCGATAAGATAGAAACTCTGTATTATGCTTAATAAGAGGGTTCAGTACAATTACATAATCTATCCAATGCCTGTATAAATAGTTTGGGCTAATTGCTAATATATTTTACACGAGTGGGAATACATACGTATAGAATTTTATTTAGAATTCTTATTAGTTTTGAATTCTAAACATTTGTTGCTGATTGGTCGAATAAGCAGCCGATAAAGTATTGAACTTTTCAATTCAATTTATTCAATTATAAACAATACCACAAAACAGCAACTAAGGTTGCTGGTGTCAGAGGCGTGCAGTATTACAAATCTGGTAAAACAATTCATAAATTAATTATTTGATATTATAGCAAAATATAAGACACCAGAGCAAAAAATCACAGAACAGCAACACTATTAACTTAATTGTTCCGGTACCATTTAAAAGGGAGATCGCGATCCATTTGAGATCTGAAATATGAGATCCCAAAGAGATGGTTGCTTCTATGGTTTGCATTAAGCGTTTCTCGATCAGTGGACCTTACATCGTGACAGTGAGAATGGTGGAATTGGTGAACGTTGTCCATGGACACCGAAAGTGATCACTTAAGCCAACCTAGAGCCAATTCGTAAGCGTTGGGACCTCTTTCTCACTTTACATTTTATTTGTCTTTTTTCATTTGTCTTTTGCGGTGTACAGACAGCTGGATGCGAACGTCAGTCATCAAGCATCAAGCAAAAATCTTAAATCTTTCGGTGATAATTCGGAGCATTCTCCGAAGAAATATTCTAATGAATGCCTTCGTAACGTCTCATGGATGGATAACGAAAGCCATTCATTCGAATATTTCTTTGGAGAATGCTCCGCTTGTCGCCGAAAGATTTGATTTTTGCTTGATGCTTGATGCTTGATGATTGACGTTCGCATCCAGCTGTCTGTACGCCGCCATTAAGAAAACACTCTAAAACTTTAAAATCGGAAATATACTTTGCTGAGGCTCATTGAATACGCAATATGTTGGAGTGAATTATAAACGATATATTTCTTTATCATATTCTCTTGGTTAAAAGAGCACTATTTTTACTATCAATTGGCATAAATATATTTTTTTTTATCGGGGAAGATGATGTTTGGCCAGTTGGCGATCGATTTGAATACTGTTTTTATTTGATTATCTAAATAAAAACAAATTCGTTTTTGTGATCTATTTTATAGCGGCCATGTTAATAAACAAGGTAACCCTTACTAAAGTAGGTGTAAGGATACTTAAATTATGAATTTCTCTGCAAGTAGATACCTACATGTTTACATTTGTGTTAATTTATGCTTAGTGTTCGCAGTAGTTACAATAGTAATAATCATAATATGTCCATACTCTTTGGTGTAAATATATGTGCCATTTGTATCCACAACCGTTAATGCTGTAATGTAGTCTGCAAATAAACAAAGAGAGTATTAGGAAAATGTGTAAATGTTTGCTTTGTTATATTAGGTAATATTATTTACGTTCTTTTGTTGGTGGATACAAATGTTAAGCTATGTTGGTATATGTATTAATATAATTTTACACGAGAATTCTATGTTTGTCATGTTGTCAAAGGAAAGACCTTTGCGCATATTTTTCATAAAATATGACAGTACCTAAATTTGTCCCTAATTCTGAATATGCCTTAACTACTGCGGCACAGAAATTAAGAAATACCTACTATGTTAAATATCAAGCATGAGAAAAGAATCGTACTTAATTACTTTGCTTTTCGTATGGCTTGGTGTGTTGATGAATCTCAATTCATGTGGGCTGCGTCGTACCATCTAAAAGAATCTTTGTAAGAAAAACCAACTCTTGCTGTATATGACAATTCATTGAAGAAATTTGACAATTTCTTTAAACGAATGAATTTTGTATTTAAACTAAGTATTAACATTTCAATAAAGAATATTTTGAGGTAACATTCATCTAGCGGTTATGTTAATTGCAATCAGGAGTATGTAAATCATTTTAGGTTGGACAACAATGCCTTACAGCTCCAAAGCGCCATCGACACAGTTTGTGAGGTAGTGATGTCTGTAGGTATAACATCAAGTTTACCTGTCTCCTATATATATATGGTGGTGCTTCATAACGTGGTAAGAAGCGGACATTCCTTTGAACAAAGCTTTTATTCTTGTAGGGCGCAAGGACCTATAATTGTTACAGAGTTGTATTCAAGTTGTTTGTGGCTTAATATGATAATCAAATGATGATTAGTTAGTAAAATATAATACCTTAATTGTCTAAAAAGTAAAAATAAATAAAATAAGGGGAATGAAGTATATAATTGAATGTTGAAAAATACCGTACTAAAAGTATTTTGACAGATCTATTTTTTCAGATGTATCTGAAAAATTACATTATACATATTAAGATATTTATAATGACCTTAAATAAAGATGAGAAAAAAAAATATTAATACGAATATAGCTTTTTTAGGTAAAAATAATGTGCAATACTTAAGTATTAGTTGGAAAGAGATCATTGACCATGTTGTGGAGTGAAATAGCATGATTAATTATTATTATTAATAACTTTGGAATATTTTTTCTGAGAAAATCAGTATTAGTCTATTAGGTCAATGCATATTTATGTATATAATAGATATAACCTTGAAAGTTAATAGCATTCAAGCAAATACAAAAAAGCCTCAGAACTGGTTTCCGCAACGTATACTCAACATTGATTTTATTAAAGTTAAGTAGTCTTTATTGTTTTTCTCTAGTCCAGAGATATTTTACGACAAATTTTATGGCTGAACGTTTTTACCTTTTAATAAAAATATATTCAATTAAGTTTCTACCATCTGGAACAAGAAACCGACTTACCAATGTTTATAGGAGAAAAGAGGAAAAAAATAATTGGTACTGGTATTATTAAGTAATACGGAGTTATGATTTTAATTTGAAGCACCAATTAATGCAATAAGTATTAAGACGTATCATTAAATAATCCGTTATTCTCAGTAGAAGATTGACGATAAAATTAAAATTTATGACATTAAAAGCGCTTTATCAAAATATTATATTTAATTTATAAGGGGTAAATTGTTGTATTTAATTTAATAAATTATTCTCATTAATTGTTATTGTTAAACCGTTTTCTTTTAATTGTCATTGTTTAATGGTCCAGATATAAAGTTATTCTTACTTTATCAATCATTATCTCTATTATAAAATAAAATGTTTTAAAGAAATTCAGGAAAATATTTGTAAGAAATTCAGGGCAGCCTGCAGGCTTATTGAATAAATGAATAGACAATATGTAAAACGCAGAACTTAGTTTTTTGTGAGTTGGTTTTCTAAAAAAAAGAAATAACAACTCGAAGAACACCTTTTATTGAAAAATGCGGCGTATCGTAGAGAATTGAATTAATATATTTTATTGAAATATATTAAATATGAAACAAGCTACATAGCGCGTCATATATATAATATTTTATATAATAAATTCAATTTAAATATGATAGCCATGTATGGCGAATCATTTGGTATGCAAGGAACAGCAGTTGGTTCATATCACCCGCATAATGTACTTATGGCTGTCTGTGTATATGTGTGCTTTGGAGTTAATTCCGCATTCACCCCTGCGCTTACGACTCCGGGTCATCGTACCTTAGTACCAACTACCATACTGCGTGTGTTTTGATCATTGATACAGAACCAACGAATAAGTCATCATATTAAAACATAGGTTCTCTCCAACGTAATGTACTGTATTTCATTTAAAAGTGCGTCAAGCGTACAAAAACTTTAAATACGAATAGGTGCGGTCCTTTGGGATACATTTAACATAAAATAAGTGATTTTGGAATACGCACGTCGACATAAATATTGTTAATGATTTGCGTGATTTCTATAGTGTACAGCTGTAGTTTTATTTTATTTAAAAGTATCGGCTTAGGGATATATTAATTATTCTTGGAATAAATTTTGTAAACACTCCAAGCATTTATGTAGCATATTCATTATTCGAGAATGAATATTTTTGTAATTTATTTGTTTTATGTTGTGTTGTAAAAGTAAATTGTTTTGCGAATCAGTCATATTTTAATTATTTTGAACATGTCAGAAAGTCCATCAGTTCTTCTATACGGCGTTCTGTCTCTACCGTCCTCGTTTAGTAAAGTATAGTATCTCGCCCTCAACGCTCCTCTCGGGAGCACAGGGCAGAAACCAGCCTCCTCCATTCAGAGCGTCTCTGCGCCAATTGCGTCACCTCTTTCCACGACATTCCCTGCGCTCTGATATCGTTGTCATAGGAACGGTGTATTGTGAAAGAGGGACGCCCGAGACGGCGGAACCCCTGCGGACGGAAGAACTGCTCTTTTTGGCCAACTATCATTGGCCATTCTCAAAACATGTCCCAGCCAGGACCATCGTCTCTCATGTATTACGGAGATTACAGGTCTCTGCTGGGCGCGTCGGCGCACAACATCATATGTAACATGTTCATACCATTTGACATCCAAAATCCTTCTAAGACACTGGTTTTCAAAGCTTAGTATCTTCCGCTCTTGAGCCTTGGTTAAGTGCCAAGACTCACAGCCATATAGAAGGATTGGGATAATGCTTGCATTGAACAAGCGACATTTTGTCCTGATGCTGAGTCCAGACGCCTTCCAAACTTTGTTCATGTTATTGAAAGCTCCGCTAACAGCTCCTATGCGGATTGGTAACTCCGACCGGAGGTCACCCTCTGGCGTTATGGTTGCCCCCAGGTACCTGAATTTGCTAACCTGAGATATCTGGGAATTACCAACCATTAGTGGGGTGTGAGTACTCTTACATGTACTATTACATTATTATGTACTCCGTTTTACCAGCGTTGAAAAGTATAGTAGTAGTTATTTAAAGTTTAATTTATTTATTTATTTTATTTTTCACTGTACATTGATTACAATATTACAAAATAAAACAGTGTCATATATATCTAAATATCAGTTATACAATTCAATGCACAGAGGGCGAGCTTATCGCTAAGATGCGATGTCTTCCAACTAACCCTGTGTTTCTTGCAACTTATATTCTACAACTTGCACCATTGACACAAGCATCATTAAAGTATATTTATTGAATCCAGAATTTATAGTCACCAAATTGTTATTCCTATTGTAAACATTTTTATGTATCTTTTGATGTATGGTTGGTAATTTATTTTCATCGCTGATACCTACTGCTACTTTAAAAATACTCATTCAGGAACAAAACAAATTAATAATTGACCGAGTGTGGTGAAATATACCACACATTAGATATTTCGGAAGGTCTGCAAGTTAATGACCAAATGATAAAAGGTTGTTCATAAACTGAACATAGAAACGAGATCCTTAAGTTATATTCGATAACCATACGATATAACAGGTGAAGCTTTTAAGTGGTCCCAGTAGTATAAGGTTGCCTTTGTGTGGATGTGTGGGTAAAGGTACACAGTCTCTTCGTTAAGTACTCCTATATCGTACACAAGAACAAGCTCTCTTAAAAACGATGGCAAAAGTTTGATAAAGACATTCATAGACATAATAATAAAATATAATTCGTTATTGACATATAAATATTTAATTAATTTTTAATATTGTTAACGTACGCTGAGGAGCGAGTTATTGTAATATCAATAAACATAGGAAAAAATGCAGAATCAGCGATTAGGAATGAATAAAATAATGCATTATTATATTATGCATACTATTACAGTATTGTCGTAGTTAAGGAAAAAGGTTACATACTATAATGTCGATAGGTATGTATATAGCCTATGATTCATGCTTGGAGTTAAAATCATTCTTCATAATATACAACCGAGAACAAATAGATACATAGATATAACTTGTTGATCGTGATTCACCAGACTAAAAAAATAATTTGTCGATATCAGATATATATATGTGTACGTTGAACTCTCTCTTTCTTATATAATTACTAATTCCTTGTTAGCCTTGACTTAATTGGATCGTTACACGGTCGTCTCAAATTCCTTTTGTTACAAAAAGCTATTGGGGATATTATTACATACCATCTTGATTTGACTTTCTTATTACAATCTTCGATAAAATAATAAAATAAAATTCATTTGTTTATGTTTGTACTTCAATCTCTTGTAATATTTGGCCAACGCATGTTTTTATTCCTCTGTCAGCGTTCTATTTACTTTCTTCATTTTTTTATGACAAAGCTGACCTTCTGCCGCACGTAATCAAGAGTAAATATTTTACACAACAATCTAGGATAAAGGTATGTCCGTATATACCTTTGAATATATATATATATATATATTTAGAAAAAAAAACACAATAAGCTTTGTAGATAGCGACAATGTCGTATATATAAATATAAAAGAAACCTAAATAAAGAGCTTAAACTTCGATTTGTATTCAGATCTGTACACACCGAGGACTATTACGATTGCTGCGTTGCGTTGCGAGGGCGAGCAATTTACATACCTAACTGTTTTATTTCTTATTTTTTGTTATTTCCTCTATAAATTTCCAATGAATATATTTAAAATCACGATAGGAAACACTACTCTTTTGCATTAAAATATTCCTAATCCTCTTCAAAACTATTACAGCGTTTCTTAATCCAAATACTTTCACTTGTACTTCGGCATTGAAAGAAAGGATGCGAGAACTTAATCTAAGGGTAGATCAAAAGTGATTAGAGGAAATGGTGATCAAAGTAAAAAGGCTTACGCTACGTACAATTTTCATATTATCGTGTATATTTTCTCCGACTATCTTTAGGGTTCATTAAGATATGTAAAAAGAGATAGCTAAATACGAGAAATTTCGTACACAACTTACTAAGGCAGTAGATTACGTTGAATCAGTGGAAATAAATTGATATCTTGACTTTGACATGTTTTGTATCAATAATTTAATTATATTATTCGTAATATTCGAAATATTATTATTTTCGTGTATGATGACTTAGTATTATTAATAAATAAGCTTTCATAGGTTCTTGATAAATGAGTCATATCGAGCTAGTGTAGGTATATGAAATAATATTTACATTAAACCCTACGTTGAACAGTCGCTCCTGCCGATGTTTATTAAATTTATAACGACTTTATTTATTTACTTTAATTTGTTTGTTATACATTGCGTTAAGAATATTGAATTTCGTGAAATGTGAAACTTTGTTAAGTAAATATTAACAATTTAGGGAAATTTCTGTTTATACAAAGTTAAGTTTGCAATACAAACAATAGGCTCTTGTAATGGATTTCAAAGTTTATCCTATCAATATGCGGCGATACCAACATTACTGTAGATTTATTTAATTCTTACCTATATATAAATGTACCTTGAAAGTGGGTAAAACATAACAAGCTTATATCTACTTATTTATATTAAGATATTGAAACGGATTTTCTCATAAAGAAATGATATTAGCGAAAATAATATGTAGGTAATAATAATTAGTGGGATACGGGATAGCCGAATTGTTATAGCTAAGTGTTAACTAAAATTTTCCATTACTTTAACAAAGTAGATATTTCCCTTGAGAGAAGGGCAATATAGTATTACTTTTTACAGGACAGGGGCTATAAACGTGCTGAGTGGGTATTTGCCCAGAGCGCTAAATTTCAGAGTACGCAGAATTATAGAAAAAATGTGTATGGTGACATTTATAAAATAATGATTTATAAAATATTTCTTAACAAAACTGGGGAGAACGTAAACATTTTAAATCCTTACACTAGATGGTAAAATTGGTGACGGGGGTAGATATTTTGAATACAAATGAAAATGTTAAAGCCGAGACTGAATATGTTATTAAAAAAGGGGGTCAGTAGACAATTTTGCCCAGGGCGCCTTTTACTCTAACACGGGTCCTTACCTTTTATCAAAATGTTAGGCTTTGTTTCAGTGGTATGTAGGCGTTTATATAGGTACCTTTTGCTTATATACTAAGAACGTGTTAGAAAACGTATTGATTTATTTCCTATGTAAGTCATCTTATCAAGCTTATGGAATGTTCCAGAATTTGACTATTTTATTTTATTATATTTTTACTGAATCAATTATAAAATATGTTAATAAAATATACCTACATTCAATTTGTGGACCAGGATGTCAAGGTAGTTTATCATACAAAATCTGATTTGCGTTTATAAATAATAAATTATTAATAAGAATCATAAATAATGTAAAGTTTGCGTTGAAGAATAAATTATTATTTGACAATTTACGTAGTTAATTTGGGTACAAAAGATAATCTTTTCCATTTAATGATGTTAATTCAATTAACTTTAAGCCTACATTATAAGAAGAATAGACCATATTTCCGATGTTATTTTATGGTTCGGTGAAAACCTTTCATCAAAATATTAATTTATATTTCCATCTAAACTCGCATGCTATGTTTAACAATTAATTTAATATTACTTTTATCGTGAGATTATAAAATTATAGTTTCGTAAATTCAATACTGATTAAGTACATTACTTGGTGAGTTATTAAATTAAACAATTTGTTTGAGGTAGTTTAGGATAGAACTAGAGGCTATTTTGAATCACTTTATACACATCAGCGTGATATTTCATTAACCCATGTTGACATAATTTCCGCAAGATTAATGCATAGAAGTATGTACATAAATGTTAGAAATGTAGACTTTGCGTCTGTGCTATTGTTACATCTACTAAGTATAGATATCATGAAATAAGAAAATAAATTTAGCGCTCATTAAAGTGCTTATTGAAAATCAAATGCTACTTTTGTTTTGAGGTAAATATTATCATTTGAGAAACAAAGAACCTTCACAATTATCGGATATTTAAGTAAAGTCTCTTACTACGCCGTATTTGATGCTCTATTAATGTGTATTGTATACTCCTCTATTATGATCTTAATCTTCACCAGTTTTCATTTGACATTTTCATGACATCACGTAGCCAGGACATTCATCTTTTCTGTCCAAATATAGTTAAGTACGTATGTATTATGTAATAATTCATTAAAAATATATATTTTTACGGAACTTGTACAACAAAATGTTATTGAAGTCGAATCCTCTTCATATTATGACAATTTTTGGTTGCGTTATTTGTGTTGTACTCGTAGGTATGTGCATAATTTAATTATAATATAGATTTTGATTGTTCATTTGATTATGGGCACATCAAAGAAATTCCTATTTATTGGCAATGGACATTATTAAATTTTGTTAATTAATTACATAGTTTAACAACAAAATGAATTTTTTATTGTAAAATGCAATCAATCTAGAAGTTATGTAGATAATATGTTTATTATGTATTATTATTTGGTAATATTTGAATATGATAAAAATGTATTTGATACACCTGCTTTTGTATATATTACATTTTAAGTGTAGGTTCGTATACCCATTATGTATTATTCAAAATATATTCATGATTCTTCTGAGTATTTTCATCATCAGTGTAAACAAGCAGTATGCGAGAATCTTCATTGTGGAAAGTAAACTAAAAGAATTCGTGTTTACCAACAAGAATGTAGCTATGTTCCGACTTACACTTGAAAGTGGAGTGTATGATCCTATCAGCGGCGGACTAAACTTTTTATATTGAGAATCCAATTTTGCGTTTAATACTCAGATGCCATGTATTTACTAAATGTTAAAAGCTGGCCAAAAAGTGGACAATGTTTCGTAAATTTCCATCACATTGATTTTGGATAATAACTTTTAACATTAAAAAAATGTACAAAAAATATCGGAAAATACGGCGCGTTTAGTAGGGTATAATATTATTTTGTACTACCACATATACATAACACTACTATGATTTTGTGTTATTATTAACCATCCTTTTAATAGGCATGCAAGAGAACATAAATACTGCATGAGATACAAAAAGGTGGAAAAGAGATAAACATACCCGTAGTTTTAAACTTTGAATGCTAAATTTTCTAAGCCTAAATTGAAGTTTGAAGTTTCTAAGATTAAATTGAAGTTTGTAACAAGTAGGTAGGTACACTCGGCGGCAAATTCAAATAAGATTTAATTTACTTTAAGGTTAAAAATATCACTATGCAAGTGATTGTCATTGAAATTGCCAGTAGTTGGCGGCAAGTTCGAATCTATTTGAATTTTCTTGTAGGTATTTAATTTCCTGAATTTTAGTTTTAATCCTCAGGCATGCGCTACTTTAAAGCATGTAAGGAAAGCATGCCACTGGATCCCATAGTAGGTAACGTATTCCTATTTAAATAATATTGCCTTTCATTTGAATACTAATTGACAATACCAGAGTGGCAAAGGATAATATAAAATAATTTTTTGTTTTACTCTATTGTTCTAATCTTTTGTTTTCATTATTACATACAATTTTGTACAATTATTATTCCAAGTTAACCATTTTACAAATTGTTCATGAATATTTAATTCTTTACATAATGTTCACTAAGCCGAGAACACTTTTAGTAGCAAACGTAAACACTAATTATTATAAGTGACACTTTTTATATACGACTCTTTTGATCATATTGTTAATGATTAAAATACTACACTTTTTGTAGGTTAAAACTGTCTCTTTTGTATAAAACCGTTTTATCATGTCCATTAAAGGTTCGAGCCCTCTAATCTTTTTTTATCATTCCTTTTAAGTTATTGCTTAATGACGTGGTGATGTCTAGTCTTCATTAAGAATCAAAGAATTATCATTGGTTCTTTGTCAACACTTCGTGAGTGGAGGTAAAAAAAGGAACACAGAAATCGATATTAATGACGTGAGATACTTGATTCTGATTATAGTATAAAATCATGACTCAGCTAGTAACTTAAAATGTCTCGCACATAGTATTTTATGATTTTAATAGAAAATAGGATAATTAAAAATATAAAACAATAATTGAGAGTTGATTGATTTATGAATAAGTCTTTAAATATTTTTGAATGGTGACTAAAAAGAAAAAAAAACGAATAAATAAAGTTAACCACAACACTATGGTAGGTAAATATATAATATGTAAATGGAAGAGTAGTTTCATTTTTTGTGCGGTGCTCCATACAGCTATCGGATATTAAATCCTTTGGCTTGTGTGAATGTTCACAATAAAACATATTATATTTTCAAAGCTTAGAATAATCGAAATCCTTTATGTCTCAAATAAGTAGATATATAGGTTTTCGAAGTCAATGTCAATTTCCTATCGTTGTCATTTTTATTCCATTTCCTTGTGCCTAATCCTGACACGAACCACTCATTGGATTCATAATACATATAATATATTATAATATTTATTCAATTTGACTGACTCTTTATGTAGGAATTCGATCAATAATTCTGTTAACCAATAGGATAAATTATTGTTCATAACTGTGAACATATTATTTATAACATATTATTTCCATATAATTTCTGTAACTAACACGTGTAAAAAGATTTTTTAGATATTTATTTGGTAAAACTACTGTTACATTATATTTCAACCAAATTATATTTTTATTTCAAATATATTGTGGTACAGCTTCTAAGCGTATTAGTACAACCAACCGTACAAAACAACCAATAGAGAATTTTTAAATTAGTACAATCGTCATAAATCTATATTTTAATTAATTTTCGTTAATTTACATTGATATTTATCCGTTTAAATCTTTTAATAAATACCTGAATTCTATTAAATAATGACGTAATTTTTTAATGTATCATTGGAAATGTATATTACAATAATGCATACAAGTGCAAGGCTCACGGATGTTATGATCTTGCAAAGGATAAATTATATATTTATGACTTACCTATTTGGTTTATGGTTTCAAAGTTAATGTAGACTATTGACATACATGTGCTTTATTATCTACAGGCACAATTTCATTAAGACTTAATACATTTTACCTTCACATTTTATTCTTGTTTTGTATCCCAGTTTATGGAAGTGCACGTCGTGTTTACCTTCAGAGCTTAATCAGGTCGTCATTGTCAACATATTTAATTGGTGAGAATGACGTATACATATATTATTATGTACATATGCTTGTTCTTATTTATCAACTAAAATAGGTAAGTAATGTATTACATGTACCAAGATCAATATTACCGTACACGTACTTCATTCGCATTTCGTTCTACGTATTCGTTTTAATATTTTATGAATATTCTATAAATATCTACGATTTCGAAAATATTTGATCATATAAATACCAGGAAAAGCTCGATATTTGGATGATCATATTTTTTTTAGATTAACAAAGGTAGCTTTCTAATAAAAATAAGATCTTTTCGTTTTCTTTGTGTTTTCTTGTTATTGTATTTATATTATTTTTTTATTCTTAGATGTTATCTTTAAAATTCCGTTTTTTTTAATCAGAACATCTGTCGAAATGGTCGGGTTTTCTGCTCTCTAAGACTTCCTTGTCTGTCAGCCTCTTCCTGTTGCGTCTGCGGGATCTCTCGGAGCTTATAGGTACTAGGAATTTGTTATATTATGATTCAAGGGTGCTAGGATAGGCATGGATCTGGGTGGTTTAGGTATAATCTTTGTGTTGCACCTTTTAGTGTATGATTTTAAATAATAAAAAAATAATAATAAGAAAATGAAAATTGAAGTTATATGATGTGAACATTTCTATAAAAGATGCTTAATACGTTAAAAAATCATTTTCATTAGCTGTATTAGTACATTTAATTTAAATTCAACAAAAGTCTCAATTAATGGGTACCTATGTACTTAATCTTTCCCTTTGTAAAACTGTAAAAATCTTTCGTCTTTAATATTGAAGGAAAAATACTGTGGGTGGAAATACTGAAAAATGAATGAATTCAAGTCTTTTACAATTTACATTTCAATCAGCATTAATGTTTGCACTCTTGTTGAGAACGTTTTGATTGAGTGTATAAGTATTAATTAATTAGAAAGCAATATATTCTGGAAGGAATTAATTGGTTGAAAGTTCATATGTGAAAAGTCATATATCAAGTCTGGGACTAATTAATGACATTTGATACAATTGGATTTACTTATGTCGACGAAAGCGAGAATAAAGCTTTATTAATCCTAATCAATTGATGGCTTACATTTTCAACTTTGTTTTGATGAATGAAAATTATTATTTAAAAGCGTATTTGGAAGCTGTTAGGAATAAACAATAAGTAACACAAAAGAGAATAATACTTTACAAATATATTTCTCACAGTATGATTCAATTTATAATTTGAGTAAATTTTACTATAACGATGGTTATGTTTTAAAATTGTCTTGTACAATTCGCTTAAAAAGATAACAGTGTTTTGTTCTAGAATGGTCTTGAAGGCTGGCTATTTATAAGATATTAGAATAGGTATCGTTTTTACAGAGTGCAAAATCTCGTAGAAGGTGAGTAACTTGGTGAAAAATTGGATTGTATATAAAAGACTCATAACCACCACATAATCTCGAAAAGAGCATCAAAACTGAATTGAATGAATCATCGCATTTTTTGTTGTTGTTGAAAAATTGTTACTTTATACAATTATTGGCAAAATTATTTATTATTTCGTAAAGTTTTCTATTTGTTTCGTTTTCACAGAATGTTTTGAAAAGCAAACTCATATAGGATAGGATAAAGTTACCTTTTCATACATAAATAATACATTGTTGTTGACTTAATATTCACTGACATAATTTATTCTCTTAGCTTTTCCTTTGCATAAACAGAATTTTATATTTTAGGTATTCTACTTGTGGGATTGACTGTGATGAATGTATTGATGTGGTTGTCTTCGCATAAATTTAGAAAGATTGATTTCTCGTAGGTACAAAAGTATATCTTTAAATCACATACTCGCATTTACATACCTAAGTATTTATTCGTACAAGTACGACAAACTCACAGTTTGATTCGTAATAAACTTTATGCCATCGTATCACGGCTTATCCCACAAGTGGATGGAACAGAATAAATTGGATGAAAGCAGCCAATATTGATTTTTTGTAGATTAGTAGGGCTTATTCTTTATTATTATTATTATTATATTATCCCTCTTTCACAATACACCGTTCCTATGACAACGATATCAGAGCGCAATGGATGTCGTGGAAAGAGGTGACGCAATTGGCACAGAGACGCTCTGAATGGAGGAGGCTGGTTTCTGCCCTGTGCTCCCGAGAGGGGCGTTGGGGGCGATGATGATGATGATGATATTCTTTATTAACTTGCAACACAACGATTTAGAACGGAAATCATATTCAGGTACCATGCGGCTTGTAGAAGATAGTTACATGATAATCGCGAATTACTATGATGCGAAGGTAAGCAATAAATCACGTGACTATATTTAATAGGTTGCTGATATCGAATATGATTTCGCCATTTTTATTATTTAGTAAATGTTATAAGTTGATAGAATGTTGAGATAATAAGTAATGTTATCGGTTATTCGGGTCGAAAATAAGATTATTTATATAAGAAGAGTAATTTTTATTGAACATCATAGTCAAGAACAAATAATCGGAACGATTATAAATTGATGAGTTTATCCGTAAATCATTGATGTGGCAACATTTGCTCGCCTTACAGTTCAGTTAAGTTTCAAGGGTATATATTTTTTAGCAAGCGGTGATGCGTTCTCACTCATTCGGCAGATTTTGATCACCATAACTCGATTAAGTATTTGTAGGTTTTAAATACCTATTCTGTTCGTTAATGTAAATTCAGTGTGAATTGGATTTTGTAAATATTTATCTGAATGAATCATCAGGATTGATGTCATATTTTTCTGTACCGCACAGATTAGAAGATGCAGTTTCAATTATCAGCGATTATAAGTATCAGGTTTCAGTCAAGTATCAGTTTTCAGTTGTCAGCCATTTCAAGTATCAGGTTTCAGTTTAGGAGATGTCATTGATCAGCGATCCCATTGATAAGCGATCTCAGTTTATCAGCGATCAGTTATCTACGTTTTCACTTATAAGATGAATATCAGTGATCGGCGATATAAGTGATACGATGGGCAAATAGGATTATTATCAGTAACTAGGTAGTTACGTGTATGAAGGATGGATTCATATCTGCGGGTATGTTATCATAAAGAAGGCCTGATCAGATGAAGGGAAAATTCTGTAGGAGTTGTAACGGACTGCGGTCGGAGATGTGGATTCATATCTGCGGGTATATTATCATAAAGAAGGCCTGATCAGATGAAGAGAAAATTCTGTAGGAGTTGTAATGGACTGCGGTCGGAGATGAGATCTACGTGGCAAGTGGATGTACCTACATATAAAGATGGAGATTGGAGGATAAACGGGAATCTATAGAGAAAAGGTCAGATCCACCAATTATATTGTTAGGTGAAACAAATGTATGGTTTTGCTTGATCTAAGTATATACATATTTATGTGGTAATTTAAGTGAATAGTCTAGAAATAAGGTCGTTTTCTTGCTTTTGAGATAACATTTTTTCTTTGGTTATATAATTGTCATGATTGTGCAAATTGTGAATTGATACACATGTCTTGGCCAGGAGTCAAGAGATGGTGGATAATAAAACAAATTATTATAAAAGAAACGTTTCATTGAACACACCCACCACCGGGTGGAGAGAATTCAATATTATATTTTATATTTATTTGATTGATAATAATTTTATTAAAAATATAAGCTCTCGATTAATAATATACCTACTCGTATATTGGCTTATAATTATAATAAAAATAACAAAACTCTTGTATAAAAACAAACATAGAATAGGCGTGCTTATTGCCTGGAGACAATCTCTTTGAGATGCGATGATAAATAAATTTTGAATAAAAGGAGGGATTTTTTTCAGTTAACATTGTTATAGAAGGTACAAAAAGAATAAAATATTATTTGATGTATATTTTTTGTGAGTATATCTTCAATTTATCTTGGTTTTGATTTTCCTTATTTGACTGTTTTATCCCAGACGATACCAATGCAAGCCAAATGTACGATTTGAATGATACGAACGTTTGAAATATTCTCTCTTATTTTCTATTTTTATATTATTATATCCATTATATAATGTTTCTCCATATTTACACGAATACCTCCGTCATATAAATATAATTATATTTGCACGAACAGATTTCTTATGGAATGCGTTTACACCAATACAATTTCATTTCAATATCTGACTGAGTGAAAATCGATTTCTTATGGTGAGGTAGAATTTTATATTGGGTAAGTATATTTCAAAATTGAATTATTGGGGAGTTAGTTATTTAGCAAGCTTAACACCACTTTGTGTTTACTTAATCAAGTAATGACAAATGTACGCTAATATTTTTATACGAACAAAATACTTGTATATTGTATCGTTTTTATTTTTCAATCAAGGAAAATTCTGTGTCTTTGAGTTATATAGATTAGTTAATCAGTTATAAATCGGATTATAATTATGTTACATAAGAAGGCTAAAAAATGTCTGAAAGATAAAGTTGATATTTTTCAACCGACGGTACTTGGTGGAAACTCATGTTGGATTAATTATAAATGAAACACTTATTTATAGTATATTTACAGTGACTTTTTATTGGACGCGAGCCGGCTTTCAAGAGCTTCCGCTCTCATCATCAGGCTAGCGAAAAGTGAAGAAATTAAAAGTTGGTAACGAATATATATATAGTATGTTATTGGATAGCAAAACAAAAGTGGAGATTGTTAATCTCAATTGTTTTATGTCTGAAAGATGTCAAAATCAGCGAAATAATTGGAATATATTATATTGTGTTAATGCACATGAAATTATAATTTAAGGCGTTGATAAGATAACGTCTCTTTATTTGAAAGTCCCATAGGAGGAACCTGAACCAACGACAAAACCCATCTCGCAAAAAGGATAGCTTGTAGTTTGTAGTCACATATGTATATTTAATTTGCACGAAAATTTTGCGTTTTATTTAATGTCAGCGAATCCCAAGATTTTTTGCCACAAATGGGGGAGGTAAAAAATTAAACGCCATTTTATCCATTGATAGCTGTTGAGCTCTGAGTAAATGTGCTAAAACTTTATGTTTATGAGCCTAGATAAAGTAGGCATTATATCGACATAGGCATTTATATATGAGTGTATATTTGCTCTAGACAGTAATTGATTTATATTGAATAATGTTCTAACGTTTACCATATTTGCGATACCTACCTACCACTTATTAATATGTATGAAACGAAATATAATACCTAATACTTATTTTGTAATATTATAATACCCCGTGGAGCACCCGGTAAAGAATTGGTCTCCCACTCTTCTGCGTAAGTTTTCGAGTGTCCTGTAAAAGGCAGGTGTTCGAAAAAATTAAGACATTATACATCTTAAATTCAGCGATGAGGTTTGCCACCCATCCTGAATGTCTTGATTTTATATTGGCACGAAGAGGACAGTTTGCATGTTTCTTAAATGCAGCTGATCTGCTGGCTACCCCACTTGTGGGATATGCCGTGATGGTATAGTAGTAGTAGTAGTAATATTATAAGGTATATACCTACAAATGGAATGTACCTACTTAAAAATAAAACAAAATATTTTTTTAGATTACACCTTTAATATCCACAACGAAAATAGAGTTAAAGTATGTGAATATAAATTTTAATAAAAATGAGTAAAACAAAGCAGAGTGTTAAATGATAGAGGCTTTTCTGAACTAGTCCATTTTTAGTGCGAGACCCTTGAATTAGCCATAGAATAAAATAAATGGTGTAAAAGTAAATATTGTTCTTTGCATATTTACCTGTTTTTATTAATTTGATAAAATGAGCTTTTGCAGCGTTAACACGGATAAAGTCAAATTTATATACAAATTTATTTATTGTAAATAATAAGTTGAATTTCACATGGATATTTATTTATAAAATTGATATTTTTAATGTTATTGACAACACAATATAATATTTTATACCGGAATATATTTATGCTGAAATGTATGCATATTTCATAGAAAAAATAAGACAATATTCGCAATGCAATAAGAATAAAGCCTTTAACTTTTAGAACGGAACAACGTTAACTGGGTATTATAATAATTTCTTGATAAATTAAATTTGTTGTACTATGACAAGAAAGTAGTATTAAGATTACAACAATGACTTAGTTTAGTCTTATAAACGTTAAAATTTACACCTTTTCGCATATCTTAAAGTAAACTAAGTGTAAGATATTCCGTATAACTTTACCCATACTTCTGTAATATGATGAATAGCATTTTAAGTTCTTGTTATCACAGAACAGCAGCTTTGTTAGCCCTACACACTGCGAAAGGAGAACGTATAATAAAAATCTTGTTTTACAACGAATAATAATAAAACATTACCCCAACACTTCATAAAGTTATTACATCTTTTAGTTTTATTCTGATGTTGATGCAAACAGGAAGAGCTGTCTTGTTAGATACCTACATATCGATTATAACCCATCTTGTAACTAGGGTTGCCAGATGTCAGGCGGTCTGGCTTTTCTGTCCAGTCGAGAAAAATACAAACCCGACAAAAGCCTGTCAAGTATGAGATCATTCATGATGATGATTTTATTTTGACGCCGTTTAACAGTCCCTAGAACGTCTTAAGGGCGCCAGTGAAGAGTTCAATTTTTAATTTGCTTCCGAAGCTGGTGACAGTCTGACTATCTCTCAATGGCAGTGAGACTATCTCTGAATATCTCTCTATCTAATGCATTGAATATGTATATTGCAAGTATACTTTTAAATATTTATACTGTAGAGAATATTATTGATACCTGCGTTGCAGTATTGGCTTCATTCCAGATAAGTAAAAAACCCCGATTGTGATTGCTTTCTTTGTCATTCCTCAAGGATCCCTATTCTCAGAATACAAAGATTTATTATGAATAAATTGGTTCTCTGTGCTTGAGTGTACTCAGGATGTTCAGGGGAGAGAGAGAGCAGCATAGAAAAATGTGATTGTTTCAATATTTTAGTATTGCAATGTCTCCGTAAACGAAAACTCTGTTAACTTGTCTTCATCAATCTGGCATATTCTACAATTATTGAGGAAGCCAGAGAATTAGCTTCATATAATAAATATTCAGTTAATTATCTATAGGTAATCACTTCAAAAATACTTAACACGTAGGACGGGTTGTATTCTTTATTGCTGGATTGAAGTTGTTATATTTTGTATGTGTCTTGTTTTGTTGTGAATACCTTTCTTTAGAAGACATATGAAAACATACAGAAGAGTGGTGGAAGACATCGGTTACTCGATGGATAGCTGGTACAAGGAGGTCACTGTGTGTTTAAAGTTTCAATTAGTGTACTGTTTATCACATTCAGGGATAGATAAATAAATATTAATTATGTAGTTGATTTATTTCTTTAAAAAACACATTTTGTGTTTTAAAATCACCTTTCTAGAAACGTAGTTTGAGGTGTACATGCGTAATTAATACAGATTTTATTATGCGTTGATTGATATGGTTGTACAATTCTTGCTTCGAAAAATAAAATCTATTGATTGAGTTGACGTTAAATTTGTAAAACTCCATTATATTTGATGTAACGAAAACAAAATTGTTTTTAGTTTTTAGATTTACTATGTTTTATTTATTTGATCAGTAACCAGGTTTCGATTTGTGACAATGACCTCATAAGTCGAAACCTGGTTACTGATCTAATAAATAAAACATAGTAAAACTAAAAACAATTTTGTTTTCGTTATATCAAAAATATCGTTGTATCAAAACATAGTAAAACTAAAAACAATTTTGTTTTCGTTATATCAAAAATAAAATCATTAAATGTAAAATAAACCAGTTTACATGAACGACGCAACGTACAACGTATTTGTGAACAATTCCTTTATAAGGTATTATATTTTTATGTTGTGTCTAACTTTTTTTATACAGAATTTGAATTAAAACGTATCTATAATTATTTTCAAAACAAATAAATATTTTCTTAAACCAAATATTTGTGTTTTTCTAAATTTGACGCAAAATCATTCAGAATCCAGCTCCATAGGACAAAAACTAGAAATTTTACAAGATCTAGATTTTTGACATATCTATGATCCGTAGAAAGTAATAGGTACTCTTTCAGTTCCATAAACTAATAAAAGAATAATTTCGATTAGAAGCACATATTTTTAAATAAGTTTTCTGTAGACAACCATATTGCTTCAAAACTTAAACGTGACATATCTTGGAAAATCAGAATTTTATGTTATTGGTTTATGGAACTGGAGGAGAGAATTGTCTCAGTAACGATATGAGATTTCGAAACATTTTTCAATTTAGTGTTATCGTTCGCCTATCCCTTTGAGACCGCAGACTTGTCGCAGAAATGCATGGAGAGACATTGAAAATAAATCTTAAAAAATAACTTGTTTTCACAAAGAAGTTTTAAAGTACTTGTATATTGGTTCAAAGTTTTTTGAACAGAATTTTATATTTTAGAATTAATTACCATAACTGTGTTTGAAATATATTTTTAATAAACACTTGAGATAATTTTTAACCTTTTTATTAAAAATATATATATTTTATCAAACGGTTCCGGAGCACTTGAAAAAAACTCATAAAATTAATTCATTTAGAACAATTTCTTGTTGTTTATAACAATTGGAATACCTTACTTAACTCTATTTATTGTGTTCGAGGTATCTTTTTAAAGTAACACTTTCCATAATATTAATGTTATTGAAAATTTTTGTTCACTCATTGCCTCAATATGTGCACAAAATTGATTTTTACAAAAATCAACAAAATAAAACAAGAATATTAGTAATATTTTATTGTATAAAAAAAGGAAAATAAACAACTGTTTTTCAAAATATGTGGTAGGTACTATGTTGTGTTGATGATTAATTGTATATTTTCTTTTATTTCAGGTTAGTTATTTCAAGTTCTCCAGTTTTTCAAAGAATGTTTTTTGGTAAGTTATGTAGAACTTATATTTCGTTAAGGAATCTGTATATTTTGGTTTATTTTCTTATCCTTCTATCGAGAAGTGAAATTCATTGTTCGTTGAAGTATCTATCGAAGAACAACAATGAAAGTAATAATTTATACCATCTAATCACCTGCGTCTACAGTGTAGGTGTAGGTATAAATCATGTTCCTATGAATGAAATTCAAAATGTGTGTTGTTTGAGGTTAATATATTATTAAATGAAAGGATAAATTTATAGCTTTGTTGTTTGTATGAGACGAGTATTAAAGTTGTTTGTCGTAAGGTGATGAGAAACTCCCGGAACAGAGAAAGAGAGAGAGAGAGAGAAGAATTAAATCTCCTTAATTAAAACAAAGGTATACAAGGAATAGGAATGGATATACGTATACTTAGATAGATTCCACTGACCATTTTATACGATAATATTATATAGACAGGAAGCTCTTGAGAACGTTAGATGGTTTCTAAAGCAGCTTATACCGAGTCTTTGGCGTGTATTATCAGTTGTAATACTGGAAATAACAAATGAAAATGAGAAAAAGTTAAGGTATTAAATTTAATACGATTATGAAAGATATAAGTTATTTATAATGGAAAATGATGAGAAAATGCATTAAAAGAATGGTCGATGCAATTTCTACAATCTTTTCTTTTCCAATCATAATTCGCAATGCAACATTTTTAATATGAGATTAAGTTTTCAATAAATTGTTAATGACCACGAGACGGCTCTATAGAGACTTTTGATTTTACAAAAGCATTCTTAAGAATTATAGATCTCTCTTTTGACTTTGGAATTCATAAAGAAGATGATTTTATAAAACTCAAACTCTGGTACTGAACAGTCCATATTATCACCAGTAAATGAGTATCCTCAAACACATTATGTACAGAACTGATGACGCTTTTTAAGAAACTTTTCCAGCCGCTTAATTTTGCACAAATTATAACTGGTTATGCTTGATACAAGAAGGATATATAAATTATCCGATACACATAATGCACTTTTTGAAATGTTCGATCAATATTTAACTAAAATATTCAAGTAAATAATGACCACAACGAAAATCATGCATTAGTTTAATTGATTACAAGTCGTGTTTCATTACAAATATACCTATTGTCCAGATACATAAATGTGAGCGCTTATGGACTTTGTGAATTGCGTGTTTGTGATGCTCTCGTCGATAAATAAATTAATGACAGTGCATGCATTATGATTATATTATAATATGAACATTTACGAGTATTTAATATGACTCATTATTTTATTCATGCCAATCGATTTGTTTATATATGACTAATATCTATATTATTTGTTGAATATTCTTAATCATCATTATACTATGGCAAAGGAGTGCTCAATTGACGTTGCAATAAAATTATAACTAACGAAGGATGATGAATTGTGCCAGTTAAGGGCAATTCAATTAAAATAATTTACATACATAATTGAAGAATACTTGTATTCATAAATTTTGTATGAATATTTGGTTTGTTTGATGTGTTCTTTTGCTTGTTTATTTATTCTTTACAGATTTATTCATTAAAGAAAAATATTGAAGAAATAATACTCTTCGTACAAATCGCATTTTTTAATCTAATGTAGGAAATTATAGTTATTCATTGATAAATAATAAATAAATAAATAATGATGATGATGTTAGATTATTTGTTTCTTTTGGTGCCATTTTAAGATTCCTCACCGGTGTTGAACCGTTTCGATTTAGCTTCTAAAATTAGTGATTTTTCTTTAGCGCAGTAGATCGTTAGATAGTCTCCTCCATATCATAGAACCTGTAACGCTGAAGGAATTGTTATTAAAGGTTATCCTGTACCTACTGGGCTCTTTTATCGATTTTAATATTTGCCCTGATGTTTGGTATGGCCGGATTTAATATGTGACTCGATAAGTGTAGAATAACTCAGAATAAAGAAGTTTGGTCTCTGCTCTATGTTCTCGAGATGGATAATAGCTTATTTAAATTTATTTCTCAATGTTCTTATTTATTTACATTTTTGCTTTTGGTCTATCTATCTGTTTATTAATTCCCTTAGCTAACCTTGTACTAGACATTTTGTCTTGATTGAGTCACTTAATCACGTATTTCAATTATTTCGTTTGTAAAACAAGAATAAGTGCACGTTGGTTGTACAAAATAACGAGCGTTACTCTTTGTCTTTGTCTCTTTTGTGTCATACCGCGTAAGTATATTTGAACGATGCGCCCTAGGGGATGAACTATGACAAATTTTGGAAATGAGTTCGTTTCTACTGAAGTTGATTTACATGAATATAATTTTAATATTATTTTCGAAATGATTCTCTCAGAATAAATATTCCATAGTAAAAGTAGACATTGAAACAGAATTTTCAAATTTATTTATCATAATCTCGATGGGTTCGAGCATCCTATTTCTTTTCGTCTTTGATTATTACTCATTTACGAAGAAAAATAATTTAATATGTTTTGATTTTCGTATCAAACTGGTTATTTTTGCTCTTAGGTACGTTAGTGCATTTATTATAAGTGATATGTATCACGAATATAACGATAGGTATGAATTGGAAGGATAGGCGAGCAAACGAAAACTGAGGTGTGTACAGCGTGCCATGGAGAGGCAAATGCTAGGTATCAGCTTGAGAGACAAAATAAGAAATGAAACTATCCGACAAAAGACAAAAGTCGCTGACGTTGTTGATAAAGTCTCCAAGCTGAAATGGCAATGGGCTGGTCATGTGGTAAGACGAGAGGATGGCAGATGGACTTTCAGAGTTCTTGTATGGAGACCATGGGAGGACAAAAGAAGCGTAGGAAGACCCCAAAAAAGATGGGTTGATGATATTGTCCAGATGATGGGGAAACAGTGGTATCGTGTTGCTCGAGATAGGAAAATGTGGAAAAGTTTTGAAGAGGCCTATATCCAGCAGTGGAGAGAAGAAGGCTAGCAGTAAGTAGTAAGTAAGTAAGTATGAATTGGATGTGGAGATTTCTACAAACACGTACAAAAAACCCAAACACCCTGTCAGGGTGTCCTGAACAACATTCAACACGATTCATTTCAAAACTATGATGATGACAATTGAAATTGCAAAACAAAATTACCAATATCTAGGTACCCAACAAAATACGATATGCTAAATAACTAAGACATTCTTTATGTATTTAGGTTTAAGAACATTATGCT
Organism: Athripsodes cinereus; assembly: GCA_947579605.1. Lineage (NCBI taxonomy): Eukaryota > Metazoa > Arthropoda > Insecta > Trichoptera > Leptoceridae > Athripsodes > Athripsodes cinereus. Next base: position 17,791,105 of record OX388329.1, read on the forward strand.
TTGAAAATAATTCTAGATAAAGGATTTTTATGTCATAATAATATTTAACATTTTAAATTCTGTGATGAGGCTTGCCACTCAACCTGAATGTTTTAATTTATTGTTGCCACGGAGAGGACACTTTGCATGTTTGAAACATGCAATTAGTCTGCTGGCCACCCCACTTGTGGGACAGAGAAGTAAAAGTAGTTATAACTTTATAGAAGTAAAACCTTTTGATATTTGATTCCTTTTGGTAGAAGTTTCATCCAAATTGATTTTAGAGAAACTCAAAGGAAATAAGTCTAAGACTGCTAGAATAACCTGTTTAAGAGTATAATTATCCTAGATGAAGACGAAAAATAATTACATCACTCAAATCTTAGTTGACCTAAGTGTCATTTTTATAATTAACATAATTATATTATGAAGAGTAAATCATAATGATTTAATTATATTGAGGTGCGACTTAAGCCCACGTTTTAAATATTCTTATTCATAATACCTACATCCATTATGGCATGATATTTATGAATTGAACAATAGTTTCCGTGTAAAATGTTTGTGATTCACGTAAGAATTTATCGGATATATCCAAAATATTTATTCAAAATTGTTTTAGGAAAACGAAATTGATGTCATGATCTCGATTATTAATTTATGATTAATTTTGTCGACAGTAATAAAGGATAAAGGTGTTTGAGATCGACAATATCTATTTATTCTGGTGTTTCTTCATCTTTTAATTACTACCTTCTCCCAATCTTTATATTTCGAGTGAGGGTCCCAGCTAAGACATTGTGTTTTACCTAGATTATTTTCTCTATTGTTTCATTAGTGCTCGTCATTTTTAAAGGTGAAAATAAAATGTTTTCAACGACCGCTACCCTCCTACCTTCGCAGGTCTATGGTCGGTGGGTGTTCCCTGGTTCTGTTGTCCTCCACACCTCCGATAAGAACAACCTTCTTCAGGTTGTCAGCCCTTCTGCATGTGATAAAGTACTGTAGTACACGGCACATACACATAGTTGACAGTCTATCCTTTATTCGCAAGGATGACGAATTTGTTCATCAATTTGTCCACAGATGTGTAGAAGTCGCTTCCAGCACCACATTTTAAAGGCTTATTCTAATCCAATTTCAGTAGTAAAAAATAATGCTATTTTTACACCTACAAGAAACACTCTTCGTAGGATTACGATTTCAAAATGAATGTCATGAAAACAAGTTTCACCATTGACTTGAAATTATTTGGAATGAAGGTGGCAGAAAGACGAATTATGATAATACTGAAGGATTTTAGGGGTCCGTGGTTCGATCCCAGGTGCCGGCAAACTCCCCTTTCACGGCACAAGAGTTTAGCTTAGTGTGAAAGGTGTGTAAGGTTTTATTTGGGTTTATAACAAACCCAAATGTATAGAGTCTGTTTCTTTTTATTTCATTATCTATCAGACTTTTAATAGAATATCATCCAAAATTTATTTTATGCAAAGCATTTGTTTACGTCATTTTAATAAAAAAAATACTTGCATTTAGAACTTCCTTATTGACTCTATTGATCGCGAGCTGGATATCCAGAGTTTCCTTTCTCATCATCAGGCTAATAAATGTAAAGCGATTACATCCAAATACAAATTGTTAATGAAAAAAAATATTGCAGGAATAATGTCAGTCTGTAGTAATAAACTATGGATAAATTAATATTTTATTCTGTTGTGGGCGGATTTAAAGGAGACAATTCTAGCAATTGTGTAAAATCAGGAAAACCACAAAAAAAAACTTATGCCAGAGTTGAGCGGTTTCAACAAAAATCTTAGATTTACGGGGAAAATGGAAATAAATAATTGGTTTTGATTTATTATATTGCGATGGTGTATGTCAGAGAATTTCGCTTTAATCTTATTTTCTAATAACTAATTAAAAGTTTGTAACTTGAAAGATAAAGGGAGAAAACATCAACGTTTGAATTTATTTTGGTTTTCGGCTTTCATATCTAAAATAAAATGAAACAGTTAAGTCGTTAAAAACATTGTGGAGATTTAAGTTGTCTTATAAGTTATCTATATAATGTCAGTTATCATTGTTCTTGCATATTTATTTATTTATTCATTCTTTACTGTGCATTGATTAAAAACAATCACATAAAAGGTATACATTCAAATTAAATACAATCAATATACATATTATATACATATTTTTTACTTATTAATTTTTTAATTTAAAAATGGAGTTTTACTCATTTAGTGAAAACAAAATTAGTGAATATACATATTGATTTGTTCAAACAAATAGGATATTTTTATGATATAAAAAGTTTGATTGAAACAATATTTTTTTACGAGAAAGTAGATATTGCAATTAAAGTCAAAACCATTTTCATTTGTACAATACTTTTATTGCGATGAAGCTGTTTAAAATTACATATTTAAAGATTACGATGTAAACTTTCCAATTGTTAGTTACCCGTATAAAGTTCATTTTTATTTTATATGCGAAACTTTTATTTACACATTTTTGTAAAATTTTAAGTATCTCTTAAGTTATCTTATTGACATACAAATAATATAAGACCTATGAACTTCATGAGGAAAAAATGTAAGTAATTTTTCGGCAACAATTCTCAATTCTCCAACAAGGAGTTATGAAAACTTGTAACTTTCTTGAAGAAAGCTATAAGACACGTTGTAAAGTAATAAAATATGTTAAGATGTCGAATGTTTTGAAAACATTTTTTCTTTAGTAGTGGTTTCTTCTTTGCTTACCAAATATTTTCCTTAGAAGCTGCGAGAAAAAAATTCTCTATTTTGTGTAGGTACAAATATTTTATATTTTTTTGAAGAGTAAAAATATGGTAAGTATTAAAATATCAACTTAAGATAATACCCAGTAAAGTAAAAGGTAAATTCAAATGACAGCATACCTATTCATCCAAATTTTAATGTAGAGTTTTGTATGACTTTTATTATCATGTCATATTTGTATCCCTATGGTGATAAAAATTCTGCAGATGTTTTATGATTTTTACAGGATATTTTGATGAAATTTTTAAATATGGATGTAGCACAAGAGATTGTTACTACAGGCAATTTTTCTATTCATTCCATTATGCCACGCCATTTTGTTGAGTGGATCTAGGTAAATAACTTTTTTATCGCTATTTTAAAACTTTACCGCAAAGTGCTCTCTATTCATCACTCGGTGATTTCAAGTTCTTTGTATTCCTTGGAGGATCGTCTTGTATAAGAAGTAGCTCATTACATGTTATACCTAGTAGTGGTATAAACTCACAGAATTTATTCAAATACATTCAAACTCTTTCTTCACTCTCAACATTCACTATTCAATGAGCAATTCAAACCTATTCCATTCAGTGAGATTTTGTAAAATCTAACATTTCATTCATGCAATGACGGCATTTTGAGATTTATCCGCTAATCTGTGAGGTAAAATACAGCGATCATTAAGTTAGATTTATTTTTCAAATACTATGATTCATTTTTGAGGTATTCACAATATCACATTTCAAATCATTTTTGGTTGTTTTACATAACTATGTTAATAGTTTTTTTTATTATTACGTTTCGTACATGAGTTAACTAAAACTACCTTCAAATTTATAGGCATTTTGTAAATGTGTTTGCGTACAGTCTCATTAGTAAGACATCTTATGGTTGTTAATATTCATATCCCTTTTAAGAAAACCGATATGAAAAAAGTAGGTAATAGTCTACTAATTAGTCAGTACCTACTTCCTTTTATTCATATTAAAACTCTTTGTTAACTAGGTACATAGATAATTTGATAAATTAGAAGAAGCGAAGCTCTACTATAAACTAAAAAAATACGAGAGAGACGTCTATTGACTATTTAGATCATTATCAGTCGAATTACAAGTGTTTCGTCCTACCGCTGTTCCAATGAAATTATTAATATTATTAATGAGTCTATAATAATGTTACTTTGTAATCTCTTTAGATAAAGTCAAATTGTGAAGCTATTTAAAGAAATTTTAATGTGATCTATATATATATATATATATATATATATATATATATATATATATGATATTAATGAAGAAGCACATGTATACACAATGCAGAAACACAACACCTATTCTGCAAATCCAATCTGCATATTCCGGTGACGGGCCGTGTCTCGTCCCATATGCAAAGGCAGGAGCCAAGTCTCTGCCCGACTGTACGCAGTGAAATGGAGTAAAACCTTCACCTCATACTATCTCCTGCGTAAAATCAAGTGATCTTTCATTAATGGAATGCATGTTGCACATGCATTTCCGATGAAAATTTGATCACACAGTCATTCATAATATGCGATACTCCCCGCATACTGGATTTAATGTTGTGTCGGCCATTCTGCGAGATGGTCCTGAAGAAGCACATGTATACACAATGCAGAAACACAACACCTATTCTGCAAATCCAATCTGCATATTCCGGTGACGGGCCGTGTCTCGTCCCATATGCAAAGGCAGGAGCCAAGTCTCTGCCCGACTGTACGCAGTGAAATGGAGTAAAACCTTCACCTCATACTATCTCCTGCGTAAAATCAAGTGATCTTTCATTAATGGAATGCATGTTGCACATGCATTTCCGATGAAAATTTGATCACACAGTCATTCATAATATGCGATACTCCCCGCATACTGGATTTAATGTTGTGTCGGCCATTCTGCGAGATGGTCCTGAAGAAGCACATGTATACACAATGCAGAAACACAACACCTATTCTGCAAATCCAATCTGCATATTCCGGTGACGGGCCGTGTCTCGTCCCATATGCAAAGGCAGGAGCCAAGTCTCTGCCCGACTGTACGCAGTGAAATGGAGTAAAACCTTCACCTCATATATATATATATATATATATATATATATATATATATATATAGATCACTGAAATGATTCTTATTAGGGTAAATGTATTAACAATATTTGCCGTAAGGTAATAATAATTATAAGGCAGCACAAATTGAATGTTAGATTAGATGGGAGTCTCGAATTAACTAATAATTAGTATTGCGTTTGTCCATTTAAGCCTCACAATATTAGGTATAGTGAATAGGTTCTGGATATTGGAATAGAGAATGGGAGCGGAATCACGAGATTATATTATATTATAGGCGTTATTATTATTATTATTATAATCATACGAAGTTGAATTCGCCTGGTCGGGTGGTGTTAAGCTACAGGTTTGTGGTTCTACCGATTAATGTTTGCTAACTGCCACTTATGCCAATATTTCTCTAGACATGTTCTATTTTCATTTGTCTATATTGTTATATACCACTCCCCTTTCCTTACAATATTGTTATTTGAATAGGAATTTCATCATAAATGCTTACCTACCAATAGAAATTATTTGCTTTGAGAGTAAATTTGGATATTAATTAAGATCGTAATTAACAAAATAGCGATAGAGATATATACACATTAATTACGGGCAACCTCCTCAAATATATTTAAGAGATTTACCCATATATATTCATCCTATCACAGCATTTACCACAAATTGGGTAGCCAGAAAGTCAATTGCTTGTAATAAATATTTAATTCATCATTCCCGTGACAATAAAAGTTGAGCATTGTCATGGGACCCTTATAATTTAATATCCAAAAAATGGTACTTGTGTTGCCATCTATCGAAATCCTGTGAAAGCCCTGGCCCCTATCTAGAGAAATCGTAAATACCTTTTGATATTATCATAAAAACAGATTCCTTCTTCTTGATCCTTTTCCGGGAGTCAGCCATTTTGGCCAGTCTCCTGCTATTCTTCTTACAATAGACATAGCAGGGGCTCGCTCCAAAAATAAATATCTCTTCTCTTCTACAAAATACTGTGAGTGTCGCTATAATAATGTAATTCAGTATTAAAACCTGTGAATTGTTTTGTTTGGTGTAATAATAATCTGTGTAACCATATTCTTCGTCAATAAACTGATCATACAACATCATGCTAGTGTTTCCTTAGCACAACCACCACAATAAATTTACCCAACGATAAACCCTGAGAGAGTCACTGAAATCTGCCGACTATGGGAGAAATGTTACAGTTTGAATGTTACAGTTTGGCGCTCCAACGTGATGCCTAATTATTGTGGTTTTTGTTGTGTTTGAAGTGAATTTAACAATGCATAAAGCAGGGTTTACACTATCCAAGTACACTTGTACAAGTATACTTGGATGGCTTACTTGGACGCTACTTGGATAGTGTAAACAGGTGATCCAAGTGTACTTGTACAAGTAGCCGCCATCCAAGTCAACTTGGACGAAACTCTATTCGTCCAAGCTGACTTGGACGGTTTTATAAGAACAAAATGGCGCTGACTAAAAGACGGTGTAACGAGCGCGAAACTTTCAGGTTCGTAGAATTATACGAAGCGGACAACGTGCTGTGAAAAATTAAAATGAGCGATTTATGTTTTGTTTAATGAATTTGATGAACTCATTTCATGTTTTATTTTCTTTTCTACAGATTTGTAAACACGCCGATATACTTGTAGCATTCGCATACTTCGTTAACCAGATATTTATGTAATGTCTCATTTTGTAGTTTTTATGTGAAATGACTGTTTTGCTAGATTAATAAATAAAATAATAAGAATAAAAAAAATTAAATGAAATAATTAATTTATTATTAAATAATAAAAATTAATATTTTTTTCAAATAAATAATATTTTTAACTTAAATTATTAAATACGTTAAGTAATATTTTTTCAAAAGTTATTTATTTAAACATTTCACAAGTACCTACATTTTTTCATTTTATATTATAGTATTTCAGATTCCGTAGAGCACCCGGTAAAGAATTGGTCTCCTACTCTTTTCCATAAGTTTTCAAGTGTCCTGTAAAAGTAGGTGTTCGAAATAATTAAGACTTTTACATCTTAAATTCAGCGATGAGGTTTGCCACCCATCCTGAATGTTTTGATTTTATATTGGCACAGAGAAGACAGCATGAATATTTATTATATGCAGCTGGTCTGCTGGCTACCCCACTTGTGGGATATGCCGTGATGGTAAAGTTTGTAGTAGTGGTACAGTAGTTTAAATAATATAATATAGAGCAAATTTTTTAATTGTTCGCTACTGAATCCCAAATTATTTTTAAAAGTATTTATATCTTCCTTTTCTACTTCTCAAATTAAAGTCATCACATCCGAGTCCAAATATTTTCATGGTTTAATTTTTCCGATACAATTTCTACGCCTCGCAGCCAGAGATCAGTCGTCGTTATCTTGATTGCGCGAGACACAAATGCTACTTGGATGGAAATTTCAACTTGTAGTGTAAACCGGCATCCAAGTGCACTATGATGCGATCTACTTGTACAAGTACACTTGGTCCAAGTGTACTTCGATAGTGTAAACCCGGCTTAAATGATAACATTAAATAGTGCGTAGATAAGTTCGTTACGTATCACGTGACCCACCCATGTTTCCATGCATCACCAACACACACACACTTCTCTAGAATGTTCGATCAAAAAACAGTTGAAATTTTCCCTTCTTCACAGCAAGACTGTACAACTTTGCTCTTCAAAAAATTTCACCGCGTGACCAATAAGGACTATAATGGTACTTCAGTGAATATTTGAGTTAAATAATCAGTGAAATAATAAGAACATTTTAATAATAACCACATTTTAATTAATAAATAATCAAGTGCGTGATACATTTGCGCGCCCTCAAAAAACTCATATAATAAAGAAAAAAAAAACCGTTACACCAACAAGGAAAAAGAAAGAATGAACGAGTCTATTTATTTGAATTATAAACAGTGTTAAAAATAAAAACGATTTAATAATAAATATATGCGAGATACATTTATGATCTTCAAAAAGAAATCCGATATATTGCAAGTACGATCAGATATTGTTAATGAATGGAGAATTTAAGAAATAAATACAACAAGAAATTGACAAGATTGTGAACAGATACTCCAAACTTTCCTAAGACGTCCAGATAATTTCCTTCTGATGAGATGAAGATCTCCAACGTTACAATCCCTTAAGAAGCCTGCTACCACCACTACGAAGGATGTCTATGACGGAATTTTCTTCCTTGACGGTTCCTGACCTCCAATAGAAGGATGTCCCATGTTTTGTCATCTAGATCTGACGTTTCTTCGAGGCCTTCTTTATCCACACAGAGAACCCTTGATGCTTGATGGTTTTGAGGATGAGGAAATAAATGCTTCCTTCACTAGTAATAGACAACCTTATTCGTCTGACTACTACACAGGTTTTTATGGAAAAATATGGTGTTGTTGTGTTCATTTTGTACTGAAATATTTTGTATACCTACTATAGATACAGTTTTTTTTACATGTTGTTCCATGCTTTGCCTTTTGTGCCAAAGAGATTGTAAAAATTCCAGTTTCAATTTTGCATAAATTCAAGTGATACTAGCTAAGATCATTTTACAATTATTTGCGGAATTATTTGCTTGTTGATGTAAGATTCTACACTGAGGGATCTACAAAATAAGAATTGTAAATTTATAAATGTCTAGTTTGTGAAATATTCCAAGTAAAGTTTTTCTATATCTGGCTAATTACACTCAAAAGTAAAGAAATTAAATTTAAATTCATTATACTTGTACCTACCTAGCGTGCGTGTCACGCGGGCTGTGGATGTATTTATGTATGGTTTGAAGTGAAATGATCATAGACCTCAATATTGCTGGAAGAGGCTTAACAGAACAGATTTGAATAATTACCAATAATTCTTTACTCATATGCTGGAATTGTTAATTTTATGATATGTAATGTATGTAATGTCATGTCTACGATATTTCCAGGGAATGTCAAACTTTCCAGCGATTTCCAAACTTTAACAATTTAAAGAAATAATTGTTATTGATTTTTTTTTTCGAGTCTTATCAAAGGACAAGACTTCCAAACATTTTTTTTAGTATCCAATGGTTCCCAACTGTTGAGGTTTGATGTTACAAAGGTTGGCAAACTTTTTTTTGAACACTAAAAAAAAAAAAACAGTAGAATCTCAAAATGTCTGAATCATCGTTCATAGCAACGCTGCGAATTATTTTTCAAAGAAATTGGCACCTCGTTTCATCAAGTCTCAGGTTCACCGAATCATATCCCCTAACGTATACGAGCTATGCGATGTAGATACTGGAGCAATGGGAAACTATCATGCTAAGGATATCATTAAGTTCTGAGTCCTAGGTATGTGTTTCTCAAAAATTTTGTTGTTATATTTCATTCTGAATGTAAATCCATCAATGTAAACTTGAAATTTTGGTAATGTAAAGAATTTATGTAAAAATGTAATGTTTTCTTGGGCTGCAATTTTAATGAATAAGAAGAACTATGTCTATACATCACAGGTCAATGTTAATAGTGAATTTTGTATGTAATAACAATGTTAGACTCACAAAAGAAATTATATTTACAGTCATAGTAATGTCAAAGGAATTATCTTTCTTTCTTCTTTAAAGCAAAATAAATTATAATACTGTTAATAGTCAAAAATTTGGTATTTCTACTCTTAAAGTACTTGTAACTTTTGCAGCCCATGTTATTGTAAACTTTTAGTTAAAAAAAAACTCATAGAGGCTCTTCAAGGTTCCGCTTCTGTGAGAATTTTGAATTGTTCGAACCTTGTGGCGCCCTTAAATAATATTTTTTGTATGTTTGATCACCTTTTTTTTGTTTGCGCCCGTGGATGCATGAAGTTGCCTTTATCATCTCATATGCTAGCCGTTTTCATTAGCAACGTGTTCACAATAATCTGAACCCATCCACTGTCGCAGGCAAAAGTCATACAACATGTTAGTTTTAAGGAATTTTGTACTGTACAACTGATGTAATTTTGACCCTCCAGTATACGAAAGTATACGAATTCTTTTGTTGTTTTCCTTAAATTTTGTGTGAACTCTTGAATCACTGAGTTATGTGGTAACTGATGAATGACTTATGACAGATGATGAATGCAAGGTACGGAAGAATGAAGTATACATGAAAAAACGGCCGATAAAAGATGAAGTATGAAAATGCGTGAAAAGTTACCACTAATTCTCTTAGTTTATCAAATCATTAATGTAAAATCTTAAATTGAGGATCAAGGTCGCATCAGTCAAATTAAAAAATAAGTTTATTGTTTTCAATCTTTAGTGTGCATGGTTTTGTAATTAAATCATATGGCAAGGTTTCTCACATGGTGTGAACCTGCTGGCCATTTTGCGGCAATTTTACTGTATGGAATGCGTACCCTTGCAGTAATTTCTATTTGCCTAGTATGAATGTTAAGGAGTCATTGGATGATTCGCCATCTTCCATGTACATCTCCTGGGTTAGACTGATATAGAGGTATGACTAAGCGTCCTACCCTAATACAATCAGTTCTAACTCAAATTTATTTTAGTTAATTTCAATTTTTTAATGCCCGACAAGCTTGTTGTCCAAGTGAGGTTTGAGGACGCTCAAACAGAAAATTCATACAGGTCGCTTAGAGAAGCTCTGCGCGATAGGTTTGGTACCTGATATTAACCATTTGCCTGTATGAAATTGGTGGGAAGTTTCCACAAAAGAAAAATGCTATAGGGTAAAGGATTACCGCCCTTATAATAGAGGTAGATCAGATATAATTGTAATGAATACCTCCTCTTGGAGTAAGGAAAAGTGTTTGGGAAATTGTTGAAGGTTTTGTTATATTATGTAAAAAGAATTTTTTTTGTTTTGTCTTAAGCATGTAAAGGTTTACCTAGAAGTATGGCGAGAACATTGTCTACGATTCCGTATCCGCGACCTGTTCTGTCGGTGCATCTTCCTGGTCCCTTGCTTGCTTGAGACCTGTCTATTTGTAAGGATTAGTTAAGAATTTGTTTCTAATGTCTGTAGAAAAATTTGTATCCTTGTTTTGACACTCACAGTGTTGTAAAATCTATCTTGTTTTGACACTCACAGTATTGTAAAATCTTTCTTATCTTTGACACTCTTAGTTCTGTAGAATCCTTCTTATTACTGACTTTGAAACTTTTCTTTTTTTTTATTCATTTTTTTTCTTTAAAAGACAACTTGAGATGGTGTCATGGGACCCTTATAATTTAATATCCAAAAAATGGTACTTGTGTTGCCATCTATCGAAATCCTGTGAAAGCCCTGGCCCCTATCTAGAGAAATCGTAAATACCTTTTGATATTATCATAAAAACAGATTCCTTCTTCTTGATCCTTTTCCGGGAGTCAGCCATTTTGGCCAGTCTCCTGCTATTCTTCTTACAATAGACATAGCAGGGGCTCGCTCCAAAAATAAATATCTCTTCTCTTCTACAAAATACTGTGAGTGTCGCTATAATAATGTAATTCAGTATTAAAACCTGTGAATTGTTTTGTTTGGTGTAATAATAATCTGTGTAACCATATTCTTCGTCAATAAACTGATCATACAACATCATGCTAGTGTTTCCTTAGCACAACCACCACAATAAATTTACCCAACGATAAACCCTGAGAGAGTCACTGAAATCTGCCGACTATGGGAGAAATGTTACAGTTTGAATGTTACAGCATTCAGGATTTGTGGCATAAAACATCTCTAAAATAAATATCATTTGTCTTAAAACGTGATGTTCTACGAATACCTGTCTCTTTTTGAAAATTTGAAAACTTACAAAAAAGTGGAAAATCTAGTAATTCCTATCTTTTTAATATTTCAATGTATCTATGATAGTTTCGTTCATGAATGAATTAATGTCGGTCTAACTTTGTTTATTTGATTTATCACGTTTACGTAATTTTAACATTATACTGAGCTAGTTAGTTTTTTTACAAGTAAAACATTAAGTTACTATAGATCTCTGTTTCAGTAAAGGCAAAGAGAGTACTATGAGAGTGTAATTAGACTACAACACATTTTTGTCTTCAATCCAAAATAAATAACTCAACATAAATATTTATATACGTTTTAACAAAACTTTATTTGAAAATAATTATAAAGTAATTTACTGTGATTAAAAATTCGTAGGGAAAGGGTTTTTCTTCAAATGATTTTTAAATTTAAATTGCGGGAACATAATTATTGAAGTAAATTATTTTAATTTAAATTAAATCTATTTTGAAGGGCATATTAAAGAATTCACAAACAGTTCCATATGTTAATATTTATTTATTTTCTATGCTAAATATTAAAAGAACCAGTAATAAAGTTTGCAAAATGTTGTGTTTGTAAGTTTTTTAGCTGAAGCTTTTTATCATTGCGGTTTGTGTATTTATTTGCGAATGGAAGGTTAATTTCCCTGAGGCAAAACATTAAAAAAACGGCTTATGCTAAACACAAATGTGTTAGTAATGAAATACTCTCATTAAAATTTTTCTTTTTCAATAATAAATGACTTATGAATGTATAAAAGAAATATTGAAATGGTATGGTATTCCCTCCTCTATGCTTGCTTTTATAATAAAACAGCCTTTTTTAAAATAAATTAATTTAAACCTTACTCCGTAATCGATGGGAAGTAAGGCGATAAACTATACTATAACCTATATTATACCATCACTACATAACTGCGAGTAATACACGAGCAGATTGTCCTCTTTGTGCCAAAAAAATAATAAAACATTCAGAATAGGCGAGGTTTTGCGAACTTACAGAAAGAGTGGCATGCATATTATTTACCGAAGACACCATGAGGTATAAATTTAGAAAATCTAGAAAATCACCATAAATTTTATATTTCAATAATAATTTTCGAAACAACATAAGAAGTTGGATGATTTTTAAGGTATTAAATTCTTTATATTTTTTTTTGTATTTGTGTTTCTTTGGATAGTGGAAAGATGTCTATTTCGTGTTTGTTTCATCTATACTAAAACGAAACGCTTGATTCAATTTATCTAGTAATGATACAGACAAAGATTAAATAAACGATAATGGTAAAAACAATTATGTGCAATGCGCCACGTGTTTATTACAGAGGCGCGATATTTTTCAATCCTCTAAAATCCGAAAAAAATGTTGAAGAAAATAATATACAAAAAATATTTCACTTAATGTATACTTACAGCCAGAGGAACAATTGACTTGTATAAATACGATACAATATTAAAATATAAAGTGAATAGTTGTATGTAATATACTTTGTGGTAACTGAGAACAATATAATATTTCCTAATCTTTGAACTCGGTTCATGTTTTCTTAAATGACATGCTAACCAAGATACGGAATAAATGGATTTTATTCTTTGTTATGTATGTCCTGTGCATATCTGTTTTATAAAAATGTGAACGCTGTTCTTGCTTTAGTACAGCATTTTTGTCATTATTTTCGACATAGTTATTCTACTACGTTGGCAAATTCCGCGCACATAAAATGTTGCTTATATTAAGAAAGTTTTATCGTGAAAATGATGTTAATCACCTTTTTGTATGACATTCACTAACGATGTTTTAGCTTGAAATACTTTTATTAAGTGAGAGACAAAAACACTTCACCGCAACAACATAAGTGTTTTCTTGAAACAGTATCTTCCCCTTATTAGTTAGATTACTTCTTCCTCATGGTAATCTCCATTACTCGATATAAACTATCAGCAATATTTGTGTTCTACTTATGTTAATATTTCTACAATAATCTCATTTATTGCTGAATACGAATGTGATTTAGTTTACTCACACCCACGAACTACACGAGCACAATTTTTAGTTAACACTTTTCTACACACTAACTAATCAAACCCCATATTAAATTGTCCGATTATAAAATATTAAGTATATTTGAATAACTTTTTTACTGAGTATTTTTCGTATTTTCACCCAACCAGTGATATATTTGTGTTATATCAACGAACTTGAAATAATATTAAGTAAAAGTGGCAACATATTTTTATTTAATGTTTATTCGTAAGATTTGGTAAAGCTTTTTATGAGGGTAAAAGTAAAATGAGAATCTTTGATTTTTGTCCGTTTTTTGAAGTACCTACCTTATTTATAGTAAATACATAAATGTATCAGTATTCGACCAGGTAGACAAATAAATCAGAACATAAAACACCTCTACCCTTTCAAGTAGTATGAAAAAATAGTTCTCATCAATATTAATCAATCTCGAAAAGTTTACTCACTCATGATTCAGAAGTACAGCCGTGTGTGAGAAAAAAACACAACGTGCTTATAGAGAACTAGAAAAATTTCCTACTTTAAGTCTATAAATCTATTCTACGTCTAATTTTTCGACGTCATGAATTTATCGAAAAATTTACGAAAAAATAAGACCATAAAAAGGCCATCTTGTTTCATGTTTTTCCTTTTTACAAAAGCGTTTAGTGGTTATGTTCAAAGGTAGTTCGCATTATATAACAAATCATCCAAACGTTGGTATTTTATGGATCATCAAATTGAACTGCCATCCCATTTTACGTTGTAAGAATACTTGGTGCTTTGGACAAACATTGATAAAGCATGATATAATGATCATCATTACATCTTTGTTACACCAATTTCAATTTATATAATGTTTCATAAAATGTAATTTCTAATATTTTTTGCAATGGATCTGACTAAACGTTATTTATTTATTTATTTATTACATAGAGACACAGTAGGTTGACACAAAATATATATAAAGAATAAAAAAAGAGATAATAATCTTGATCTGATCAGGCCGACCCACCAATTAGGCGTGTCTACAGGATACATATTATTATAGTGTAAACCACATATACAGAAAGGTAACAATTGGAGATGAAAAAACAGCGCTCGATATTTGATATATTTTGTAATGTTACTTAAAAGTCAAAATGATGCTATGTATACGAGTATAATCAATGACTAAAATAAGCATGTGTAAATCATTGTTGCTTATGCTTTTTCATATTTAGGGATTTAAAGTTTTGTTTTTTCACATGTGTTTGGTTCAAAACAATATTCAGTAGGTTGGATGTTTATACGGTACAACTAATTTTTAAACTGAAACCTTATTAGGTAAGTAGGTAGTAGTCTGGATTATGAATGTATGGGAAAAATAAAATTTAAGTTTTCCTCCAGCCACAACGAGAAAAAACGCCAAAAGACGTTTTTAACGTACACGTTAAATCTTATTATGATAAGACATAATTTTCATATAGGTATTCTATTAAAAATAGCTTATATTCGTAGATGTACTACGGTAACCATGTAATAACCTACAAAAATTCAGTAACTACACTTAAGTTTTTGGATATGCCTCGTAATATGTGACATAGTCATATTACCAAAGAAACAAATTCGTCCTGAGACATGGGTTAATTTTTTATTAATATATTTTATTCATTTTACACACCATTATTTACATAACAAAATATGTAAAGAAATCAATTTACAAAAAAACGTGATGATATGCAGCGAAGAGATAATTAATGAAAAGATTATAAGTGTTTTTTTTCCATCCAACGACGATATAATATGCCACGTAAAGGCATACCTGGTTAAATTTTTCTAATCTTTTCTCAATGGGTCTTCTTCTCTTTTCTTTAAGTTTTTGAGTGTTTTTTTAAAAACAGGAATACGTAAAACATCACATTTTAAGACATTTAAAATTTTCAAATCATCGACGAGCTATGCCAACCATCTGGAATGTTTTAACCTTTTCGGCACGGAGAGTCTAACTTGCATGTTTATTATAAGCAGTTGGTCTCGCTGGCTACCCCAGTTGCGGAAAATGCCGTGATTAAATGGATGGGTCGATGGATTATAACGTTTAGTGAGTATTTATGTATTGGCAAATTTGATATACTCTAGAAGAATTATTCTGACAGAATAATTCTTCCATTCCATTAATAAAAACTTTTGTGCACACTCTCTCAACTACATATTCCTTAGGGAGTTCACATATTAACATTGGTAAAATGTGTGGATTACGTGGGTCTTCATAAAAAGGTTTCTTTGTTTCGTCTCCATTTGAGAATACAATAGGTGGGGTCATTGGATCCATGATATTCATAATATCTTTATTTGACATGTGCACCTTAGCTGAATATGTAATACTTGGAGAATCTTCCAATTGAAGTTTTGGTGGCGCTATAACAGGTGATTTTTTTTCGGCTTCTTTAGACGTTTGGCTTAGCGCTTTAGGCACACGCCTATTGTTCCATTTTAAATCAGCTGAATTTCTGAAGGGTGCGAAAGCCTGTAGGTATAAAAATATTAGAATGTATTAAGATGCTAATGAGCTATAACATATAAAATATATTTGCTAGACTTACTTACATATATTAAGTTATTGAAATATTATTACAAAATATTTTGTGAAACATAAATTTCTGTTGTTCTGGATCGGGTTAATTAATGGAAAAGTTTTCTTCTTCTATAGATTTGTGAAACAACAGAGACGTCTTTTGACTTCTTACGTCATTATCAACCACCTTTTACGACCTAAGAAGTCGAAAGCCATATTTTTCGTTTATTTAATTTGATACATATGTTTGAATATTGATATTGTTAGAAAACTAGTATTTAGACTTACAGTTGCATATTATTTTAGCAAAATAACTAAAAATAAAAATTTGTGTTAAAATTAATGCATTGTTTTAATTAATTAATAATCTGTTTATTCTTTAAAATGACAAATGCAAGTTAGATAAATATAACTTCCGGCAAACAATAAACTATAAAAGTATCCGATAAGCTCAAATACTATTTGATAAATATAAGAAACATAAATAAATTAAAATCACCTCTGCGGAAAATATCAGAAAAAAAACAACGAACGCCGAAATATTAGGAGCGTTCATATTGAACTTATAAATTTCCATAAGAAGCAGGTATTTATATAACTTCATAATTGAATTATTGGGTGGCGATTGTACTATTGACTGATTATAATGAATCATTTTTGATTATGTAAACACTATTATTAGCAGAACAATTAAATAGATAGTGCTGTTATATACAATTGAAAATAATTTGATATCAATTTAATTTTTATTTTCTCTATACATTTTCTCACACAATATTCATTATATCAAATAATTTATAACAAATTATACTTTTGTTTGATTTAAATAAGTATTCCCTTAATATCAAAAATAAAGGTACTTGTGATAAGATATTAGTTTAAAGATTAATATTTTTTCAGAGTTTTCCTTAATAACGAGGAAATGAAAATACCTGTATTGTAAAATATGTCTAGAACACAGTAACACTAAAATATTGATTTATCTCATTCATACCAACATGGCATTTAATACATGTGTGGTAGCTAGTAGACCAATTGCGCCTAATAAACATGCAAATTGTCCGCTTCGTGCCAATAAAAGGTTAGACATCCAGGATGATTGCATACCTCATCGCTGAACTGAAGATGTTAAATGTCTTAAACTTGATGTTTAAGGTAATACCTGTCTTTTACAGGAAACTCGAAAACTGGCAGAAAAGACTGGTAGACCTATTCTTTACCAGTAACTCCATAGGATAAGTAATAAATAATATGCATAGGTTTGAAATTTCACCCTCCAACAATCTTTTACTTTTCCCAATACATATTGTATTTGTAATTAGTATAATCGAAATGGGATGGAGTGTGTTGAGATTACTTACTAAGAAGCCTTTGTAATTACTATTGGTTTCCCAAAGGGTTAAGAGGATTTCTAGGCTTAATTAAAACTTGTACAATACCATATTGTTGTGTTGCTCATTAACTAGGTAACTCCGGGGGTTTTGTATAATTGAGTGTATTTGTTCTAAGTATTTTCACATCATAATTTCAAAGATATTATATTCCAATGACATCTGAAAATAAGTCGATTATGTATCATTGAATGTCTCAGTTTTATCTAACAATGTCATCTTTTAAATACCTTCATCCATGGTATTTCGATTAAATCAAATTATGCCTGTTGAATTCAAACAGAAAGAAAACAAACATAGACATCCAGTCTAATTTTTGTATCGTACTTTACACTTACTGAATTCTTGCAATTAATATTAAAGAGTTTTGAATAGTTGCTAACTTTTTGTTTGATTAACTGAATAAGGGCACAATGCGCAAATGACAAAACTAATGAGTTCGTGTTCTAATGAATAAATCTTATTGAAATGTAAACTGTGTGTTATTTAAAGTATAATATCAAAACTAATGAGACATGTCGATTGTAGAACCATATTTACACAACATTGTGCAAAATTCAATCGGTAGAAGTGAGAAAATCGTCCCATCGCTTACGAATTATCATAAGGCTGACTTAAATGATCATTTTTGATTATTATGGAAAAGAAGGGTAAATTAATTCCACCATCCTCGAAAGTTGCATCACAAGTGGAGTAGCCAGAGGTATTTCATGCATGTTTCGAACACAAATAATGAAGAACTTATGAGAGTAAGCGGCGTGAGACAATTTGTCTTTATACGCATTTTATTTATGGGTCTGTAATTTATTTTACATAAAACACATACTCGTACAGTTTTCATGCAGACTCATGGGATAGATAAATAATCAAAAAAGAAAAAAATGTCTTCCGTATTGGAGAATTTTCGTGTATAGCATAAATAAAATGGCATTTATATTTCTAATATATATTCTTCCGTTAATAGTTTTTCAGCGGGTAAAATCCGTGAACACATTAGGTAGGAACAATGTTAATCCAGTTTATAATAGAATCACGTTTTCTCATAATAATGTTATGATATACAACTTTGTTCCAGCCTACATGTATCTTTTGAAATATATTTTTATAAGAAAATACACTGAGCGTATATTTAAGTAGGTACAACCTTATATTTCTTAGTGATAATAGGTACTCGTACAATTGTTGTTTTACTACTTACCATTTTGTTCTCAAAAAAGGTATTAGTTATCATGATTGTGAAGGTATATCTATTTAAAAAAATTAACAATTTTTTTTTCCTAGACTTTTTGATTAATTTTCTAGATCTTTTTATTTAAGTCAAGTTTTTCCATTAACAAGGCTTATTAATCAACTTGTTAAGCGAATTTATTTATAGTCATCTATCGAATGAAAAGTTATCCGAATAGTGTATCTTTGGATAATTGTAATATGCTATTTAGGATATAAGAAATGGATAAATGAAATAGGTACGTAAAGTCAAGTAAGTGATTGCTGTGACAATAAGGTGCTTTGAATAGAAACGAGCAGAGTTTTGTTTACTTGTGTATCGACAAAGTTGTTATGTCGGTCGAGGAACAAATTATCTACAGCTACTACTACTTGTATTCACCTGATTGTTTCCAACTTATGTCGAAACTTTGGTAATTAAGTCATAATTTCAAAAGCTCTCTACTGATATATTTACATAGTGAATAAAGAAAAGTTGAGGAACTGTTTAATTAACTAATATTTCATTATTATCACCTGCTTGAATGACAGATATTAAACAAAGCAACGAGCAAAGACTCTGTAATTAAAAATTGTTTTTTTTTTTTTAAATAATTTTAAGCAGAGTTCTAAATAAATTACCAAAAATTGTTTAAGATATTTAAGTTTAACACAGATCGAATATAAATGTAATAGCCGAGATGTCAGTCTTATGAACAAATGTCATAAAATATTTATAACGTATTAAGATTTCAAAAACACGGTTCCGTGAAGGAAAAATCTATGTTTGATTAGTCGTGTTCATATATGTAAGAAAATGATATAATGTTATGTGTTGTTTCTGAGAAGTATAAAGTACTGTGTGTCATTCATTCTAATGTAGGTGGAACAAGCGTATTATGACTCGGACGTCTTCCATGTTTGTACTGGGTACGTATCGTAAAAAGGTGACGGCATGGTAAACATTTATAAAGGTGAAAATCGAATACATGTTTCTCATAATATAGGTTAACTAATCCATTACGATATTAATACAATGTGTGTCTGCTCTATAAAACCAACATTAATCGTAGTAGGTAACCACACAGGGTATTTTCTGTTAATGTTGAAGGTACAAGCTTATCTGCAATAGCATGAGTATGCTTAAAAGAAATGATTTTTCTCTTTCAGGTGATGTCGATGCAATTTAATACAGAGTTCCTCTTATACATTTATTTATCTGAATAAATGCATATGAACTTAAAATACATACCATGAACGTAAATAATATGCTTATAAGTTTTGAAATAATCATAATGGTGTTTCATCATAAAATTACCTATAGATAGGGAATTGAATTAGTAACCTGCTCAATACCATCTTGGAAAGACGCGCCAAATATATTGGAAACATATGCGTCATGAAAACCTTCTACAAGAAATAATAGAAGGGATAGTTGAAGCGACAAATCATAGAGTCGCCCACGTCGAGAATAATTCGACGGTCTATGCGAGGGTATGAGCTGCGGATCGTACGTACTACGAGCTGAAGAGGTTTTCACAGGATAGAACGTAATGGAAAGAAAGATGTAGGATTTTGCTGAAAACTTATCCACAGGATTAAAACTAGAGAGAGAGAGAGAGAGGGATTTGTAAGTTTTGAACTTTTAGTAAGAGTGCGTTAAAATTTTGGGCAGTTCTATTGAAGTGTACGTATGTATGGAGATTACAAAATCACTACTTTATTTAGAAAAATGCTAACGTCAAACAGAAGATAATATTTTATTGAAGGTGGAGTACGAATACGTCATGTGAGCATTCAAAAGGAAGCTGTATAATAGAACATACCATACATGAGAAACTGTATAAATTGAACATACCGGGAAATGTTTAGAAGAACACAAGTATGTATACGGCTTTCGACCTTTTGTGTCTACCCAATAACAGTTGTGCGATAGTAAATAGAAGTTATAGAAATCATATTTTATCACATTTAAAATCTATTTGCTGGTCTTGAAAAATTGGCAAAAGGTCTTATTCCTTACCTCTATCGTTAAATAAATATTGCCAAATTTCTCTACAAAAAGTTATGATTTTTTAAATTTATATTTTTTGATCTCTCAAATCTTAACCACCTTAACATGATTGATATATATTTTGGAGTTATTTTTTTTATAATCTGATATCTAAAAATACAATCAGAGAATAAAAAAAAATAAACAGTGATAATGTGTTGGTTAAAATCAGGTTTCGATGTGATTTGTCTCTGATGATGATCCAAATCTCAAGGATTTCCAAAAATAAGTACAGTTTTATGCTTTTGGTAACTAATTATCATTTTCGGATGCATACTGAAGAACATAATACATATATATGTACCATCGTTTACTGAAAGGATTTCTCAACTAAGATATTGTAAAACACAACTCTGCCGTAGCAACGTCTACCTGTACCATAAAAATGATAGAAAAACGGTTTACTTAACGCGCTTGGAACGTGATACATTACCTACTTAATTAAATTCCGAAAGATGTCAACAATTTAAACATACCAAAATGTTTTATTCCTAATTCAGATTCATCTCAAGAATTGAATGTTTAATAATATGAGTATAAATGATTTAGTACTTGGAATAATTTTGTGAATGTTCATTTTTATATAATCAAAATAAATTAAATAAAAAACCCTGCATTACTTTCACTAAGAACAATATTTGACTCAGAGGCCTTTCGGGTAGACATCCATCATCAATGAGTTTTTACTAGAAACTCAAGTTTCTAATAAAGACTCACTTATGTTTAAACATATTTTAAACGACTAGAATTTTTAAAATGACTATAATAATAGCTGAGTATCCATCATTCATGTTACTTTAGTACCTTTATATATCATTTTATGGTAGAAGAGTAAGAAAAATTCAACTGAGTAGAATAAAAAACTCACTGATGGTGGGTTTCTACCCGAAACGAGTCTAATATTGTTCATAGTGAAAGTAATACAGTGTTTTATTTTTAATCTTTTTTAATTCTTTTATAAGTGTGAATGTTTTTAAACATTCACACTTATAATAGAATTAAAATAGATTAAAACATTAATATAGTTTCAGCTATATTATTGTTTACTGTGGTAGGCATTTTGACACGTAGGAATTTATAAGAAGTACAAAACATCACGTATTTGTATTCAATGAATGCCAATAAGTATTGAGTTTGAATAATGATCTCACGTTATCAAAACCTTTTTCGATAATATCATTCAATTTAATGACAAATATTAAATATAAAATGACGTGAAACATCATTTGACCACATCAAACCATAGTCAGTGCTCTGGTACATTCTCAGGATGGTTTCCCAAAAGACCTTGCTGCTTATTGTTTTTTTCATGGTTGCATTGGCTATGAAAGGATCAGAGGTAGGTATTGTATATCATTTTAATATTTTCATGTAAATTTTCACCTTGTCTATTCTATTTTTTTTTTTTCAAGACCATCCACTCGTTTGAAAGATATTACAGTGTAACTTTTGCGATAATAATAATAATAATGAATAATTAATTAATTCTTTCGGCACCTTTTTAAGGACGCCGATGAAAAAACCGTCATATATATTTTTTTTAAATTTAGCCTTCTTCTCTTTTGAGGTTTACTCTATGCCCGTATATCACTGTTCACAGCCATGACACCGTGTCGTCTGATACTTAACTGTCACGCCATGTCCCAAGGTGGAGTAGATAGAGAGAACAGAACGCCACATAGATCTATCCTTACACACTACTTTCACTTCCTCTACATTCATCCATTTTCTCATACATGCACGCCGATTTTTCTTACTCAACACGCACCCGTCCTTAAGGATTCGATCCACGTGATCTAGCCACTTGATTTTTGGACGTCTGTGCTTCCTCACACCCCCTATTCCAAATAAATACATCCTCTTTGTCATCCTTTCATAGTGCATTTGCGCAATATATCCAAACCATCGTAACTTTTTTACACGCATTCTGTCCACAATAGTTTTCTCACATCCGTTCATTTTCCAGCTATCCTCATACTTCACTCTATCTCACAACATTTTACCAACCACATTTCTCCTCAGTGAACGGATCTCCACAGCATTTATTCCACTTTCCTCCTATTTATTTATTAATTTTATCGTGTCGAAGCCTACAAAAAAAACAATCAAATTGCTCTCTAGTACGTGCAAAATGCACAGTATGCGTCAAAAGTGTCCTCCGTAGTTCATGTGACAGGGCACATTGGACACCCCAACAAGTGTGACATGTCCTCTTTCTTTCTTTCGTGCAAATTCTTAAATTTACCTATAGAATTAGCCAAATAACTTTATGTTACTGTGAAATATGTGATAATGGCATAATTTTGTCGTTACAAGTATTCATGAGGACTTAGGACGAAAATAAAACACTTTTTTATATAAAAGTATTTCTACTGGTGTAAATTGGTTGCAAATCGGCTTTCAGGAGCTTCGCTCTCACCACTATGCGTTCCTGGGAGAGCAATGGGGAACATGCATGTGTGAGGAATATGAATAAATGTTATAAATTCATATTAATAAATATACGCTGATCACGAATATCCTAATAAGAAACGATAAAATAAAAATTTACATTGATTATTTTCATTTTGAAAATCCATATTTTCTGTTTATTCCGGTGTGTCGTCGCTAGGCGCTATTTTGTTTTGCCACACATTTCACTCTTAGTACTGTTTGTAGCGCCTGATATTGTCAAACACTGCTCCGCCACGAGTGAACCTTTTTGCGGCCAAGTCCGAAAATTGCTTTTTTAAATGGTGATAAAAACCTTAAAAATGCACATTTAAAAATATAAAACACATTGACAAAAGGAGTAAAACAAGGGTGCGTGATGTCGCCATGGCTTTTTAACCTATACATTGATCATTGTATTCGTCCATTGAAAGAACTGAATGTAGGTGTTGATATGAATGGGATGAATGTAAGAGCGTTAATGTTTGCCGATGATTTGGTATTGATGGCTGAAAGTGAAAGTGATCTACAGCGAATGATGACGTGTGTGTATGAAAATTGTGCGATTAATGGATTGAGAATGAATGCAAAAAAGACAAAAATCATGGTGTTTGAAAGAGGAAGTGAGAGAACAGTATGCCAGGTAATGATTGACAACGAAGTGTTAGAGCAAGTTGACGAATGTGTGTACTTAGGTAGTTTGTTCACGAGAGATGGGAAGTGTGAAAGCGATATTGAAAGGAGAAAAGTTGCTGGCAATAAGGTAAATGGTGCAATCCGACCAATAATTGCAAATAGAAACATATCCACCACAGCTAAAAGGTTGGTGCACTCTGCTATCTTAGTGCCAACACTTATGTATGCAAGTGAGACGTGGACATGGTTAAAAAAGGATGAAAGTGGCATAAATGCAGTGGAAATGAGATCGTTGAGAAGGATGTGTGGCAAGAGTCTGAGAGATCGTGTGCGTAACAGTGATATACGAAAGGAATGTGGAATGAAAGTTGGTGTAATAACAAAGATGAATGTAAATAAGTTAAGATGGTTTGGGCACGTGGAAAGAATGAATGAGGACAGAATGACTAAGAAGATATATTTGGCTGAGAGGAATGGTGCTCGGAGACGCGGACGTCCGAGGATTAAATGGCAAGATCATTTAAATCAAATCCTACAGGACGGTCACGTGTTGAGCACATTGAACAGGAGAGCATGCATGAGGAATTGTATGACAGTGACGGAAGCGAAAGATGTATGCAAGGATAGAAGGAAGTGGCGCTCGATCCTTTCTGCCTACCCCGCGAGGGAAGCGGCGTGATGGTATGTATGTATGTATGTAAAAATATAAAAAGCACCATAATTTTTCTTATTTTCTGTACTATTTTTTGGGTTGAAATTTTTTTTTGAGAATGTTGCCCATTGTGCCTGATGGAAGTGTGTACTATCACATACAGAAGTGTTTTTATTTTCACTAATTTTGCAGTATTTAGTTAGTAATGATGACTTATTTATAACATAACTTGGGAATTAATTTTTTTTGTTAAATTACATATTTTTCGGTTTATATTTTTAGACAGTTGACTCAGACTCTGGACCCCATGGACAGCAACTTTCCGATGACAGGAGCATTGTCCAGACTGCTAGTGAAGGAGGATTTTTTGATTGGTTTTACTCTTTCTTTGATCCTAGACCTAGACCTTCTACCAAATCTACCAAAGTGGTTTTCAAATCTACTAGACCAATGCTTATGAGAAGACGTTTTTGATAATTGTATTCATATATACCCATTACAAGCATGGTTTTATTATCATATATTTTTCTAAATATTTGAAAGAATCTGAATTGATAAAAAAAATATTCTAGAATTATATAAATTGAACTTAAATGATGTAATCAATAATTGTCGTGCATCAGTTTTAATAATAATCTTAAATTTTGTACAACAATTAATATTGTAATTAAATCCCTAGTTGTATTGCACGAAACTCTGTATACAATAATTACAAATAAAATATTCATAATTAATAAACTATTTTTAGACCTATTGTCTCATCTTCAGAACTAAAACTAAACATAAAAATCAAGTATCCTGACAAGTGGTGGGTGGAGTCGGGAGTGGGGGAGAAAGTGAGGTAGGGGTTGGAGTGGGAGTAATTAATGACAATAGGGGGGATGATAGGGATGGGACCTGTACATTAATAATATTTTACGCGGCGGCAGAATTGCCATCCACACTTCTCAGCATTATACAACCAGATAAGTCTCCATATGATCAGTCATGGTCACACAAAAACTTAACAGTCTAATGCCGGGAAAAATTCACCTATCCAGATATACAGGATATCAAAGGATTAGGCTCAAAACGCGGGATCAAAATACCAGCATTGTGCCTGAAATATCTGTGTTCAAAAACTTTTTAACCTGTAGGTACATTATTATTTTTTAACGCGGCGGCAGAATTGCCATCCACACTTCTCAGCATTATACAACCAGATAAGTCTCCATATGATCAGTCATGATCACACAAAAACTTAACAGTCTAATGCCGGGAAAAATTCACCTATCCAGATATACAGGATATCAAAGGATTAGGCTCAAAACGCGGGATCAAAATACCAGCATTGTGCCTGAAATATCTGTGTTCAGAAACCTTTTTACAATATTACAAGTGTTTATTATAATAGATTTTTGAATTTTAATGTACAAATTAACCGGTAAATCTAATTTTTGTAAATTATTTATTAAAGATTTCGGAGTTACCCCTGTAGCTGACATGACTAAAGGTATTATATAAACGGACCTAGAATGCCAAATATTTTTTATTTCTCCTGCTAGTTCTGTATATTTACGTATTTTTTCTGCGACGGTTGTTTGTATATTATGTGTATTTGGGATTAATAATATTATTGTTTGTATATTATGTATATTTGGGATTAATAATATTACCTGTACATTATTATTAATGTACAGGTCCCATCCCTATCATCCCCCCTATTGTCATTAATTACTCCCACTCCAACCCCTACCTCACTTTCTCCCCCACTCCCGACTCCACCCACCACTTGTCAGGATACTTGATTTTTATGTTTAGTTTTAGTTCTGAAGATGAGACAGTAGGTCTTGAAAAACGTTTAAACAAATAAAATTGTAAAAGTGGAAAATACAGTGTTTGTTTTTTCAAAAAAAGTTTATTCATAATTATTCATAAAACCTGTATTTCAATGAAGTTTACCTGAAAGACATAAATTTAAATAAATAAATCATTTAAATTTTATTGGCAAAAGCACAGTATACATAAATTAAGGGAGGGGTTCCCACCACTTACCCCTGGATGTTTCAAGAACATCAGTTCTCATGTCATCCAGTCAATCTAGAGCAAAAGCTTTATTTTTTACCAAAGAGTGGGCTCGAGGTTATCCTAATGGGATTTCCTCTGCAAAAAAAAAACCCACTCGACAATAAAAATACTCCCTTGATGTACCCTTGGTGGAAAACCTCACACCGAGGATGACACACACATTTACACAACATAGTACCTACATGGTTTTTTAAAGAAAAACTTACGTCTAGAAATATACAAAACTTTTCTTAAGTCTATCTTACAGTTACGTACGAATACGTACTAAGGACTTAAACTATTACAAAATTAATGTGTGCCTACATATGATTACAAAAATATATTCAACTCAACAAGCAAGTGCACACACTATATACTTACCAAGGGCAGCAAGGAATAAAAACTCACCTCCTGTGTGGAGAAAAGACAAACACAAAACAGATAAGAAAAGGGAGAGCTCAGCACAGTCGCCCGAAAGTGCCACCCCAAGGACCAAGTCGTGTAGAAGAGCAAATCAGTCGACAGGAGGGTTACCCTGCCGTCTGAGAAGCTCCCATCTAGATCTCCATACGTCCACAAACATTCGAAAACATTCAAAGTTTCTCGCGTTCATGACCAACTCTTCACACCACACAGGGCGAGGAGTGTCACCAGTCAGGCCTGCAACCATATCATCTCTCGCATCATTCAGAAAATCACACTTCCATAAAATGTGCTCTACGCTCTGGGCATCTCCGCCACACGGACACCACGGGTCACTAGCCAAACCGAGTTCAAACAATTTACCCTTTAGTTCTCCATGACCCGAGACCAACTGCGACGTGAAGTGGTCCAGCACAACAAACTTACGCCTCATTCGTACCCGAACGTCAGGAAAGAAACTGTAGACAAGTCTACCGGTTCTATCCGAGTCCCAGCGATTCTGCCATACATTCATCGTTATTTCATGCACATTATCAAGCGCTCTTTTCATACCCTCTCTTCCAGACTCTGGTCTCACGACCTGGCCAAAATGATGAGCCACCCCCTCAAGCCTCAAGGAACGCCTGGTCGCACATTCAAGCACCTCAAGATCAGCCGGAAGGACGCCAGCAATAACTGGTAGGCCTGCACTAGCTGCCGTGCGATAGGCTCCCGTAACACCAAGTAGAGAAGACCTCTGACCCCTGAGAAGAGCAAGACTCACAGATCCCACAGCCAGCCTATACGACCACACTCGCGCACTATACGTGACTTGAGCCACATATGTCGCACGGTAAACAGACAGCAATGTCTTAGGCTTAAAGTATACAAGTATGAATGATATGAAAAAACCCGAAGAGGTGTAACATAATTATTATTACTGACAATTAGACGATTCTTACAAGGATCATTACAGCTGAAGACCAATGCGATCCCAGAAGAAAACCTTAACATGTCACATAATGTGATTGCTTCCAGTATATTAATTAATACCTTCGTAATAGGTTATAGGTTACCTATAGAAAATGTTAAGATTTAAGTACCCATATAATTTACCAGATTTATGGTGGTTTATAAAATTCACATGAATGAAATGAAACTATCAATAATTTGGTGAAATGCCTACAGAATCCTCGATTATATATTAATTAAATATCTTCTAAAGAAATTACTCGAATAATAAATTATAGCAAGAACGTACCTACCTACTTAAGAGGGTTATCTTTGAAAAATATTGTTACCACGGGATTAATTAATACCTTCGTAATATATATTATTTCATAGGTTATAGAAAATGTTAAGATTTAAGTACCCATATAATTTACCAGATTTATGGTGGTTTATAAAATTCACATGAATGAAATGAAACTATCAATAATTTGGTGAAATGCCTACAGAATCCTCAATTATATATTAATTAAATATCTTCTAAAGAAATTACTCGAATAATAAATTATAGCAAGAACGTACCTACCTACTTAAGAGGGGTATCTTTGAAAAATATTGTTACCACGGGATTAATTAATACCTTCGTAATATATATTATTTCATAGGTTATAGAAAATGTTAAGATTTAAGTACCCATATAATTTACCAGATTTATGGTGGTTTATAAAATTCACATGAATGAAATGAAACTATCAATAATTTGGTGAAATGCCTACAGAATCCTCAATTATATATTAATTAAATATCTTCTAAAGAAATTACTCGAATAATAAATTATAGCAAGAACGTACCTACCTACTTAAGAGGGGTATCTTTGAAAAATATTGTTACATTATTTTGTTTACTATGTGTACCTTTTTAGTCTGAATTTTTACGATTTACTATTATGGTATAAACGCAAAAATTTCTACTTACTCGTCGCCAAATTTCCTATTAAGTATAGGAATTTGAAATGTTTAACAATCTCTTTTCTTATAGATAATTTAAGCATCATCTTATTATTATTCATATAAGTCTGACTAGAAGACAGCTAGGAGGGCAGCTATCTTCTTTGATGCCAATTATTAATACTGATTTTATTTAGTTTCTTTGTTTTTCCCAGTATTTTCTTGATACGCTGAGGCAGTTTGGGTTCACAAGCCCCTTGAACATAAAAATAAATAAATATGGGCGTACATTATGTATTTATAATATATTTAAATATGTCCATATAGCAAAAAAGTTAAAAGTGGAAAGGAGACGCTCAATCTCTTGGAAATAATTTACCATTTAATTCTATTAAGGGTCACCTACATTTTCAAAATTAATATTCCATAGATATTAACAATTTTGCTCAAAGTCGATTTCATCAACAATTAATTAAATATTTATTTTTCTATAAGTATACACATATCAAAACAAAAATCTTCAATCATTTAACAAGACTCGTCGAAATTCAATCTGCAAAAATGGTTTGAATAGTTTAATTGCAAAGATTTAGTAGTTATTTAAGTTTTAATAGTTATATTCATTTTGAAATAATATATCTTCACAATTACTCATCTATGCGTACTTTATAGCACAATGATATAGACTACAAAGAACATGAAATTAGTTTTGAGGGATCATATTACCTACCGTCTTCGCACACAATGGTAACAACAGTTTCCTAGTCTCTTCCTAGGGGAGTGTAGTAAGTAGGTATATATTGTTAATGGCATTTGAGATGTAATCTCCCCTGGGGTAGATAACACATCCTTAGTATTATTTTTCCCTAATGAAATTATGTGAGTATTATAAGAAGGTAAATCCATATTCCTATTAGATGCCTATGTTATATAATTATTGGAATTTGATAAGAAAGGTAGTTGGCAATATTGGGTAAACTAAGATTGCTTAACGTAGGTAGGTACAAAACATTTTTATACGACACGTGTATCTATTCAATTTAGCATAACATAAAGGTGCAATGTAAAATTACAGAAAAGTTATGTTCTTAAAATTTATATCTTATATGTAGAGTGAAGATTGTACAATAAGATTCATAGTGTAAGATATAAGGCACACTTTTTGTAACCAGACCGCATTGTATGGTTATGTTCTTCATAAAGTAACGTTAATCATTATTGAATCAATTCATCATCATTAGACAGTTAATCTAAAGGATTACTCCAAAATAATACGTTTTTGAAGGTAGTCATATTTTTTTGGAGATAATAAGAAAGTATACATCTATGTTAGTACATGTCACATTAGATATCCACAAAAAAGTTGTTACAATATTGATTGAATCGATAACTGTGAGAAGGATACGGTTCATATGTGGCAACCCGCATGTACTCATGAATTTATTTTCTATAATGATACTTGAAAAAACCTAGAATGTGCCAGTTAATGGATTTGATGTTTACTTTACATGGAATGAAAAAGTATTTAGATCATGTGTGTTGTTGTTCAATGTCGCCTTGAATTTGTAATGAGTTTTTCGTAAATTGAATTTGAATAAACTAAAGTCGTCTTTTGGGATTGAACAAACATTGGTGGTAATTAGACTAAAGGTAATTTGTATTCGTAAAGTTTAACATCTACATTGATAATTTATATCAAGAGATATTTATTTGAATACAAAGGTCACGTCGGCATTGTGTAAAGCAGGTTTTAATGTTTTTAATAATTCCCTTGAAATTGTTTATTAAAATGTGTCTTATGTTAT
The DNA here is from genome assembly GCA_947579605.1 of Athripsodes cinereus. Classification (NCBI taxonomy): domain Eukaryota; kingdom Metazoa; phylum Arthropoda; class Insecta; order Trichoptera; family Leptoceridae; genus Athripsodes; species Athripsodes cinereus. The sequence goes on from OX388329.1 coordinate 17,821,790, forward strand.
ACAACAGTCATGTATTTTAAAAGGTTCTTTCACTTTATCAAATTGAAAACTTATTTTATGTAATAAGTTGTCATTATTATAGTGACAAATATGTGTGTTGTCAGTTATGAAAATAATGTTTTCTAAATTTGCGATGATTTTAATTTTACCTTTTGAGATAAGAAGTAACAATGAGTACAAATAATATAGGGGATGCGTTAAAGAAAAAATACAAGGGGTCCTTTCCTCACTGCCTCGAAGATCTTAGCGAGGATATGAACTGCCGATTAAACGAGCAGCTAAAAAAGATTACAAGACACAAGAAAATGCAAAACTTTGCTACAAACCAATCCGCACGAGCATTGAAACGAGATAGAATGTGTGAATAGAAATAGGAAACGGGTACAAGTTTCTTCATGAGAAAGTATTTAAAAACAGTTATTTTTTATATTTTCATTTATATAAATATTTAAAGTATTCATTGTTTACTTGGAATCTTATACTTATCTATGTACACTACTACAAGCCCAAATTCTTTTCGCAAAAATATTAAAGAGACTTTTCTATTTTATTAAAGTACCTAAGTACTATTTGCTGTGACGGGGTTGATCATTGGAGTGTTTTATTTGAGGGCTCCCATAAATGGAAAGGTTTTTTTCTCAAGTGGGACAGACACCTCTTATAAGTACTTATCAGGAAACCATTATAAGAATATGAATTATTCAACTCTTATTAAACTTATACACTATATATTCATTTCTTATTCTTATACCAGTTGTTCTTTATTAAAATTCTTTCGTTTTGGCTGATATTTTAACTAAGGATTGATCTATTAAATATTTTCTACCAAATCCACGTGAGTTTACATTTTATATAGATAGAGATAGAGTTAAGAATGATACTCAATAGATACTTTAATACGGCATGCCTTCCATACAAGCAAATATGCAACGAATGCTCGAAAATTAATTAATAATCTTATTTTTTTAATGCATATCTAGTAGTATATAATACTTATGATTTTAAGATTATTCATTTTCTTAACTACTATGGCATATCATTTTCAAGATTATTTCTTTAGTTTAAGTCATGCGTTGCATACGAGTATTAGCTTGTATAGAAAGCACGCGGTTGCTTTCATTTGTACTATCAGCAGTAAAATCAACTGAAAACTATTAAATTGCAAAAACTACGTTTAAAACACATAGAGTTTTTTATTTAATTTTAATTTTGTACCATGCTATACTATATCGTTCCCTCACGCCGTTGTCAAGTGGAGTAGGATGCGGCATAGATCTATCTCTACAAACTTCTTTCGCTTCACCCATACCTACTTATAAAATTTAACATGAAAGCACATCGATTTCTCTTGCTCAACACGCGGCCGTACTTGAGATTTTTTTTTTTTTTTTTTTTTCTGGGTTTTTGTTATAAACCCAATTACAACCTTATACACCTTTCACACTAAGCTAAAAGCTTGTGCCGTGAAAGGGGAGTTTGCCGGCACCTGGGATCGAACCACGGACCCCTTGTTCTGGAGGCCGAGACTCTACCTCCAGGCTACCGACGAACTCATTTTAATTTGATATTCGTGGTCCAGTCACGTAATTTTCGGACGTTTGCGTTTTTTAATATTCCTTTTATTTGATGGATAAATTTTATTGTTAATCTTACTGTTAATATCAATAGCAAAACATTAGTGAGGATTTTCATAGAAAAAAGATACGAGTATCTACGTATATTATACCCATGAAAATTCTCCGAATGAAAAAAAAACATGTTCTTGAGTAGGGGAAATTATTGTGAACAACAACACGTCTTTTTGTAGCAAGTAAAGTTTTAAATATGGATTTATATATCTCATAATTAATAATACTCTATATCTTCTTCTATATGCTGTGCTAAATCACGTAGTAGAACTCCGTAGTTAAATAAATTGATAAAAATGTTATTTTTTGTACTATAGAAAATGATGTCATTATCAATCTCTGCCATAATCTATAATAGAAAGAAACAGTTGTTTCAATTTACCTAATCAACTAAGTAAAATGAATAAGTAAATATAATCTATTACATACAACTTTACGTGCTTGGATTTTAGGCTCGTGCGTTGCCTTGTCTTTCCATGGAACTGCATATATCGCCTCATCATCTATTTATCTATGCAGAAACAAAGTTCTTATACTCCACGTACATATTATCACTACATGAAAAGATATTTCATATCATCACGTATTGTACCTACTACATTTTCGTGCTGAATTTGTCGAAAATAATATTATGTGATAGTTTATTAGTTTATCAGACTTACGTAGATTAATAATGACGCCGATAATTTTTGTGGATATTTTCATTATATAAAGATGTTATATTCACCATGAATATTAGTTGTTTCTTATACGACGACAAGATGATTTTTCCGAAAGTTTGGTTCGTTTTTGTCTTTGTCATCACTACTCTGGTTTTCCAAAAGGTCCAGGTAAGAAAATTTACTTTATCAATTTGGTAGATTTTAACGAAAATCACGGTAAATAAAATATGTTTTTGAACGGCAGGACTGGGAAAAATTAAGGAAATATATTCGTTTCCAATTTTCTACAATATGACATTAACATTTTCAGTTGAGAGATGAGGTATGACAATTTTCCTGATTGTCTTAACTTTTTTAACATGGAGAGGACGACTTGCATATTTTTGCGACCAGTTGGTCCGATGGCTACCCCATATCTGGGAGATGCCGCTATGGGATGGATGGATGTACTCAATTACAAAGCAATTTTAATTATTTTAAATGTGCGTAAAGATTTCTCATAAAACCGTTTATTTTATTTTCAGTCAGGTGTTTGCCATTCCAGGATTGCTTTTGAAAAGGGAAATGCTTTTGCAGATACCTACGGTGACGATCGGATAAATTTTGTTGCTGTGAATACTGCCAATTCAAAATTTAAAGAACAAAAATATCTGACTGAGCTAGATTCAATGAGAGATCATCGTTTAAAAAGTATATGGTACGATGATTCTTCTTGTGAAAGAGGAAATTCAACGTTTAATGATGACGGAAGAAGTGTAATGCTTACAGTAGGTGACGAAATGTATGATTATGATTATTAATTATTTGTCTATCATAAGTCTGATAGATTGTATATAAAATCATTTTTGATAATATGATGTAACTTCAATCTCACAACAAAATAAACTTTGTATTTGTTCAATTATTTAGAAAAGTTCTTATTATTAACTAACCGAGATGATTACCTTTAGATTTTTGTGTAGATGTGCATTGAAATAAATGTTCTTTTGCCTACGACGTTTCCCACTCATTGTTTAAAGGTTCAATTGATATATAAATAGTCTTATTTAAATGGATATAGGAGTTCGTCGGTAGCCTGGAGGTAGTCTCGGCCTCCGGAACAAGGGGTCCGTGGTTCGATACCAGGTGCCGGCAAACTCCCCTTTCACGACACAAACTTTTAGTAGCTTACTGTGAAAGGTAAATAATATATCTTTTACAAAAAAATATGAACCAATTTGGGTGCATTGAACCACAGATAAAACCAAAAAAAGGTATGAATTTATGCTCTGAACGGTAGTTCATTACTTGCCTGATTTGATCACTTTGTAGATTTGATATATGATGTAGATGCCTTATGTTTTATTATATTCCTTCTCTTTTTATCCACAATAGTCCTTTCTAGAGAACTAAATAGTGGTAAGCTTTCCAAATTCAAATAGTCGACGCCTATTAAGCCACCTTTTCTTACTCATAAAAACATGGGATGTAAAAGAGGATAATCCAAGCTGAGGAGACCCTAGAATGTTTAGGAAAAAGGCTCTCTGACTCCTTTCGTTATATATTCTCAAAATATGACCCATCGTCTCTACATCAGCCCTTTTGGGTGTCCACTATGGCACCGTTGGTGTGGACGAGATTTGTTAAATGTAGAATTTTGGATAAATGGAAGTCCCCAGAACTCTGTCGTATCCGAATGGACGGTGGGTCTCCTTCAATTGTGTCATAAAAATTTCAGATGTCATTAAGAAAAAATGTGTTTTTGTGTTTTTTGTGTTGTGTTTTTATATTATAAAATTTGTAAATATGTTTTTGTACAATTAAGTTAGAGTTGTAAAGAGTAAAATGAAAAACATTAATCATTTTGCAATAAACCCTTTAGTTAAGAAGGACACGTTTAATAATACCTACCCTTGTATACTTGAATGTATGTAATTTTGTTCATTATGAGTTTCGCTGTAACGGTTTATATTGAAACTCAAAATCAAGGTTGTGAGCGATGAATAGAACAAAGATATTCTCCAGGAATCTATTTGTCAGATTGCGACAGAGTTCAAAGCTGTTAATTACTTGCAGATCGCTATCTAGGTGCATTCATGAGATAAACCATGTATGCATTTAATCACTTTGATATCTTATCTAAATGCAGCAATTGAGATGAATGCTTTGTCGCCAAGTACATAGTAAATAATTTAATTTAACTAAACAACGAAATTGTTGGGTGCTTTGCTGGAATATTATTAAATACAACAACTTGCACATTGTCCTCTCTTTTTTTGCATACAAAAGCTACTTACATACATCAGAATTATAAAATATATTTTCTTTGGATTTGAAATCTTGACCAAATTATATTTCCTTAAAGTATTGTTATATTGTATTAAAAATATTCAATGTGTTTGTAGTTCATTAAGTAGTTTTATGCATGTACTCCAAATAAATGGTCACCTTAACAAGAAAGTATTTGTTTTGATTTTATTATAATGAATGTGAATATCAAAAATTGGTCTTTCGACGCTCTTAGCGAGGGGACACCATTCAGAGCATCTTTCCGCTAACTGATTTACCTCTTCCTACGACATTCCTACGGCTTAGATAAAATCGGTGTATTTTAAAAGAGAGACGTCCAAACCATCGAAAACTTTAAAGATGAAAGAAGAATGTGGAAATAAATTTTAACATACCTCTTTAGAGTTTGCAAATTTATAACCACTTGCAAGATCAGATTCACGAACATATGGCAGACACATATGGTACTAAAACAGGCAATTTTCTGCTATTATAACATCCCTGTAATGTGTCAAAAACTAGTCATTAGTACTAGGGTTAATTGCATCTTGAAAGTTTTAAAGCACACGCAAGGTAGATAGATATCTACGTAGTTATATACTTTACAAAAACGTGAACCATATTTTTCTATCCAATTTTAATATTCCTCGAGTTTAGTCTCTTCTGTTTTTCTAAAGGTTTCATAGTTTTGTCCAAACAAAATCACGACTTGATTTTTCCTTATTAAACCTTAAGTCAACCATACGGGACAATATTGTCTCCCTGGGTATACATACATTTTGTATTGCACGAAGGACAATACGGGATAATCAACTGTTCTGAATTCGCGCCGTATTGCTCCAAATGTTTGGAATAGATTACATTGTGTGATTCCAAGGGGACCAAATACAACGATATCAAGGAATGTGACTAATGCGTTGTGTAAACTAAGATAATATTATTATGTAGGAGCTATTGTTCCTGGTGAAGATTTGCTTTATGCTATTAACATTGTCTATTTGAATACGTGTATTGGGTTTTGTCAATTTATGGATATATACGATAAGATTTTAGGAATATTTAACTTATTTCATGAATACAATATATTGGAATGATGCAAAGATAAATAACAGCTATTATAACATCATCACTTATTGTTATTACTGTTGCATAAAAACTAATTATAAATGAATATTATTTTTCTGATTTTCCATTGTCAATTAACTTCTTTACACGTCTACATCGTGGTTTTATTTCCAGTGATCCATTTATTTTCCAACAATCGGACACGGGTTTTGATAATATAAAGCATTATTCAATTTTATCCCAGTACTTTGGTTTTTTTGCTCGTTTTATGCGGTTGGCAACAGACGTTAAAATGAATCGGTTTTACTTTTTTCTTGGTGCTACATTTGAACTTTATCGCGTTTATTATCTCATTTCTCATTTTATCCCTTATCTTGCTTTCGAAACGTTAAAAAGTGATCGTGCTCTCAAATAGTTTCAATCTCTCTAGGCCAAAGTAACACTATTACCACGGTAGGGTATTTTTTCAAATACCCACCATTGAAAGAAGTTTACGGTCGATTCTAAATATTAGTTTGTACGATTTGTGAAATTCAAATATGCCTAGCTTATTTATATCAAACAGTTGTTCATTTTTTTTTTTGTTTTTTCAAAGATTTACCCAAATATAACCTTATAAGTTAAAATATTGTGTCGTGATAGGGAAGTCTGCCGGCACCTGGGATCGAACCACGGACCCCCTATTCAGAGACCGAGAATCTACCTCCAGACTACCGATGAACTCAATATTGACGACATAGGTTTAATATTTTCTCATTGAATAATAATTTCACAAATCGGGTATTAATGTAGATATATTGAAGTCATTGAAGTCATATCTTTTTAATTCCATTTGGAGGATCGAAGGCAAGCAATTTTTTAATTGTGTTAATTATCAATGACGTAATGTTTTGTTTTAGTTCAATCAAAAGATACTTTTTTAAGGAAATAGGCACCCATGTTTTACCAATATTGTATTTTAATACGAGGTTTTCTTTTTGTCATTCAGTAACGCCTAAGTTTGTAAAATATTTATGGAAATTGAAAAAGTTTCGCTATAACTCATCCAAATCGGCAAATATTATGTAGGTAAGTATTGACGATAAAATAGGGGCGAATGTACCTCTAAAGAAAAGTCGATATTCAGCATAGACCACGACCCCCATATCAATTATATAGAGCCTAGAGTCTAAATTCCAAACACGTCTTAACACGGAATCTCTATACTTATCGTCACTTAGAGGCGACTGAGAGAATTTTCTACATTCTCAGATGTTTTCCTCTACAACATTTAGGCGTTTTGGGGAGATATATTAGGTAATTTAGACAGACATAGAGGTGATTTTTTCTTTTTATATTCGTCTCGACTGCATCAAATTTGCTAGAAAACAATTCCTAAAAAAAACTTTTGTGCGCACAAAAACTAGAAATTCGCGTGGGCGAAGGAATTTATATTTGACTTTACTAAATGATACTCTTAAGTGCCCTAGGCTTAATTAGGTCTTTATTCCCAAGTGATGTATTATCAGACAAATTTTGAAATTATATTGAAGAAGAATGTCTAGGGAAGCTTATTAAAATTTCACTAAAATATGAAAATATTGAATTGAGGCCTTTTGCGAGCAATTTATGCCTAAATCATTGAATTAATTTTCTAGAAAACTATTTGTTTGAATATATTACAAGAATAAGTCAAGAAAATAAATCTCTACTTTCTTATTACAGTGTATTGTTTCATTATACATATTTGCATTAATTTTGGTGCGAATAATACTTTTTCCATGTTCTTAGAAATAAAAAAGTTTAGTTTGCATGTACCTTTTTGTTATAAAATAATATTGCGGTATTAAAATAAAGTTTGTTAAGTGAGTTAAGTATGAAACTTTTAGGGAATTTGTTTACTTAAATTTTGGCATATTTTGTGTTGGAGCATTTCGACGACTTGGAAAGGTTGGCGGTTGTATAATATTTACTGTGAATTAATTACCGTTGGCTGTCAAAAACTTTTTAAAAGTTATATTAAGGAAACTACAGAATCGCGTCTAATTATTTTTATTCTCTGCCGGTTTAAAAATATCTACTTAGCCTCAGGACAATTTTTTATTCTTATTTAATTTTAACACTTCGTGAGAAATAAACCCATTTTTTTATTATAGAAGTAGATGAAGTAAAGTAACAGCCTGTAAAAAACTACAAATCACTTCGATGACGAAAAATATTGATCATATGTGTAAACGTGTATAAACAAATATGTTCATGCTTTTGAATAATTTAATACTCGCACATTTTTTTTAATTCAAAATTTCTTAACTGTCAAGAACCTATTAAGATTTCTCCAAACAATTTCGTTCACTTTAAAGGTCGAGAGACAAAAACCCACTTCTTTTTCATCATTTAAATGAAATTGTCTGCTCTTTTTAGGGATCTCTCTCTATGGTTTTTAGGAAGAATATTATTTTCTTTCTCAACAAGCTTTTTCTTCCAGTGTCTATAATATCATCACTTTGCTATCCTCCCTTTCAGTTAAATGATAAACTCACTATTACCAGCCTTCATTTTTATTGACACGGAGAGAATAGCTTGCATGTTTATTATATGTAGCTGATCTGATGGCTACCCTACATGCAGATATAGAAGGATATATCGAATGTCCAGTTCCACAACTCAACAAGTCGAAATGTTTTATATTCGAGAAATCGCCATTTTTGTCATTTTGGTATATTTATATTATGCCTTAAAAACACAACAAAAAGTGAAACAATCCACATAATAATCGCACTGTTAGAGGCATTATGTTTTCTTTGTTCCGTTCAATAGTTAAAAATTTGAAATATTTATTTATGGAATTGAAAATAGGTTCATTATTTTTTTCATTAACTTAAAAAATAATATATTATAAAGTGAACCGTGTATTTTTGAATGTTATTTGTTTGTGGAATTGATAAAGTGGAGTTGATTTTATGAATTACCAATTGAATAAAAAATTTCGTAAATTTCGACTTGTTGATGTGTGGAACTGGACCGTCGGTAGGTATATATGGTAGAAAACACAATTGGATTTAGTTATTTTTTATTTTTAATTATATAGTGGTCCGGTTTCTTCTTACAAAGTCATTAACAACAGCCAAATAAACGCTAACTCAATCAATATTATTAAGTCTTTAGCATGATGGGATGTACATTCAAGTATATAAAGGCAAGTTACAGTTTTTCAAAAACTATGTTTTTTTGTCAAACTTCAAAACTCTTTTCCAAGAACTCACACCATAATATATACAATATCTGAAAAATCCCTTCATCTACTTTTATCCTGGTTTAGGTATAAAAAAAAATCGTAAATAAGATTGGTAGACGAATAACGTGGAAAATTTTTCCCCTACAAATAGGACGAGGATGTACCGCTTATAAATAAATGTGGCTGATTTTTACAGTTTATAGTTTAAAGGTTTACGCTAAAGTGCAAGTATGTGCTCTGTGTATTGATACCGTTCCAGAGTTACTGCAAATACATGTATGTAATATCGTGCAAACGAATAAGTAATAAATGTATGATACAATGTAGAGTAGAACTTTTTACATAAATGCGGTTACTATTGTTATGAAACAGATATTTTACACAGAATATGAAACAAAGAAAATTTCATGAAAGACTTTGAAAAAATTAATTTTTGTGTCCCATAAAAAGAGCAACCTCTACAAAAGACAAAAGTTACACAAACCTAAAAAATACTTTCACACATGGCCACACGTTACTACGCTTTGTATGTTTTTTCGAGAATAATATTGTCTTCAAATTGCTCGCTTAGAAGGAATAATGTTCATTGTTGTAACAGAGAAAATTTACTGTATTCTTTCAAAAGAACCTTTTCTGTCTCTCATCGTTTTTATTTATTTCTCTTCCCTCACTCGTTCTTATTTTATTCACAATGTGGGTGTCTCGTTTCTATGTTGGAAGTAATGAAGTCTAATTTTGTTGCCATCTGTGATGGTGAAATGTAAATGAAACATTATCAACACAACTTTTATTCAGATTCAACATGATTCCAACGTTATCACTTGACAATTATTATTCCAGTACAGAGATAAAATTTCAAACTTTTTGTATAATTGGATACAATTTATGGAGTTAAATTTAAACAATTATACAATTTTAGAGTACTTTCTATTTCTCTTCACAGGAAAAAGACTTAAAAGTAACAAAATATATGTATTCAGAGCAATTCCCTGCTTCGTTTACTGATGTATTTTTTTCTTCTTATAATAATGTACGTATTCTTATTATATCGTTATCACTGGAACGTAGTTTTAGTAGAACGTAGTCTTAGAACGTAGAACAAAATCATCTAAGTAGAAACATTATAAATCCAATAAATGAATATTTTAGTGACTTATTGTCATCGGATATTCTAAAGATATGATCTGATGCAACTATCGTATCTAATTTTCAAATTCAATTGAAAACCGATCTTAATATACCCATGTGTTGCTTTTTCAATATGACAATATTCTTTTTTTTTTGCAATATGTGATAAATAAAGTGTACATAAGAATTTTTTGTGTTATTTTAAAAATCTACACTTTTGATATGGGAAATAAATAAAACTAAGTATAGTTCACCATAGTATGGATGACAGAATATTGAAGTGATTTGATTATTGTAGTTCGATAATATTCCTCTGGTAAACTATATTTTGAAGTCCTAAATGTGACAATCTATCAGAATTATTGAAGGAAACTGTAATTTATCTATAAATAAAAATTTCTTCTTACTTTTCTATTTCTGTGATATTTTATTGAATAAATAATGAATAAAATATCGGTATAAATGTCGATAGAAAATATTGACAGAAGACCTTAGCTTTTTGAAAGTATTGAAGGGTAGACACGGGTTATTAAAGATTTACATCAAATTAGGATTTGGAAAAAGTACTCGTTTAATTCCCATCTGAAAGACATGGCGCACAAGGTCTGAATAAATAAATAAATAATACCTAATTCAAAGTGACACAAGCTGTGAATTATTTACATGGGATAGAACCCTGTATAATAGTTCTATTAAATACGGCAGCAGTGTTGTGATGCTGAATATTATACAGAGATATTATTTATGACTGAATTCATCTTACTTATAAGGTCCCTAAAACTTGCTCTTCATTAGTTAGATGAAAAATTACTCTTCTAAGTCTTCCAGTTGTTGTTAAATATTCATATTGCTTTTTATATAGTTTATTCTTTGTACGAGTTTAATTAATTATTTCACACCATACCTATATACGTGAAACAGTAATACTCGTAGAATACAATACACAATTTTGTTTAGATATAGTTACCTATTCTTAGGTTCTTACTAAAAGTCAAAGATATTTTTGTGATTTCAACAATTTATTTTCAATTCGTCAACATATTTACCTGTAATATATTACATATTTCAGGTTACATCTTTACTCGTACTCGTATTCGACTCACAGCATACGAGTCGATTTTCTAATTGATATATTCAATCACTTTTCATTCAAATTTTTTATGTGTGTCTTACTATCAGTTATTGCCCACAATGCTTCTCTAGGGAGTACAGGGCAGAAACCGGAATCGGCCCTGGTGCCCCTCTTTCACAATACACCGTTCCTATGACAAAGAGCGCAGAGCGTTCAGAGCGCAGGAAATGTCGTGGAAAGAGGTGACGCAATGTCTTACCTACCTACCTAATTTTGAATGGTTCATCTTCAGGAAATATATGCTGATATATAAGTAAATGAACCTACATATTTTATTTTACATTTTTTAATTTTTTTTTATTCGCCGCAATAAGGATACAGATATTTGACAAAAAGATATCACAAGTGTACAGAATGAGCAACAAATAAACCAGTCAAGTACTATTACCCATTAATGAATGAAGCCGTTATAAAAAGGACATTTTAAAAGGAGTAAAACAAGAAAAATAATTAATAAATAATACACTAATTAAAAAGATAAAAAAATGAATCTAATATCCGACACTAAAAGAACTAGAATGCTCCACAGATCATAAATATATGTTATTGTGTATACTTTTTAAAATATAGTTTGCTTTTATTAAAAATATTGGACTCTTGTAAGGCAGGTAATTCTGCCTTGAATTATTATTTTCTGTCTTGTAAGATTGAATGAATGATAATTATCAAATTATGGAACTTTTGTAAGAACAATGAAGGTGAAATAATCCACACATAAATATTTGAGTCGGTTCGTATGTGCGTATGTCCTCAATGGACTCTGAAATAAGGAAAGACAGAAGTAAAATAATACACTCTTTACGAGGTCTCATCTCCTGGGCAGGTTTAAGGCTAAAAACATTTTAAATATCTTATGTATTGATAAAAATATTACAATTTTAATGAGATTCCCATACATTCGCTTGACAAAATTGCCAAGCGAATGTATGAAAATCCAATATTTATAGTCAAACATTTTTCATTGTATTGAATTAATTTCAAAATGGATGTAACAATAAATAAAACAATACTGAAACTAAATAATTAGGGACTGTTTACATAATGAAACATTGTGATTGCTAATGACAAAAAATCCTGAATTATGAGAATAAAAATTGCATATTTTTGACATTTTGAGCTATTTTCATAATGGAGGATATTATGAGACCATAGAAATCCATACTGTAGAATAAGAATAGTAATATGTAAAAAATCCATAAACAATGTTAATTGATTTTTTGTATAAATAAATACAAAAGTACCTCGGTACTTCATATTTTTCTTTACTTTTCATGGCAAATCACTTGAAGATTTATGTAGGTACTACAAACTAAAAATACCAATTTTAACCCATGTATTTGCACGGTTTCTGTTTATTTAAACCCGAGCAATGCCGGGTTACAAAAGCTTGTTCCAAATAAAGTAGGGATCACGAATGTTGGTGACAGAACTCAATTTCACTTAAGCAATACGTACACAAGTATGTATATAAATATGACGATATTATCATTTGTAGGTACTAAATGAAACCTTTTGTATGATACTATGTCAACATATTTTTATTATGGTATGTTTTTTGTTATTATTATGTTTTCAAAGAAAAATGATTTTTGAATATATAAAAATATGTTTTATTTTAAATTTTTATCTAGATTTGTTTGATTATGTTGAAATTTGTGGGTGAAAGGCATGACGTGTTCGTAAACCATCACGTACAAGACTTTAACATATATAATTCATGAGGCATGCCACCTATTCTGAATGTATTATTATTTTGTATTGGCACGGAGCGGACAATTAGTATGTTTATTTCTTGGTAAGATCTTTGACTACCCTAATGGTCGGATTTGCCGTGTTAGTAAAACAATTGTCTATAAGCTAGTCTGATGTGATGGTATAGATAGTCTTATGTGAAAAAAAAATTCTTATGCTTTTTATTTGGCAATGAGCATAAAATTTAATATGATTCTACCACCTTTAATTGTTTTTCTTCAAACGCAGTCATTCAGAGGAGATATAGAATTAATTATTATGATTATGGGAATAATAACGTCAGGAATAAATTTATTTTGTGAATCAGTATCATAAAATTATTTTGGATATTTTATTCCAACAAATTTAAAAAGTTGAAAATCGTGTCTGCTAAGTTATTGTATTCGGAAGAGCCGTCTTATTTGTATTACGAAATAGAAGAAATTTAATTATAACCTACAGAAGATCGCGCTAGTATTTTCGTATTTTTAATGTTGGTGTAGAAGTCTACTAAAAAAAGGAAAAAAGTTTTCATTATTTAAATTATCCATGAAACAACTATCTTACACCGTTTTACCTCTACGAGCCGGAAGGAAAATCATGTTATTTTACTCGAACAAATTGTTTTCCGGATTATTCTGATAATATGTATATATCACACAGTGATCACAAGTGAGAATGTGGGTATTGTGTAGGAAGTAATAATGTCGTCTTGTAGAGTCATCACAATGTGATATATTAAAATTGAGTAGGGTCACATTGAATATTCACTACTTAGTACATATATATTATTATGAATAGTGTGAACCCTTGAGAATATTATATTTCAACACGTGACATTATACATAATCAGATGCCTAACCGACCTCAAAATCCCATTTCAATATCGCCACGTATATCGCTTGTTGACAATCCCCGTCTGTCACTTATCATTCTATCGCCACTCAGTTATTGCCATCGCTCACGAATGAAATATATAAAATCTACCAAAAATATATGTAAATGAGTTTTCTACTAAAACTATCTACAACATTAAATTGGCATTTGAAATATTATATTAATGTCCTTTCTTAGATTTTTATAACACGTTTACTGTAGATATATTATTCAATTATTTTTCTATAGTAAAGTCAAAATAGGTTTAAAATAAATCACTGTACTATTTTCACTTTGAATAATATTTGAATTAGAGGTCTTTCGGGTAGGCATCCATAATTAGTGAATCTTTAGTAAACGATTTAATACAAGGAACATAAAGATAACAAATGTTCACAAATATTATAATTATGATTGTATGATAATAGGAATAGTGTGTCTGGGATCTATGAAGGTGGGTGTAGCGTTATTAACCTATTTAAATTGTATTAAAATGAACTTTCACAAAGTTATTCCAAGTTCTGTACAAACATTACATTTCCCATTTGTAGTTAGGTATACACCTATGCAGAATAATATTTCCTTTGTGACGTTCAAGTTAAATAGTTTAGATTTTAAGAAGAATAAAAGATTATTGAAGCTTTGTAAAACATCCTTTATGCTCGAATTAGTTGTGTTTCACAAGCAAACTAATTAATATCTCGTTTTCCCGTAATCTTTTGTTAATATTCTCTTCGCTCCCAAATAATTATTGCGCGCGAATTAATTCGTATAAAAGGTTAAGAGTTTAAGAATTAATAAATAGAATTAGAAAATACCTTTGTTGCTATAGGTAAATAATATTATAAAGTTGGGAATGTAAGGGAATTGAGCGTTATAATGAGGATAACGCATTATTAATTAAATGATGTGACACCCTCCCTTGTATGATATGTACGCACATGTGTTTTCCTGTTAGCGAAAGCACTCGAGCTTGTACTACAAGATATCATTCTGTACTTATGCTTCACCGACATATTCTAATTATTATCTCCAAACAAACCTAAGACAATATTCCAACCATGTTCAAGAATCATTTATCGTTCATTTCAATACTATGAGTTATTTATGTTTCATATTATGTATAATTAATTCATTTCAATTATTTAAATGGGTTTATATACATTAATATAATTTTTCTAAGACATTCTAATTGTCTTGCGACTTTCGAAACGATTATTTCGCTTTAATATAAAAGTTTTTAAAAACAACGTTGGTTAGCCTTGCAAACACTTGTTTTATCCTTGTAATATTTACAAGAAGATAAAGTTTTCTAAAGTTTGCACGTACTACTTCCAGCTTGTAATGGGTATTGTCGGTTTTAACAGTTTACTTTTAAAACTTTCATACATTATTCATTCGCGGATCTGAGATATGTTGTATATACAAGTTTATGATATGAACCCAATGATTTATTTCTTAACTGAGCACATATATGTAGGTACTAATTTTTGTTGCTATGTTGAATTTACATTATACAATTTTTATAATACGAGTATGTGTATTAAATATGCAGATATGTCTATAATTATTCCTCTTTTGTTCAAACTCTTATCCAACATTTTCCATAATTGTGAAACCTTTGACGTCAGAGTATTATTGCATGCTGGGTGTGGATACTAATTAGCAAATAGAAGCAAATAGTTAACAGTGGCGACTTTAATAACGAAAGAATATTAGTATTGTTTGTAAGATTATGGGACGAAAATTCAATCAGGAAATGGCGCAATAAGAAAACAAATCTTTAATTTGCCTTCGAGCTAAACCCTAATCCTATTGTACTTGGACATTAAATATCTAATATATTTTAGTTGATTATTTGGCTCACCTAAGGAATACTATCCAGGTACGCTCCTGATTGTGCAATATACCTAGATGGTATCATAGTTCTTCGTAATCACTTAGTATACAGTAACGTAGCTCAACGATCAAGGTAATGACATATTCTACATACATTATTATTTGCTCTCTAGGTGTGGCCTATGAAAGTGCACGAGACTAATGATTCGTTGATAATGAAGTCTATTATGCATTGTGTTTGAACATTGAAACAATATGCGTCATACCTACTTACTTCCTTTACGATTATTTTACATTCTCGATACATGTGGAATAAACTTCTTAGGGTAATGTTCAACTGTAGACAAGCGTTCAAATATGGCAAGAGTATAACAATGTTTGATTTTCCCCGCATATGGAGAAGTTATAAAATGTATTGTTTTAAGATTAATTTGCTAATATGTAATAGGTGTATGGTGTACACTGAGAGTATTATTCACAACGAACGAGTAAGTAATGATAAAAGCTTTTATAACTTTATGTAAATATAATATTTATAACTTTTCAAATGTTTAACTGTGACTAACACTGTGGGATTGCATATTTATTATTAATTTATTTAAAATAAATGAAACACTGTACTTTCCACTTAAATAACTAATCAATTCTAATACACATTCTACTCAATAATAAATCACGGCTAATCAAATTTATTTTTCGATTTCAAATTACATTCGCAGAACGTTCAGATGTCATAAAAGAACGAATATTTTCGTAGCGAATAAGTAATTTATTTTATATCATAACGGATACCGTTTATGATCTTTTTTTATTAAAATAAAAATAAAGCGACAAGGGGCAATATTTTCGTAATGAACATTGAGACAAGAGTTATCGTTACTGTATCAAGGTAATATAAATTCTAAACTCTGCTTCAAATAACTCACCCCCCGTTATATAATCATTAATAAACAAAAAATTAATATGTCACCGTGGATATACTACTAATAAGTGTTTTATTTTAATTAAAAAATTATTCATTTTGTGATATACAATATTTCATTAAATTGATTTTCTGTAACCTTAAACATATTAAATTTAGATTATATTCTACTTTCGGGATATATAGCAGTAGCAATAATAGTAAAAATCAATATTGAATATCAATAATATGAGTGTATTTATCATACCTAGGTACGTCTTTATAAATATATCATTCTATTCTATCTCATATTATGGTTGTCTCGGTTAATGCGCCACTATTACGACCCTATTTATTAAGCATCTATTGGATCATTATTTATATACTAGCTTTTATAACCCGGCAACGCTCGGGTTTAAAAACAGATATTCATCCAAATATGTGAGTTAAAACTACACAATCTTATTGAAAAAATGAACTTAAAATCTATTTAGCAGCAAAAAAAGTACATGTCATAATAATAATCAGCTCTATGCGTGCCAAAATCATATATACAATACATACAGTTTGTCAAAAAATAGTTGACAAATAATCGAGGGCGCTGTTATCTTTCACATTGTAGCCCTATTCAAACATTGATTGTGTAAAAACGAAACCTTGTAAGAGAACCTACTTTCACATTACATTCATCACTTTCAATTCTCACTCTTTCTATCAGTCTCTTTCCGTGCATACATTTAGTTGCTGACTCTTTTTATTATTCACTCTTTTAGTTCCAGACAAAAAAAAATCCTATAGCTAATAATAATAAGCTAGGACCTCTCCAAGTAAATGGACTTTTTACATACATACATATATACCATCACGCCACTTCCCTCGCGGGGTAGGCAAAAAGGATTGAGCGCTTTTTCCTTCTATCCTTGCATACATCTTTCGCTTCCGTCACTGTCATACAATTTCTCATGCATGCTCTCCTGTTCAATGTGCTCAACACGTGACCGCCCTGTAGGATTTGATTTAAATGATCTTGCTTTTGAACCTCGGACGTCCACGTCTCCGAGCACTATTCCTCTTAGCCAAATATATCTTCTTTGTCATTCTGTCCTCATTCATTCTTTCCACATGCCCAAACCATTGTAACATATTTATATTCATCCCTGTAACCACACCAACTTTCATTCCACATTCCTTTCGTAAATAACTGTTACACACACAATCTCTCAGACCTTTACCACACATCCTTCTCAACCACTTTCATCCTTCTCTAAACATGTCCACGTCTCACTTGCATACATGAGTGTTGGCACTAAGATAGCAGAGTGCACTAACCATTTAGCTGTGGTAGATATGTTCCTATTTGCAATTATTGGTCGGATTGCACCATTTACCTTATTGCCAGCAACTTTTCTCCTTTCAATCGCTTTCACACTTCCCATCTCTCGTGAACAAACTATCCAAGTACACACATTCGTCAACTTGCTCTAACACTTCGTTGTCAATCATTACCTGTCATACTGTTCTCTCACTTCCTCTTTCAAAGACCATGACTTTGGACTTCTTTTACATGATAAAATCATTTAATAAATACTTAGCATTTTCACCTTCAGAAGCATATACTGGTTAAATGGCTGCATAATGATAGACATCATCTAACTAAGGATATCCTCACAATTACACATCCATGAAAATATGCTGTTAACTGTAATATTTTACATTAAAGGGAAAATAAAACAGACTCGTAATTATAATATAAAACTATTTAATAAAAACAGTAAAATAAATATAAGAAATATGTAGTGTAACATTCGACAGTGGACCGGTGTCAGAACCGTGGAGGAGCTGTTTCGCGCCGCCCAGGACAGGGAAGCTTTCTCTCAAATGGTCGTCAACGTCGGGGGGACCCGGCAAGACACATGAAGAAGAAGAAGAAGTGTAATACAAATGCACTTTTTGGCGAATGGAGTAGATATCAAAATCATCCTGGACGGCTTTCCCTATGTTTTCTTTTATAATTCTTCTTATAGAACTCACAGATAATCCTGAAAGAAAAGAACATTGAAATTCATCAGCAATACAGTAATTTAACTTCCTAGAAACACGGGATTGTCATATAAGTGAGTCATCGAGACATTCCATACACAATCATTTAATGATGCATTATTATTAAGCATCTGAGACATTCACTTCAGCTTTTTATTTAGCTTATTCTAATATTCGGTAAAATAATTTGCCTTTTTAAGTAAATTCATTACATTAAATATATTTTAAGAAGGCACAGAATTGAATAGTAATCTTGTAATAGAAATACAATTAAGAGTCGTCAAACATAAAAAAAATACAATTTAAAATATTAAGACAGTGCTTACCAGTCAAATCAATGTTTTTTGGAAAACATTGTTAATCTACCAGCGTAGTTTTTGAGCTTCAAACTCCGCTTAACACTGGGAATATTTCTTGAAAACATTTTTTTTAGATACACTACGTATTGTTTTATTCAGTTTTATATTTTTAAAGTCTTTTAAAATCAAAACAAAGTCAAAAAAATTTACCGGATCACCAAACGCCATACAATTGACAGATCGGACAGTGTTGCCAGTGTAACTAATTTGTGTTTTATCATCGGTACAAATATCTGTTGCATTAGAAAAAAAGGGAATCGTGAGAAAATAATTATTCTAAAGTAGCATTCACATTGCTTCACACTGGATGATCATTCAGAGTGTCAGGGTCAAACCTGTTCATCGAAAGTGAACACGTCTGTTCACATTTGTTCATCCTATGCTCTCACTGCCATGTCAACACTTTCAGTCATGTTGTATTTTGACATATTTTCGTACAAAAATATAATTAAATAAATAAAAAAATGAAAAAAAGCCCTTAAAACAAATCAATATAGTTCTCGACTGCATAATAATTTTGTATATGATTCTGACATTCTATACAAATTCATAGAGAATAAAACAAAAAATAAGATAAAATTTGTTTATGGTCGTTTCAGTGAAAGGTCCTTTCATCGAAATTATGACGGGCTGTTATCGCTTTCATCCGTCATCGCTAGTGATCATTATTGATGAAACGCCCGTTCACACCTTTTTATCTTGGAGGTTCATCCGGAGTGATCACTGAAAGTGAACAAATGTGAACGACCCTTTAGAAAACTGACGATATTTATTCCTATACTATTTCGAAAATTTAGCGATGGGGGGGGGGGTAGAAATTGAAATATGAAACAGAATTGTGAACAGTATGATTTATATCATTTTTGGGTAGATGGCGCTCTTGTAGCTGACTGAACCCATAACTTCTCCAATTTTTTAATCAAATATAATAGTTAATCGATTAAATTTTTATTTTCCGACCAAAATAAAGTGTTTTTTTTATTTGATAGTTTTGTTTTTTGTGTTTGTTTCTTAAAATTAAGTGATAAATTTTAATAAAATTAAATCTAATACCTAAAATTTGTGACAATAAAAATAGTTTACATGATTTGTATTTTAAGAGTAATAAAAATAAAATAAAGTGACAAATAATATTGTAAATGCGCTCTTGAGGTGATTTCATTACAAAAACAGCGCAATATAAGTGATCTAATAATAATCATGTTGGAGTAAAAATTATATTTTTCCCATGTGTAAGGTCCCATTGTGCGGTATTTTCTTGGCAAAATGCAGGTAATTTTGGTCACACAATCTGGCAACCCTGATTTTGACACTTAGTATCTCTATGCTTATTATGACAGTTTTGAATTGTTTACGTTTAGTGTTAGAAATTCTATAATTATTTTGAATTTAGAATACTTTCATGAAATTTAAAATTACTGCAAACCATACAATAATAATTTTATTATACGAAAGTACAAATCGCGGACATTATTCTTTATTTGAAATGTAATTATATTCCTAAAAAATAGATGTAACGCAAATAATGCTTTAGAGCCACAAATTTCTTTTCAGAGTGAGTCATAAAACAGAATTATGAAGTTGGTATGCAATTCTAACAATTATCTTTATCAATAGACAGTATCTTAATATCTAAATTTTGAAAATCTTATGTTTTTAGATGCATGTTTTGAATAAATGAAATACTTCTAATGAAACAGATTGATGCAAGCATAATATTGAAATGATATCCTTTACAAAAGTGCCTAACTACCATTATGTTAAATGCAAGTTTTAGAAATGTTATCTATGGCTTGGTATAGTTATATTATATGATGACATTATATTATGAGATAATTAAGAATGATGCATCTCACACCCTTTTCTGTGATTGTTATAACAGATAACTTTATTTAGAAATTAAAAGAAACTCAGAATATCCTTCAATAAAATAAGAACACATATAAATAGTATTGTTGTAGATATGAGTTTTTTTATTTTATTTTGATGTTTACCTTACTTTGACAAAAGAACATTGAAGCATCATTGAATTAGTTCTGTGTTTTTGATATTATTGGTAACCATATTTTGAAATAAAAAGAAACTGAATATCAACAATAAAATAAGAACACATATTAATAGCATGGTCGTAGATATATGAGATTTTTAGTGATTTTCAAGTTTACCAAACATCGACAAAAGATCGTTGATACATCATCATTTATAAATTAAATCTTTATAAAAGTATACATATTAAATGTTTTCAGCTCGCCTACTGGATGATACATATCGTACAGAGGACATAAAAGTCAAAAAACAAACAAACTAATGAACTGATGTACCAACCAAAATATTAATGTATTGGATTCTATGTCATTCATGTCGGCCATTATGAAATTAGCCCAAGATGTCAAAAATATGCAATTTTAACTTGCATAATTCAGGAGTTTTTATCATAATCAAACACAACAATTTATAACCAAAATAATCCCCAAATGTTTAGTTTCAGTACTGATGTATTTCGCGTCACATCCATTGTGAAATTAATTCAGTACACTGAAAAATGTTCGACCATGAATATTGCTACTTACAAAAACTTTCATAGATTTTTCCATACAAATTTTATTATTATAATTTCTTTATCAATACATAAGATATTTTAAATGTTTTTAGCCTTGAACGTGCCCAGGAGATGAGACCTCGTATAGAGTGTATTATTTTACTTCTGTCTTTCCTTATTTCAGAGTCCATAAAGGACATACGCACATACGAACCGACTCAAATATTTATGTGTGGATTTTATTATTATCATCAATTGATTCAGGTAAACTAAGTAACCTATGTATTATTTCATTTCATTATATTTTGTGGTTTTCATCCCATTATTCCCTTCATAAGGTACAGTAGGTAGGGAATTAACTTCAGAGTTTTCCAGTTTAGGTACAATTCATCGTCTTTATTAATCTTCAAAATTTAATGGAATTTTTTGGATGAGATAAACTGCTGATAAGCAATTTGTACGTTCAAAGTTATTTTGGTAATCAGTCCCCTCTTAATTGGATTATTAATATAAATTGTTCCCATTCCTTTTATGATTGTTGACGACTCGATCATTTTGTTCCTTCTACGCAGTAATAAACAAAAATTAAACGAGAAAAATAATGTATTTTTATTATAAATTTTCGTCGTTTTTAAAGGTTTACTGATTCACTGTGTGTGGTGTTAAAATATTAATTAAAATCTTGTATTTAGATTTGATATCGTTAAAATGGTGATAACTTATGCCTGATAAGTCATTCAACTATACAGTGACAAATTGTGCAGAAAATTTTGTTTGTTTTTGAGTGTATTGCTTGATTTTAATATTGAGAGTCTCGCGAAATTTTTCTCAATATATATACATATATATATATATATGAATGACTGTGTGATCAAATTTTCATCGGAAATGCATGTGCAACATGCATTCCATTAATGAAAGATCACTTGATTTTACGCAGGAGATAGTATGAGGTGAAGGTTTTACTCCATTTCACTGCGTAAAGTCGGGCAGAGACTTGGCTCTTGCCTTTGCATGAGGGACGAGACACGGCCCGTCACCGGAACATGCAGATTGGATTTGCAGAATAGGTGTTGTGTTTCTGCATTGTGTATACATGTGCTTCTTCAGGACCATCTCGCAGAATGGCCGACACAACATTAAATCCAGTATGCGGGGAGTATCGCATATTATGAATGACTGTGTGATCAAATTTTCATCGGAAATGCATGTGCAACATGCATTCCATTAATGAAAGATCACTTGATTTTACGCAGGAGATTCTGCGAGATGGTCCTGAAGAAGCACATGTATACACAATGCAGAAACACAACACCTATTCTGCAAATCCAATCTGCATGTTCCGGTGACGGGCCGTGTCTCGTCCCTCATGCAAAGGCAAGAGCCAAGTCTCTGCCCGACTGTACGCAGTGAAATGGAGTAAAACCTTCACCTCATATATATATAATTTAGAAATTGCATGATCTTGTACACCAATCCTCTACAAAGATTCTCTAATGAGCCCATATGTACTTCAGAAATAAATAACTTGTAGGTTTTTACCAAATATAATATTTTTAACATTTCAACCACGGATCTTGAATAAGGCATATGATCGTGTGGACCGAGAAAGACTGTGGCGCGTGCTGTCGGAGTATGGAGTGAGTATACAGTTGATTCGCGCAATATCTTCACTTTACGTGGGGAGTTCCGCTTGTGTGAGGGTAAACAATACCCTCTCGGAGTGGTTTACCCTCACTAAAGGAGTGAAGCAAGGTTGTGTTATGTCTCCGTGGCTATTCAATCTATTTTTTGACTTCTGTATGCGACCTTTGAAAGGGATGAATGTAGGTGTTGAACTGAATGGAAATCGAGTGAATGCTTTGATGTATGCAGACGATTTAGTCTTAATGGCTGAGAATGAAAGTGATTTACAAGACATTGTGTCGTGTGTGTATGATAGCTGTAGTGCAAATGGGTTAAAAATGAATGTCGCGAAGACGAAAGTAATGGTGTTTGAAAGAGAGAGTGAAAGAACGGTATGTGAAATAAAGGTTGACGATGAATGTTTAGAGCAAGTGAATGAGTATGTTTATTTGGGAAGTCTGTTTGCGAGGGATGGAAGATTTGATAAGGACATTGAAAGAAGAAAAGTCGCCGGTGCTAGAGTGAATGGTGCACTTCGACCCATTGTTAGCAATAGCAGTGTGTCGAACATGGCAAAAATGCTAGTGCACAATACCATTCTGGTACCGACACTTATGTTTGCAAGCGAAACTTGGACGTGGTTGAAAAAGGATGAGAGTGGAATAAATGCTGTGGAGATGCGTTCACTGAGAAGAATGGTTGGTAAAACGTTGCGAGATAGAGTGAAGAATGAGGATATCAGGAGAATGAGCGGATGTGAGAGGAGTGTTGTGGACAGAATGCGTGTAAACAAGTTGAGATGGTTTGGACATGTTGAGCGAATGCAAGATGAAAGGATGACGAAGAGGATGTATTTATCTGAAAGAAGGGGTGTGAGGAAGCGCGGACGTCCAAGAACCACGTGGCTTGATCACGTGGACCAAATTCTTAAGGACGGACGCGTGCTGAGTAAGAGAAATCGGCGTGCATGTATGAGAAACTGGATGAATGTAGAGGAAGCGAAAGAAGTATGTAAGGATAGATCTATATGGCGTTCCGTTCTCTCTGCCTACCCCTCCTGGGACATGGCGTGAGGGTATAGTATAGTATAGTATACTATCTTGAATAAGCTTTTTAACAACTTGGTGGCTTCGAAAACACATTTCGAGATTTTTGAAATGAGGTGATTGTTAAAATTATGGCAATTCTCAAAATAACTGATTTATTTATTTACAAATTTGAAGTAAAGACAACACGATATAAATGTGTAACAGATTTATTATTATAAAATAAACTCTCAGTAATGTAATTCGGCTGTTGTATAAAACAAGGAACAATAAAGCGTTATGTGTAGAAACAGCAGATAGCGATCTTTTCTAAATACTTTTTAAGTGTTATTTTATGAACAACAGCTTATGAGGAACTTTATTACGTACGTAATGTCTGTATAACTTGCTAATGCTTCGGAGCCTGTTTTGATGAAACAATTTTCACTAAATAGTGTTTTTTTCTTTTTAGTGGATAACTGTTGTATCTACTTAAGATAATTTAATTTATAAATTTTTCTAAGAGTTAATTAGCGCTTAAAGATATTATAAGTGTTTTATCGATTTTATTGATTATATTATAATATATTTTATAACTACTTCCTCTTTTCTCTTTGACTCCATGTTTATGATTACTCAATAAAAACTACCATTTTTATTCTTATAAAAATATCAATAATGCCTGTAATTATTACCAAACTTGAATATATAATATCAACACATAGTTGAACATTTTATCGTTATGACAAATTTATAGGAAAAAGTTTTATGGAGTAAAGGAATTTTTATCTTGTATTTGTAATAATAATAATAATAACTAGACAATTTAAAGTGCGCCGTTTTGTGGAATATATTCACTTCAAGGGCGCGTAAGTAAATATATTTGTACAAGTAAATGTAAGTATCTTTATTTATATGTAAGTTAATAATATCAATAACACCACTTCCTGTTTCATAATACAACTCTGTATCATGACATCTTCATCTCACCATTTGGATGTGAAATTTTATTGGAAAAATTTGTTTCTTTGTCTTTATTTATCTCATTAATGCATTTATATTGAATATTTCGTCTATATTTTACTGTAAACATTGTTATGTCATTGATGACAACAAAACCATTTACACCATTGTCAACATAGTGGCATACCACTCATACACTCAAAGTGATATCTTGATTTCATTGATTCAGCAGCCTGGATTTCGAGTTTGTCGATAGCATGGAGGTTGAGTTTTGGCATCATGCACGACGGGTGCGCGGTTGATCCCAGATGTCGACAAACTCCCCTTTCACGACACAAACTTTGAGCTATCTGTGAAAGGTGTAAAAAGTTGTATTTGGTTTTATATAGAAAACTCTGATTTGTCTTTTAAAAATAAAATGATAAGGAGAGGATTAATTGAATTAAACATTTGATCACCTTATCTACTTGACATCACTATTGTTATTTAGAAATAAATCAATATTCTAAGAATTATTGCCATTATTGAGAAATATCTTATTTATATACAAATATAATACTAAATGTCTGTTATTTTTAAATAAATCAAAATACGCATGTTCCAAAGACTTAGCAATACTTATCACTCTACTCAGAATCGTCTGAAAACGTAAAAACATTACACAATATGGAGGTTCTTTTAATAAAAAAATCAAAACACGCAGTATCGTAAAAAATAGCATAAAATATAATACACATATACCTCATTTTGTATTAGTTGTGGTTTGACTCCCACATCAAAAATATGTAATATGTAAAAACTTAATGAAGGTGAATTATTTAATTTACAAAAATAATTAAAATTATCTAATTTGCCTCAATGGAGCTGCTGTTATAGAATTGATGCTCCCAGATGTTGGGTTATATCATAGCGTTTTTAAGGTAGATAGCACGTGCAAAAAGTATCACTCGTGCTTACGAGAATATTGAAACTGGCTCTAAAGTAAATATTCTATGGAAGTATTATATACACGCACTTACTAATAACCTATTTTTTCTGTATTACGGGAAAAACAACGGTCCTGGCAGTGTCATACAATATCTAGCGATAGTTAGCTTAAAAATGCTCCCTTCGTTTATATACATATTTCCTAGATGGTTCCTTTACATAATAAATTCGGTTTGTTCTTAGAAATGTCATAGAAAGGTGTGATTTTACTTTAGGGTGGAATGAAGTATGTCATTCAGATCGATACTGTGTTCATTAACTGAGTCACCTCTTCGTACGATATCGTTATGAAAAACGAATCATTCACAGCCACTGAAACATCATGCGCTCTTTTGATCTAATCATTGGACGTTCTTTAAGCATAACCAATACAGTTTAATTAACTATATCACATACAAACTACAAATCTTTGTAGAGCTCGTCGGCATCACATTATACTAATATCGTAACATATTATGAAGTAATACAGAATGTGTTGTCGAGACATTGTGAATGAATGTAATTTGTGTCACGTAATTTTAATCTTCTTTTTAATTTCTCCCATAAAACTTCTCTGCCAACGATTTACTTTTATTGCTTATCGATATTCGACTTTAGTAATCAATTTGCGAATGTACCTATTTATTTATTTCTTATTGCATACTAAATCCTTATAATGTTAATTTTACTCTATGTAAGATAAAAATATAAAGCAGTTTAATTTAAAGTCGCGCTATTTTGAGATTGGAGCTTCCTTATTGTACACGTATTGCAATTGTGTAGTTTTTCCGTTCATTTCCACTAGACGTATGTAATTTTTTGATTCAAAGTAGGAAGCTTTACGTCATTTGATCATTAACAAGTTTGACATTGTAATGCAAATATCACAGTATCGAATTATCTGAATATTTTATCAATTTTGAGAAAACGACATTTGAATTACCTTGGTTAAATATTTTTTTTTATTTTCTTTAGTTTTCTAGAACTCATACTTTTATATTTAGGTTTCTAGGGTTTTTCTTGCTTACCACTAACAGACAGCCGGGATAATATTATAAACTCATCTCCTCCAAGGCCGAACTATTGTTATTTTTTTTGTTAGAATCTTATAATACTTTGTTAGTATTTTAAGATTCTGGGAATCCATTTTTGATTCTTTTAAAAGCTACAACAAGATCTGCTTATTCTCATTTTAACTATGTAAATGATTTTACATCAAGTAATATGCTTGTATTATTTAGACAGAATGGACCGAAAATCAAAAATAGAGTTTACGATTTCATACATGCCATTTTCTTATTCACGAACAAAATGATATGAGTTTTCATATTGCCTAAAGATGGAGTAATTTTCCTTTATATTTATCATAGTAATGTGGTTAACGATGTCTTAAATGGACCCAAAGTTGATGAATCTGTTAATAATTAACGCTTTCATAAGATTCAATATAATTCATAGTCTCACCCTAATGTTCCTATACAAGTGTTATGTAACTTCCTTAACTTGGTTTTACTTATACATACATCAGTTCCACTGCTAAGTGAAATAGGTCGTCTCGCGAGATTTGAACATGATCAATTAATTACAATGTTATTGTTCTCGGTGTCTGGTGAGTTATAATTATTATAATATTCATTACATAGTAATAACTTTGCAACACGTGATCAAAGTATTTTAACATGCGTATCAACGCAAGTTTCAAACTATTGCCACCAACAAAATGATATCTTAATTCCTAATATAACTTTAGTGTGTTTGCATGCTAGAATCTTATCAGCGATTTATTCAAACGGGGATTTTTTACTTTACCATAATCTCGGGAATGCGTGAAGATATATTATAATACGTCCCCTTTCAAATAAAAAATAATGCTTCTCCTACAAATTGTACGTGTTTTTAGAGTATTTTTGGTATGAATTTGAATACTACGCATTTTTATTGTTTTTTTCTAACATAATATGGGTTTGTATTTATTTTTTGACTGAACAAGATTCCTTATTTATCTGTAAGATTTTTTTACTCACGAGCAAATCCCGTGGAGTTCTCGAAAAATATTAATCCTTACACTGTTTTTTGTTAGTTTTCGAGTATCCTGTAAAAGGCAGGTATTCGTAAAATATCATTTTTAAGATATTTATGGTCTTTAGTTCAGCGATGAGGTTTACCACAGAAGATAGCTTGCTCGTATGCTGCGTGCAGTTTATGCTATTCCACAAGTGAGAAATGCCGTGATGGTATGAATGAATGACTTTTTATTCTAAACTTCTGAATTTAACAGTTACAATATTGATTCCACTCCTTGGTACAATTACTACAGATAAGTTGGCTACTTGCAATCGATTTTTATAATTAACTAAAATATCTCGGTTCTCAAATTCAAACAAACTCAAAAAAAAGTTGGCTTATGTCAGAGTTCATGCGATGTTTATTGAAATCGGCCACTTCAGATATTGTTAAAATAGCACTCTAACAAAAAAGTGTTGAGGAACTTGTAAAAAGTTTTCCAACTTTAAGAAGAGGATACAAATAGAATTCAAATGTATCTCATACCCATTGCTACAGTTTAATAAGAATGTTCGTATATTTCTGATTCACTTTAGTATGTTAAAAGTGAGCACCATGCATTACATTTCATCGAGATATTTCCATATCGTTTGACTTTGAAAACATTTCTTTTGTGTATTACCTATTCATTTCTATGATATGGAATTTCATTTATATGTATGCTTTTTTGTATGTGTATAAATGTTGAAAAGCCAAATAAACAAAATTGTAACTCAGAGATCCTGCGATTGATTCCTAGTAGGTGTGGTTGACTGGATGAAGTCGCTAAGAGTATACCCGCTCTGAAAGGATTGATATCAGAGAAGCATGAGAGAGGTAATAATAATAATAAAGCTTTATTGACAGAACATAATAACATCATTGTAACAAACATAATTAATAAAAACAATGTTCTGTCAAATGGCGGACCTGTTGCAGTGCAACGTCTTCCAGCCAACCAGAGGTAGATGAAATTAGTGAACTTTGTCATGGTATAAAACGCTTAAGCCAGCCTGAGCCGATTCGTAAGCGTCGGAACACCTCATACTTTCCCTCTGTCCTACAAGTCGTGTATGTCTTGAGATGTAATCGTGCTCACCGTAAAACATACCCTTAATAAACCACAAACTTATTTGAATATTACCTCGCATTTATATCAATTTTATCGTTAGTAGTTATTATTAGTTATATTTAGTTCGTTTATATTTACTTTAGTGCTACAGTATAAGCTAGTGTGCTTATATTTATTTTTGTTAATTTGTTTTTCTTTCAATATTTTCTCAGTTAATTCGGTAATTCTGGCTATATTGAGGCAAAGAACTGTTTACATAAGGCAGCATTAGTAATTAATTCTAGGATTGTTGTATATTAAATTTGTTCATGAATAATACGGCAGGCTCTTCCTTCGATTAGAGAAAGGATACAATATTAAACCTGTCTAGCTTTCTTCTAATCTCATAATTCAATTTCACCCTTTAGGATTGTCCCCTAGAGATCTCTAATTCGCTCTATACGAGTACTATCTTCTCTTCTTACATTCTGTTCATAATAATGCTGCGTAGCGACGAATTTATGTGGAACATAATTGTGTTTTGAACTTTTATAACACAGAAAACTTTTTTATGTAAAATTTCGTTTTTCTTTATATTCCCGTTTTATCAACTTCATTAATATGAAAAATATCATTTGTTGCGACAAAAATAAAAGGAAATATACGCGAACTCTAACTAATAATTAAAATATCAACTAAATTTCTTGAGAATTATAATTTCGCTATAACTTTATTCACTCATAAATACAACTAACATTTTTATTCCTTTACTTATCAGTGAACATAGAAAGCAAATTTTTGTGGAATTTTTTATGAAATAATTGGTCTTCCACTTATTTTTCATATCTTTTGAATATCATGTAGAAGGTTGGTTTTCGTAAAACATGACGTACAATAAATTTAACTTATTCTTTGATTTAACTATGCTGTGTACCAAACATTGTGAATGTCTTACTTTAGTTACTTACCTACTACTTATCGGGTCCGGACTTAAGACCTTGCCACTTCAGCATTGCTATAATTTATTTATTTATTTTGGTTGGCACCTAGGGGACGACCTGTATGTTTGTTACATGTAGCTGGTTCACTGGCTAGCTCACTCGTGGAAGACAGCGTTATGGTCTAGATATTATATATGTAGATGCAGACTCTTAATGACATATTTTGTTGTGTGATCCATAAGTGAAACAATAAATTTTCTGTATTAGAAAGCCAACAAAAATAAATTCAGATAATAAATTCCTGTCGATTACTTTAAAAGCAACATTGTTATCAAAATACCTAGTATGGCTGTAATCAGCTGCAATAATAATTTAATATAACATACGCTTTAACCATCTTACGTAACGATTCAAATAGATTAAATATTTAAGTGGTTCGTGATAAACTGCAGTTAAATAATACACTTTTAAAAGCTTTTTAGTACATTCTTATTATTTAAAGAGATTGTCATGCCAAGAATACATAGAAACTTTTTAGTTTACTTTGAAACAAAATGTTGCTATAGATATTCAACCCATGTAGTGTAAGATTATGATTAAACAAATTAGTGTTAATTTGATGAAAAACTATTTTCTTTTTAAAATTGAAATAAATTTAGTGAAATGCTTAATACTTTGAAAGATATTAATAATTGTTTGAATTACACAAATTTATGATAAATCGTTAGTTAATATTATGTGAGTTTATGTATAATAATGTTTATGTGTGAATTCCATTTATACAATGAAATTGGCGTTTATATACAAATGTAATATATATTTGAATTTGGGAGTGATATGAATTATTATTTAAATATTCCTCTCCATGCATTATGATTATTTATACAAACATTATTAGACATACTTATGTATGCTTTGTATATTTCTATTACAGACATCTAATATTATATTTTAATTAAGAACCGAAGTATAAGATGGCTGATATCGCCTATGCTAAGGAATGGTTCCTTATATTTAACGAAATAAATACTTATTTGTATATATTTTATGTCTTCGATGATATGGTACTTGGCTACATATTGTTAATGTAAGAAGAACGTGAGATGTTGGAGCATTATATGAAATGTTTGAGGGATTGATTAATGTTGAGTAGATGATTGTACGTTCTTGGAAGTAATGTGCTTCAAATAATTATATATGCCTACCTAAAGTGTGTGAAATAGAAGTGTGTGGGATGGAAACAAGTTTCACCTTCCAACAAAATAGATAAATCAACTTTTTATCTATAAATTGTTGTTTTAATGTTTTCACTATTCAAAATATAAGTCTTAAATATATTGATTTTCCAGATAATTTAATATACAGAAAATCGTGTATTGGATATTTGACTATACAGAATGGTTTATAAAAAAAATGAAAACGGTTGAGCATGGGAATTTCAAAAGGTATAACTATTTTCAGACATCATTTTAATTGGAATGTCATGAAAGCCAAAGATAGGTTAAAATATAAAACAGGAAAAAATGTGTGTCGTATTGAATGAAATAATAAGTAGATACCAAAGACTTTTTACTATAATTTTTTGTATATTACTTTGTTTCTGTTGTCGACTAAAACCCTTGTCAATGTGTCAGTTTCAGTTACGTCTTACAAATACCTTATATCTTCCGTAGACAAAATTGTATTATTTAAAATGTACTTACCTGTATATGTACGACCGCTTTCATTATATTCAATGTTCAGAGCTAAATTCGCCTAGACAGAGGGGCAAATAAAATCATCAATAGATCTCTACCCCCTCTAGTAAAAATATTTAACCTCCAGTAGTATCTATACATGAACAGTTAATTTTAACTAAAATCCATCGAATTCTTATAGAATAAGAACACTAAGTCATCTGAAAAATAATTATCGAGCACATATTGAAACTCTTGACATACAAATAATTTAGTCCAGTTTGTATTGCAAAAAAATATTTTTCATATTGGCTTGTTCATTGTGTGACGTGGGACATATTTTGCACATTATAAATTTACATTTTCGTACAAAAAATTCACATTGTTCTATTATAACATGGTTGAAAATTGTATTTAACTTATCCTTAATATTTTTCATTATGAGTTTGCGTGGGTCCAAGAATCCCTTTCACTATGGAATAAAAAGTTTAGAAACGGAGGGTAAATTAAAACAAAAAAATCATAATATAAGTGATTGTAAAAGCTATTAAATTTTTAGAATAAAAACATTCAATATGTACTAAAAATATCATGATCAACAAAATTTCGTATAAGTATTAGGACAATAAAAGTATGTACATAATCTTAAACGACATCCGTTAATTTTTATATAGCAATAAAATGGCAAACACTCCAATAAACATTCATCGCCCATCTCCTTACTGTCCAACATCACAGTTATTTGTTTACGCACATTTTGGTTTCGGAAGTGGTGGTTCTGTTTTATATTTCGATAGCGTTTTTTCACAATTTTTGTAAGCTATACAAATCCCAACAGATGTGCATAAAATCACTGGCCAAAATTTCATTTTTGTAAAAAACACTGATGAAAGTATTCCTATGGCAAAACTTGTTCCTGGAAATTCGATTAATTGATCCGTTTTAAAATTATATTTTTTCGTGAATATTGTTTTATTGCTAGATCATCAGATTGCTAATAACATATTGTGATAATAATAATCGTGAAAGCAAAATTGATTCGAATAGATCGCAATATTTAAAAAATATAGAAATATATCTAACAAAATGATAAACTGTATACTTTTAGTTATATCACTAACCAGTTTACTGTAGCTATCTCTCCCTCTTTGCTTTAAAACTTTATTATTTCGATTCAAATTAATTCAAGTTGAGGATATTTTTTAGGTTACAATTTAGACGTATTCCTAATATTATATAATGCAATGATGATATCTCACATTTTACCTGTTTTCATTCCTGCATCAATGCAACAATCTTTAACACTCTTGTCGAAATCACTTTCCTTTTTCTCTATTTTGGTTTCTGGCATTTTGTAAACAAATATAAATAAATGTCACTCAGTGCCTTTTTGAAAAGTCAGTTTTCCGATTGAATCATGAGTGACAGCAAACAAAAACTTTGGAATGTTTGAAAACTGTTTTTTTGTTGTTTGCAAACGGTACTCGCTTACATGTGATGGTTTGTTTGTTGAAAAAGTACCTACATTGATTTTTTTTATCGTTTGTCAAAACGACAATTTAATAACTTTTTTTGTATTTTAATACCGCACAGCTATTAACTTCATTTGTTATTTGTTTCATCTTTTTACTAATACTCTTACGAGATTTGTTCATATCAATTAATATGTTTAGGGAAATCCCCCCCACAGAGTTGTTATTTTAACATTTGCGATATATAATGTCACGATCATTACCAGACTAATTTAGAAAGATCATTCTCATATTCTGTTGTGATGTATTTCAGGTAATATTAGGTATTAATTAATGTTAAGTAATAATCCTTTACCTGAATACATATAGTCAGCTGATTAAGTTCATATTATACATAATTCATATTTGGTTTGTATTATACGAGTATAATACGAGTAATATTCCCTCTGCAAATGTGGCTTAGAACCCGTAGAAAACCATATAATCATAGATTCCTTTGGGGTTATTTCGCACACCAAGTAAATTGTACGTATATTAATAGTATCGCATAATATTTAATACATTTTTATGTTACCGTAACATATCTGGATACGGAAATAGGTAGATAGCTCATATAATCTACTAGCAAATGACTAAACTTTTGTAATTAACACAACTTTAAAAAAGACTTAACTTTTTTAACTGAATTCGGCATTCATGTAAGAGAAATTGCATGAATGTGGAAGACGCGAAAGAGTCCCGTTCTCTCCGCCTACTCAACAAGGGATTTGGTGCGAGACCATAGATAGATAGATAGAACTTTTGCTTTTATCAAAAAAGTATCGTTTCTTTAGAACTAAAATTAGAGAAGAAATAATATGAAGTAAAAACCTCCCTTGTGTAGGTCTGAATTGATTTTTAAAAATTGAAGTTGTTTTTTAATCATTTAGAATTTCTGCATTGAAATGTGCTGAATGATTATCACATTGATAACCTGGCGTATTTTTTGATTTGCAGATTTGAATAAGACTTTCTTTGAGGTTGGGTCAAACAATAGTTTAACAATAAATATGAACACACTGACGTTTTGGAAATTAATGTTATTTAGTTTGGATATGTTTCTCTTACTAATTATTTATATTTAATTAGAATATTTTGGTTCCTTTTCTTCTCGTGGTCTATCGTTAAGTCCTAAAGTAATGAAATCCGTTTCTGTGTTTTGCGCAAGTATTTGTGATAAAAAAATCGGTGGCTATTTTGTATGTACATATAATTTGCCTGATTGTACTTTAAATTCTTTGAAAGCCAACCGCTTGTTTAGCGGTAAAAAAATCTCATTTGATTAAAAAATATTTAAAATAAGTATAACCCCGTTTTTGCGTGCCCGGAATTCACGTTTTCCCGCCATTTGCGTGTCATTTTTTCAGTCCCAATGTTTTTCAGTACATTTTTTACCCGCATTTACGTTTTTATTTCCCGCGATTTACGTCAAAAATATATGAAATATGCGAGTTACGCGCGTTTGACTTTGATTGGGTCGTGACATTTGAACGTCGTAAGGTGATTGGTCGAAGAGCGACGCTGTGATTGGCTGGATTTCTAGCGCTAGTGGCGCCCTCTATTCGTGCATACACTAACAAGGGCAGTCTGCAGCAGTCTGGGGTTGTCATTGTTGTGTCATAGCGTTATTTAAACCCATAATGCCTAAACAAAGGAAAGTTCTGTCAGTGCAAGAGAAAATAAAAATTCTCGAAAAAGCAGACAAGCACGTCGGCTCTCGCGATTGGCCCAAGCTGGCCCAAGAATTAGGAATACCTATTACTACTTTGGCCACAATCATCAAAAACCGTGACTCCATTGAAAAAAGCGCTATGCAATGTGGGCCCAGCCCTATTTTTTCAATACCCGCATTTAAAATTTTCCCTCCAATTACGTTTTATTTTTCAGCCCCTTGAAAAACGTGAAAAAGGGGTTCTACTTGTCAATATTCCTTCAAAAATGAATCAGTCATCTAATAAGTCAATCCGTTTAGAAAAGCAACTTTTGAAAACATAATATACATACATACATCTTCTTCCCCTTGTCCTAGTTTGGTTGGGGGCCCATTGCGCCTAGGTACCTCCTCCAGAGATCCGCTGCTTCCAGGACCTCTGGCCACTCCAAACATAATACGTATAATATGAGAACATAATATAATATTGTTAATTAGTCTTTTGATAAATTTTTCATTTTTATTTCGTAAATGTATAATCATGCTTTAATGTTTAAGTTCCTACGTTTATGATCCATAATACTTAGTACATAGCAGTGTAGTTATAATATGTAGGTATGTACATATTATTATAGTCATTGCGTGAGATGCGTAAATGATTCCGTGTGTAGTAGTAATAGTAAGTAGGTAGGTACCTACTCATAATAAAGGTATTATCAAGGGTCTATTAAAATTTGGTTATGGTAACATCGTTCCCGTTGAGACGGAAATAAAGCTCATCATCATATTTCACTATACACTTATTCCACCTATTCTATGTAATATCTACAAGCCTGCTGATATAACTTCTATATACTATTATATATATACCTGTGGTTGATAGCGAACTGTGAATTATGATACCATACAGTGATAACTCATCTAGATTAAAAGCGTTACTATTTTTGTCGTATATCTTTCTAGAAAGTAGTTTGTTGTACGAGTAATCCAGTATATTACATTATATTCGACAATTGTAAAAAAATACAACACACCCACACTATTACACACAGAATGAAAAGGAATCAGATTAAACATTTTAGAACAAATAGAAATTAATAAAAATATTACCAACCACCACTCAACACTTATTAATGAACAGACAAACATTTATAACTCACCTATATTGGACATTTTCAAATATAAACAAATAGACAACTTACAAAAATAACTCATAGTCACCCTACAAACAACTTACAAAAATAACTCATAGTCACCCTACAAACAAACACCAACAAAACAATACTGAGAACTGGGTTTTTTTCCCCCAACCATCAACACACAACACACACCTACAACACAAAGCACTTTAGAATGATTATGGCATTGCAGCCGAAACATATGTCACATTATTTTAAATATTTTGTAAAACAAATAATTTATAAATTAAAAGTAAAAAAATATATCGTTATTCGTGTTATTTCCAATAGTGTGTATAGTTTGTATAATTTATATAATTTGTATTTGTGTATAGTTTGTATAATTTATTACACTTCCTTTATTTATATAATGAAAACAAAATTGTTTTTAGGTTTTACTATGGTTTATTTGTTAAATAAGTTACCAGGTTTCGACCTACGAGGTCATTGTCAAACTCGTAGGTCGAAACCTGGTAACTTATTTAACAAATAAATCATAGTAAAACCTAAAAACAATTTTGTTTTCTTTATATCAATACGAGTATAATGGAGTTTTACAAAATCAACGTCGACTTAATCAACTTCCTTTATTATTATTTTTTATTTAAATATTATTCAATAGGAATTTTGAAGAGGACTCGACATTATTAATACTTTTGCGTAGGTAATAACAAAATATTTCAAGTGAACAAATTATTATCTTTCTAGGAAAACTTTTCAATTATTTATCAAAATAAATGGTTTACATTCATACAAGCGGTAGATGTTGAAAACAACGGAAGATCAACAATAAATAAAGAAACAAATAGTCTAATGTTTTTGTTTGAATACGTCTAAATACATTAATTAAATAGTAAACACACACTGAGTACATATAAATTATTTGATCCCACTATTGTTGTGCATTGTACATAATTACAATATTTATAAAATAATATCATTGTTGTATTACAAGCATTTATGTAGTTATTGTATTTTTTTTTTTTTTTTCGGATATTTCAAAAATACAAGTCCTAGGTCCGATAAATAAAGGAAAAAAATAGGTATGTTAATTAAATAATATGGATTGTAGTTAAAAACTTAAAAACTGTAAGTATTATGTTTGAACATTCAATAATATTATATAGGTAGGTACTTTTATGTTGGAAGCTAGATAGATAATTACTGTCGATGTTGGATAATTACTGTCGATGTTGTCATGTTTTGATATTCAATTCAGATTAACTGTGTATGAGATTAGTTTTTAACTTATTCTATTACTGTAACTTTGATGAGTTATTGTGATAATTAGATTGTATAATATAACATGAATATTCTGACAAGTTTCTTTGTATTCTGTACCGCAGGGCTCTGGATTTTAAATAAAAACCCACGTACTACTTACCATAGCATTCCTAGAACTACTTAAAATAATTTTAATTTCTCTTTTCATTCATCCACATTTTATTCGTGAGAAGAATTTTTATTGGACTACAAAGGAACTGACGTATTTTGTATTTTTTTTTATCTGACATAATAAAGAATAATACTCCTAGGTACAATACGTGAAATAATGCTGAATGTATTTTACTGAAATATCTTGGATGTTTTCTAACACCTATCTCGTCCAAAACAAGGAAAAACATAGGAATAAACACAAATTTAACAAAATAAAAGACTGAAATTTTATGAAAAATCCAGGCGTTGCGTTGTAAAAATACTCGTGATATAATAAGTATTGTACAGTTTGTGGAAAGCACTAAGGGAGAGATAAACGTGAGATAGGAATAAATTAAATAAATCTTAACAAGATAAAGGTTTTTTTACTCAGGTGAAGGAGTCAGTTTATTACAATTAGAAAGAAATAATAAAATTAACTTTGATTGAACTCCCAGTGCGATACTTATATTTTAGTTTTTATTTTATTTATTTATTTACACTTTTAAGTAAGGA
This sequence comes from Athripsodes cinereus, assembly GCA_947579605.1. Lineage (NCBI taxonomy): Eukaryota > Metazoa > Arthropoda > Insecta > Trichoptera > Leptoceridae > Athripsodes > Athripsodes cinereus. Next base: position 17,859,735 of record OX388329.1, read on the forward strand.
TAACCACTTCAACTGATTATTCTACAAAGCATTACTTGTTATTCAGTGTTATAAGTAAATATTCCCTCTAGTTTCAACCCAGTGAAATGGGTTTGCAGCAAAGTTTTGCTATTCGACTCTGTCTTGTACGACCCTTTTCAGCTTCACTTACGATATCTTCTTCTTCTTCTTTTTATATATTATATATATCAGTATTTGGATAAAGCTGGGAATACTTTAGTTGATATCCATTGATGATTTGATGTTTAATAAAAGTTATCACTTTTATTACGTAGACTATCTATTTTTACAGTACATCACATTTTAGAAACGAATTTGTTTCATATAACAAGCGTTTTAGATTGGTGTGCTCACAAACACTTTATATCCTGTTTTGTGTAATTAGGATTAATCCAACCATAACGGTACAGTTTTACCTCTCGTAATAACATCACCGTGTTCCATGGTGCGCGTATAGGGAAACTTTGAATACTAACAATACAACTCCATGGTAATAAAAACATAGATATTATTATGAGTGTGACTATTATTTGTGTTCTGAATAAAACCACTTAATAAATTTACAGTGGCAGATGTAATTTCTCTATTTTGTGTGGGGTTTGTATAGCTTCCAACGTTCAACATAAGTTTTGCAACTAATATTTACGAAATTTGTTGTTTTATATGAAAATGTGAAAGTTTTACATATGATATAACTTAAAATTTTAGTAAAAGAACACAGTTTTATGTTTGGATATAACAATAGATTAATGGTCGAATAATTGTGGTGACTGGTTGTGATGGTTGATTCTTGGACTTTTATTTAGAAATAGGTACCGGGTTTGTTTCATCTAGCAGCCGTTTTACTCCACATTTACGATACCAACAAATTTGGTGAGTACCTATATTTTTAAATATCTCTAAAAGATCTTTTAACAGTATCTGCAATAATTATCAAATTTCAAATATTTTCTATCATAAATAGGTGTGCCCTCATGAATAGTTTAAAAAAGTATTTAAATAAAGGTTTTTTAACCATTTGTTTATAAAAATATATTATGACATTTGGAAAATAATTTATTGAAAAGAGTTATTAAACTCATTCACATATTTTATTAGGGGAATTCTCCGTTAAAGTGACTTTATTGCATTTTTTAAATTCTATATTGCATTTTAATGGAGATGAACACCTTGTCCTAGATTCCTATAAAGTATTTTTCCCTACGAGCTATGCTCGAGATTATATAAGATAGTTTAAAAGAAATAAAAAGTCTTCGAATACTTTCAACACTGCAGTTATATTCGCTCCAAATGCATTCAAAGGATTGGATACGAGTACGATTAGTCATATATATTATATATTATTCTATATGTTAATATATGTGTGTTTCATATTTAACGATTTACCGTTTTGATAAACAACAATATTTAACGGTAATTTCGCAGAGCTTTTACTATTTTTGCATTATTGACAGTTATAAATATGCCGGTTCCTATAATAATTATCTTTTCTAAATTTGTGAACTAATTGCTTGATATTACCTAATAATCGAACTAAATCAAGTGAAACATTGTTTCGGGTTCAGTTATTTCAAGTGCAACCATTGAAGCGAATTATTCTTCGCCTTATTACCTATCAGTCTTTAAATTTAATAATATATACCTATTTATTATGGAAATATGGTGTTGTGTTATTGAACTTTCTGTCAATAATATTCCTCAAATGACGTCCGTATTTTCTGACATGTTATTACATTCGTCTCAAAACAACAACATTATTTAGATCCAAATCTTTTAACATGTAAACGAATCACGGGTAATTCTCAGCCTTATAAAATTATTTTGCTACACAATCAATTTATCAATTTAGAATGTAATTTTTAGATGTATTTTGTGTGCCAACATTTTAAAATATTCAATTAGGTGTAATTAAACGTTCATAATATAATCTTCAGAATGTATTGCATTTAATATACTTTATTTAAGTTTCGATTTGTGTAATTGTGCATAAAATTAATTTGCGTTACGTCCAAATTTGATTAGTCATTTTTTAAGCATTTTGAGAGCAATATTTATAATTTCTTGTGACGGTACCGGTCGTGTCGATAGTAACTCGGGGCGTCGTCGGATGAGGTCCCGCGGTTTCTCCGAAAGGCGTAGTTCGGATTGCTTTGCCTTATCGAAATACTGAGAATACAACTACTACGTAGAAAATACGTAACTGAAAAACAATTTTTTGTCTTTATTGTTAAAGCACAGAGTTGGTGGCTTTTGACGGTAGTAGGTATTTAATTTTAGCAAGGATTTTGTTGACGGGGACCCTCAGGCAAACCTTGAACCCTTCCTTAGAAAAACATGCATGAAAAGCATGGATAACATAGAAATTGATATTCTCGTAACTTTATGGGAAAGGGAGGATGCAACCCTTAGTGTAAATGGTTAAAAATGTAGATGGTTAGTGGCAGCTCTAATAGGAAAATAATCAGTCAAATATTTATTGTAATGTTTCGCCTTACACCTGCTGTCTGTAATAACCAAGTATGTAAACAAATTTCTTCTCCAAGAACATGTCGTAAATATTATACATTGGTTTAATGAGAAATGTTGGAATTACCATATGCATGACATCTCTAATTTATCAAACTTTTGTTAAACCCTGACTGTATAGTGCTAAATCAGTAAAGTATTATTAATTTCACCCATTCATCTGTTTCCATTGAGCTAACCCCATTTTATAGCATTTGTAAGTTACGTCATATTTATACACATGTGTATTTTCTTTTGTTAGTCATTCATGTCCATGGCCTTTGTTACACAAAATAAAGTTTTTTCTTATGTTCCATTTTACTAGTTCTTACTGTGTAGTATTGTATACATTATATCCTAACAAAAAAATGTGTATTCATCATCTTTTAAAATTCTGAATATTTAAGTAGTTGCTAGATATGTTGTAATATAGAACAGTTTAGTTGAATAAAGTTTATATAAATGAGTGCGATAAATATGCGGGAATGAAGGAATTCCATGTTTGAAATGTTATCGTTTAACGTCAAATCATCTAAGGTTTTCATTGCCTACATTCATATTATATAGTAAGTTAAAGGTACCTACCTACTTTCTTTGTTGACTCTCATTGTTGTTTCTTCTCATTCTTTTATATTTTTCGTAAATTACGCCGAAACATTACTCATCATTGTATTCTGCCTTCATTTTCATCATTACATCTAGTATAACAATGTACAAAATAATGAAAATAATATATTTATAGTGTTATTATGAGCCGATGTTTCTATTTCGATACGTAATATTTATGAATAAGTTATTCATAAGATTATTTTTGATATTTATTTTCCACTTTGATTGAGATTGCTTGAACGATTAGCCAAATTTTTGAATTGATTTGTACCCATTTGTTTCCTCAAATTTCGCAGGTGTGCTATTTTGGCAATACAAATTTGTTTATATTATAAATTGATGTAACACGATTAGAAATACTAAATTATTAAAAATATTATATTTCAAGTATCTACAAAAATTTAAACAAAAACATTCTAAAAATAAAGTGATATTTAAGAGATTTTTTTTTATCATTTGAATGATTTCACAACAAAAACTATCTCAAAAATAGATATCTGTAATATCTTAATAACGAGTTTTGTCGCATTTTTCAATGCTTTCAAAATTGAAAGTATTTTCATCAGTTTTAAAGATTCCATCATTTTTATATTAAAAATATAATATTTTTGTAATATTCCAAGTCGTGAAGGAACATTTGTCATAAAAAATCGGATAAGTGAGTGTTTTTTTATGATAAAGCGAGCGTTGAAATGGTGATGGAGTTCTGAGCATCTACTATCTATTATACTCGTACGATATGAGAAAGTGCAGTGACAAATACTCTTCTGTTTTTATTACTTTTACGAATAGGTACCTACTCAAATATATACTTGATAATATTGGGAAGTCTATGTTGAAATAATAGAAATAAACATGACATCATTTCATACCAGGTCTTCTAGAATAGGCCTTGGGGTCAGACAGTTTATTAGGTTTATGACAGGTTTTTTATCATAATAGAAATAGAGTTTTTTTTTTTCAAAAATGTTCGAATCTAATAACTCTAGAGTCTAGACCCTCTGGTATCGCAAGAGACTTTGTGATGAAAGTATGTAGTCTTGTAACTGCTAGGTTCACTTTACTCGTTATTGGAAGATGTCTGCTAGGTTCACTTTACTCGTAATTGGAAGATGTCTGCGGAGGCTTTTTGGCGATTGTATATGTATGTTATGATCTGGGTAAAGGAAGCATTTGCCAGTGACGTGCTGGGAATGGACTGTTTTAGTACATTATAGCTTACATTTTTGATATAAAAATAAAACAATTACTCTAAACAATGATTTACAAAGTCACATTAAGTGGTTCTGATTTTTATTGAAATAAATAAAAATATTAATTATTAAACGATGCTGAATTTACAGTATAGCTATAGATTTTCATTTAATACGTACATTGTTATATTTCCCATTTTGATTTCGATCATAGAATAATTTTTCATGTCAGTTCTCGTACGGTATGTTTTATCGCACAAATTATTCGCGGGATGATTTTCAAAGTAAATTGGAATCGCTAACGAAAACACATCATTCATCATTCAAATGTTACGATTTTATTATTAAAATATATAAACAGATTATGATTTATGACGTTTGTTAGTTAAAAAAAAATGATATTGGAAATACTCTGGGAGAAATATTTGAACGACATTCCTATATTTGCTTTTTATATTAGTGTTTAAGAGTTGAAAATTTGTAAGGTATATTAACAATTTTATTTACATCCAAAGATTGTTTGACCCTAATAAATGAAATCACTTCAGAATTGAACATAAACTAGTGAGTATAAGTAAACATGTTTATACCTACGACTTCACTTACCAAATCAAAAGTAATTTAAGATTTATTCTCGATTAAAGTAAGCGTTGATTTGGCCGTCAGATATTTAAAGTATGTTTTATGAAAAGGTAACTGATACCATTCAAAATCATCTAATATACGCATTGAGTTGTATGAAAGTATAAGCTTTTTTTTACAACGTATTAAGGGCGCGTTTTCCTATTTTCTCACGTTCTCATGTACACCATACACATAATATAGGTTTACACATTTTTATCGCTAGCAATTTATTTTACCGGGTGGTGAATGTATAAAATTTTTCGATTGAAATTCAACTCAAGTATAAAAGCCGTAAACGTTCTGAGCAAATAATATCCTACTTACGAGGGTTTCTGAAATATTATCATTAATAAGATCGACTAAGCAACAATATTTTCAATGTCATAACAAAAATCTACCCCGCATACAAACTGCCAAAACAGTTCTACTTGCTCATAAATCTGCTGTCCGTTCGCAGAAAGATTGATTGCTTGATGAATATGAGTTTACGTATGAAGAGAAAATAATAAATTATTATTAAACACCATTCATTTGTTACTAGCAAATAAATTTCGTAGGTTTTGGTCATTTTCACGGAAATAATTTGAGGACATTTCTATTACGAACGAGTAATGTCAAAAAAAATATGTAAAGTCCTCGAGGTGCTATGGCACAAAGATGGCGCTTTAAATACTCTCCGTAATTATTATTATTATTTAAGGTTTAACATTTGTATCTACTCTTTTTCATAAAATGTTTGTGAATAAATCTTGCTAGACTAGTATTTTTTTAGTTTTGAAAAGATAAAGTATTAACAAAGTGATAGTGTTCAAATATCCAAATGTATTCGGTCTTAGAGAATCTAATGCTTTGCGGTTATGTCCCAGATACTTTTGACAGTAGGTACTTACCCTGACGTTGCTTGTGTCAATCTTATATATTGATACAAACACCAGTATACATTTTGTAAACAAAAGATTTTAGTGAATACCTATAAGGAATTATGATCTTAACAAAATACCTATGTGCTTATGTACCAATCCACAATTTAAGATTCCTAACTAACTTTTCAGTGAAAAGAAATTAATCTCAATCATTTCCCAAAGGAGACCATTACAAATAGCTATCGGGTTTAAATATTTCATCCAAAATGCTCTCAAGGAGGAGAAACATAATTAATTGTCTTAACATTCGTAACGCTACTATAATAAAAGATTTCTTTTAGTATGTATTTTTACATTTTTATTGAATTCTTGTATGGAAGCACTAACCAAAGTAATTGTGATCGGAATATAAATCTCACGTTCTATCAATACCACGTATTTATTTTTATAGTAGAAATGTATGAAACAGTGTGTCGGTTTACACCCATAGAATGCATGAGTGTAAAATGATACACTGCAAATGATAATAAATCTTATTCTCTTTTATATGCCTGTGTCAAAAATTCTATGCAATATTCAGATATTTTCATTAAAGATATCTCAGCTAACCATCGTTTCTTTATTTTCCTCACCATTCCAAAATCATTTTTGAAGGTGATTGTCAGTATACTGAAATGCTTAGTTCAAAGTTATGCGTGTAAAATGTTGATCGAGCTCAAGTTGTCACGTGTCAACTATTCATTTCAACGTTGAAATTATATTTAATCTGAAATAACATTGATGAAACATAGACTTGAATTTAATATTACAATATTGTACATATGTATAATAATATGTTATTATACTAACGATTTGCTTTGTATCCCTTTGTGGTATTGTATCATATCCAAAGAGGTATTATATGTCACTTCATTCAAACGTTGGCATTGATTCTGCAAAATGTTTCCTGATATCAAAGTCACAATAGCGTTGAAGTTTTTTTTAGATGTTATCATCTCTTATCATTTCTATTTTGGTGCGGACAAGTGATCTTGAAAGGTTTTTAATGTAATTATAAAGAAATCATTTCGTTCATATTAAATAAAAATTGTCTTAGGTTTCTCCATCAATTATATTGGAGTTCCACTGAGTAATACTTTTTATAATACATTTTCCACTTATTTTTATAAGTGGATGTAAAAAAAAATCCGATAAAATATTATTAAGAATTGTTTCAAGTACAGATTATGTATGTAAAAATATACCAATGAAAATAATTTCATATGTACAGTCAAGGTATACGATGAAATGAATAGATTGAAAACCATTTTGTTACTGAAATAATATTAATATTTGAATGAGTATTGTTAGTTATATTTACGAAATCGTATAATTTTTTTATTTATTATTTATTAATACGCATGACTTACTTATAATTAGATGAATATTAAATATTTGCTGTAGATACATGCTTCTATAATAGCATTAATCAAAACACAAAAACGTATTCAAACAAATTTCCTCTTTTAAATATATATATATATATATATATAATGAGTTACAATCCATTGGATTGGTCTGCAACGAGTTTGGTTTTTCTTCTCCATTCGTCTCTATTCTCCGCCAGTCTTTTCAGCTCTACGTATGAGCCACAGTTCATATCACTCTTCAGTTGGTCCATATATGCGTCTCTTGGTCGGCCTCTGCCATTTGTCCCCTCGGTCTTACCCTCCGCGATGGCTATGAGTAGTCCTGGGTGCCTGATGTTAGCGATGTTAGCTGGCCAATCCAGTTAGCTCGTTGTTGGCTGATTCTCTTAAGGAGTTGCCTTTTTTCGCCTACCCTGGTTAATACTTCTTCGTTTCCGACGTGCTCCGACCAATGTAGCACCACATTTCAAAGGCCGCCAACCGTCCGCTTTCACTCTTGCTGATGGTCCATGTCTCACAACCATAAAGCAGAATGCTCCATACAAAGGCTTTAGTAAGGTTCTTCCTTACGCTTAAGTCAATATTTGGGGATTCCAATATCTTCGATTTTTTGTTAAAGGCAATCCTTGCCTGGTTTATTCTGCTTACGATTTCTGCTTTGGAGCGTCCATCCTGGTTTATTCTACTGCCCAGGTACACGAATTCACTTACTTGTTTGATGCTCACTCCATTTATGGCAATGTTCGCAGTCGCTTCCTCTCTTCCAACGACCATACATTTTGTTTTTTCTTTATTTATTTTCATGTTGTACTTTGACTTTTTTTTCTTTTAAATAACTTATGTTTATTAGGCAACAAGTACGTAGTTGATTCTGTTTTCGCTAAACCTCTGTCAATTTAAGATATTTTTTGAACCAATGAAATTATAAATTTAATATTGATTATCGTCACATTATTACAAGAAAACTGCTAAAAATATCAGCTTAATATTGTCATTTTGAATCAGAAAGGCAATAAATCACATTAAAGTATTTTGACATTATATTAAATCATTAATATGTAAAATAAAAGTTCTCTATAATATATTCAGGAGCTATAAGCACATATTTCAATCCTTACATTTCTTACGTAAAAGAAGGTGAACTCTGTAGGCTAAATGTGTGTTCCCAGGATATGCGTGAGTTACATTTCCTACAAACTGGAGGATTATATGATAGTAGACCACTAGACCAGCTATAATGTATTTACATACATATGTGTTCGTTTTACAAGTATTTGCTAGAGTATGATTTACTCATTCCTAAACATTTATTTTGAACAAGACGAATAAAAATTGCGTATATTTACAAAAGGAATTGCTTATATTTTCAAAAGAATAAATAAAATGTTTTCACCAAGTAAATTTGTCATGTTTTTTTATAAATCGATTCAATCAAAAAATGATTGCATTTTTTAAACAAGATTCTTTCGTTAAAATTACGTTTGAAGGATGTTGGGGTTATTTCCTACTGGGAAATTGTTGGCGTGATCAAATTTTCCGCCCCAATATGCTTGGTTATGTTAAAAAGCTCATAGTTGCCAGCCAAACGACTAAAGTATAAATGGTAAAGTGGAATTTTGCCACATTTTTGTCAGTCTTTTCAGACATATTTTTATATGTATTGATTCTTGTTGTATATTTTATACTGATTTGTATTGTAATACTATATTTTTAGTGTTTTAGAAATGCATTCACTATTAAGGTGTTATATGAATTGCCACATTGAAACATTTGTCTTTTTGGATATAAATTATTCAAGTAAATATACTTGCTACAAATTACGCGTACTCATTACACTGGTTTATTAATGTGTACCACAAAACAAGGGCGTTTCATAAAGAAAGATATTTTCGAAACCACAGCAAACACGGAATGTAAAACGAGTTATTGATTAACAGTGATTGAGTTATTTTATTTAAGACCCCAGGTTAGACATAATTTTTTTATAAAATGAATGAGCATTAGGAACATTTGTGATATAAAACAATATCAAGTATAATAAAATCAAGATTTGTATAAGTACTCACAATTTTGTATCCAGCCCTCAAGGCAATTGACGCAGAACACTTTGAGTAAAAATAGATGTCACGCTTCGAGTCACTTGCAAAAGGAAATATTCCTAATAACATTTTGTTTTGAGGCCCTTTTAAAACAGATATTTCATTAAATGAAAATATTCAAGCATGAAATCTTTCCATTGTTATAGAATATACTAACAAGGTTGATGTTTTTAGGATCTACATAAATAAAAGATGAAATGCAAGAGTGCCAAATTTTCAGACTTCATTGAGCATTCCCTTTGTAAAATTATTGTTTATTATATAATGTGAAGTTTATTGAATTATACTGTAGTATCTTTGAAATATAAAAAGCCTTTTGATTGTCTCTCATTACAGGATATTATTCTTTTATACTTACCTGCTTTTCATGCCCACTAAGATGTATGTTATATTTTTAAAATTAATATATTCTGCTCACTTTGATATTTTAATGAATTTCCAATTGAGTATGACATATTATCCGATGTGTCAGATAATATGTCATACTCCGATGTGTCAGAGGTCCTGGAAGCGGCGGTGGACAGGGATCTCTGGAGGAGGTACCTAGTCGCAATGGGCCCCCGACCCAACTAGGACAAGGGGAAGAAGATGTGTGTATGTGTGATATTATCCGATGTAGTATGTATATAATATGAAGCTGTTATGAATAGATATTATTTGATATATTTTCAGAAGTTGTAATGTTATAGAATGCCCTGTATCAATGCGTGGTTTTCCTTCTACAATTTGTCTTTTGAGAAATGGTGGCTTCTTTGAAGACAAATGTCCTAATATATTTCACTTGTATAACACCTGTAACCTGTGTAAAGCCCCTAGGTTTGTTTTCAACACAGGTCCTAGATATATCAAATGAATAGGCATTTTTCTTGTGGGAGCGATAAGAGTTCTCGTAAACAAATTCATTGCTGAGGCCAACGGATTATCGAGGTGGATTTTTTTTTTGGTATTTCTGAAGCGGCATGATAGTGTTTTTATCGCTTTTTTCGTTTCGTTTAACTTTATTTGGAATATTTGAACGTACAAATTTTCAATTGATCTTTGTAGGTTCTTCTTTTTTTCACAAAATTGATTTATCAAAATATATCGCTAAGAGATAGAAAATACATAAATAATAAGTCAAGTATGCATATTAACTAGGTACTCAATGTGCGTCTATCTTCGAAGATATGATTGGATGATGGTGATGTCATATTTTCATTTTTTCTTTGGATATTCGTACCAATTGAACATAACATTTTTTATGAAGCTTATTTCATATGTTTTGATATTAAATATCAAAATAATACATATGCAGTACAGTTCGAAAAGTCTACAGTATTTATAATAAAAAAAATCTACAAAACTGTTTTCAAAACTGATGACAATGATTAGAAAAATTAAATACAATTAAGCTAGAAAAGTCTTAAAACAATCAGTTATTTCAAGAAAAACAACAGCTTGTCGAACAAAAGTAAACAGAATTATACCTTTGTAATAAGAAAATATTATTAAGAAACCTAATATATCTTCTAATAATAATACGCTCTCAACTTGTAAGCTGAAAAATACACGAGTCTCTATATAATCTTACCCGAATATATTTTTATTTAAGACTAAATAAAAATGTTGGCAGGTATTCCCCCGAGCACTCTGCGATTCTAACAATATGACATAAACAAACCACGAGACAAAATCACAAATGTTTCGAACATTACGGAAAAAATGAGGTTATAAAATATACATGATTTATCTTTTATCCAATTACTATTCTTATGCTAGGAATACTTTGTATGTAAGAAGAATACTCCATTTATATCGTCACATTATTCTAACATTTTATTCTTACGTGTCTTTTACTTTATCTTTGTTTGTGAGCGTATAAACAAAAAAGGAATAAAGAAGAAAAAGATATGTACATATGTATATATTACGAAATGACCTATGGAATTGACTGAAATTTCTTCCATTGTTTGAAGTGGAATATTGATGGGCAAATGTGTAAGTATATGTGTATAATAATGATATTAAACGAAGAAAACCATTGTTATACACGTAATAAAGTTTCAAATTTTTACTTGAGTAGGTACATTAAAAAAGTATATTCTTCTACGCATAGAAATTCGTATACGTAATTATTCATTGGAAAAAGTTTCTATTTAGGATTGTAATAAGGAACATAATTATGATTTTTGTCGAATTTTTAAAATCGATTTAATGCTATTTATCCTGAATAATTTCATAAAGAATAGAAATGTAAGGGACTTTTTAAATACTTTCATAAAAAAATGTAAATTTCAGTGCGATAATCGCATCAAGTGAATGGGAATTCCAAAGTTTAAGCCAATAGCCTAAAATTTCATTTTTTTTTTTGACAAACTGACAATCGTTGACGTCTTCCTGTTCGTCGTTACCATTAATCTTTTTTTTTAATATCGACTTCTCAACATCATTTTTAAATTAGAATAATGTTCATTGTTTCCATTATTTATAACAAAGTATTTGTTATACAGTAGTGAATGACGACACGAGGGCTTGTTGATCGATTGATTTTTGGTAAATATTTGGTGTTTTAAATTTTGCTACAATAATAATATGAAACTATTGGGATTTTTAAATACGCGGTATCCCTCCTGAAATTTGTCTTATGTCGTCTGATCATTTAACTCTACATTTCTTATGTTTATTCTACGTTGTTATTCAAGAACGTCCGTCATTACTCGGTTTGAATAATGGTTTTATTGGTTTAATTTATTTTTATAGTTGCTTAGATAGCTAACACTATTTTTTCTTGATAGAAGTCTGCAAAGGTCTGGAAAGGCGAGGGGTCATTAAAAGTCTTTTTTATGACAAAAATATTGACGCGTTAGGAATGAATTTTTTTTGAGATATCTAAGTATTGAGGACTGATTGAATGAGACTTTTCCCGTCCTGTACTCCGAAAAGGGCGTAAAGTAACAAATTACAATGAATAATTTATGTGGCCTTGGATTCTATTTGTATTATATTCGATCAATTTATTTTTATACAAATCTTACTCCGCATATAATAAATTTGTACCCACGTGTATAGTAAATTAAATAATGTACTTTTACTACTTACATCTAGAGTTTCAGTACTTTATTATAAGAGAACACAATAACGTATAAATTTTACAAAGGTAATCGAAATGCATTTTTGTGTGCAGACAAGCATTAATTTTATTATATAAATTACATTTTTTATAATAGTTTACGTTCATACATATATTTTATTCGAGGTTATGTAAATATTTTTATCATTCTTCATTTTAGAATATCAAAACAGGTATACAAATTTAAAACGAAACATTTACCACATGAAATATGTTTTAATATAATGTGAGATCATGTCGTCATGTCATTTATGTAAATTCTAACATATTCCATACATGTAATAATAAATTGTTTGAATGCATCATGTTCTATGTAGGAATGCCTTGTGAAATTTTAAACACTGCAGTAATAATATTACCTACATCATGTAATAAATTTCTTTACTCTTCATCTACTTTTGCTATTTTTCCAATTTTGTTCCGATCAAATACAGTTTCCTTTTTGAAATGTTTGAAAGTATATCCTTGTCATAAATTCTACGGAAATCTATATAGGTGTACTTCATCGATTCGAAGTTTTAGCGGGTCTTTGATTTACTAAGTGTTTTACAGCTTAAGAAAACTTTCATAGTATTTTCAGAGACAAGTGTCACCGCATCGCTATGGACATTGATTGTAAATTTTATAACTAGGTATTATAAATCATTGGGGTTTATTACTTCTAAAGTAAAGTAATAAGAATGTACTAGGGTGACCCAAATACCTCCCTATGAGATGTTTATATAGACAATATAAAAATTGCAATTTAAAATCATCGCATTACGTATAATACGTACTTAATATCAAATGTACCTACATGCCTTTGCCATCCTGAATAATAAATATACATAGCTTTGCAATGCGTTTTTCATAGAAAAAATATTGACACTATTTTGAGGTAAAAACAAACATTTAAATTTATAATATTTAATATCTCATCCTATTATCACATTGAGCGAGTCTCGTGAATTGCTGATGAAAAATCTTTATGTGATAATGTTTTTTTCCTTTCATAGGAATAAAAAAATGAGTTTGCATACGTATGTGATTTCTATAGGCTCAAACGTTTTTTTTTTTTCAAGAAAACACAATGTAGAAAACATACGAATAAAAAGACGAAGGTTTTTGTCTGTTGCTTTCATTCGTATTTCGCTACAATAGTGTGTCATGTGTCTTATAGATACGACCACGTCTTGCATACCACCACCCCCAACATTTATATATTATACGTGACTGTTGTAACATTATGTAAAATAAACGAAGCGAATATTCCCACGTCTCAGAAACAAATGTTTAAAGTACGTCTATACGCTTTAAATTAATGATTGTTTGCAATATATTATTTCCGACACTATATTACCTATGTATCAAACGGTAGTATTCAACCAGCGGAGTGGGTGGGTGCTCTATATGAAACACCATGAAATTTAATATGTCGCTTATAACAATTATACTTTTTAAATGCGCATCGTAACTTTATGGAACCATTTTACTTAAATATTTAAGTTGAATAATTATGGTCCATTTATTAATTAATGAACAGGGAATGGCGTTCTCTGTTCTCTCTGCCTACCCCTCCTGGGACATGGCATGAGGGTATAGTAAAGTAGTAGTAGTAGTAATTTTATATGAGGAAATGAACGATTTGTCTGATGTGTGTTTGTTGCTTGGTAGCTAAAAAATGTTAATTGCCAGACGGCTGTAAGTTTGTAAATGATCTTTTTTGCTATAGCATACTGAATCAAATGTGGCTTAATTTACGTAACTTTTTAGTTATTCTATAATTATTTATTCGACTAAAATAAGAACGTTCCTAAATTTCAAAATTAAGGCCACTTAAGTAAAAGAGTTTATAGAAAACCAAAGTGCACTTAAGTGACCTTAATTATAAAATTTAGGAACGTTCTTATTTTAGTTCGAATCAATATAGAATAGAGGGTAATACCTTATTTTTTAAAGAATTAGTTAATCTTTAAAACATACGAAATATAATATTTACGCTTACCAAGACTTTGAAAACATGAGAATTGGCAAGGATTCACAATTGTGAAGAACATATGATAAAGTGAAATTATCTTCTCCCATGTGTAAAATGTAAGTACCTAAAACGTATATTTTGTCTTTCCAAGTAATTTACTAATTGTCACTGATTTCTTTAGAGCCATTTGATTAAGCGTACAAATAAATTCTACATTTTCCTTTGAAACACGTCGGAGCAAGTATTTCTATTATTCCATTAATTTTGTATGTATACCTACCTAAACAATGAAATGTGTGCCTATTATACGCTTTCACTTATTACTGTGTGTGAATGAGTAAACATGGAAAATGTTAATAAGAAATATGTTAAGAGGGATGATGGCCGAGACCATAGTATTTAAATGTTGATCATCTAAAGGCATCTAGCATGTATTTATTTCAATAAAATTTATTTATTTATTTACGTACTTTAAAGCTCTGCCATTTGTAGGAAGCTACATAGAAGTTTATGTATATTATATTTACACATGATCTGCATATGTTTTGATGTATGCCTTTGATGTGTTGTTTGTTTCAATTGAAGTAAATTATAAAAGCCTGAGATTCTAATCATTTACATACTAAAATTTTACATTATGGAAATTCAGTGTTTACTTTTAGAGTATACTGTGTGTAGCACATGGATTTTGGTGTAACTCTTGAGTACACAGTTTTATGATTTCCATTCAGCTCGGTAGTAGTAATTATTAACTTATTTCAAAGGGATGTAAAGTATTATGAGTACCGTGTAAGATTAAAAAAGAGTGAAATATATTTTATAAAACTCGCTTGTATCAGGTAGCTTGTCTGATGTTTGCAATTAATTACCGTTATATTTCTTACGTCATTTTAAACACAAGTGTAAAAAAACAATATGAAAAATATTTGTTGGATCACATTGTTTGCATTCTACATTAACAGGTCGTACGATTTACTTATTTTCGTTTTTAAAGTTTATTATTATTGATTGTAATATATCTTTTCTAGTAATTTCTAAGTACGCTTTTTAGTTTACTTAATTTTGATTATTTCTATAACATGACAAGTTAATATAAACTAAGATATCTGTGATCCATTTGAATTTAATTTCCATTTGATAAAATCATTCACTTATTCAAATTCTTTGTGTTAAATGCTTATTGTCATTAGTCTGCTGCCCACCCCATGACGTAGTTGTAAAGGGAAATGTTTTATTTTTTTCTTGAATCATTGTTATGGTTCTACTTATATTGCAAATGAAAAATTTGCATATTGTGTTATTCACTACCATTGAGTTGAGCGCATTTAATTATAATATGATAATAGGTACTTAGCATTAGTTCCAGTTTTACGAAGTTATGAATCATTCATATAAGATACATAGAGTAAAGTTTCCCTTTGACCTGATACATCTTGTGTCGTCGTTTCAGTTATATTGCTAAAACTAAAATTCAAATTCCAGATTTACAGTTACCATGAAACTACATATTTCTTCTATACTATATTAGTCATTCTAGTACTATATTGTTCTTTACATGTAAGTAGGTAGGTTTAGTTGCTAAATAATATTTATACATAGGTATATGTTGTACGTATATTCCCCTACCATAAAATTTCTAGTAATATTTTTATGTCAACTCATCATCACCTATCGATCAATACCAAGATACTTATATTTTGCAAACTTTATAGATGAAAAATGTTCAATATCTCCAACAAAATGATATAGTATATTATGATAACTTGTTTATTTTGTCATTTTTAGTATATAATGTAGCTATGCCATTAATAATAAATTTCGTTACTGATTTTTAATATTGATCTGTTAAATTGTCTCGATTTTTCAAATACAATACAGTATTATATTTTATAGTCAATATTTCATAGTGATTTGCTTACCTGTATCAGTTTTATAACGAGCTTTGAAATTTAATATTGTTATATTACCTACCTGCATACTTGGTGATATGTATGTAGGTATATCGTTTTGAAGTAGCAATTCAAAAATATGAGGTTTACCAAACAATAGACTTGTAAGCTCGCTTACCATTATTGTTAGACTATTATACCAAATAGAAAATACAATATTGCATCGTATTCACGTAACAACACACTGCAGCAGCGTTTCGTTATTATCGGTTCTACTGCATTATCTCTACTAAGCCGCATATTGTGCTCAAAGTCTATTTGCTGATTTCACAGATTTGTGAAAGTAATTCTGGATTAAATTTGTATTCAACTATTATTTATTAGTCATGCAGTAAGTGGTACTTTATTTAACATCCGTTATTGTTCTGGAGTATGAATATTCTAAATAACCTGATATCAAATAAACAGAATATTCCACACACGGCTTACCTCATTCGTGTAAATACAGATTAGATACTTCTGTCTGTATTTTGCAGCGTAAATTTTTGCAAAATTTACACGAGAATAAAAACCAAATTTGAGCTTAATAAAAAGAGCTCGTAAACCCATATCAAAACATGTATGTATAAAACATGTAATGTACTGTATAAAGTAGGCAATGCCTACTGTATGAAGAGATTTCACACAGAATATGACACAACTTGGTACCAAATAACTGTCATTTTACTATCCTTCTTTATTACCGAAATATTTTTGTACCAGGGTGGACCGAAAAATGTTCGACTATTATTTTAAAACGTTTCGAAGAAATTTGCACTTGTACCTTTCTTCTGGAGTATTTAAAAGAATGAGGTTGAATCAATGAAGAGCTTTAGGAACTACACTCTCCTGACGTTGTCCAATGGCTCTAAATTTTGGAAGTTTTGTTGTGGGCGACCATTAGAAGCATGATTGAACTACTTAAGGGCATTTTTTATGCATTTGGCAAGGGCAACGTAAATAGGGTGGTTCTATATTTAAAATTATAAATAGATTGGCTATATTACGATCAGTGAACAGTTTTTCAAATAATCAAAAACCTATTATAAGCTTTTTTATAAGCACTGAAATAAAATATATTTTTTCTGTTTTTTTTTAAATAAATTATTTCCAGTTAAAATAAAAGCCGGAACTCGATTCAATCGATTTGGGGATTGAAATGTTCGTTTTAAAGATGGTAGCTATTTTAAAATACCAAGGACAAATAAACGTTTGTTAATAATTCAGAAAGCAGCTGAAGATACACCATTTTATTTGGAGTTTTGGAAAAAATATACACAAGATAAGGAATGGAAAGAACCAGCATTTCCGTATTCAAGAAAGGAACATAATATCTAAACCTTTCCGACTTGCTGGCCTTAATAATTCAATTATTAAATGTTTAAAGTTAATGATTTAATTTCAAAATGTATGTATGAGTTTGAAAATCATTTTAGCAATTATTTTCATTGAATAATGTTGTATTTAATTAAATTTCTGATCACAATTGAAATATTGACGTAAATACTTTGAAAATCTACTTTGTATAATGATGGCTTATTCTGCCGTGTTCGTAATAATGGAACCAATCCTGCTATTAAACTGATCGGCTTAGTTCCAGTAGGTACACACAGTTGGTCGTGGTGTTTAGAACTGTGAATATGGAGCGATTTATAGGCATTCAACATTGTATGCAATGTAGCATCAGAATTTTATTAATACTATCACTTCGAATGTGCCAAATAGTTTTTGTTTCAATAGACAAATTCATCACTTATATTTTGTCTACCAGATTAATACAAAATGCATACAAATTTGGTATGTGACAGTATATATTATGACTTAATATATACTTATAAATAAGCAAAATTACCGAACTATCAGACAATATTGGTGATATTGTTTTATAGTTTCGAAAATTTCCAATGATTCGTTTTCTTCATAATAATTTTCCCGACAATCTTAACATTTCTTATTCAAAACACCCTATTCCTATGGTAACGATATGAAAGCATTAGAAATGAAGTGAAACGAATTAATTTAATTGTTGCTCGGTCGAACGAGGAATTTCTCGAATGGAGAAAACTAGTTCCTTTTCGGTGCTCTTGAAAGGGGCAATTAGGAGTTAAAAAACGGTTGCATGTAATTTGAAAGCTTTATACTTAATATGTTAAAAATAATAATATGGTTGTGACCAGAAACAAATATTCACGTTTCTAAACATTTTACATTTTGTTGTAAATAAATATCGTATCTTCTGAGAATAATATTGTGTACGCTTAAAACTTTACTAATATATTCAATTTCAAGATCTTACGGATGATTTTATTTTGTTTGAATAAAGTTTTGTGATATCCGTTCATCGACTACTCCCCAAGAGGGACTTTTTGTTTATTGTATAAAATATTTTATTGGTATATGTATGTACTAGTGATGTAACGAATATGTGATTTTGGATATTTGCGATGTTTCTTACATGCAGCTGGTCTGCTGGCTACCCCACTTGTGGGATATGCCGTGATGGTATAGTAGTAGTAGTAGTAGTAGTATATTTGCGAATTCGAATGCGAATATTTGTTGCCGACATTCGCGAATGCGAATAGCGAATATTGACTTGCTTAAATTTCTACAATTGCTCAAACATTAAAATTTATATCCCCCCGTCGCCGAATTTTCAAAATGGTATAGGAATTTAAAATATTTCAAAACTCTTTGGTTTTCATAAAGAATATTTTGTTATAGTACCTTTTTCTACAATGTACTGGGTAAGTATCCGATACTTTTACCGAATACCTGATACTTTATTACCAAAATAATATTCGCAAAATATTCGCATATTTTTTGCGAATACGAATGCGAATGCGAATACTTTGAAATCTGCGAATATTCGCGAATGCGAATACGAATATTCGTTACATTACTAGTATATACTAAACAATCTTCGTTGAAATACTTATCTTTTATTGTTTATGTAATGGTTTTCAACCGGATAAAAGAAACGTTTTTTTTCTATGCATACAATAATGTTATAAATATACCTACACACAAGTATAATTATATTTCACTATTATGACTTAAGAGTTCTGGTCTGCAAGTCTTTAAGTGGATTAAATAATTATACACTCGTATTTCACATTAACATAATGTGTATGGAAAGTTCTTGGAGGGTCTTTGACCTAGTAATATTTGTAAGACTCAAGTTTTCCCCTTTCAGTTAAGGTGTGTGAAGCCTTATTGAAATAATTCCCCGTAAAATGAAACACTGAGTACTTGTAGAGTTTTCATACTGAAGTATTTAGGTTGACATTTACAAGTTCTTGCAGTCGTATATTTACTAAATACTGAATGGAGTTTGATGGCATTTTAGAGTGAGAGTTTGTTTTAATTTCATTAAAACGTCCGTTTCGAATGTCGACATTTCAAAGATTTGATCATATTAAGTTCGTGACTTTTTTAATGATTTTTTGGGTGCAGTATATTATATGTATGATATATTATTTTAACATTCACATTGATCATTGGTCAATGTATTCGTTTATCCCCTGTGGTTTGCCGTAGATTATCAGACTTTTTATACCGAAATTTTCTTGTGTCTATTAAATGTTACTTCCTCCGATGATTGACAATAAATAGAATTTCGTAACATAAATAATTAATTTGGTCTCGAATAGTGAAGTATATTGAATATATTATTTTTGTCACTTAACCTAGTACCTACCTACAAAAATTGTGAATGAAATCTACAAATAATTTGATTTCTAAATTCACGCCCTTTACGATCACCCGTTTACATTTGCCGTACAAAAGGCAGCTATGTCAAGCGGAAAAACCCTCAACGCTTTTCATTCCAGACCATTCTCTTTTTTTTCCGTGACATTTTAGGGTCCTTCAATACTTCGTCTTTAGGTATATTGATATTCCTTTGACATACTCTAAGCGGTTACATGTTCCCATGTAATTTATATCAATACACGCAACAATAATTTACTGGTTTTGGTTTTTCCGCCATACTTGCCTAAATGCAATAAATTTGCTGATCTACATTGGTATAGGGGGAAAGTATCGACATTTATCCCTGATGGTTTACTCTATTTAATTGTCAGATTGAAAGTTTATTACATTTGTTTTATTACATATTACGTCACGCAGTATGAACAACAGGTTGAATGAATAATCTACCGTGTTAAGTGATGTATTATTCATAATCATGATAAACAGACTTAAAATAATTTGTAATTAAAATTAACGACATCTGTCTCCAGAGTTCAGAGTGTGTGTAATATTTTGTAAATGTTTCATATTATAATCCCAAAGATTATTAATATCACGCAACGCAGGAATGATAACCATAAATAATAAGGGACATCTATTGTTTCCCCGCTCTTGTAAAAGGTCGGTGTAAGATATAAAATCATTTTCTCAGCGTACAATATAGAAATTATTAAAGACAAGCAAATATTTTAATGAGTTATTTCCCTTTACGATGGCAATAAATGTTTAACAACATTTGCGATACCTGTGATGTCGCTTTAATGACTTATAATGTCCCTAACGATGCACGTTATCATAGCAATACTTAAATTTAATATAGGTATATGTGCACTGCTTTTTACTGCGTAACGATGTTTGATAAAAATAAAACATAATGACTTGATAACATTTAACATTTCGGAAATCAATTTATTGGTGTCGCGTATTATACACAAATCAAAGCAAAAATCAAAAAGATATCAATATTATCCAAATCCCATGTAAGAAACTTAATCGTTAGACTTCATTCCTTATTTTCTTCACTTTAAAGATGAAAATAAATGTGACATAAATTTTTTGCCCTTCAAGTAAAAAAAAACACTTAAAGTGAAAGATGTGCGGATAACACGAGATAGTGTTTGCATATTTATGCTTTCTTTATTTATTCTTTAAACAAAAATAAAATTTGTATGAATATTTTACAGGATAGTATGAAAATATATCATAAACTAAGAAATTTAGTTCCTCAAAACGAATAAATTACAGATCTGCAAAGGTATTTCTTGTATACCGATATATTTATTATCTATTATGCCACAAGTGGTTTTGTAAGGATTTACTGTCAAAAAGCTATTATTTTTTAAAAGGTCTAGTTTTTATAAAACACACCACATAGTAAACAAACCTTTTTTGTAAGAATATTCCTGGAATTGATTTTACAGAATGAGATTTATTTTCACTTCATTATGCATAAAACAATAAAACGAATCAGTTCCAAGTAAATGGAATTGTTAGTGTGTCTGTTGTACATGCATATACGAGTATGTTTGTAGATATCTATGTTCGTTTGATTTTTTTTTGTTTTTCCATTTCCGATATACTGTACGGATGTATAAGATTACATATACTTATAAATGATTAAAATAATACTATAATTCTTCCATCTTAACCCTCTGCAACTGAGGTGGCTTTTTAGTTATTATTCTGCTGAGGAGTGGTCTGACAGACACTCATTTTAAGTTCCATTATTGCCATTATTTAAAAAGTTTTGATTATTTTTTTAGTTTTTTGTGAGTATTTGACATGTATTGCTGACACTATTTGTAAAAATATGGTTTAAAAAAAACAGATACCTATTAGAAATTACAAGAAATTTATTAATGCTAATAAAAAAATCACAATTTTTTCAAAAACAATTTATAAAAATTAATAAAATGAAAAAAACACATAAAATAAAAAAAAATAAGTAGAAATATGTTTTCTGAAACTTTTGTTAAAATGTAAAAAAATCGTTAGAGCGGTTTCTCTAAAAATCGGCTTCAAAGTGCGTCCTCTCAGTCCTGGCAAATTTGTGCCGAGAATTGTAGGCAGACATGTTTTTTGCATGCATAACGAGTAAATTTTGTCTTCCTTTCAATTAAATCGCACTCTTTAATCTTTATTTTCAATTCACTGGTAAAAATTCTGCACAATATTCTTTCACACGATGTCCCAGATTCATTTTGTTCAGGGGCAGTTGGCAAATCTCGTCCTAAGACATGATTGCGCAATGCTTTTGGCAATTTTTCATTATACACCCGGTGTGTCATAATAGGAAGAACAAGTTCCCTAGCAAGGCCTTAAATGAAATCTGCTTTCCATTTATTGAAAAAAAAAGTTTTATTGAAGTGATGTTAGGTAGACTCTATGAATTTACTGAACTGATGTATGTGAGACACTATGAAAATATTAATATATTACTGACGTTAGGTCTAATAGACCCATAATTTATTACTGACCTTAGGTATGACAGACACTCATCAACTATAGATCCACACATGTACTCACGACGGCCGTTGTTACTGTACTGATGATATAGGGCCAATATTATAAAAGTCCGTTAGCTCAAGTTATTTTAATATGGTCCAAAATTTGATATATCTACTCGTTTTTCAGCATTATAAACATCCGTTGATAAAATTTTTCAGTAAAATGTTACCATCGGCTTTAACTGGCCGACCGACCAGGGGTTAGTTTTGACGACTAACATTGCTGTCTCACTATTTGCCTGAAGAGAGAAAGAAATAACAATAGATGAATCTACGCACGTGTTTTGTTAGGATATATTCTCATAGCATCGCTGTCATTTACTCATTTGTTTTGTGTAAATTATGAGATTGTTGGTTGAAGTTTTTATGAATGGGGAGCAGGTAGATAAAAGGGACAGGCAAGATCTTATGTGACCACCGGTTGAAAACAATGGGTACAGTAGGCAAATATATTTCTTTTTAACGAATTGTCAAAATAGTTTCATAATACAGTATCTAGTAGAATGTACGAACAGATCGCCATACGTTCGTAAAGTGTCGACATACTTACGAATATTGGGTTCCTCGTTTATAATTTCGGCCCTAAAGGAATATAAATTAGGAAGCTGCTGAGCGAAACGGAAAGATAGGACTCGAAATGGCAACGCTGTTACAAAAAAAGATTTCGCGGTGTCAAACAGACCTCACGTCAGTTGCAGAGGGTTAACAAGGTTCGGAAATGGAAGATATTAATCTTTGAAAATAAATGTAAGGTATCCAGGTGAAGTACCAAGCTGCGTAATTGAATCATTTGAGACTGAAATTTTGTCATTCATTGCATCTTTTTCTACCTTTTGCATTTAGCTACACCTATATTTGATTTTTAAACACAAATGTGTGTGACTTACTTAAGAAGCCGTTCTTGACTTTGAAATTTTCTTATAGCTTAATATTATTATTTTGTCATCTATTTTATTTTAATTTATTTATAATGTAAAAAAAATATATGATATTTATTAATCTGATTGGTGTCTGCAGCAGCGGTTTTTATGAATATCTAAAATAAAAAAATACCCATTTAATAAAATTATGTACATTAATTATTGATTACATTTTATAGTTAATTAGGTACTGACGCAAAATGTTAAATTACTCTCTTGTTTCTGTTAACACATATAATACACAGCTATTTTCTTAAGGTTCTAGCACGCAAATTTGTTCTTGCATCTATGAGATCAATACGAGTTGTGTTTTCTGTAATATAAAACCGGTCTTTGTTAAAAAAAAAATTGGATTTGGAATAAACCAAAATATACCTAGACACCCTTGCAGTAAGGAATATGCTTGTATAGTAAAGGTAGAGTAAGTCGGTGTTAAAAAATATTAATTATTATATTTCCTTTATAATCTCACATGATAAAAAACATTAGCAAATTTAAAGCTGAAAATTTTTCAATTTAAAGGTGATTTATACGAGGACAGAAAAAATTATTTTTATTGGGTCGTCTTAATTATGTGTTAATGAATTGTTTTATTTAGAAGATTATGAAGAAATCGGAAATAAAAATTGATATTCAAAAACCATTTTATTACACCTGAGAAACTTATCACACAATTTATGATGCATGGAACTTTCTGAACAAAGTATTGGTGTTTCTGATTAATTATTATAGGTACACGGACACGTAAAATGACTAATATCTACGTTACGAAATTAATACAAATACTTACATATTTTTTTGAAATAAAATTATATTTCTGGATTCATTCGATCATGAAATATTAAATATATAAACATAACATACAATTTCTAGATTCAGCAACTAAAACTGTTCTGATATTTCTTCGAAAAGATCGATATAATATAATACGATATGAACAAACTTTCATCAAGTTTAGTTGTTTCTAAACTACAAATGCTTGGAAAATGTAATGTTATCTAAGATAATATCTATATTAAATACAAAGTTAAATGCAAAGGTTTTAAAATCTACTCGATGATGTTTATGGTTCCTGTTCTTTCTACCTCATTTTAGTACATAAGCAATGTGTTTTAGGGAGGAATTTCTAACTCAACACAAATGAGTAAAGATAATATCATTTGACTACGATCTCCATTCGATAATGAATAAATTCTCGTCTTTGCTTGTATATGTTTTGAGCGTAATCAATCAAAGTGATAGATTAGAAACTTCAATTTATTATACGATTCAAATTATTTGTAAATAAGTATATATTATTCTGTCTTTATATTTTACTTGGTGATCGATGGAGTTCTAACCCAGTAAACCCAAAGTAAATATATAAACGAACGGTAATTAAATATAAGCACTAATTACGCGTCGCTCAAGTTTTTATTTTATTTTATTGAAAAAACGATATTCTTGTTCGTGTCTTTTAGAGAAAGTTCGCCTTATGAATATTCATCATGAAACAACAAATACCTCCTTATACCCGAAACAATAACAAATTTATGATGATGGAGTAAAACAGTTCAAATATTTAATTCACATTATTTAGTTTACGCAAATGGAGAATAATTATAACAACTTAATTCAAATTGTTCCCAATAAAGTTTTAAGTGATGTCGTAATCTTGTATAAAAGTTTGATTACGTAATGGTTTTGTAGTTCAGGGTGAGAATTTAATAATGACACTGATATTCATATACTTCCGTGTTAGCAAATTACAAAACTTTATTTCGACCTCGATTTGTTCAGAAGGATTAAAGGTTTCAGTAAGTACGTAATGATATTAAGTAAAGCCTTTCGTCCTTAATTAAACCAATTATTTTCCGCTAAATAATTTTTAATACTATATTTGGAATTTTGATATTTTCTCATAAGGATTTTTTTAACTAGAATAAGAGATTCGCGGTTGCTAAGAAACACCAAAAATATTTCATATACCTAAATAAATCTATGTATTAACAATTTATGTATTATTTTTAAAAATAGAAATAAAAATTTAATACAAAGATATCTATTTGGCTGATAAATAAAATTTAAAACAATAATGAAGATCAATAAGCGAAATGTTTAAAAGGTAAGCTTATTGATTGAACAATCTCTTCATAATTTGTTACTTAAGTATTTTATTATATTTTTTTTTCAATATACCTAAACTAAACGACAAGGAATACATACAAGAATAAATGAAAATCTTCGGCTATAAAATGCATCAAAATTTTGTATTTGTGAACATTTAATCTATTACGGCCGATTTAATATGAAGAATTTTGGATTCTTACAAAATGTTTTTAGTGCAAATTTAAATGAACAATGTAAGAATATTGTACTAGAAAGTTTTATTATTAATTTGACATTAGCTTTATTTAAAACTAATAACTTTAATATTTTACATAGATTGACTAGGAGATATTCTTTACTTCATTCTTTGTCGATGAAAGTTACACAGATACAAAATTTAATTATAAGATAATTATTTTTTTCTTTAAATATTACTGTTTTAATAATTGCCCCCAGCCAACGTATTCTGTTCACAAAGAGATTAATGAGCTTACTTAGTATTTAATAATGAGACTTTTATTTCCAAAATATGTCTTCATACTGTCGAACATTTTATATTTACATTGTTAATTTTAAGCATCGAAAAAAATATTTATTACAATTTTGTTGAACAACTTTAAATAAGATTTTTCAGATTTTAAGCAATTGAATTTTTAATTTTTCTTTTTTATGATTCAGCAAAACATTATTAACTTTTGAGAATAAGAATGACAATGCTTTTCAAATATACGATTTCTATGAGTATAACAGAATGAATTTAAAAACACTAATCGTTAGTAATGAATCGGTTAATAATACTTTATAGTTTCGTAATTAAGTTGGACAAATCACATTAATTTGTATTAGCTAGACCAGGCGTCGGCAACCTATGGCACGCGTGCCAGGCTTGGCACGCGATGGGGCTCTGAATGGCACTCTACAAAGTAATCAGGGAAATCGCGAAAAGAGAATTTAATGTTATTTTTTTAATAAATATGTTTAAAAGATAAATTTGGTATAAAATTCTTCTCCTCTAGAACCCCATTATATAATTTAGAATTAACGCGGCACCCTGAATCATATTGGTAGAGTGGCTTGGCACACCACAGCTAAAAGGTTGCCGACCCCTGAGCTAGACCATTTTAAGATGTCAAAAAACTGCGGCCCTCGACGGTAACTATTCGTACAATGATCAGAACTTCAATCAAGTTTCGGTCAAACTGGGTGGAAAAGTATTTAGTATGATTCCAATAGTGTGGGAAGTAAAATAAAATTACATATTTTAAGTTAAGCTCAAGTTTATTATCACCGTAGTGTTTTAATTTTTTCTCTACGGTTTTGATATAACGTTCGATATAATAATAATAATGTATAATAGGCATTTTTTACGATTTGTATTCGTCATTTCTCGTAGCTATAAGAAGGCTTTAGATAAATTGCTTCATCATACATTATTTCTTATTGTAAAGATACAGCAAACCGTATTGTTATATCGCGTCACATTAGACACCCGTATTTTGAGTATCTTTTTCTTGGCAAACACCCAATTTATTTTTAGTACATTTGTAAGACTTATAATATGATGGTATTGGACAAATTAGGACATAAATTCCTATCGGAAGTCTTCTCTAATAGGTGTACCATCTTGTTTTGTATAATATTTTATTTTATGATATTATCTTTAATAATATGAAACATGTTCATATTTCTCTTATGAAGTTGTCCGTCATTCTGTGGTGATGTGACGTGAGTAAATTGTATTATTTATTTTAAAAAAATGAGAGAATTCTTTTCGACACAGATGTCTCAATATTGTGATTTATTAGCTTATCATTTTTGCAACGTTTGGAAAATTGGATGCGAAAACCCATTGAGGCATACCACGTCTATGGTAACACGATATTGAAAATCGTGTATATAGATATATATTTATGATACTAGATACATATGTATATCAACCTTCTCAATGCAGTTTTTACTGGAGACACTCCTGAAAATATCTCATAGTTTGTGAATTATTTTTGTATTTTATAAAATAATATTATTCATGAATATGATTAAAAATAACATGGTTTCTTTTCTTTGCAGTATATTGGAACATTGGAAGTGCCAAGGCCTACAAGTAGAGTAGAAATTGTAGCAGCAATGCGGAAAATTCGGGTAAGTTTCAATGTTCTGTTATATATTAAATTTGTGTTTTAATATCTTTTTTATTAATTCTGATATACCTAGTTTAAGAACGAATATCAATAATAGAATATCTAGACTTTATTTTATACTCATGGTTGGTAGGTAGGTATTTATCATATTAATTGATTATGTTTGTTATAAAATTCAAATCTATTTTATATGACACCAATCTTCAATTATATTGAATTTTTTTCTTATTTTATTAAAAGACATCAGAAATTAAGCAATTTAAAAAAAGATTTGGTTGAGTATTTAAGATTCCTCAATATATTAAAGGAAATACATAATTACTTTAAGTATGTGTTTGACTTTATTGCTAATCCTAATTACATTAACATTACGTAAATAATGTGTGATTACAATTTTAGTGAAGTACTGAAAATAATTTAAAAAATACCTAGGTATATATTTATACGAGTTATTATTACGTAATATTGCATTATAAACAATTGTAACATTACATTTTAAATGGTTATAATTTACTATTTACAATGGAGTTACGACTATTGCTGTGGAATGTTTGTTTGGGTTAGAAATATTACTGTTAATGAATATGTGCATATTGTATCATTGCATTTTGTATAGACTTTTCATTCCATACTTAATTTGTCATAAGTATGTTCTTGTTGCAAAAAAAAACATTCATTGTTAAAGAAATAGTGTGTAAACGTGTTTATTACGTACTTGCCATGTAAAAAATATGCAAGTTCTGTCACCGTCGCATTAAATACATTTTTTTAAGTCATAAAAATGTCATGATATAATACAAACAATGCATGCTTGTAGTAATTATATGGTCAGAAACACAAAAGTGCAACAATAAAATCACGCTTTTTTGTGTACAGCATTTAAACAAAATGTCATTAACATAATCGTGTTTCCCGTGAAAAAATCAAAGGTCATCAATTGTTTTATGCATGCACATTTTTTTCTACTGATACTTAGTATATATTCGTAAAAACTTTAGAAGTATTTGATATTTAGAGTTTTCCCACAGTACCTAGGTAAACAGTATTTTTCTTATTTCAAGGGTTCCATCTTGACGAATGAGTAGGTACATATGATAAGTAGCAATGTTAAAAAAACAGTAGATACAACATGAAAATAATATACACCTATTATTTTTTTATGGGTAAGATTTTCGATTCAAAAGCTGAGCATATTGTATTCCATAAAAAAAAAAAATTTATATCCATGTTTGACGTTAAGCAACATATTTATCATCTCATCGCGTTTCTTAATTTAACATTTTATGAATCAGTTTCGTTTAAACATCAATGTTAACACTAGGATAAGTTTTTGATTGACTTGACGTTTACTTTGTAAAACTCCATAGTAATTTATGGAAATTTAAAAAGCCATTCTCTAATTAAATATACTTCGAGTTTGACAATGACTTTGTCAGTAGAAATCAGGTTTCTGTAGCTATTATTAAGTATAGTAAAACTCAAACAGTTTGTGTTTATTTCCATAAATTAAGATAACTATCAAATTCCATTCTGGTACCGACACTTATGTATGCAAGTGAAAGTTGGACGTGGTTAAAGAAGGACGAGAGTGGAATAAATGCCGTGGAGATGCGTTCACTAAGAAGAATGGTTGGTAAAACGTTGCGGGATAGAGTGAAGAATGAGGATATCAGGAGAATGAGCGGATGCGAGAAGAGTGTTGTGGATAGAATGCGTGTAAATAAGTTACGATGGTTTGGACATGTTGAGTGAACGCGTTGTAGCGTACTTATTTTCACTGACAATCCACTTACATCGTAAAGTTGCCATTAAGGCAGCTTCCTACAAACACAATATCCTCGATTCTATATTTTATTCTCGAACGCAAGATGAAAGAATAACGAAGAGGATGTATTTGTCCGAAAGTGGAGGTGTGAGGAAGGACGTCCAAGAACCACGTGTTTTGAGCATGTGGATCAAATCCTTAAGGACGGACGCGTGTTGAGTAAGAGAAATCGGCGAACATGTATGAGAAACTGGATGAATGTGGAGGAAGCGAAAGAATTTGGTAAGGATAGATCTAATGGCGTTCCGTTCTCTTTGCCTAACCCTCCTGGGACACGGCGTGAGGGTATAGATAGAGATAGATCAAATTTAATATTATATTTCAAAAAGCAGGTTGATTAGTAATATTCTTAAAGCAGATCTTGTATCTTCTAAATCTTCAGCTATCATCAATGTCTTAAAAATATTTCAAACTTTAAAGTAACGAGTTGGATGAGAAAATATGAATTGGTTACTCAACTTCTGTGGAATCTTATTCATAAATATAGTCTGCTCAAAAAAATGTTAATACTTTTGTGATACATGATTTATGACGCGACTGCGTAATTTAATAATTGGTTGGTACATATTTGTATTATGTGGCATAAATTATTAGACAAAAACATAACATGATGTATAATATATAGATGTACACTAAGACAAGTAAACTGTCAACAAAACTTTGGTAGAGACTAGTTGACAAGTACCTAGATCATAAAAAATGTTCTTCTAGAATTAGTATTTAGAAGAGAAAAAAATGTGAGTTATTGCGTCTCTATTTCATCGAGAATAAAATATAGAATCGAGGATATTGTGTTTGTAGGAAGCTGCCTTAATGGCAACTTTACGATGTAAGTGGATTAAGTACGCTACAACGCGTATTATCAAGAGAGTGCAGCCGTGTTATGCATAATGTCTTTGGTGTAGACGTCTGAATTGTTTATATAATATAGTTATATATAGTTATTAAATTTTTCGATTTTGTTTATGGCTTCGATGCGTTGAAATTATTTTTTTCTAACACATATGATGCTCTCATATGTCATTATTAGTTTCATCTTTTTTTATATTCGTCGTTGTATTTAAGTCGTTTATAATTTTGTTTGTTTTTCGTCCTGATTGATATATGATAAGACGTGTGTGTAACAGTTTTAATACTAGAGTATTGAGGAGTATTTTTGATTTAACACAACGTTTAATAAAAATGAAAATAAATCTACTCAAGTACCTACCCCTTAAAATCAGTACGGCTCACGATATACTCGTATATACTGCATTTCAATAATTAGTATAAAATTCTTTTGATGGGCTTGTTAATATTTGAATAACCACAATGATTCAGCAATGTCCAATGTATTAATAACAATATATTTGTGATATTAGGAACATACAATTCCTAGTCATGGACTATGATGAGTGTCAATAATATTAATTAATCACATAACATATTATAGGAATAATGAATATAATCCACTTCGGCTTTATATCATTACTATCATGGATTATTTCATATTAGGAATTTGAGGATTTATGAATGGATCCAATACTATAATGATGTATCAAAACATTTGTTTTTGATATTATTATTTTATTGAATATGACATATTATTATTATTATATTACATTATGTTTGAGTTGATTTTAGGTAGGTATATATGTATTTACATTAAATCAGATTATTTACATACTTATCAAATACTAGATGAATATTGACTGAGAATAATATGCGTGGGATGTGTACTCCGTTTTAGATGGAGACAAGAATTATGTAAATATATGTACATATTTACTTGACTGACTTCAATAATAATATTATATTTTCTATTCAGTCGGATACGTAGGTATTGTTAATTTTATTATTATCCAAAACGATGTCGTTTTTGTGATAGACCCGTCACAGATTTGAGACAAAGCAGACAAATGAGTTTTTTTTTAGAAGTTGAATATAATTTTGAAAGTGTACTTCAATAACATAATTGAGTCGGTTAACATCAAAAATGGTTAAATCCCAACTAAACGTTTTTCCACAAATGACATTTTTTTGTTACAATTAATTGCAATCGAATTAATTTAATAAGAAGACTTGATTTAGGTTTTCATATAAGTTATAACATATTTTATTTATCAAAATAATAATATTCTCAACACTATTCACATAAAATAAGAATTTATTTTGGATTTAACCGAATTTGATATAATCAGATGGATTTTACCAATTTTGACGAAATTTGCAGGTGTACTTAACTAATTTTGAAGTAAATTGTCACTTCCAAATGCAAACTGTCGGCCATTTTTCAAAATATACACTGCTGTGATTGGCAATTTTGGATAAAGCTTATTATGAAAAACAGCATAATATGGACCGACGCAATTAATAAATAATATTTTAATTGAATGGGTAACGGGTTATTTCAATTTAGTGTTTATGAAACTTATGAACATTTTGTCATCGTCGTGAATTATCTACCTTATCAGAAAATCTATCATTAAGCCCTTGCGGTGTAAGTACCTCTGCCTAAGTGGGAAGAGTGCTGCACGATCTTGAATATACAGATGACTTGCCATATTTAATATTACATCGGTGGACGCATGACAGTGCAAAGCCAATTAACTTAATGAGAATTCATTGCGCCTTGACCTTAGAATCAACGTTATATATTCGGAATTACCTATCCGCTTAGAAGCTGCCAGTAGAGCTTTCAGTAACATGGGCATCTGCCCATCTGGAGAGCATCTGATCTCAGTGTCAGGACGAAATGACGCCTGTTAATAGTTTGTATTATCCCAATCCTCCTATATGGCTGTGAATCTTGGCACCTAATTAAGGTTCAAGAGCGAAATATAATATAGTATCGAAAACAGCTGTTCTAGAATTTTTTTGGATGTAAAGTGGTATGAGCGTGTCACAAACTCACAAATGAACTAGGTCATTATAATAAACTAACTGCTAATTTTTTTTGTTATTTTGTTATCAAATAACTAATATTTCAAACCTTGTCTTAGAAAAGTGATTTTCACTTCTCATTTTAGCTATCTATCTATCCTCTTATATTGTATCTATTCCGGAAAAAGCAAAAAGAGTGGCATTTCTAGCCATCTTGTCCTTGAACATTTCTTTTATTTGCTCCACATTCCTGCCTAACAAAAAAAGTTCATTTCACACAACATTCACAGAGTGAAAATTCATTATGATGATATTATACTTTAAATAACACACAGTTTACTTTTCACTAAGATTTATTCAAATCTCGAGCGCTTTCGTCAATGTTAACAAATTGACATTAATATATAATTAATAAATTGACATAGTTCTCTTGAAAATGTCAATTTATTAACATTGACGAAAGCGCTCGAGATTTGAATAAATCTTAGTGAAAAGTAAACTGTATCATGTTATTTAAAGTATAATATCCAAAAAAGTATTTTAATTGCTATCCGACTCAAGAAGTATATTCACGAAGTAAAATTGATTTAAAAGTTTAAACAGGTATATATCATTCAATTCTGTCAAGTATTTAAAGTAACTGTTTAAACTGAACAAACTTGGAAAATTTACGCTTCGGACGTAGAACTGTCTATGATAAAAGTTTAAGGGTTGTTGTTATCTTGACAGCAAAGGAAATTAGGTTGACACTAGCAGAAAGTCCATCTATCTAGGTACATTGTAATGGATGGTGGTTATTTTATAATAATCTATGTTTAAGGTGGAAGACAAAGATCACTTACAATGGTCAGTGGACATGACGTAAAACAAAGAGATCCTAATTTCAATATTCGAAAAGTTTTAGGAATTAGTCAGTTGGGATTCGAGTCATTCGAATTATATTATTTTAGTTGGTTTAGAACGTATTGATATGATTTTTTAGATTATTATGTAATTATTGTTATTTGTTGAGCTTTTTATTTGCTACCGCGGTTTCGGTGGAGCGTCCACCATTAACGAGCGTTAATCTTAAACTAATATGTCTAGAAATTGTTATATAGTTAATGCCGAAAACATAAACAAAGGTTTAGAAAGTTGCAAAATATTTCAAATTATTTATTAAAGATTTTGTCTGTCTCTTATACGAGTACATAACCTAATTGTTGTCAAGTTATTTAATTAATATCATATTATCAATTAATATCATAATTAATATCATTTTCAAAACACTAAAATATGTTTTATTTTTTCTCTTTTATTGAAATAAAACCTTTTGATAAAGTACCTGATTTAAAAAAAAATTGTTCGCCAGTTTTTATGAAAATTTTCATATAATATGTTGTAAAAGACGGTTTTCTTAATTATGTGAGAATAAGTTTTGTTTTAACTTTAATTATTAAGATGCAATTTTTATGCTTCCCGTGCTTATTACGAGAATTATATTTTGGTAGCACAAAAAGAATATGTTTTTAAGTGTATGCTATTCACATACCGATAAATTTGTTTGACACACTTGTAGGTGAAGTGTTTAGGTAGATGAGGAATATTTTAATTTTATTAATCTTTTACATTCCTGTAAGTGCCCTTAGTATTTTCTTTCATGTTGGGTCATTTTCTCCATATAAACTAGACAGGGTTAATTTATGCTTTTGTTTTTGAAAGTTATCGTCTTGACATGTATGTACAATTTCTAATATAAGTTGGTCATAAAAGTAGTCTGTTTTTTGGTCATAATTATCCGACAGTCCCAAAGATTATATTCACAATTTACCATTGATAGATAAGTCACTTTAATTGAGGAAGCTGATTTTAATTATTTATTTCAGAAAAAATAGTCAAAAAGCGAAAGAAGTAAATACCTATATAATATATTAAATACAAAAGTATTTTTTAAATTGAAACAAGACCCTTAATAGCCGAGAATTAAACAAATAATTGCATTGTACTATATATTGTTAATGAGAATAAAAAAAGCATTATTTTTATCAAGTTTTTTGTTGAGAGAACCCTTGTTTTTCTGAATTAATCGCCTTACGTATAAAAATATTATTCATAACCGTAATCTCTTCTCCCTATTAGGTTTGAAGTGAAAAAATAATAATTTCAAATTATCTCGGATTTATAAGGTAAACACAATTTTTGGTATAAGTTTTTATACATATTTATTGTGCGGTATTTTTCTGTATAATAGCTTGAATTAACAGCAGTTAAGATAGGATTATACACTTTCATTTGTAAAAGAGAAGAAAAATTAAACAACGCTTGTAGACTTATAGCTTTATTTTAACAGCTTTCCATAAATGTAATTACGTAGGTATACTTCATAGTGAAAAAAAACAGATATGCAAATAAAGGTATATTACAACTTTACCATTACGATATGTCCCTTGAGTGGGGTAACAAGTCAAATGATTGCACGTTATAATTTAGCAGAATGTCCTCGTGCCAATGCAGTCACATATGTGTTAAGTTGAGAAAACTGAACTTACACAGAACAACAATAATTATAATAATGTAGAAGGTTAAGTCCTGTAGCAACGATATGAGAACGCAGGGAATGTCGGGAGAAGAGGCGACGCGATTGGCACAGAGACGCTCTGAATGGAGGAGCCTGGTTTCTGCCCTGTACTCCCGAGAGGAGCGTTGAGGGCGATGATGATGATGAGAAGGTTAGGACATCTTCTGCAGCTAATACCTAAAAGGATGGGAGACATATTTGAAATCTGAATTAAAGATGTTAAAAATAATTTGTATCGATATCTTATAATACTTACCCTTTTACTGGACACTTGAACATTTGCAGGAAACAATGGGAAACTTTTTCCGTACCAGGGGCTCCTCGAAATATTTTTTGTTAAAAATCAAATATATATTATATGGACAACTTGTAAAACGCCGTTTACTCATAATACGACCTCAAGGGCGGAAGGGCGACCTTAAGGGTGTTGTGCATCTATCTTTCGATGCTACCAACAAAAAGATGTGTTTTCAGCGTTCCTTCTAAAGTTTTAAAATCAGGGATATGCAGCGAGAGAATGTTCCATTTAAATATATATTTTTTTTTATTGAGATAGGTAGGAATATATGTACATAGTGAGCTCTCTTTCCCCAAGAGCTTTGATTTCAAAAGGAATACTTATAAATAAAATAATACAGTTCTGTAAATAGTTCATGTTTATCTAAAAATCTATCCAACTCATTGCCTCTTAGGTACCACCGTAATAATTCTAAAACAACCTTTTTTCATTTTTCAGTATGAATTCAAAGCGAAGGGGGTGAAGAAGAAAAAGGTTTCAGTTGACATATCAGTAGACGGAGTTCGAGTTACATTGAAGAAAAAGAAAAAGGTAAGAATTCATTTTATATTAAAACAAAAATGTAACCATGTGTATGGAAGTGTCATGATTATTTTCATATTCTCGTGTAGAGAACGTTATGAAATCTTTCTGAGTTCTAAGGTTTCCTTTCTATTACATTGATTAGGTATTATTATTACTATCGGACTTTATTCAAAATGGTTTCCATACTGCTATGTGTGAAGTCTTATTTATTTAACTCCTATACTGCTATACCCGCACAAAAAGAATAATGCATACATTCATGTGCCAACTCCAGTTCACTACCACCTTAATCTGGTGATACGAATCTGTATGAACAGGAAAAAGTTCAAACAGTACGTTATCAAGTACATTTAAATATTCCTTTTTTGAATCATTATTCAACTTTTTTAAAAGTCTCTTTGCAATTTTACCGTGTTTGAATAAAAACTGATATAACTATTTATAGAGTCCCGCTTCAAGGATTAACCGGAATTCACTTCTTACGCTGTATCAAAAATTTAAAGTAAGTAATTACACGCAAGGCCAAAAATCCAAGAAAATTAAACAATTTAATGAAGGCCTATGCAAACGAAGGTTGTTGATTAAAGAACTTTATTTTTGTGTCGAGAGTTTTGCTTTCATGTAACACTATGTTTGATATTTGAAAGAAAGGTAGGTACTTTATTAGTTCTTAATTATTTTTAATCACTTTGAGTTTTGCAATATTCCATACAAATTATTTACATCATGCAACATTTAATAAAATATTGATTCCAGCAGTCAATTAATTTTTATTGTGAACAATACTTAATCTTAATGTAAATTGTACTGTAATTGGCCAATAAACTCAAAAGTTCTTTAGACGGTAAATGAAATAATAAATTTTAATATTTGTCTCGATTTCGTCTTAAAATGCGAAATGCGATTTCAAATTAATTTCCCCCTTATTACAAAATCTAGATTTGACAGACGACTTTTGTTTCGACTTATTAAATCGTTTTCAAAATTCAATAGTATCGTCGCGATATTTTATATAAGAAGCTTTTTTATTCCCTTGAATATGAAATACGAATAATAATATTTTGGCATAAAAAGACTAGTGATTCTCTATTTCATAAATGACAAGTTGTTTAAATTGTTGACGTTTATTCATTCAATATGGAGTCAAGGGAACTATGTGTAATGTACCTACATTAATCCAAAAAAGAAAAAAAAACTTTGGTGTAGTAAAAAAGTGGCCGGTGCTAGTATTAACGGTGCACTTCGACCCATTGTCAGCAATGATAATGTATCGAACATGGTAAAATTGCTAGTGCACAATACCATCCTGGTACCGACACTTATGTATGCAAGCGAAACGTGGACATGGTTGAAGAAGGACGAAAGTGAAATAAATGCTGTGGAGATGAGATCGCTGAGGAGGATGGTTGGTAAAACGTTGCGTGATAGAGTGAGGAATGAGGATATTACAAGAATGAGTGGATGCAAGAGGAGTGTTGTGGATAGAATGCGTGTAAATAAATTGAGATGGTTTGGTTTGGTAGATCAAATTCTCAAGGACGGCCGTGTTTTGAGTAAAAGAAACCGACTTGCGTGCATCGGAAATTGTATGACTGTGGAGGAAGCGAATGAAGTATGTAACGACAGATCTAATTGGCGTTCCGTTCTCTCTGCCTACCCCACTTGGGATACGGCGTGAGGGAATAGATAGATAGATATAGAGAGTAATAGTAAAAAAATATGATGAACTTTATCTACGAATCCGTGGGTAAAATATTTTTCCAATATATAATATCATTCATATGTTTGTAAATAGTTGAGAATAACAAACATATTATTTTCTTTGGTTCAAATCGCTTATCGAACTGTTTCCCTTTACCAAATCATACATTCCAACAGGGCGAAGCTTAAATATCAAATATCATTCAAGAAAATCGAATCTTTCACACATAATAAAATCTCTGGATGTCTAACATAGAAACCTATTATTGTGTTCACCCAAGTTGAATCAAAACAAAAATGAAAACGAACAAAATTGTAAATTCATCGCAGTAAAACTTTATATACCTATAGTGGATGGGATTCTTACTTTTGATAAACTCTGATATTTTATACCTTTTTAAATGAATCAATACATAATCATAATAAAAAGTTGAGCGCTGACATTGGGCGCTGTCAGTTCTTAGATGGGTGAGCGTTTTATATGTAGTAGGTACCTAATATGGTGGAAAATATTTTACATTTTTTTGCTACAATGTAACTTTTCAAGTGAAATGAATCTTTTGTTTTCCCTAAATATTTATTATATTAAGAAAATACCTTATTTGTATTTATTAATTATTTAGGGCTGGCTACCCGGTATTAAAATCTTAGACACGCCAATAAATATTAGATTACAGATAATTCGTGTAAGTGATGCAGTTGGTATCTGATATAATATTCATTGTAATATACATACGAGTATGCAACTAAGTTATTATTTTATTGATGCAGTTGAAGTGCCTTAGAAGTGACGCAATAATTAAATTACCTTGAAGACTTGTGTTTGTTATTAGTTTGCAACTCGATTATGAAGTAAGAGACAATATTATACTGCTAAGAATTATTTACAGGTACTAGGAAGCAAGTTTTAAATTAGTTTGAATCATTTAATATACAACATTGAAGTAGGTGTTGTAGGTATACGTGCTAACGTCTACAAAGTTTATTGATATTGACGAAGAAATCTAGAGTTTGAAATAATTAATTAAGTATATATCCGTTTTAATTGCTTTTATTATCAAAGTGATTATGAACAGCATTACCTTTATTTGGTTTGGTTTATTTATAAGTATTCATATAAATAAAAATATTTAAGTTCACGTTGTCAAACAATGGTATCAATTCGGTCACGTTGTAATAACTATCGGATACACGTTGTTACAACTATGGGACGTCGAAAAATAAAAGCATCCGACGCTTAAGTGTGATGGCAATAAATTTATGGAATATGGGGAAAATTCTGGTACACGTTACCGTACCGGAACCAAACTTATGTATTTAGCAAGACTTGGCCGTGGTTGGAGAGGTACGAAAGTGGAATAAATGCTGTCGAGACGCGATCGCTAAGAAGAATGTTTCCTAAAACATTGCGCGATAGAGTGAGGAATCAGGATATTAGGAGAATGGGCAAGAGCAACTGTAGTGCTGTGAATAAATTGCGCATAAATAGGTTGCGATGTACAGAATATGTGGAGCGTATCAATGAAGAAAGTATGACGTAGAGGATGTATTTTTCTGAAAGAGGAGGTGTGAAAGAGCTAGTACATCGGAGAATTACGTGGCTTGATCACGTATATCAAATTTTCATGGACGGCGTGTTTTAAGTGCGTGTATGAGATATTGTATGAATTTATATGAATTGTAGGTGTTCCGTCATCTCTGGCTACCCTACTTGGGATACGGTGTGAGGGTATAGTATAAAGTATTGTAGAGTTTTAACAAGTTAGAAACATTTATGGAAATAAACACAAACTGTTTGAGTATTACTATTATAATAATAGGAAAAGTAGCTTGGTTTCGACTAACAAAGTCATTGTCAAACTCTAGAAAATAACAAACTTTAACTTCGAAACCAGGCTACCGTACCTATAATGAAATATGGTAAAATGGTTTGTGTTTATTTCCATCAGTTAATATGGAGTTATACAAAACAAATGTCAACTCACTTAATAAATAGTCAACAGAAACAATTTCAAAGCCTATTTTGTGTGTCGTTTCATATGTTGAATTTCATATTCATATGAATCATTGATATTAGTAAACAGTATTCTATGGCTCTAAAAAATGTCACATAGGTATATTTATGAAATTGTTATTAATAATACTTCAATCACATTCATTTATACTTTGTTTGTCGGAATCAAAAGTCTTCAAAATACTAAAAATCATGGGATTATGATTTACAGATATGGCTGCTATAAAACCCGCTACATAACTATTTTTTTTTATTTATTAGCCAAGCAGTCACACAGTCATATAGTATATTTGACAAATAAACACATTAAATCAATACTCAACCAATTAAGTTTGCGGATATTACAAAATAATCAGTGTGTTTACAAGTCTATCAGAAAAGATATGAATTGAGATGATCAAATCAACATCAAATCCATATTATATAAGATTCTAAAATAGAAACATGATCACTTAGCAAGCTATTGGTTAAACAAATTGGAATAAAAACAAAAAATAACAGCGCTCTTTAAACGGAAGAGTGGAGGAAAAGAGGAATCAAGAAATTCGCAAATTGGAAATATAATTAATCTGTAGATATATTTATGCCTACTTTGTCGCAACCATAAATGAAACCAATTTTAAACTGGGAAAGTAAGGCTATCAAATTGAACATTTTTAATTTTGTATAAGAAATATAAGTACGTATTCTGAAAAAAGTATTGATCAAATAATCATGGTAAGGGGAATAAATAAACCTTTTTATCTTATTTAGTATAACTGTATAAATTGTAATAATAATATCAATTATAATTGGTTGATCAAAAGAAAAAACCCCGTGGCGGTAAGCCTACATCTTCTAAAAATATTTTATCTCACTCATAAATGAGGATAGGTATACACAAAGTACAACTATGGAAACAAAATATATTCAGACTCGTTATGAAATATTGTGTTCATTTTACATGTTTCAGTTAATGGAACTGTCAATGTGTTTTAAGAGATTGTTTCGTAATATTATTACCTCCGGCACTAAGGAAATTTTGTAAATTCTATTATTGAAGTATCGCACAAAAGTACTTCAATAATAAAAGAAATGTGAGATAATTCGGGTTATACTCTAGAAAAAATAGAAGGTTGTCGGGGTATTGGTCGACGCTTAACGTAGTCGTAGCTCCGTTCATTGCTCGCTACGAATGACTTCTTCCGGTGAGACTAACATTATCATTGTAGTGTTCTTCTATTCTACATAAGAACTATTTTTAAAAAAAACGTAGGGATTTAAGATTAAAATTTGAATTAAAATTCTAGTCGTCTCTTTATAAATAATTATTGTTCAATGAATTAGGTACTTTTTTTGTGTTTTACGCGTACATATTTTACTATACCATCACGTCGTAAATACGAAAATAGGATTATCAAAATATAATTGTTATTTCACTTTCGAAGCTGATAAGTTTCTTTGTATAAATAAAAAATCTCATATTTTGTATTATTAGTTCCAACACTACTCAACAGATTAGGTACAGCTTCTCGAGAAAGAATTTCCAGATGTCGTTGATGGATATAACATGTCTTTAAAGGAATACATGTCTAAAATTATGGACACGCTTCTTTCAAACAAGATTTAACAGATTTTCATTTTAGTAATTATTTTTTGTTTAGCAGTGTAATTCCATGTTTTTTTTTGTTGGCATGACGTAACACTGTTATGCAAATTCATTTATACTCTAATAATTTTTACCTTCTCTAGTAATATTGGGTTGCTTCGGTAATTATTGTTTTGTTATTGGCTACAAAGCTCTACCATTATACATACATTTAGTCTATCTCACTCACTCATCGCCCTCAACGCTCCTCTCGGGAGCACAGGGCAAAAACCAGCCTCCTCCATTCAGAGCGCCAATTACGTCACTTCTTTCCACGTCTATCTATCTGTCCATTAATATAAATCAATAAGTTTGTATATCATAAATACCATACTCGTTTTTTAACAATATATTTTTTTTGCATTGAATCAAAATAAATATTTCAAATTCATTACGATACTTTCACATTTGTCATAAATACAACGAAAGTTTCCATATTTATTAAAAAGATATAATACATTTCACCTTCTTAAAAAAGAGAAAATATATAAATGTCGATATTCGTATCCTGAATTCGTGTGCTGTGAGCTTTTTTATATATATTTACATGATTTTAATATGTATATAATAAAACATTTCTCTTTATGTTTGCAGAGGTGGAACAATAAAAAATCAAGTGTTGTATTTCCCTACGTGAAAATTACAGTTTTGTCTTGTTATTTCCATTTGTAAGCTTGCATTTTTTCGCGTTGAACATTGTAACAGTTAGAGTTTATATTATGGATTAAAATATTTTGTTCATTTAATATTAAAAAAAAAAACAGTTGATGATATAAACTAAGAGCTAATTTAAGTAGGTACTAGAGTCGTTTGAAAAAGATGGGTCACTAGAATCAGGTGATTTGGCATAAAATATCTATTTATCAAGCGTATCCATGTGTTGTGTAAGAGAAATCTGTGAGTTTATACATAAGGAATTGGATATTTTTGGGGAAGGAAATAAAAGTAGTGCACAAAAACATGTTGGATTGGTGGTTCAGCTTTCGTCTACCACCCACGCAATGGTTGCGGTGTGGGAGGATATATATAAAGTTTTTAATCTTCTTCTCTGCCTACTCTATCAGGTTCTCCCGATGTTTATTATCAATTTGACGAAACAATTCCTCCATTCCTGCCAATAGTAAATAAATTATCTATTTTATTTACTTATTTATTATGAAGTAAGGAAATCCATTTAAATAGATGTCACAATTCTATCGAAAAATACGCATATGTAGTATCAATTTTATAATGTAACGGATATTTCTTATACCTACACAGAACATGTAGGCGTACGGTAGGTACATAATATTATATATATTATATAAGCCGAAAGTAATACGAGAGGAAAAATATTTGTATGTAAATATATATACGTATTGTTATTATTATATATAATACTAAAGGAAATATTGTAATGTGTAACACAAATACGTGTGCTTTTTTACCATGTGTAAAAGGAATTTATATTAAAATGAATCCTTTCATTTTTCTCATAATATATATGCTTATTTTATGTTGTTCATTTGTACAACGTATTTCTTTCTATTATAACTTCTTTCTTCTACGTTAGAAATTGAAAACCTCATTTATGGTCTGCCTTCTCTACTTATTGTTCAATGTACTTGTTGATTATGTATCATTTAATTTCCGGTGTCTGATTTTGACTACACTTTTATACCATCAATAGATTCATGGGTCGCATTCAATAATCAAATGTCCCAGCGAATATTGACAAAATAATAATAAAATATTGGTATATCATCTCATCCACCATTTTTCCTGTCAATTGGATCTTTCACTAGTGAGATGACTAGTTGAAAATCTATATGTCAGAAACATACAAATCGCTCACTTCGTACAAAAAAAAATACTTCCGATATTACCTCAAACATTTATGTTCCTTTGGTTTCATTTATGACAAAACTAGCATTGTTTTTTGGTGTCCTTATATATTTATTTAGTTAGTTCAATATATCTTAGTTCTTTAAATATTTAATAGTATTTTTTTATTGTTTTATTTATTTGGAGATTGAAATCAAAGTTGAGCATTTAAATTTTGCCAAAAAATCGTAAAATCATTCTAAATCAATTAAGATAAAGGACATGCAAATCGTTAGTTGTTTACCATCAATTTATAGTTAATTTTAATGTAAATTTAAATTAAGACGTTATCCATGAATAAACATTACTTCCTGTAAATTCAAGTAGGTATTATTGGTTTTTGTGCCGTGTTTAGGAAGTGGAACCATCGCAAAACATTTGAATGACAAGAAAGAGACAAGATGATTAGTAAAATAATCTATCATTTGTGAAGTTTGATTAAAGCAATTATTTATATTCCTTTGTCATTGTGATTATTTGAAATTCACTTCTTATAGTAACCAATCAATTTCCTTATAAATTATTTTGCCTAACTAGACACAGATGTAGCTACGCAGCTTTTTTATCGTGTACCAATTGATAACCTCTTTTCGTGTCATTCTTCAAGCTGTGATATCATTGTCATAGGAATGAAGAGTTATGATAGAATCTTTGACAACTTGTGTCAGACCATGTTTCGAACTTAATGTACATATGTACATTAAACATTATCTGTCTCTGAAAACTACGAACAGGTATCGAAAAATCGATCTGAATAGAAAAAATATGTAATTTAATAATTGATTTACCTAGTATTCTATATTTATGAATTCCTTGATATAAAAATAACAAGAGAATGTGATAAACATTGGTTATTTTCATGTTTATACAAATAATATATTTGAAAACATAACTAGGTATATATCGAAGTTGGCAATAACCAAACTATCATTATCTTCAAACCATTTTCTTTGAAATCATTCTGAAGAACAAATTCTATAAAACTATCGTAAATCTTCTAACATTTCTCTCATAATGTATTATAATAGAAGCTCACGCACAACCATCCTGGTTCACTATGAAGCAACTAGTTCATAAATAAATGTTTCTTTTCATGTTACATATTTCAGCCAGACATAATTTTGATTTACGCCAAACTGAATACAAATATATTTTGTTATTTTTTTTGCTTCCAAAACGGTTTATATTCTTACAGATA
Source organism: Athripsodes cinereus (assembly GCA_947579605.1). NCBI lineage: Eukaryota > Metazoa > Arthropoda > Insecta > Trichoptera > Leptoceridae > Athripsodes > Athripsodes cinereus. The sequence goes on from OX388329.1 coordinate 17,903,904, forward strand.
TTTTATTTTACACCGTTCATTGATTACGAGATTCCATTCTATTCTGTTCTATGAGAAAATTCACTTGCTTGCTAGCGATTCAGGATTTGATCACGAGATAAATAGGGACATAAAAGTAAAAGAAAAACTATAATTTATAGAAAACCAATACGAATAAAGATTTTTTTGTTGTGTTGCGAATTTACTAATTTTAAGTACCATTGTATTTTTGTAGCTTATTTTAATGTAGGTGTATCAAACAATACTTTTTTATTGTATTTTAGTAGTATTTTTATTTTCAGGAAAAGATGTATGAGTAAGAATTTGATGAATCAAATTTACAAATCTTATGTCTTTCAATCAAGACTTATTGTTTGTCATGAAGTAAGTACATAGAAGTAGCGGTTTGTTAATTTACAAATATCATCAGATACAAACTTTGCACTTTTCATTACTATTATTTACTAAGTCAATTTGTAAGTTAAGTAAACTTTTTTAAATTTATATAAATACAGAGAGTTTTATCATAATTTAATTTTTCTGAATGAAGAGTATTTGCTATTAAACAATTTAGGTTCATATTGTTTCTATTATTTGATGGAAAAAATATATTTAATCATCACAATATCGCGTTAATGTTTCTATTTTAAAATAAATTTATACCCTCGTTTCTCGATAAGTATAATTTCATTTTACTCTTTTGGATATATTATGTATTATCAATTATCATGGTCTAGAATGAAATGAGAAATTTAAATTAAAACCATTCATGGAACAACGACGAATAAGCCATAGTCTTAGTCAATACAATTATTCGAAGATCTTATATCTGGATGAATACGCAACGGAACATAATTGATTTGAGTATAGTGGTGTTTGCAACGTCCGCCGGAGCTTCTCAAAATGTTTAGTAAAATAATCCTATGCAGGTGATTATTATGTATTTAAATACCTAAGGTTTTCCAAGAATTGCATTGCTATCTAGAATTTATCTTCCTAATTGTCTTGTTTAAGTACATTAACAACAAAGCATGTTTAACTTATCTCTTTATATATAAACACAAAGTTGTTACCAGCAAACTTAATGATTTCATTTATGTTATTAACCGTGAATTGTCTTGTTGGTAAATCAATTAACTTTCAGGTTTAATTACGACATCATCACGGTTTGAGAATGAATGAGTCTGCTACTAAGATAGGTAGGGGGGTAAGATATTGGAGTGGAAGGAGGCGTTTTGTTTGAAAGAGATTTTTTACAATTTTTTACAATATATACAAGATATGAACATGAATGATATATAAAAAATAATCCACATGACAGTGCACACACATTGCACAAAACTTGTTTTACCTACTTGGTGGCCTTGTCTTTTTTCCACAACTAGTCTTTATTAATCTTTCAAAATTTGACATTATTATTTTCACTAGTATATAGAGAACTCTGTAAAAAAATAACTGTACAGAGGCTTATAGCTCATTTTACGAGCAAATAACTAAAAAAAAGTCATTCATTTATTTAATCACAACAGATATAATAAATAAAAACTTAAATAAAGAACCCAAAAATAAGGCATAAAGTCATTTACAGTGTTCATGTAAACTTAATTTATAAGGTACTTAATACACACATTGTATATGTATAAAAAAATCTATAACTAATTAAGTTACCTACTAGAGAAGACAGGGAAAGAGGAGTGAAGAAAGAGGGGGAGAGAGAGAGTAGTTAAATGCAATAAATTAGGTAGGTAGTATAAATTTTTTAGCATCTCTTGTCAACTTTTCGACTCTATTTTCCTTTCTCCTCATCCGTAACTTATAAATCTCCTTATTGAACTATATATTTTTGACAACTGGTTAGTTTGAAGTAATCGATATATGCCATCATCTTCACCTATGTATATTGTGATATATTTGTATTCATATTGATCTGTTTTAACTTTGTCTAGAAAATATGAAATTTTAATGTATTGGTTATTTGTTACAGAAAAAAGGGACCAAATGGGATTCGGACGATGATTCTATGGAGTTGATGCATCACCCCATCTATCGGATATTCTATGTATCACACGATAGCAGCGATTTAAAGATATTTTCATACATCGCGAGAGATGGCACTAATAACGTCTTCAAGTGCAATGTATTCAAGAGTAATAAAAAGGTAAGGGACAAACCTTTTTAATTTTTCCAGTAAAATGAGAATAAGTCTGGGTGAATTTAAAAGTATTCGAATATGAATTTTGATATTACGGGCACAAGAATTAATGTAATATGACTTAATTTGGAAATAGAATTGTTTTGATTGCGATTTACTTCGTATTTCTTAACAAATGTATTGTGGAAGGTGAAATATCTGACCGTCGGTAAAATACTGAGGTAATATTACCCTATAAAAAAGGAGAGGAGAAAGTACATCAAGTACCTATTAAACTTAAGTATTAGACGGAAGATCTCGGTGTATTTGAGATCTGAAATATGAGATTACAAAAAATGGTTGCTGCTATTGTTTGCATTAATTTTTTCTCGATTGGTGTACCTTACATCGCGAAAGTGAGTATGGCGAAATTGGTGAACATTGTCCATGGACACTGAAAGTTATCAGATTTCGCACTTTTCATCTTACATTATGTTAACGTGTTTCTACAATCGAGATGTCTGGATGGTTTTGTCATCTGCCCGCTGTGCCCAATTCCGTTTAAACAATAAAAAATTACTTAAAAAAAAATACAAGCGTTAAAGTACAAAAATGGTGAAATAAATTAGACTGAGAGGAATGTACTTACCTAAGCCATAAGATTAAAATGGTAAAAAAAGAACCATGCACCAGAACTATCCATATTCTGGTGCATGGTTCAATTAAAAACAAGTACCTACCTAGGTCTCTTTATTGCATGCTTTCTGTCACAATGTAAACTTCATTACGAGGTAATATTGAAATAAATCTTATCTAAAAATCTTCAATGAAATATTTTTGGCTTCGATCAATAAAAGTAGGTAATATTAGAGCTGATTATATAACGGTACGTAATATTATCATTTGATTATTGTATGCTAATTAAACGATGCTTCATAATCATCTTATTTTAGTTTTATCGTGTAATACTTCTTAACTTTTCTCATTAATAATTATACCTTTACAATTTTTTTCAATTATTTTTATGTATGTTCTTTTATCATAATCATTTTAGATAATTAATAAGGTGAAAAATATTGGATATGATATTCTTTAATAAGCATTATGGTTTACAGAGGGTAATATTAAAATTTTTCTTTACGTTTTGAATCATAAAATGTTATAATCGTTTGTTTATAAAATGTCATGTTTCTTTGCAAGTTTATGTGTAAATGTACTAAGCCCTTGTGTTTTATAAATCTAACAAGTTGTTGCGATGTAATGACCGATGAGTTAAAATGATAGTTAATTATTAGAAATACGTGTTTTCGAAATATAAAATCATACAGACGACATTGTGAGAAAATACAAAACATGAAAATAATTTGTCACTCAAATAGCGCGTTGAATGTCTGGCCTCTGCCTACTCGATCCAGTGGAAGGGAGACGGACAACGTTCACTTACTATTTTCAGTTCTGATACCTAACATTCATAATATATTATTTTGCATTAGTTTTCTCATGTCTTTTGCAAGATGTGTATCGTGAACTAGCTCAATAACATCACAACTCATACACTGTATCGAGTTCAAAAATATTGTGTATAAAACCATCGGTTTGTGATTTGTATGATTGGCACGTTGCTAAACATTAATTGAATTGTAGAAATTAAATTATACCATTTGTGTCAAATATTATTTTATTTCAAGATATTTGAGAAATATGTTTAGATTTTAAATAACAATAACAAAACATCAAATATAGTTTGAATATTTTTTTAATTGTAAAATATAAAAGGTTGATAAAGAGACTTAGTCGAAATATTAAACTTTAGTGTCGTGTTCGATTATAGAATATAAGGAAGTTGTGATATTGAAATGAAAATATTTCTCAAAACACGTGTAATTTAACTTGAGTGTTATTTATATTTTCATCCGTTGTAAAATGTTAACGTACCGAAATGTCCAAGTCAAATCGTCCAGAGAACCATGTTGGAAAGAAGTCCGATAACCCGATATTACATATTCCTAATGATGTCCTCGGAATTGCAAAGAATCGCCTTTCATCCCTTAGTATTAAGTTCAGATCACCTGTCGAACCAGAACAAAAGGCACCGGATACACCTAGACACAAAGGAAAAAGTTCAAGCCTTAATTATTTTAAAAAACCTAAAGGAAAATTAAAAAATGAAAACCCAGAATACAACAATCAGCACGAAATCATTAAAGAAAGTAACCGAAATGGTACAAAAAAACTTCAAAAGCAAATATCTATCGATGTTATACCAAAATCACGACCAGTATCTATGGTTAACAGCAGACAATTATCTGTGGATGATTTGTCAACTCCAAGAAGTTTTCCCGGCACTTCATCCTCTAAGTTTGGATTTTTTAATGAGGAATATTGTGATAAAACTCATTCAGATGACGGAAGGAAACCGGCTATTGAAAGTATATGTTTATTTCCAAAGTTAGTTTTTCCTGTACACAGCAGTGCTTTGGCTAGTTCATCTGTGACGCTAAATTCAGACTCGTTAGAAAGACCCAGAAAAAAGTTGTCATTTAGGGAGCCCGAAATTGTAAGCGTGAAAAAAGTCAGTTCTAACCCAACAAGAAAGACGAGGCAAGAAATGTTTGTGACATTAAGTGACGTGTCAGAGGATAAAAGTGACGGGCAGCCATATCCTCAGTCTGGAGAAGACAGCAAAGACAGTGATTTAGAGGTATTAACATATATACATACGCATTCGTAATATACAAACATGAAATAATAATATTTCTAAGTACCATATTATTATTATTATGACCACTTTACATATTTTATTTCAGTAAATACGAAAACACATACTTGTTTCTTTGAAAAGTGTTACAGGTTTATCTCGCTGTGAGATAATTTGGTGTGTGATATAATCATGTTTAACTGCACTATAATTAACCTAATAGAGAGACACGCGTGTTACCAGTATTTCTTATGACTTGCACTGTCATTAATTTATATCATCGTTTATTGATTTCGGCGACAGCTAATAAGGGGGTTTAATTATAAATAATTTTATATCTTGCTTGTATTAAAATTAACGAACCGCAAATTGCGTAGGCATCTTGTAGCAAAAAAACATTACTGTAATTACTCACATTCGCGATTAATTTACTTTTTCATGTGTCTATAACAGATATGTTATTCCGCATTGTTTACATACTTATACATTTAGGAAGAATATTGCCAGTAATACCTAAAGTTCTTATGAAATAACAAGAAATGAAGCTGGTCGATCCAGCATTGGATTAAATCCAATAAAATGTCTTCTTATTGGAAGATTTCCAAAATTTAAAAAAATGTCACGAGGGAGCTGTAAAAAATATCTAATGTCTTAACATGACAACAAAACGCAGAATATTATTATAATAAGTATTATACAGACTCTTTAAAAATAAATCTAACTTGTGTGCGTAAAGTACAAGGTATACATTAAGTATTCATTCACTTTACCAAATATCTACTTAATTGATATCACGATAACACTGTAATGGCAAGATTTACAATATTAATCGATTATTTTTCTTCGTAGAAACACGTCTTGATATTACTCCTAATTATCTTTATAAACTTTTCAACGTCTTGTCAGAATGTATTTTGAATATGTAGATATTTCTCCTGGTAGATGATATTATATTTTAATCTACATCAAAGGAACTTAGTCGATGGAAAATTTAAATCATTCTTCAAAAAGAACGGGTGTTAAAAATTACAATGATCCTGGAAAAACGTTCTTATTTCAGACAATATTGTGTTATATTTTTTTTAACATTATTTTTAAATTATTATTGTATCTGGACCGAAAAGCTTTGACAGCTTGTAATGGTAGATGAACGCTGATTAATTAGGGGCATAAATCTTATTTTTCTTTCTCGGTTTTGGCGATAGACATCAATATTGTTATGTACATATTCACTATTTATTTGAGAAAACTTTTTATTTTTATGCACAATTGAGCATAGATCTGTCAAATATTAATAACATTATCAATTATATTCAAAGTACGAAGCTTGGTTTACATGAATTTTGATAAATAAAAAGCGTTTGAATAAATTCTCTCTCTATTTATCTTAATACGAAAATTAGAATATTGTTGTAGATAATAATCTACATAAATATAATAAATAGTAATTATAGAATTCGTGTAATACGCTTACTGAGCATTTGCGTAAGCATCGGTTTTAGAAATGCTTCTGAGGCAATATACATTATAATGTTTTATGATCCTTTCATATTTCATGAGTTTGTTCACACTTTATTATTTACTCATAAACAAAAGATAATCTGTGAAATATTTAATTATTATATTCACCAATTTGTTTCATGAGAGGAGAGTGTTAATTTCTGATAGTTGTATTCATCATTTATCTAGTATTGCAATTTTATAGATATCTCATATTGTAATAATGTTTACTACTTAATTATAAAGATAAATTTTAGACCATGACATTCTTCTCTTATTAATATCTTAATCACGTTTATTATTCACGTGGAATACTGTTTTTAAAATTTTGATGATTGAATATATATACCTATGTAGATACGTCTAGGTATTATATTCCTCGTTTCAACGGACGATTTGTTTCTCTGACATTTCTGTTTTACATTATTATCATAACATGTATTATTTAATTAACTTATTTTATTGAAAAACAAAGAAATTTTAGTAGTAGTTGTTGTGAAAATTATACAAGTTAAACTTGTCATAGCTTATTTCTTTACTTATTTTCCCCGTACTTATTAATTTGATTTTTGCTATTTTTTTGGCACAAAAACTTAAGATTAATAATTTTTTATGTGCTACTATTACATTAGGTACCATCCCATTAAGGAATACATACCTCTAGATGGTGTTATCGAAGGGGGTGTAATCGAATCCAGAATCTCTTGATTGAGGTCAACTAATTATTAGTAGGTATAATAAAAGCTTACTTATTGCGTTGACTGACAAATAGTAGACTTCCACAATTGGATAAATTTAACCAAGCATTTCTTTTTTTATTAAAAAGATATACTTATCTGGGTTTTGTTTGTTATAAACCCAAATACAACCTTATACACCTTTCACAGTAAGCTACTAAGAGCTTGTGTCGTGAAAGGGGAGTTTGCCGGCACCTGGTATCGAAGCACGGACCCCTCGTTCACGAGGCCGAGACTCTAGCCCCAGGCTACCGACGAACTCAAATTTAATATTTATTTGTATTATAGATTAAGAAAACACGAAAGAGAAGTCTTTCGATTTCTTAGGTCATTATCAATCAATACGTCTCTCTCGTCTTTATTTAATCTACATTACAAAGAAACGCGTGATTCAATTTATATACCTAGTTTTATTGTTTTATACCTTTTATGTCACAAATCTCAGAAACCATGACTTTTATTGTTATTACTTTATGTGAACAAAAGGAATATTAATATTGTGTACTACTAGCACTCTTCTTTCATTACTGGATATAGGCCTCTTCAAAACGCCTTTTCCACGCTTTTCAATATCGAGCTATACAAACCCGCTGCTTTCCTTTCTTCTGGACACCATCGTCAACCCATATTTCATTACTTCTCTTGCTCCAAAAGGTTTCTTTAATGACGTGATTGGGTATACGGGATTTACAATACTTCCTTCTTGGAGCGAAGAAAACCATAAGCATCTCAATATTATGAAGTGAAACGGCAAAAAATTCGATATTTTCGACCGACGGCTCTTGGTGAAAGTTCATGTGAAATGAGTTAGAAATAAAAAAAAAACTTATTTAGTACTTCCACTGTGAGTTTCTTGAGCATACGCTCTCATCATCAGGTTAGTGTTAAGGAAAGAAATTACAAGTTGGTATACTAAATAAGTGTTTCATTTGTAATTAATGAAAAACTTATTTAGTACTTCCACTGTGAGTTTCTTGAGCATACGCTCTCATCATCAGGTTAGTGTAAAGGAAAGAAATTACAAGTTGGTATACTAAATAAGTGTTTCATTTGTAATTAATGAAAAACTTATTTAGTACTTCCACTGTGAGTTTCTTGAGCATACGCTCTCATCATCAGGTTAGTGTAAAGGAAAGAAATTTCAAGTTGGTATACTAAATAAGTGTTTCATTTGTAATTAATGAAACAGGTAACGTTTATTGTATTGTTGTTAAGTCTTCTAAGAATATTAATTAGTACTGTGTAACTTATATTCTCTACGAAGATTTTTTCTATTAACCAAGGTTATTTATCACAGAAAATAATATTTCATTTTTTTTTTATTTATTTATTAAATATATTAAAAATGGGCAACATACAATAAAATTTTACAAAATATAACATAAAAACCATTAAACATATTTCTTGTACTTGACCAGCCCATCTTTGAGTTCATTATTATTATTATTATTGCCAGTACAGTACAAACACAGAAAGAAAAAAAAAAGAAAGAAAAGAAAAGAAAAAATAAACAAATATTTCATTTCTGTCTAATGTGGCTCCTAAAAAGGCTCCTGGACATACAGAATATGTCCACGGACCTCACCTTCTCCAAATTGTTATAAGTGGTAACGCATCGATGTAGTGGCGAGTTCTGAGCAGCATTAGTACTTTTTTTACTTAAATTTTTTTATTAATAAAGGACTAATTTTTATCTGTAACCAACAATAATATTTGAATTTATACGAGATGAGTCGGATGTCTATGATAATAAAAATGCATACATAAAAATATAGTGTTTGTTAATATAGTTAAAAGTTTGTTTCTCTTTTATCTGGTTAAATATATAATTCATTTAGGTCTAAAAGTACTTTGTGCTGTAAATTTTATATTAATAAAATATGTAAAGCATGTTCATCAAGGTTTTGTAAAAAGTTTCAATTTATTATTTGTTCATAAATAATCATTTGAGTATAATTTATTTATTCAAAACAGTATCTGGTTTATATGGTCCTAATCACCCTGTTGATGTCCTAATCATGTCCATACATAAAGCATTTGTGGGATATACCGTGATAGTATAGATGTAATCATGTTGTCTGGTTATCGGAATCACCATGTCGTTTTTTCTGATGTCTAGAGATACTACGTGATTAGGACCGTATAAATCAGAAAAAAATACTGTTTGAAATAAATAAACTATATTCAAATGATGTTTATGAACAAAAAAATAAATAAAAACTTTTTTGAAAAACCTTGATGAAGACGCTTTACATATTTTATTAAAATAAAATTAACAGTATAAAGTAGTTTTTAGCCCTAAACGAATTCTTTATTATTAATTAAACCTTAAACTTTAACGTGAGCTCCCGTGGTAGTACTTTGCCACGGCTAGCTTGGGGGCCACGTTACAAGAAAAGTTCCTCTTAAGTAGGTGGGTACTAATATACAAAATAAAAAAAAAATAATAATTATAATTATAAATACGATTTATTCAAGGGAATAATTTATATGCATGGACCAATGCAAAATAAACACAAACAATAACACTGACGTGTTCACACAGTAAAAAAAAAACACATGTAAGTACTATTATCATATAGTAATAGAATCTAAGTAATGTACAAAAATTATAAATAAAAAAACAATTACTTCTTCGTTGCGCTGGCTAACCGCGAGGGCGCGACCCTCAGCGATTGTAGTATAATTAACACAATGTCTATTGGCACAAATATAATTCCCGATGAACAACTTCACAATGGAATATTTTATCAATAGTCTATTAATCACTTGTCGAATATATGATATTGCAATCAAATTAAAAAAAAATAGTCTCTGATGATAATAATGAAATTCACTTTTCAATTTATTTCTCACTTTCGATGGATCACTTCTTACTTAGGTATTTGTATATCGTAAATACCTAGCAGACAAGGCGAGTACTATATCGGTGTTACGCGCACGGATGTTGAAAAACTTCTGAACTCTCGTCCTTGAACTGCGCTGGCTTATATAGTTCTCCGGGGCGGCAGACAGAGACAGAAATAAAATTGTTCTGTCTCCTTCTATGTCCTTGTACTTTTCTTCAATGGCAGTATAAAATAGTTTGTATTTTAAATTTGATTGCTTTATCATAATATGAAGAATATTAAAATGATTAAAATGCGATGTTTTTTTCTTTCTTGAAGTTACAGCCGTTTTTCGGAAGATAATTATCAATCAAGATTATTTACATACATTTGAATTATGGAACAAATACTTAACTTATCTTAACATATGCAAAATTATTTACAATCAATTTTCACCTAGATATCTACATCTCTAAACAACAATTTATTTAATTAAATACATTTTCATGTTCTTTTGATATACATAGGTATCGTAGAATTTTAAAACAATAGTTATGACTCTAAGATTATCATAAAGTTTGATCCTATACCTACCGATACAATTTACTTAGCAACATCAATTTATAATTTACATACTCGATCTACTTTAAATATAAAACAAATCTCAATTGTAACATATCGTCATAATATATTGTTGAAATCATTATATATTATTAGTGTACACCTCTGTCTATCAACAAGCAATTATTTACATATCAAACACTATTTTTTCTTATAATATCCAATTATTTACATACGTCCTTAATCAAATTTATAATTACAATTGTTTTTTTTAAATATGCAAAACTTTCTTTATACCTATCTCAATGCCAGATATTAAGTCCAAATTATATTTTTCAATATAGTGACAATATCCCATAAGTCGTGTGACTTGATAGATATTTATTAGATACAATGAATCAGTGATACAATTAATCATTGGATGAACACATCTATATAATTATAATAAAATTAATTCTTTCCGTACTAGTAAATATTAACTACCTACTATATTATTTACATTTTTACCTATTTTAAACATTTCTTTTACTCAATTATTTACTATATGCAATATTTACACAGGTTAGGTATATTTTAGGATCTCTCATACGACCCAATGTATTATCACATACATCATATCAAAAATCATACAAAATAAATTACAATTAAAATATTACTATACCTAGCGCGGACATTAGTCATTATTATTAAACAGGTGTAAAAACAAAACACTTTGTTAAACAAAAGGGAATATCATAAAGCCATTAAGATTTTTGTAGAAAAAGTTACAACAAAATAAAATTACCCAGCGGCTAAGTGAGTAGTCACCAGAACTCTCATTGTTATATGGGATAGTTATAATCCTGCCATTGTTTATTTAACTTTCACTAATACATACAATAGTATCTAAGTGCAGGTAGATATATAGGTACATAAAAATAGATGCATCAATATTTGGATTTTTCTAGACTTTCTTGCGAACTCTATTATTTGAAATAAAATAATATTCCCGTATCAACAAAACAATATTATATTCATCATAATGTTTTCCGTCATAATTAATTAGCAATGCATATCAAATTCGACACCCCCTTCTTGACGGAAAAATTATGTTCAATGATACTTAAATTATTCTTAACCAATTACAAGTCCCGAAAAAATTACATCATTCTTAAATTATTACATATACAATCAATAATGTGTGCAAACTAGATAACCAAGGTATGTACCGATATATTTAAAAATTTACTCTAAACCCGATAGGCGCCAACTCATTCTTCTTATTTAGATGTTCGACGGAGAACGAGTAAGACCGTCATGCTCAATGATAATATTATCGGCAACACACCTGTATTATCCCATCTGCACACCACATTTTAGGCAAAAAATAAAAAACATAATTATTGCCAACTTATAGCCTATATACAGATCATCTTAACTAATGTTGTGTGAACACGTCAGTCCTACCTACATATCTATTATATACAATTATTTACAACTTAACACTAATCTTACCTACATGTTATCCTAAGCTTACCTAAACTCTACTTAAACTGCGCAGTTTAACTAATATTTACACTAACTACCTTTCTACATACACGCACCTACCTAACTATTTATATATTTACAATTGATTAATTATGAAAGAATTTTTTATATTGCACTCATATTTACACGCGATGATTTAAGGATACTAGGTATTTACAATTACAATTTACAACGATTATGATTTTTTTTTAAGAGACACGTATAATATATTTACTCAGCCGTTTCTTCTAATAGCTCTCCGCCAACTTCCTCTTGTACAGACTCGATGTCTTCCGTAGTGTTTGGGGCTGATCGAAGGTTATCTACGTGAACCTTGATAGGTTTTCCACGTCTGTCAATCCAATATACGTTTCCTCGGCCAACCGACATCAAAACAGAGTAAGGCCCTGACCATTTTGGCGCAAAACCTCCATGAAACCCAGCTAAGTGATTTGAAATAGGATGTTCTTTCATCATGACTTCTTGACCGGTGGTAAATTTAGGTATGGTGGTCGTCGCAGACGCATATTTTTCACAATAACGTGCTTGATTTTGACGTATTAAGTTATCCTCGTCTGTGCGGTCACGTGCTTGTTCCACTTGATCGTTATCCGATGCAGGTATATGTGCCCATTCTCCTGGCTGCTTCCGTTCATATCCTAATAAGGCCTGTGATGGGGTTACTCCTGTAGCGTCGTTACGTCGACCTCGAAGCGCTCCAATTATTCGAGGTAAACACTCATCCCAATGACGATGTTCTCTATTGAGAAGATGAATTCTTAATCCCTTCTTGATTTCCTGGTTTCTTCTCTCCGTTATGTTCGCTCTGGCATGGTAAACTGCAGTGGTCCAATGTTGGCATTGCCAACGCTCGATGGCCAACTTCCATGATCTATGTATAAATTGTCGTCCATTATCTGAGAGTATGGCCCTTGGATAACCATATCGTGAGAATACTTCCGTTTCCAGGATCCTTACGATTTGAGATGCTTGTCCAGTCTTTATTGGAAATGCCTCCACCCACTTGGAAAACATATCGGTGACTACCAGTAGGCACTTGTTTCCTTTCAATGATCGTGGATAAGGCCCCATTAGATCTACTGCTACAATTTCAAAAGCATGCTGTGCTTGGTATGCTCCTAAGGGAGCATGTGGACGGTCGGGCAAAGCTCTTGCTTTTGCGCATACCATGCATCTTTTTACGTATCGCCGTATATCACTGTTCATTCCGGACCATAAATAGTATTGTCGGACAGCTCTGGTCGTCTCTTTCTCTCCAGGATGTCCTGCTCGACACCCATCATGATAACTTTTGATCACTTTCGAGATCATAAATTTAGGTACGATCATTTTCTCTGTCTCACCATCTTCCATAGCACGATAAAGGCAACCGTCACGTAATCGATAAAATTGATTTTCTGTATTGGGATTGGAACTGTCTGCCGAAACTTGACGCTCTAAGCTACTGATGAGCCTCATAATCCTAACATCAGATCTCTGAGCCATACGCACTTTATCTGCTAATCGTATGTTGATATCTTCGTCACTGGAAGCTTGATGTTGAGGTGACGATCCTAATTCATCTTCAATATGCATCACTTGCGGAACATTGGATCCTGTCTTCCAGCCTTCCTGGTGTACTGCTGGATACATGGCTCTACTAATTTCCGTATCTGGGTTAGTAAGAACTTGCTCGGGGCTACGAGAAAGATAATCCGGAAGTTGATTCTTCTCGCCGGGACAATGTTCAATGGTGAAATTATATTCTTGAAGAAGCAATGCCCACCTTGTAAACTTGGCTCGTTCATCCTTGGCGCTGTCCAACCATGTTAAGGCTCTGTTGTCGGTCCTCAAGATAAAATGTCTACCTTCCAAGAAGGCACGGTATCTTTTGATGGCCCAAACTGCGGCCCATGCTTCTTGCTCATTTGAGTGCCATTTTCGCTCAGCGTCAGTAAAACGAGCACTTGCATAAGAGATAACATCTCTACCACCATCTGAACGTTCATGAAATAATACTGCTGCAACACCCAGCATGCTTGCGTCCGTTTGTAAAATAAACTTTCGGGTAAAATCAGGTCTGCATAGGGTCTTTGGCTTAGTCATCTCAACCTTGATACGCTCCATTGCTTGGTTAGCACGTGTATTCCATTTAAATGGTCTTTTAACACTTAACAAATCTGTAAGTGGTGCTGCTAATTCAGAGAAACGAGGTATATACTCCCGCAGCCAGTTGCATAAACCTAGAAAAGCGCGTAATTGTTTTCTGGTTGTTGGGACAGGAGTGTCCATTACGCTAATCTCGTGAACCTTTTGTGCCTGGTTTCCGGAAGCTGTTACGACGTGGCCCAGGTAGTCTATTTCCTTGGTGACAAGTTTACATTTATCGGCCGCACATCGAAGACTATACTGTTGTAATCTTTCCATAACCAACCGTAGATGACGTTTATGTGACTCCCAATCTGGTGAATATATTATCAGATCGTCTAAGTAAACAAGCACAAATTCTCGTAAGTAACCTGCAAGTACTTCCTGTGACATAATTTTCTGGAAAGTTCGAGGAGAACCCTTCAAACCAAAAGGCATAACTTTAAATTGATATGACGCACCATCAGGCGTGGTGAACGCAGTATAAATCTTGGAATCCTCATCCATTGGCACCTGCCAGTATCCCTTCTGTAAATCTATTGTTGAGAATAACTTTGCGTTGCCCAAGTCTTTAAGTGTCTCATGAATGATAGGTAAGGGAGAAGCTGCATCTTCGGTGACGTCATTCAGTTTTCGGTAATCTACACAAAATCTATACTCGTCTTTGCCTTTCTTGGGAACCATAACGATTGGAAAGCTGTACGGAGATCTGCTTGCCTCAATTACTCCATCTGCCAGCATTCCCTCTAGTTGGGAGTATAGGTTACGTTTCTTAGCATCTGACAGCTTATAAGGTGGAAGTCTAATAGGTGCATTATCCCGCAGTGTGATGGTGTGAGGTTGTAACGGCGCAGGTCCAGCATATGGCAAGAAGATATCTTTAAACTCATCCAGAATCTCGTTCAGCTCTTCATGTTCGGTCCTGGACAATGTGGCTGGTAGTTCTGGAAACTCTACTTTTCTTGAATCGATACCAGCTCTTCTTACTGGCAAAAGGTGCGTTGTCATCCGTTCCTCTCTTCCAAAATGTAAACATCCTCGATACAGGTCCAAAACTGCCTGATGTTTAGCCAACCATTCTATGCCAAGAATTATGTCTTCCCGGAGATCTTCTGATACCAAAAACTCCTCCTCCATTATTGCCTCCTGTACCTGCATCCTCAATGAAATCGTTCCATGTACATCCATACGCGTACCGAAATTTGCCAACTGCAATTTTTTTATGGATGTATTTTGTACATTTCCCTCTACCAGGGATAACTTGATAAGGTTGTGGGATGACGCTGAATCCACCAATGCAATTCGCTCCTTGCCGCTTATTTCTATTCTTATCTTAGGAAGAACGACACGCCCAGGGTGGGTGATGATATTACACTCAGGAGTTACTTCAACTTCAATGGCATCGAAGTCTTCTACAGGCAGCCTCCTTGGAACGTGCATATCCTCCACTTGGATATGTCCGTGGGATGTGTTATCCACGCTTTGTTCACTCTGGAGACTCCTATTTCCTCTTCCTTCACCATCCGAGTGTATCATCGCTTCGACAATAACTGTCTGTACTGCTGGCTCTTCGTCTGGGTGGGGTTCTTCGATGGTGGCCGTATCTCTTAATCGCGGTGCCCTTGGGTTGGACGAGGTCCGAACTGTCCTTGACCCGGGCGTTGTCCGTTTAAAGGCCGATTATTAGATTGAGAATTCTGTACGTTTCGTTGAGAATCTTGTCCGTTATGCTGAGTGTTTTGTCCGTTATACTGAAAGCTTTGCGAGTTTTGTTCGTTGTTCCAGGAGTTGTGATTGCGTCCGTTATTTCGATAGTTACGATAATTGCGTCCGTTATTCCGAGAGTTATTTCCGTTGTACCGTGGGTACTGTCCGTTCCGTCTCGTATTGTGTTGCACATTGTTATTGCCTCTTTCCATCGGTTCATCTTCTCTCTCCTCCCTGTGTGTTGTTTCTTGATAAAGAGCTTCGATTGGCGAGTCAATGTCCTTCACTTTTGTCCATAATTCATCAAAACTACTTCCGACGTTCCTTCCGATCCTTTCACGATATTTCAAAGTCATAAGTCCGACAGTACGAAGAAGTAATGCGTGTTTCCAAGGTTTATCCCCATACACTTTGGAATATACCCGTGCTTTTCTTTCGAGAAATGTAATTCCTGACTCACGAATGTCTTGTTCATTTGTCAAGATATGTGATTTAAGGGCCGTCCTGTATTCCTCACCGGTGTATCTTGCTAAAAAGAGACTTTTAAATACGTGCCACCTAAAATGGTTACTTCCTGTTCTCTGCCACCAAAACCGAGCCGATCCCTTGAGCTTTTTAGCTACTTCTGCAACACGGTCATCTTCATGTACATCTACTTTATTGAAATAGGTCTCACAATACCTAATGAATTTTTCCGGGGATTCTTCAGGCCTCCCCTCGAAGTTCATCGGAACGCCGTCCCTCCTTTCATTCATTACATATATGACCTCTCGCTGTATCGTTTGACTCTCCTCTTCATGTTGACTTCTAGACGTATTTGTATTTTCCCCGGACTCTGTGGTAGTCCTTCCCGAACTCCTTAAGTCCTCACGAGATACGACAGACATAAATACATATTTAAACAATAATAAAAATCCACCGATGCCTATAGTTGCACCACCCACAATAAGAGGAAACATTTTGAACGATTAATTATATAAAACAATAACACAAATAATCAGGTTCGTTTTAGCGATTATACCGATAATAGGTATTTTTTCGATAAATCCACCACGTTGGGACCGCCAATATAACGTGAGCTCCCGTGGTAGTACTTTGCCACGGCTAGCTTGGGGGCCACGTTACAAGAAAAGTTCCTCTTAAGTAGGTGGGTACTAATATACAAAATAAAAAAAAAATAATAATTATAATTATAAATACGATTTATTCAAGGGAATAATTTATATGCATGGACCAATGCAAAATAAACACAAACAATAACACTGACGTGTTCACACAGTAAAAAAAAAACACATGTAAGTACTATTATCATATAGTAATAGAATCTAAGTAATGTACAAAAATTATAAATAAAAAAACAATTACTTCTTCGTTGCGCTGGCTAACCGCGAGGGCGCGACCCTCAGCGATTGTAGTATAATTAACACAATGTCTATTGGCACAAATATAATTCCCGATGAACAACTTCACAATGGAATATTTTATCAATAGTCTATTAATCACTTGTCGAATATATGATATTGCAATCAAATTAAAAAAAAATAGTCTCTGATGATAATAATGAAATTCACTTTTCAATTTATTTCTCACTTTCGATGGATCACTTCTTACTTAGGTATTTGTATATCGTAAATACCTAGCAGACAAGGCGAGTACTATATCGGTGTTACGCGCACGGATGTTGAAAAACTTCTGAACTCTCGTCCTTGAACTGCGCTGGCTTATATAGTTCTCCGGGGCGGCAGACAGAGACAGAAATAAAATTGTTCTGTCTCCTTCTATGTCCTTGTACTTTTCTTCAATGGCAGTATAAAATAGTTTGTATTTTAAATTTGATTGCTTTATCATAATATGAAGAATATTAAAATGATTAAAATGCGATGTTTTTTTCTTTCTTGAAGTTACAGCCGTTTTTCGGAAGATAATTATCAATCAAGATTATTTACATACATTTGAATTATGGAACAAATACTTAACTTATCTTAACATATGCAAAATTATTTACAATCAATTTTCACCTAGATATCTACATCTCTAAACAACAATTTATTTAATTAAATACATTTTCATGTTCTTTTGATATACATAGGTATCGTAGAATTTTAAAACAATAGTTATGACTCTAAGATTATCATAAAGTTTGATCCTATACCTACCGATACAATTTACTTAGCAACATCAATTTATAATTTACATACTCGATCTACTTTAAATATAAAACAAATCTCAATTGTAACATATCGTCATAATATATTGTTGAAATCATTATATATTATTAGTGTACACCTCTGTCTATCAACAAGCAATTATTTACATATCAAACACTATTTTTTCTTATAATATCCAATTATTTACATACGTCCTTAATCAAATTTATAATTACAATTGTTTTTTTTAAATATGCAAAACTTTCTTTATACCTATCTCAATGCCAGATATTAAGTCCAAATTATATTTTTCAATATAGTGACAATATCCCATAAGTCGTGTGACTTGATAGATATTTATTAGATACAATGAATCAGTGATACAATTAATCATTGGATGAACACATCTATATAATTATAATAAAATTAATTCTTTCCGTACTAGTAAATATTAACTACCTACTATATTATTTACATTTTTACCTATTTTAAACATTTCTTTTACTCAATTATTTACTATATGCAATATTTACACAGGTTAGGTATATTTTAGGATCTCTCATACGACCCAATGTATTATCACATACATCATATCAAAAATCATACAAAATAAATTACAATTAAAATATTACTATACCTAGCGCGGACATTAGTCATTATTATTAAACAGGTGTAAAAACAAAACACTTTGTTAAACAAAAGGGAATATCATAAAGCCATTAAGATTTTTGTAGAAAAAGTTACAACAAAATAAAATTACCCAGCGGCTAAGTGAGTAGTCACCAGAACTCTCATTGTTATATGGGATAGTTATAATCCTGCCATTGTTTATTTAACTTTCACTAATACATACAATAGTATCTAAGTGCAGGTAGATATATAGGTACATAAAAATAGATGCATCAATATTTGGATTTTTCTAGACTTTCTTGCGAACTCTATTATTTGAAATAAAATAATATTCCCGTATCAACAAAACAATATTATATTCATCATAATGTTTTCCGTCATAATTAATTAGCAATGCATATCAACTTTAATTTTGCTTTTAACTCAAATATTCTTTGTTTTATACTGACAATCTCAAGTAAAATCTGTAGAAAGAACTATAAGTTTTTGTTGATTAACTAAATCGCTATATTTTGGCTTAAATATTTATATTTTTTCGAATCTTGCTATCGCAATCTAATACAACATTCTATTTATAATTTGTATTAAACCAAAAATTCATGGATGTTAAGTAAGTAAAGTCATCGCAATTCGAGGTTCATTGCCAAATTCGTAAGTCTGAGTAATTAATTAAAAGGATTACATATTTACAGCATCACGGAAAAACGGCATTTGACAAAGCATTTATCCCGATAATTAAATCCATATGTTATCACGATAATGATGACATAAAATATTAGATGAGACGGAATTAACCAATGAACATACACATTAATTTCCTAGAATTCCTTCTTTATCCACGTGTATTTCCTTGTTTTATTGCCAAGTAAATAAAGTTACATGAATAATTATCTTAATTATCAACGCCTTACGTGGATATGTCAATATTAAGCAAGAATGTTTTAAGTATTGACAAAGTATCTGAAATCAAATATATATTACAAAGTATTAAAAGTCACATATGTTTTTAATAATATTATTAATTATTTGGCTTGTTGAAATTGCCAATGTGATGGGAAATAAATTTGTCATTTTATTACAAAGTTGAAATTACGTAGGTGTTCCATTACCTTTGTCCATTACAGATAGTAGCACGTTTTACTCCATATTCCAGATTTTCAATATTAATGTTTTTGTAGGTATATGTAGGTACCATTTTATGTACATAAATATTCATAAAAGTTTATTAATAGTTTCTAAGGTCGTTTTGTTTACATGTTTTTTTTCAATTATGTTTAATAATATAGGTAAAAACTATATCTAATATTATAAATACAATAAGTGTATATTTTTTCGCTTGGTTAAAAAAATCTTATTTTTCTATTAGAAAACTTATAAGTGAGCAAATGATTCTAAGCGTGTGATTCTGAAACCACTCCCTCCCTATACACGAGATATCTCTAATAGGGAGGTAGTTGTAATATTATTGTGATTGTTTTTCATTGTTTATTGAAAATAATATTGTATTGTGTACCTACTTTTGAAATAAATATATTTATTATTATTATTATTATTATTTAAATTCAAGATCACTCATGACGTCAATATAAAAATAGCAATTTGTCAACTGAAACAAATCAAGGTGATTTAAGAAAATAAATCAATCTTATTTAATATATTCTTTTGTGTTTCAGAGTCAAGCTATGAGAATAGTTCGAACTGTTGGACAAGCGTTTGAAGTTTGTCACAAACTGTCACCAGACCCACCAGCGGAAGCCGCATCCAGTTCCACAGCGTGTGATATCAGCCAAGAGGCAGCTTTATCCATATCAGACAAAGTTAGCGAGATCAGCGACAAGCAGAAGAAAGGTTAGTCACTGCTGCGGAAAAATATTTACCATCATGTCCTTTCATTAAGTCCGTCTTCAAAGATGTTTCAAATGTACTTGAAAATACCTGAATATGGTTTTTTGAGATTAATTTCAAATTTTCATATCTCCATATTCCATATTTCTCGAATAGTGTTCATAGACCTGTATGATAACATAATAAAAAAAAAACTCAATGACCGCTTAATTTCATAAATAAGTCTTAAGTATATACCCTTATAAATATAAATCTATGTAGCTGTTATTTACTTTTACTTGCGAATTTTGTTACGATCATTGCCTAAGCGAATAAATTAATTTTGATTTATCAATGTTTGCTTTTGAGGTTTTTATTACATATTTGTATTTGAATGTTAGGTTAAGTATTTTTCATATTTAAATTAAACAATGTACGATGGTTTTACCTTTTTTATGCAAGCGACACAGAATTTCGAAATATATTAAATAATACTACTAATCTAATATGCTAAGACATTTTTCATCCAGTTAAAAAATACCTCATATGCGCATACTTTCTCAATAACAAGAGATCAATAGAAACAAATAACTCGGTTCACCTGGATTATCAAAAAACTCGGTCGGCTTCAAAACTCCTGTTAAGTGTGTAGGTATCTAAAAGAAATTTAATTTGGAGAACAAAATCTGTTTTATTTATCAAAGGTCGTCTCAAGAAATAGACAAAAACTTTATTCAAAAGATTTTTCATTGTAATTTTAGGTTTTCAATGTAACTTCTGTCTTCTCATCTTATTAATAATGTTGTATAAGAACATAGCTTACATTTACTAATTTTGAACTAAACTCTTCTGTACAAAACAAAATAACCCAATTTAGGTTAACTTATATTACTTTTTTGATTTAAAGTACACATTATAAAAGCTTTTTATTGGTTATAAGTGGTGATATTTATAAAAAACTGACCTTTTCTATTGAATATAAGTTTCCTGTAAACTTATGGTTTTGGAAGTGAAAGCTGTGTTGATAGATTTAAAAAGCATGTCAATAATACTATTATGTTTTCTTTACATTTTTACTTGTGTATTTTTAGTTCAAGAATCAAAAGATTTATAGACTAAGGTGAGTTGGGCGCGTGGAAAAAGCGAATGAGGATGATATGGAATGACACAAAACATAATAGGTATATGGTTGAGAGGAATGATGTTCGAAGACGCGGTCGTTCGTGTATCAAGGCCATAATAAAAATTATGGTCCTACAGGATGGACATGTATTGAGCACATTTAGCAGGAGAGCATGTGTGTGGCATTGTATGACGGTGGTGGAAGAGCGTATCTAGGACAGGAGTATGTGGCTCTCGATCCTTTTTGCCTACTTCGCTAGAGAAGCAGCGTGATGTTGTTGATGATAATGTTAATTTTTATCATATTATTTGTGCAATCATTTTATTTAATAATGAATGTTCTTTTAAAAATCCATGTTATATAAGTATTATATTTTGCCATTCAAATTTTAATCCTAGGCCATTTACTACACATCTCTGATACAATATAATTATACCTGTTGATATCCAAATACAACAGTAAAATATTTTCCTCTTCAAATATTGAAATTCTTATATTATTCTGGAATACAAGTGTTTGCACTTTTACAGAATTATAGTATTCTTTAGGTATTATAAATCACATACAATTAATTTTATTGAAATTCTTATATTATTCTCAAATAAACATTGACTGAGTTATTATATTTTTACTTATTATAAATAACCTGTGATTAGTTTTAACGTTAATGGACCATATCTAATGTATTGATCATAAAAATAAAATAGCGCTTTTCTAGGTGCCTATATAACTTAAACGATGAAAGATTTTTAGCATAGGGTGAATTATTATAGGTATAAAGAATGATTATTGCTATACGTATAAATGTGATTGAAGCAAAGGAAGGCATCATTCGTTTTTTGAAATAATAAGCTGTTTTCTTTATTACAATAACTATACCTATAGTAACATAATTCTGAAATACAATGTAAATTTTAAAAGTTGCTTCGATATTCAAAAAATATATTTTTTACAAGACATAAATTAAAATACATACGTAGATACTGCAGGATGTTGACGTGTATTATCAAAAGTTTTTAAAAAGGTATTGTATGAGAACTTTTCACCTTTTCCCGGCTGCTAACCATTTATCTCAAAGACTTGAGTTGGGTTTCTAGAATGTGTTTGAATCTCTTTTTAGAAATCTGTCTTCTACGAAAAGAGATTTCTTTCCTTATGATTAAAATAGCACCGTTTTTTGATATTATTCTTTTCCTTTCATTTTAAATAATGTTTTTTTCCTTTTGCGCGAGAAGAGTCCGTGACAATTGCTACGATCTAAAATAAATCACTAATATTTTACGTTAGACAATTCGCATTAACCTATTATCATTTTTACATTTATTCGTAGGCGAAAATGAAATGTTTACCCGCGTCTTCCAAATCGGTTTCAAATATCAACCTTCAGAACTTACCTACAATGGAACGATTCCAACTATTGAAATGTGAAACTAAATTAAATAATTATTCAACAAATAATTAAATAAGACGGAATATACTGTGTTTACTTACTAAAAATATATTCATGCATGACGATGATAGACTAATTTATCCGTTATATATCATATATTCTTAGTCAATATTTACGGTCTTATTTCATTACCTGATAAATGTATATGATTTTTAAATAACAATAAATTCAATTGAACTTTTCTGGTTTACAGATTAAATATTTTATGCCTTTTGACTTGTTTTTTTCAAGAGAGAATACCAAGCGTGTATTAAAACATACATAGAATATTATTATTTGAACAGGGAAATTAAAAAATATTATTTATGAGTAATTGTAATAATCAGCATTAAAAGTAGATCAGGAACGAGTTTTGTACTATCAAGATAGAGCTACTCAAGAAAGGAGGCTACTCAGAGTTCACAGCACATAACATGGGGTTCTGCATATGGCAGAAGATCGCAAATTACGGCAATAGATGATGGACCGAATTAGACACGATTTCATAATTGAAAGATTGATAAAGGGAAATTTTTAAAAACTGTTTATATAATTCTACAGTTAATCTTTATTTTGATCTAACAATAATTAAAGATTGTGTTCGTCAGTGGAAACAGAATATTTTGTGTTACATGTGCGATATTGCTTTACTCATTTTAAAAAATATGTAACATTTTAATTATTGTGGTAAGGTGTCAAAGACGAGACTCCCTTAAACCAATTTATTAGATTTCACAAACAAGATTGCTCTTTCGTCGTGGCGTAAAAGCGTAAACTTCTAACTCTTTGCGAAACTTTATTATGAGTAACGAATTGAGTTACACAAAGTTATTTTATGTTTTAAAAAACTTTTTTGTACTTATGGCCTCCATAATACTTTGAGAGAATAAAATTAATTATAAACATAAATTAAAAACTAAATATGGCGTACTACTTTCTCTCTGCATTATTTTTCATAAATTTAATCTTAAAAATATATTTTGGAATTATTATTGCTATATTAGACTATACCATCACGTCGCATCCTATGTGTGGTAGTCAGAGAGATATATTCTTGTATACTCCTATAGTTTATTATAGATTCGAAGGATTCTCATACACGTACGTCAATTTCTCTTTCTCAACATACGTCTATTTTTGATTTTTTTTTCCACGTGATAAAGCCACGTTCGCGCATTTTCACATCCCTCTTTCAGATAATTGTATTTTCTTTGTCATACTTTCCTCGTCCATTCGTTACACATGTCCAGACCATTGGAACTTATTTACACGCATTCTATCCACAACATTCATTTTGCATCCGATCATTTTTCTAATAACTTCATTCTATCACGCAGCGTTTCACCAACCATTTTTCTCAGCGATCGCATCTGTACTGCATATTTTCCACTTTTGTTCTTCTTCAACCACGTTCATGTTTCATTTGCATACGCGAGTGACGGTAACAGAATTATATTATACACATTACCATTGCTGACCATGGAAGTGCGCCGTTCGCTTTACCTCCAGCCTCCAGCCTCCTTCCTTCATTGAATGTCTTTTAGAAACAAATCATCCATCTTTTAGAAACATATACCTATTCAAAATAAACATACTCGCTTATTTTCTTCAAACATACATCGCCATTCTTTCTTTCTTTTTACCTCTTTTACTCAAAATAGTTTCATGTACATCCCATATCTTACACTTAGTTGACATTCGCACCCATCATACTGTCTCACTATTGTTGTATTAGCAATTTATTTTATTCGCTACACATTTAAACGGAAAATTTACGAGTATTTTTAATTAATGTTTTGTTACAATTAAGTAAACTCACTCATACACATACAAAAAACTATTTTTGTAACTAACATTCTAAATGTAAACAATTTAAATATATGTACTCGGATATTAAGAATAACAACAATTATAACCTCAGACGAAAACAAAAATAGCTAAAGGAGGTTGTTTGAGTTGTTGTTTTGTATGTTGCAAGTCGTTCAGTAGAAAAGTTATTTGCGTTCAGAAACATTCTAAATGTAGTACAGCACTAAAACAATAGTACGAGTGAATTGTAATAATAAGGGATCATAAAAAGAATACTTAAATTTGTATATTTGGAACAAAGAACAATGTTAAAGCGTTTTGCACCTGTTATCGTTACAATGTTTCTCAATCAATACAAAAGAGTTTTGTTGGTGGAAATATAATAATAACAACTAGACAACTTATTTAAGATGCGCCGTTTTATGTAAAAACCATCGCAAGTGTCCATTCAAGAATCATAACACCTCCTGAACAATAGGGTTTTTAACCTCGCCTTGAACACCTCCATACTCTCCAAAGTTCGCAAATCATAGGGAATTTTGTTCTACAACAATGGACCAGCCGCACAGAAGGCACGTTTAACATACATAGTTGGCCAGACCCCCCCTATGCGGCACCACAAGTCTATTGACAGAGTCTGTGTTAGCAGACCTATCTCTTCTTTGATGAGCTCTGCAATGAATCTCATATTTTTCCTTGGTGTTTATTAATAATAAATTGGATGGTGATAAATCATTTACAATATATATTATTATCAATATCACAAACACAAGGTTTGTAATATAAAATTTAATTAGGTAAATTAAAACGTTTCGTTCTACTACAAATTAAACAAACACGAGAAAAACGTCTTTCGATAAGAATCTAATTAAAAATAATAATTATGCATGACATTATTGATGGATATATTTTACGAGATATTTAATTATTAAGAGATTTTTATTGGATATTCATCGATAAGACAAGTGTCGGTCACACCAAATAATCTATTTTCTAAGAGATTGAGAATTACTGAAGCTTAGAGTATTATCTATGAAAGATAATCTATTTCCCAGTAATTTTCAACACAAGCATAAAGCGAGACCCATAAAAAGGGTAATAAATAGCCAAGAGACGGCTTGACTCAATAATTCTGAATAAATTTGCGTGACTATCAACATTTGAATACGAAACTGTGGCCATCCCCTTGTCTAGATGATAAATAGCTATCGTTTATTTTGTTGTTTTTTTCTTTTTTCATGTGTCTTTATATTAAATTTTATATTGTAGGTATAGTGCTTAGGTACCTAAGTATTAAAGAATAATATTGTATATTGATATGAAAACGATATACATATTAATCAAATAAATCTTGTAAATTGCCAATAACATTAATTGAAAGAATTATTATATGTTAGTAATTTCTTGTTTTATAATCCTTTGATATACATTTTGAATAATACAATATAGCCGTATTCCAAATGGGTCAGTCAGAGAGGACTAACGCCATTTAGAGTCATACAGTTTCTCATTCACGCATGCTGATTTCTCTTACTCAACACGTGGTCGTCCTTAAGAATTTGATCGAAGCGATCAAGCCACGTAGTTTTGGACGTCTGCGGTTTCTCACAGCTTCACTTTCAGATAAGCATAATTATCCTCTTCGTCATTTTTTCATCATAAATATGCACCGCATGTCCAGTACGTATTCATTAACACGATTAATAAGAATCCTCTGTCTACTAAACTTGATGAGAGCATTTTTACTTCTACTTACAACTTTATATGGCTATACATTATGTATGTTTCTCATACCTACATTGTTTTTCTTAAATTGTACTCTCTAAAATTATACTTACCAAGTTTCAGTACAAAGAACAAAGTTAATTAAACTTCCATATTTAATATTTGAGTAAGATAGTAGTAGGTATAACAAAAATATTGACTTAACGTATTTGCTTTCTCATTATTTATTCTTCCTTGTAAAAACACTTGGTGTTATTCTACGCAAGAAACTTTACGTGTAGGTACCTATCATAATTTGAATAACTTGGAATATTTGTTATCTACTTTCTACTATTACTCCATCACAGTATATCTTACAAGTGGGAAAGCCAGCAGACCAGCCGCATGCTATAACATGCACACTGTCCTCACCGTGCCAACAAAAAACTAAGACTATTAGGTACACTCTGAAAGCAAAGCTCAAAATCGGCAATACGAGAAAATTTTACCACGTATTTCATCGGATTTTTTTTTATCTATCTATCTATACCCTCACGCCGTCTCCCAAGAGGGATAGGCAGAGAGAACGGAACGCCATATAGACCTATCCTTACAAACTTCTTTCCTCCACATTCATCCAGTTTCTCATACATGTTCGCCGATTTCTCTTACTCAACACGCGGCCGTCCTTTAGGATTTGATCCACATGCTGACGCCACGTAGTTCTTGGCCGTCCGCGCTTTCTCACACCTCCTCTTTCAGATAAATACATCCTCTTCGTCATTCTTTCATCTTGCATTCGCTCAACATGTCCAAACCATCGTAACTTTTTTACACGCATTCTATCCACAACACTCATCACGCATCCACTCAGTCTCCTGATATCCTCGGATATTTTTGCGGGTAGATAATATTACTATCTAGACTTTTAATTACCTATAGTCTATACCAAAAAAGCGAAATAAAATTATAAGACCCCTACGTACATTTACTCTATTTATTTGATTTTAGAACATCTTATACGTACCACCGTACAATTTTCAGTAATTTATTTTAATAAAGTATATACATAGGTATTCTTTCATACATATACGTGAGAAGATATATGAAAATATAACGACATGCTTAATTGAAATAAATGTTGAATCCGTACAACATATCCAATTGCATGTATCGTTCCAATCACTAATAATTTATTTGATGACGTGGTAATACATAGGTATAATACGTAAATATTATAGAAGTATAGACTCGCATACTATAATTAATCACTGATTGTTTTCCTTTCATAATTTTCAGTGAGTTAATGTACAATCACAATATGCAATATGCATCCACCTGTTTTGTAAGTATCATTAAACTGAGCTGTACTCGTATTTACATTTTCGCAACATTAACGCCAATATTATGAACTAGGACATTCACCGCCTCTGCAGAGCTAACATAATATTACTACAATACATATATTTGCTGCGTAAGTTTTGTATCGATATTATGTGAGAAGTTAGTTATATTATTTCGTTTGACATTTTCTTAGTAAAGTGTTGAATTTAAAACCCAATACAATAATTTATCACGACGCAGACATTTATATTAGCTCTTGTAGGTTTTTGAAAGATGTTCTCTCCATGTTGTCACGTATTTGCTTTCGTTTTATTTTAGATTTGAAACTCATATACCTGTCACATCCTCTATTTAAATTTTAATATTATTATTTTATTTAAACCTTTCAGAGCTGTAAAATATAAAGTTTATCAAACAAAATTAATACATTTGATGATTTATTATGTACTATCAAACGTTATTGTACATTATCATGCACTTATTTTCATTAGTATTGATCAATCGTTAGCATTTTATTGTGAAATATATATTTTTCAAAAATAATGTTTGTAATTTGAAGAGTCAAGTAAGGAATATACATAGCAAGACGCTCGGTGGAGTAAGGTTCTTGCCAGTGAATCATGAGTTCTGGGCTCGATTTTTGGCTAGAGCAACATGAAAAATGTGTTAAGTGAATTGTTTTATTATGGCCCGCCCGTGAGGACGGTTTTGATTTAAATGTGCAGATAAATATATCCGGGTGCGAAGTAGATTTCTCTCCAATGTTTTTACTATGTGTATTGTCGCGTTAGTGTAATAAAGGATTAGCTTTATCTTTGTGATTTTTCTTCTTGTGTATATTATGTAATAGCCAGTTAATTTAATTGTAGTAACAGTAATAAAAATCAAAAACCTTTGGCAATAATAATCGTTGCAGATATCTACTTTCGAAGAAATTCTATCAGAATGTGATTGAAATACATTTTACTGTATCGACGATTAATAATGCAATAGCTATGAAATAATTCGAAATGCAATACTGAAAATCCATTGGTTTGTAATTTCCATTAATTAAATGTGTAATTCAATATTCACGTATAATTTATTATCTAGATACATACTTCAGTACAATGTTACACTATAGGTAACAAATAATTCACATAGTTTCAAAATAAATCTCATAGGATGTATGTTTAACATAATATTATATTCAGTTAATAATTATTGGTTATATATATAATAAGTTACAATCCATTGGATTGGTCAACAACGAGTTTGGATTTTCTTCTCCATTCCTCCCTATTCTCAGCCAGTCTTTTCAGCTCTACGTATGAGCCACAGTTCATGTCCCTCTTCAGTTGGTTAATATACGCATCTCTTGGTCGGCCTCTGCCATTTGTGCCCTCGGTCTTACCCTCCGCGATGGCGATGAGTAGTCCTGGGTGCTTGATGTTGTGGCCAATCCAGTTAGCTTGTTGTTGGCTGATTCTCTTAAGCAGTTGCATTTTTCGCCTACCCTGGTTAACACTTCTTCGTTTTCGACGTGTTCCGACCAATGGATTTTCAGCATGCGTCTGTAGCACCACATCTCAAAAGCCGCCAACCGTCCGCTTTCACTCTTGCTGATGGTCCATGTCTCACAACCATAAAGCAGAATGCTCCATACAAAGGCTATAGTTATGTTCTTCCTTACGCTTAAATCAATTATTGGTTATTTTTTATTATTACTTATGTAACGTGTTGTAATAATTATCTCCATAGCGGGCAAAAAAAAAGAGTGCAATTGCACTAAATTTATTTAATTGTTTTTAGTAGTACCTCGTAAGTAGAAACAATCAAAATTCCTACATAGATGTGGGTAGATATGTTTCGAACTAGAGGACGGTTTTAATGTTTCTTATTTATGTAGTTAATCTGTTGAATGTTCCATTTGCAGGAGATTCCATGATAGCATAAATGGACTAGGTAGGTCATCATCATCATCATCGCCCTCAACGCTCCTCTCGGGAGCACAGGGCAGAAACCAGCCTCCTCCATTCAGAGCGTCTCTGTGCCAATTGCGTCACCTCTTTCCACGACATTCCTTGCGCTCTGATATTAGGTACGGGTAGGTACGGAACAAATAAATACTAGTAAACGATGTTTGAGTAAAATGATTTTGTAATCATTCAATGAAAGTTCATAAAATCTTCTTCTTTTTCTTCTGCTTGTAGTAAATCCATCTTTAAAGTGACCTTCCTGGCAATCTTCGGCCTAGATCATGAAATCTTTTAATTA
Source organism: Athripsodes cinereus (assembly GCA_947579605.1). Lineage (NCBI taxonomy): Eukaryota > Metazoa > Arthropoda > Insecta > Trichoptera > Leptoceridae > Athripsodes > Athripsodes cinereus. Next base: position 17,933,965 of record OX388329.1, read on the forward strand.
AATATATCAATATCTCTTAATCGTGTCGGCAGGAAATGTGCTGAAAGCGCTTAAAAACCCGATAATACGTAAATCCGAGCTGACCCAACGGACGAAAATGGCCATATTTAAGACAATATACCGCCCTATCCTCACATATGGACACCAGATTTGGATGCTCACGGAGAGCGTGAGATCAAGGTTACAGGCAGCGGAAATGCGGTTCCTCAGGGGAGTGGCTGGTGTGTCATTGAGAGACCGTATAAGGAATACGTATGTTCGTGAGGCTCTCAATGTGGAACCGGTACTCCTGCATATATAGAGGTCGCAGTTGCGATGGCTGGGGCACGTTCTCCGCATGCCAGAGGACAGACTACCACTTAGATCTTTGGAGGCTGTGGGAGAGGGCAGAAGACCGGTAGGCCGTCCTAGAAGAAGCTGGCAAGGGCAGGTGTCAAACTTGTGTGTTGAAAGGCTTGGTTTGGAGTGGCCAGAGGTCCTGGAAGCAGCAGTGGACAGGGATCTCTGGAGGAAGTACCTAGGCGCAATGGGCCCCCGACCCAACTAGGACAAGGGGAAGAAGATGTATGTATGTAATATCTCTTAATATTCGTAAGGATTGAAAATAATCCGATGATTAAGAGTTCTTTAAAATAGCCTTTTCATTTGAATAAATTCATTGTTTTCGTAAAACAAATAATTGGTTGGTGTATAAGGTGTATAAGGTTGTATTTGGGTTTATAACAAAAACCCAGATATATCTTTAAAAAAAAAAAAAATATTTAGCACTAGGTTGTCTAATGGCTCTAGGCTGCAATATTTGCTCTAGGTATCTACCATAAGATCACGGATGTATGTATATGCAAAATTTCAGTAGGCCTAGTCAAAACACATTTAAGCGTTACGTTTTCGTTCAAACGTGGACGACGTTGCGTGTACGCTTCAATTTTCGTAGCTAAAATACATGGACCTAAATAGAGTAATGGACAGACACTTTGGTAAACATTTTGTAGCTGCGCGGGGAGGGGAATGACGACCATTTTGTAAGAAATAAATTTTGTTCGGTGCGTCGCATTTGGGCTGCGTTCAGACAGTCACCGAGTGATCAGTCGACGACGCATATTTTGAAAGTACCTATACAATGCCAGTACGCATTCATAGTGTTCATGTACTGTAATGTTACTATGTTTTCAAAATGTGTAACAAAATAAGAATTATAGTCTCAGAAAATATACTCGATTTCTGCGTAATTGTCATTTATAATTTCTGACGCTGATTCAGTGAATTGGTTTGGATAAATTTAGGATATAAACTTGTAACAAGTATTTGGGAAGTATACAAGCTCAGAAAGTTAGATAATGGAATAATTTAAAAAAAAAGTATAAAGCAATTAGTTATAAACTAATCAAGTAGTTATTACTTTAACTGTTAATTTTAAAGACACCTATTAAAATAATTTATTCCTTCGTTAGAGACAAAAATATTTTTATCATTTAAAAGAAACACAAAAGTACTTGAATGCTACTATAAAAAGGCGCCAGTCAAATAATAATAAAAATATTAATTATTTAAATATATTCATAATTTACGTCTTTTACACGTCGGCGAATTTAAGAAATTATAACAAAAAGTAAATCCAAAAAAAAAAAATTTTTAAAAGTTATAAAAGCAATAAAAAAAATAATAAAAAGACGTAAAAAATAATGGCGCCATTACGATAACATTGGGTCATAAAACGCTCTAAGTTATTCACGATTATCCGGATTACATTCACCACTCACTGCAACTTCATGGTCGTTCAGGTCAAACGACGCCGAGTGACATTTATGCTCCCATGAACTAACCCTTGTATTTGTATGTTTAGTTGTTTTAAAAATGTTTCAAGTTTTTGCACATCAGTTGAATTTTTCATATCGGTTTTTGTTTTTATATCTAGAAGAATAGGAATCATCTTATGATTAACATGGTGATGTGCGCTATAAATGGTTGTGGTTATAAATCCAATCCAACTTTCGCAGGAAACAGGATTGTCATATTTTCGGTAAGTTGTTTTGTATTGTAGTTTTTATCTTAATATATTGCGATTTTAAAGTCGTTTATATTATAATTCATATACTTATAAATGATCATAATAATGTTATAAACGTTCTATATAATTATCTGTCCTTATTCTCCTATATCTACACATGTAACTTGTTTTCCATTCTGTCATCTGACAATACAAAGAACCTACAATCTAGTATTGTTCAGAATCTGAATATTCGTTCTTTTGTATTCGTTCTTCAACTTAACTCGAAGAACTAAATCCTCAATGCCAAATCTGTTCGGTCTTTTTCGTTCTTTTGGGAAAAATTACATTAAAGTACTATATTTTCAAAGAAACTAAGGTTTAACATCGCGTGGCAAATAAACACGAACGAGATTTAAATCTTCGTGTGTGTTTTTTTTTGGAAAAAAAAACCTTAAGATACTCTATTTTCAAAGATACTAAGGTTTCATATTGCGTGTCAAACGTTGAGAACGAGATTCTTGGATTTAAATCTACGTGTTATTATTTTGGAAAAAACGCCATTGGAGTATTCTATTTTCAAAGGAATTAAGGTTTTATATCGCGTGTCAAATGTAACAAACATGATTCAAAGATTTAAATCTTTGTGAAGTTGTTTTGGTAAAAATACCATTAGAATACTCTATTTTCAAAGAGACTAAGGTTTAAAATCGCGTGACATATATCACAAACGAGATTTAAGGATTTAAATCTTCGTGTCGTCTTTTGGGAAAAAGGCCTTTAAAATACTTTATTTTCAAAGAGACTAAGGTGAAAATCGCGTGACAAATTCCACGAACGAGAACGAATGTTAAGAACGAATTGTTTTGAAGAACGATGTCTCAAGTACCGATTCCTGAGAAAGAACTGGATTTACCAATACATCTGATGTTTGGTTTGTTTACCCGTTAGAATGAAATGTTTCATGCATACAAATCTGATCAGGTTAATGATATTATCGCATGTTTATAAACAAAATCATTTTTTGTAGTTTTCCAAAGGATCCAGAAAGGAGAAACTGGACATTATCCAATATTTGACGCCAAGTAAACGTAGTGTTTTGTGTTCAAAAACATCTCGTTTTTCTGCGAGGTTGGAGAAAAACGTCATTCTTACGAAATATCCTGAGTTTCCCGCTCATTTGCAAGTTCGTGTGTTTTATATTATTCATTAGATATATCCTTCAATTGTCATTCATTCTCTCCATATTGTGTGTATATGAAAACAAAGTTTAAAAATAAATAATGATTTTGAAATGAAATACTCAATTTTATTTACTCATCCTATTCCCTATTTCATCAAGTATATGAAAACATTAAGTTATGTGGCATTGTAATTATTTTAAGAAGTAAATATAATGTTTCTGATACTGTGAATAATTTCCATACATTGCCCATACAAATGTTAAATAAAGTATTTCCTACAAAATGGCCACCGTCGATTTCCCTTCCTCACTTTTTGGCTTCGCTGTCATTCATACAAATTACTATGAACGTTCCATCCCCTACCTACATACATCCATGCTAAAATACACAAGTAGCTACGAAAATTGACGCGTTCTCGCAACGTCATCCACGTTTGAACGAAAACGAAATGAAAACGTAACGCTAAAATGTGTTTTGACTAGGCCCACTGGACAAAACCACTAACGCATAAAATGTTTGTTACGGACGTCAGAATTATATCTTGGGAAATTTCTAATATCGTTGTTATGATTTTTCAGCATAATTTGGTTGTCTTTTTTTCGTCGTTCCAAATTGTATCGAGCTTTATTTATCTCTGCTATAAAATAACAAATCCAACAAGCTAATTTATTATAAGAGGATTGTTTGTGTTTCATAATTTGAATGTGACGATATTAAACGTATTGAATAATAGAAATAAACAAAAGTAATATATAAATTACAATTTATTTATTAATAAAAGATGAATACGGTTAAGCAAGAAGAAATTGCTTACTTTTATCTAAATGAGAAAAATATATGTAAGTTAACTTAAATATACTTTTGCGAATCGAAGAATCATTAGTATTTTGTGGACCGTAGTTCGTATAAATATTTTTAGGTCTACCATAGAAGTAGTCACTATCGTTTCGTACAGATTTGACAGCCATAACTTATAGATCTCGACCTTAGGTTATTTCTGTTCCTGACCAACAACACTACTGGTCAAAACACAATATTATATTTTCAGAGATGTGCATTAAATAACATTTGTAGGTAACGATATTGTGACAAAAACAAAACACGAGGACCGTCCGTCTAAATATACGAGAATGAATATATGTACATACTCATGCTTACACCTAGTATTACTATGTACCTATTAATAAAAGAGAACGGTTCAGACAAAATACTATAAAATATTGTTTGTTTTTATTACGTGCCATTTACATGTAATGAATTTATAACATAAACGAAATTTTGCAGTATTGCGAAGTGCATACTTTTCTTGACTCGACTTAATCAACTTCTCTTATTCCGCAGCCTTCCAATATACCTACTTTTGTACGCTCAATATAATGTACTTAGCTACATAAATATTTGTTGGCTTAGTGCATCTTTCTCAAAGAGGTTTTGTACACCATATGAATACCTATTGCTCAACGATTTGTTCAATTTAATTTCATATTTCTTGACTATAATCATCATCAGCGCCCTTAACGCTCCTCTCCGGAACACAGATCAGGAACCAGTCTCCTCCATTCAGAGCGACTCTGCGACAATTGCGTCACCTCTCCTCTCCCCACGACATTCCCTGCGCTCTGATGTCGTTGTTTTTGAAACGGTGGATTGTGAAAAAGGAACCTCCCGGCCGAAGAAATCCTTGCGGACGAAAGAAAGTGGCTATATACGGCATAATAAATGTACCAGTTGTATGATTTTTCATTCATATTGATATAAAAAAAATGTTATGTTTTTACGGTTACGACGTAAATTTGTATCTGATTTATTCTCGATTGCGACGTATATTTAGAATTTGTATCTGATTTATTCTCATATACTTCACACGATAATGAAAAAAAAATCAATAAAATTCAAGGTTTCAAGGTAAATAGCGTCTTGGAATAAATAAGAATTATTATGAAACAGTCCTACAGACGTTATTTCTTTTTTATCTCGACCGGAAACCTGTCTGGACAAAATATGTAACATTAACGTGTTGAATAATTACACAAGGAAATATCAAATATATCATAATTAAATCTAAATTATATTAAGATGTTCATAATGTGTGCAGATGCAAGACTTGAATAATAAATTGCGTGTTGATGCACACATGTGAAACAAAACTGAGATTGTTTCAGAGAGAGATTTTGATTTGTTTACTTCCTTAAGTAAAGTTATTTGCTTCCGTGCAGTTACCTCAATGTGCCTACATATGCATGTAGTTAGGTATTATTAGTAGAATATTCAGCTGTCTGAAAATTGTCTTGAGTGTTCTGCCCACATTAATTACTTTTATGATACGAACTTATATTTTATGACTTATAAATTGTGTTTTAACTCAAACTTTCTCTTGATTCGTGTAAACTTTACAGTAAATTAATAAACATTACGTATTAAAAGAACTGAAGAATATCATAATATTGTTTTTTACTAAGCCTTTATCATTGTCACCCTAAATTTAAACAACCCGTGTATAGCAATTTTCATGATTAATTTCTTTTATTATTATACTAACTTCTCTCATCTCAGTACCGCTTTCGGTACATAATGTTTCTAAGTGAGAAAAGAAATATAATTTTTTTAATTAATGAAATAGGAAATTTTTCGAATTTAGTTCACGGGATAGTATTACAGCATTTTATAAATAATAATAAATACGGATTGATACAGTAATATTGATTACTAATACCGGATATGCAGATTATGAAAATGAATGAATAAAATACAACAGTACGTATAAATTTATTGTTTCCATGCACATGTAGCAGAATTCAATAATTAGGTTAATTAAAAGAAGTATTTTTTTTGTATTATAGATTATAAATCTTCTAACAGTTGATGTCATTCGACTTTTAACTATCAAAGTTATCTTTGATGAAGACCTTATAAGTCAAATGACGTCTCATTCACGGTTTATAATCTCTATTAGCAATAAATATTTGTTTCAATTAACCTAATTTACTTATTGCATCTACAGCTCTAAGTATAGATACCTATCTCATGTCAAATTTCCCCTAAAAATGTGTAACGTAAGAGTAAAAATACTCCTCCACTATCTTCATATTGATATAATTTATCTACACCTTTACCTGAAGAAATGCATAATAAAATAATGAAACTGGCACACTTTACAATAGTCAAATATACTTTTTTTGTTACATATTGTATAATTTTAATATACCTTATATAATTAAATATACTAGTACCAAATAATTTTAAATACCAAAATATTATTTCATTCAATTCACAATCAGTCTTCCATACCACCCGAAAAAAACTGGTTCCAAACATAAAAATTGAAAAACTATAAAATTACGTGCAGTCAACTATTCGATCATCATGTCGGGCGTGGTTGTCCACCTTGTAAGTGAATTCGATGCGATATCTATCAAACAAACCTAGATAGGTACATGCAACTTTTTACACACGTCAAATTATTTTCTTTCACTATACACATTGTTTATTACGAGGCTTATTTTTTGTCTTGTTAAGTCAAGTCAGGAATCGATTGGCACTCTCTGGGCTTAGCGATATTTATTATTTTTGCACATAGTCACTATATAACAGTGTTAACAAAACAATACAAAATTCCAAATACCAGGACGATATGCAGTTTCGAGATCATTACACTGAAGTTATTTCTTCCAACTAACCACTGCACATTGACATATACGTAGTTAAAAATAACATACCCAAATAAACATACCAAAAGACAAAGTAACAAAATTGAAAATAATATTTGACACACGTCCAAAACGTATAGTAGGAATTGTGGATTAGAAATGGGGGAAGGCTAGGGAGCGGAAACGAGAGTAGAGAACATTTTTTTCCTTAATTGAAAATGAAAAATAATAAACGATTGTGAATCTTTATTCCAAGAAGATTTTACTCGAAGTTGATTACATACAATATTCCCGATAGTAAGGCAATATAAATATACTCGACTTTTTCACAATACTCCGAAGATCAAAGAGTACCTATTGAATAGACCAGCTCTCGTTCGATCACTCGAGTTAAGCGACATGGGGGCGGTCAGTTCATGGATGGGTGACCATTATATGTCTTAGTATGAAATTAAATTTTATACATTTTTTTATTGTTTTATTGTTCTTGCTTCTGTTTGCCATCACATTATATCCCACTAGTGGGGTAGCCAGCATACCAGCCGTACGCAATAAACATGCAAACCGTTCTCTCTTTGTTGTTGTAATAGCACTTTACAGTTAAAATTGAATTATTGCTTTCATATAATATACCAAATATTTATTCATAACTTATTTATACCTGTTAATTATTGAGGGTCCACTGTTCATAATAAATTATTATTTAGGTACGTAATATCATATATATTTAATGTTCTGTACGACAATTTAGTTTTAGATACTACGAAATGCTGCCAAAGAATCATTCACATTAATTATTCTTTTAATGTCATAATTTCAATTTCTCGAATTCATTTTGCATGTTTTGATTGGCGTTAGCTCCTAATTAATTTATGCGCGAATTAATGTTTACGCTTTGTTTATTTATTTATTTATTTACACATTGGTTTGGCGAATGAAGTATCTATCATCTCGCGTATCAAAAAACATTTCAATATCTCAAGAAATGATCAAAGATTGTATATTAAATTAGTATTATTAAGAATAATCTGAAGATTCTAAGAAATATGAACTATTGAAGTTCATTTACTTTTGCAGTCTAGTCCCAGACAGTGAGAAAAAAACGCAATATGACGCGACTCCGAAAAGATTGACTTTATCAGTTTTTATTAAATCAGCGACGAATTTATTATATAATTTTACTTGATTTACTTTATATTTTTTTACTAAATGATGTACGTGAATAAAAATTTATTTTTTAAGAATATTTATGATGAATTTTAAATTGTTGAATTTCTGAAAATAATTTGATGAAGTTGTGTTGTGTTGACCGATCATGCCAATTTCTTTCTTTCACAGATTTGCTTCTACCAATTAAAAATTTCGATAAAGATGATGATCTTCAACCTTGTTTACTACTGGAGCCTGTACCTCCTAAAATACAACCACCGGTGAACAAACCACAACGACCAAATCATCTCGACGTGGACGTAACTCTAACATCAACAAGACCTAGCAATCAGTCGGTTTGTATATACTTTTGTTTTCCTTCTCTTTGTATTTACTTTAAGGAAACTGATTTTCTTTGTGGATGGCGATACCGACTTCGTAGATAAAGTTAAGTTTAATTAAACTTTCCCAATACAAATCTGTAAAACAATGAACAGTTTAAATTAAGTTTGATCTACCGAGGAGGAAATCTATTAATTAACCGTATTTGAACTTCACTACTGAAATGTTTTTATTTGTGTGCCGGCAGTAACTATATATTAACTGCAAATTTAAATCAGTGAGGCCAATGTTTAGTTTGTAGATCAAATAATATCTTATTCTAAATTCCACAAAGATTTGTACAAATAAACGTCATTAATTAATGTTATATTTAATTATACTTTATCAAGTGTCTTGTTTCATATGTGAGTTGACGTTGTAAAATGCATTTAAATTATTTTGATCTCAAATTGACACACAAAATTGACTTACCTATAGGTAAGCACTTATAAGAATGGAGATGAAAACAACTCTAAAAGTATTTTTCTTTGTAAATGTCTTTTTCTGATATTTTTATATATTATTTGTCTTATCGTGATGCGTTTATTAAATGATCTCTATAACGAAGATGCTACTGCATTATAATTGTTTTAAAATTAACTATGAGTAATAAGAAGAAACATACATACTTTAGTCATGGTTAATCAAATAACCTTTGCTTCAATGAAGAACGTTTACTGTAAATTTACATAACTTTAAATGTGTTTAATGATGTATATGTAATCTCAACTTTCATACATTTCCTGCTCTGCAAAAGATACGCTAGAATCAGAATCTTTTTAGTTGGCATAAAAATCAACGAATCAAATTGTCTTGCTTTGTTTTACCTAGTATATATATATATATATATCGATATTTTTGCTTGACGTCAATAATATTAACGACTTTATATGTATATATACACATAAATATATTAGAAAAAAAATCATTTTCACAGGAAGTGTTGTAATTGATGTGTCCATTGATTAAAGATCAAATTTATTTCACATCCGATACATTTCTCCTCTTCAAGATGATTCCAATGTCAACAACCATATGTTAAAAAAATCTTCAAGGCATTTACACGTCTACTTTCTATTAATTGTATTATTAAAGTTAAAATGGTATCTAGGCTGTTTTGTATTTATGTATAGAAATATACAACAACTTAAATATAAAACTTTTAATGGACTTGTCCTTACCACAGAAAGGACGGAAATGTAGAACAGAGAAAAGTAGCTATTAAAAATACTTACTTATTCGCAATGAACTGTAGCTTTTTACTCTTCTATATATTAATATGAACCTCCATTGTTCATTTTATTTTCATCTGTGTTTTTGCCAATGCAGATTATTTTAATTTCAATTTGATTGATTTGTTATTTCTAGGTTCAAAATCCTTCAAGGGAGGCTACGCCTGGTTACGTCGATAGATCTATAATGACTACACCGCAGGCTACTGAACACCGGGAGAAATTTTTGGAAGAAAGTCTAGAACAACAAAGGCAGCAAACAAGGGCAGCTACAGCACAACTTGCAATGCTAAATGATCAGCTGGTTGTCGAGAAAGCAGCTAGAGTAGAAGCTCAGGTAAATTTATGTTATTGTTAATGTCGTTAAGCTTAATAAATTGAGGAAATGTGTTAAGCCGTAGATATTAATAGCGATTCATATAAGAAACATAGTATTGACGATGTTAATTGAGACAATTTATGAACACGCTTACATAATAAAACTGAAAGGGTTTTGCTATTTCTAATCAATCGTGTCACCAGAGACATATGTCTTATGTTTTGTTTTCTTTCGATACTCACTTGTGTGTGGATAATTTTTTACCATCACTTTTCTTATAAATAACATTAGTCTAGAAAGTTCGCAACTAATGATTTCGCCCACACATTTAATAGATTTATCAAAATTAATAACGCAATATTTTACGTAACAGTCGATCACCCATTCCACTGTCAGCACATCTAATAGATTTATAATCCACTCCAGGGACGATTCATTTTGTACGCTCCCACTTCCACATTACATTATTTTCATTTAGTGGAAATATTAATATGTCAATCAGTTTACCCACTTATTTTTTGTTAGTATATTTTTATCATATTCTCAGTCAAAGTTTATTCTTTTAAAATTACTTGACTTTAGACACCTGTTTCTTTGAGCTTTTAATATTTTTGGCAAATAGATTTATTATCCTACGTAAATAATAATTTATTGATCGGCGACGTCTCGACGCCATTATTACTTTGAATTGTTTAGTTTAAATGTGGTTTCTTGAGTGATTATTAAAATACAAATGAAAGATGTACTAACAATTTTCTGACACTTTTAGTTTATAATGTTTGTTCCTATAATATTTAAGTAATAGTAGCAATCATTTATAAGAAGTGTAAAAGGTGGTCTTGTTTACCTTTTAATTTTAAATTGTTTTAATTTCTCTCAACATTTCATATGTTTTATATTTTGTATAAGAGAATACTTATTACGCGAAATTGTTGGACATTAAATAAATTAGAAAACTACAATATAAAATGACAATTAATATTAAATTTATTTTTATTGCTATTCATTGATACAGTAGTGCGTAAATGAGTGGGATGAATATTACTATGTAATAATATCATGAGCCAACGATTATATTATAACATATTTTTGTAAGAAACAATAGGACTCAACTGTGAGACTAACATAATGTATAAAATTAGTTTTAGTGACATCATTATTGTCTGCCAGGGTTTGTTCACAGCGAGAAATAATTCATTTAAAAAATATGTATATCTCGTACAAATATAATAATAGTATTACTAATTTTCTCAAAATGTCTTGTAATGTAATGTGAAGTAAAGAACCAGTTATTATGAAGTTTCATGAGTTCAATGTAAACTTAACTTTTACTTTATTTATATAACTGAATAAAGAACATCGCTCTTTTTGTGTTCCGTACATATGCTTTGGCTGATGATATGCAAATATATGGACATACAGAGGTCGTTGATGAAAAGCAGCTTGAGCAGGTTTTTTCTCAATGTCTTGATGGTGTTTTGAAATAGTTATCTATGAGTAAATTGTGCTTAAATCCAAATAAAACAAAGGTTTTATGTGGTTGGCATTCAGAAGGAGAAAGAATCTGATACCAGATAATGATATCACTATTATGGGCAGCTCCATAAGACCCGCAACAAACATCTGGGAACCATAATAGACTACTCGCTAACTTTTGACAAGCACATTAGTCCTCTCGTCACTACCTGTTTCAATGCGTCAAATTGGGATGATAAAAGGTGTCTCACATTAGACACTGCGAAGTTACTAATTGTGGCTTAGGTAATATCTAGACAAGACTATTGTAACAGTATTTTAGTTGGACTACCTGCTTGTCAGATCGATAGGCTGCATTCAGATTTGAAGTCAGCTACTTTTGGAATGCAAAAGTGTACACATATGACTTCATTGGCTACCAGTGGAGGCTAGAGCTCACTGCAAAGTGTGTATGTTAGTTTATAAGGCACTGCAGGAGGATACGTCAGATTGTATTGCTGAGTTGTGCGAGCTGAAAAATCTAGAAGTGAGGCAGCGTGCCTTGAGATTTGGTCAGAGTGTGTTTTAGGAGTTGGTAGATCCACAGAGGAAAAAATTGACAGTTTACGGGAATAGAGCTTCTTCTGTGGTAGGACCCAAACACTGAAATGGATTGCCTCTTGAGTCTTGAGCTTAAGCAGGTTACGGATTTTAAGACATTCAGAAAGGAACTAAAAACATTTTTATTTTATTAAATATTATTAAAAATTGTGTTCTATTGTATATTCTTGACGTAGATATATACATATTGTAATGTCCTTGAATTGATGAATTGTACAGTGTCCTTGGGGTGCTTTGGCACGTTAATAATAATATTTTCATTAATCAATAATCTACTTTCACTACATAATAATTATGTAGATATTAACGAGTTTATCTCTGTACCATTTATCTTAATCATCAAGATATATCAAACTAATCTTTTCATGATAATAAGGAAATAAGATACTTAGAATGGGTAAATGTTTTAATTATAATGTTCTAGAAATCTGTATGTAAAGTTTGTTAATAATCTGAAAAAGGTTAACTCCACAATTCTTTTGAATAAATGCGTCGTTTTGAGGAAATATCTCCGCAAAGGCCAATTTATGAATGACAATACCTACCAAACAATAGGGTCTTTTATTTTGCTTTGAATTCCTCATAAACATAATAAGTTGCTAATATTGTGGTAAAGTCTGTCTTTATAGTTTATATAAAACATTCACTAGAATAATATTATCAACAGATTAACGAAAACCATTAAATCTAGAGTAAAAACAATGCTAGAAAGTATATAAAATTATTTCTCCTTATTCCAGGCACGAACGCATCAATTACTTCTACATAACAAGGAGTTGATTGACCATATTAGTATGTTAGTTGCCCATCTTCAAGAACGTGAGCGAGGAGGTATCGGAACAAGTCTCCCGTACTCTTTGTCGGCACATCAGCTGACTACATTACCTCAGGTATGACAAATTATAATATTTTTCTTTATGATGCGTGTTACATTTGTGAATCCCGTGCTTTTTGTAAATAATATATGCTGTTACGACTTAGCTATTTGTGAAATATAATTTTAACCAGTAAATATATTGTATTTTCATGTTTCTCAAAATCTGAGAAACTATTTTATATAATGGGTAATTTGAACCCTGGATGTCTTAGTATTGCGAGTACGTTCATGAAAAAATAACTTTTTTGAGCTTGTTTATGAAATGAATATTAAGTAAGTATCATTTAATATTACAATACATCAGAATTCAGATGCCATGAATTATTTTATAAAGTTAGCTTTTATTTAGAGTAAATCAACATTATGCGGAGATATAATAGCCGTTATATAAATCGTGTATTAGGGCGTAAATGCTGTGAAAGTTCAAACCACGCCTTTTGGGCGTCACATTCTTCTAGCAACAAGTAGTAAATGGAACGTCGTAATAAAGAATTAATGTTCGGCGTGAAACTTGTGTACATTCCACCATTATTAACTTAACTATATCTAGATCTACGTAGATATAGTGAAAACACAAAGTTATCGATTTTCCAAATATTTCAATTCTGACCAATAACGAACCTTTTTATACTATTATAATATTATGACTACCTGATGTACAAGGCTTAGCTTCGAAACATCTATATTGAATTATATTATGTTAGTTTTAACTCAGTTCGCCTTCATGATTTATATCATACAATATGGATATTTAGAGTATACGTAATTCTTGTAAAATTACTTGCCTAAAGAGGAGCATAGCTTGTAATGAACAAAATATATGTATTCAAGCACATTCCATAATCATGAATATAACTTAATGTACCTATATGATGTTTATATTTGAAATAATTTGCTGAAAACAAGTTTAATGTGGTCGCTTAAATTAAAATACAAATATAGTGTAATGTATTGCTTCATATATTTTTTTGTCTTTTTGCATGACTAGGTATATTTTAGTTTTATTGCATGATATTTTTTGTTTTTTTTTTTTTAAATCTCATATACCCACCGTTCTCATATCATATATTAACATATTAAAGTTTATATTGTTTGCTTTCAATGTTTTCCGTGTCGTTCGTATTTTTTTTTTGATTCGTTATTTTTATTTTCTGTAAAGGAATGCATTTTTTTTAGTGATTTCAAACATTGTAATGATATTTTAGAGTTAAATCCAGTTACTAAAACCTGGAGTTGTGTTTTTATTTTGTTTGATTTTTAAACGAATAACCGAAGGTAAGTTATTTATTCAATTTATTTTATTTATGGCTTTTTACTGTTGTCTATAGTAGTTGTTTCATTGATTCGTAGATTTGTGTGAGAGGTATATTTTGAACATATTTTACGTACCTATATAATAAAATGAAAAACAGATAACTCAGTTTAAATGAATATCGTTAAATAAAACTAATAATATATGATATTTAAAGTACCTACTGTTTAGTTGTGCAAACCAATCAGGCAATAGTACAGCATTGTTTTTCTGCTATGCTTTGTTGTTTGTCGTATTACTTTGTCGTTATAGCTCCATAATATGATGTGTTCATTATTTAACCTTCAAATACACTTGGTTCCGACCACCTGAACTTGACATTATTACAATGCTGAACATCTTTATGTATCATATCATTAGTTTCTTGGTTCATTGTTTCTCGATATCAATGCATAAATTGTAGAGTTTAAAACTAGATATATATGTCAATTTTGTGGTGTTAATTATTTAACCGACTACATCAGTTAGTAACTAATGTTTATACAATGTCAAACATAACGATATCCAATTAAAAGGCTAGTAAAACATTGATCTAATATGTTAACTAATAAAACAACAAATTCAAATTCGCATTGTTTAAGAATTATATTATACATTATATATTTTTATTTCACGCAGCCATTAAGGGACCACTCTCCAGATGGAAGAACTCCTCAGCCTTTAGGGGATCCAACTTTACTTCCACCTCTCTCACCCTCAATGTTAGCTCCAAGATCTCCGAGGTCCCCTAGAGACACGACATTTGAGAACAATAATAATTGTCCATTAACTCCATCAAATGCTGACATGAATCTTGCCTTCCACCATCAATATAATCAATTACCTTCACAGTACACTTTTCCCATAATTCCACCGGAACCGCCACATTCTCCAATAAATAGAAGATATAACAACATGTCTTCGTTAGTTTATATGGATACACAGAATGCCAATAATGTTGCAGATTTTCTAATGGATCTTGTCAATCAACAATCTCCCAACAATGGTCAAACTCCTTTGTTACAAAGACAACAACCAAATATGAATCATTTACTTTATTCACCTCAAAGTTCACCCATACAACAAGCTAGAATGCTAAATGTTATGCAAAGTCAACCGGATATGATAAGAAGTCCTTCAGTTTCATCCAATTTAGCTAAAAGTTCGGATAACTTAGGAAGTCCTACTCAGAGAGATATGGGATCACAAATTTTTACAACAGTTCCTACAATTCACAAAACTGATCCGGACAATAATGTACAGGAAGAAGAAGCACACTTTATAAGACCGTTATCTCAGATTGGTACAATCACAACTGTGGATGAGGATGGAAGAGTTAGGATTGTAGTTCCGACCAAGATGAGTCCTCAGCCAATCATAACACGGACCACCAGTGAGCGAGTACCCAACAAGAGTGTCCTTATGAACCAAGTGCGAGATCAGTGGGGGAGACATACAACAAAATGATTAACTAACTCGATGTAATACAATGAAGGAAGACTTATATATTGCTGTCAATTTAATAGTAAATATTTGCACCAGCTATCAATGGTCTTTTCACATATCTATCTGTGCGATGATTTTATTAGATTTTTGTGAAAGCTTATCATTCTATGTTAAAAATGTGTTAAGTGTATTTATGTCAGTAAATTTAAACTATAAATCATTTTATTTAATTAGAACCTTGATTATATTTTTCTAGTCAGTCATTCCCATATTTCTTTTCGTATTTTAATGTCACCTCTCATGACGAAAAATTCATCAAAATTCAAAAAAGTGTATTTTGATAAATTACTGTAGTTATAAATATTAACATAATTTGTATATTAACCAATTTAATTAGAAAGAAATTATTTGCTTACGTAACAACACATTCCGGACTAGTAAAAATAAATAGATACATACATTTTTTAATCATATCAATAGATAACAGAGAACAACGTAGTATTTATGTTCATTGTTCATACTTATTTTCATAAATGTTTTTAAGCCAACATTCATAAATACATATTATTCATTCAACTATAGTAAAAATTATCTGTAATATATAATGAATAATAATAATAACATTCCCATTGTTATATATACTTACATATCTATTTTTCTTATAATAATCATTTATTCTTCTATATTACGTCTCTCTAATTAATTAGATTTACTCCTGTACTTTACTTTAATATTTAAAACTTTAACAATTCAAATTTGAACTTTTTTTATAAAACTGTAATAAAAGTTGGAATACACATTAAAAGCAAAATTTATTTTAATAGAAAGTTAATATTAAAACTTCATTCAAATCCATCCTTTAAACAGGATAAACTACAAAAGTTTATTTTTTTGAGCAAACTGTATCACCATTCTGCGCCAAAATAACACCTGTCAGTATTTAGTATTTTTATTAAAAATAAAAGTTTTGAATAATTGTTAATCTATACCTGCAATGAATGTTTAAATTCGTATATTTAACTGTATCCATAAATATTACGCAATTAAATATATCCATCCCTTTCATTAAAATAACAAACCAATGCAATAAGAATAAAGAAAAAAAAACATCTTTGACCAGTTTTGCCAAGTATGTGTTTACCAAATTGTCATAATTTAAGTAATGAAATATTGTCTAGAGAATATCTTCTTATTCTCGTAGCAAAGTTTGGTTTTCAGAAATATGATCCAACATCTCAAACATCCGTCATGTCAAATCTTTTGAGGATTATTAGTGTACATGTACAATACTGGGCACAATGAAAACACATTTATATTTACAATGGAATCACTATGTTCATACAGTTATACAGGAAATATATTATTTTATTTTGGATATGGAGGTTTGCTTGAAATTGGCAACAATTCGTATAACATTAAATATTTCCTGCTCTCTGCCAAACTATCGATCATATTTGTTTTTATTTTACTTAAATACTCGAACAATACTAACATTAAATAACTTTGTCTGAATCAATCTGCAATTATGTTTAAAATAATGGAGTGTAGATAGATTGTATAGAGGTTTTGAGAACGTACTGAATCTAGTGCCAATGAAATGAAGAGATTTTTTAAGTACTTTTTTTTACCAAACCAATTAATATTATTATTTTACGTGTTATTATATTTAAATAAATTATTATATTTAAATAAAATATGTTTAAGAAATTCACTAAAGACATTAATTATATATTCGGTGAACTAAAATTAAATAAAATTTGAACCATGATAAGAAGAACAATTAGTTATAAGTTATGATTGTCAAATATATTGTTTTATGATTGATTTGTACTGACATGTAATTCCATAAAATTGAAATATCACTTGATGTTTATTTTGTTAATGAAATTTATATATTAAATTTCAAAACAAAATAAAGTTAAAATTTTCTTTAAGAAACTATACATAAATCTGTCATACTGCAGATAACATGAGTGTTTGGTTATTAATTACTCATCGAGGGATAGATTTTGGGATAGATGTTTGTTTGAAATTTACCTTGATATAAACGGTTCCATTAAACCATTATAAGTTTGAAGAAATGTACGACGAACTGGTTGTTGATTTTCGGGTTTGCCATGTCTCGAGACATGGCAAACCCGAAAATCAACAACCAGATATTGAAGATCGCCATGAAAGTCTTCAAACCACAAATGTACGAGGAAATCGAAGCACAGAAAATATTTTTATTTATATTTTCTATTGGGTATGATTTTGGTTCAAACCAAGCGATGATTGCTTTATGAATGAAATTTCTAAATAATAATATTTATTTATAAAATATTCAGAGAATTTTTTTACAAGTATTGTCATTTTTCTTAAAGATTTATCTTAAAACTAATAACACTCATATCTTTTACATTTCAAAGATTGATGAATATTTTTAAAGTATGTCTTGTAGTAATCATCCTATATAAAATATTGTATTGGCTATTGCTATGTATTTTTGATTATCTCTCAAATATTTTATACTTACCTATTATGATTATTTATCATCAATGTTAATTATGTATGTTGAATGACTTATCAATTGAAAAATAAATGTTTGTATTAAAATATGTATTCACATAATGTATGTTTATAAATGTTTTAGTTCTAATAAGGGTAAAACCATATTATATCAGTTTTATCATAGACATTTATAGTAATTTATTGTTGTAAACATTGCTGTTAATGAAAAAAAATAAATGATATATATTATGTTATGCGTTTTTTCTTTCGTTCCTCTAAATCAGGGATGTACAGACTTATACGGAACAGGGGCCACTTGGGAAAATTATGAGCCAAGCACTGGCCGCTATAAGAAAATTGACACTAAAAGTTTGAATTTCTAGAATTGCTCACACATTCAAATTTCTACCCCCCGTCACCGAAAATTCAAAACGGTATAGGAATTTGAAATATTTCAAATACTCTTCGGTTTTCTTATATACAATTTTCTCGCAGTACCTTTTCCTACAATTTACCGGGTATTTGTACCGACTGTTGTTTGTGTCCATACCGGACACTAAAAATATTACTTATTTGAATTTTAACCCCCCCCCCCTCCCGTCGCCGTATTTCCAAAATGGTATAAGAATTTGAAATGTTTCAAAAACTCTTCAGATTACTTAAATAATATTTATTCGAATTATTAAGTATCCGGTAGTTTTACCGAATATCCGATACTTATCACTGGTATTTTTTTATATTAGGTATATGATTCGCTGGCGGGCCGCAGACATATCGACAAAGGGCCGCGGTTTGTGCATCGCTGCTCTAAATATTCAAATGGAAAACTTTCTGTTCAAATCTTTCCCAACTCTCTTTCTTTCGGTTGCTTCATATTAAAACTAAATAAATACAGTTCTTCATTAGCAGCGTCCATACAGCTGGATGATTAAAGACTGATATGGATCACTTTGTATCACAAATTTAAATACCTACATTTATCGATTTGTTGATTGTCCGATTATCGATATCATAAAAGTTCTATTCAGCATTCAACAAAAGAAAGCCGCCTACAAACAAAAGAAACAAACCTTCATTCATCGATTTATTGATTACCTATCCGATTATCAATGTAATAATTTTTTTTATTCAGTATTCAACAAAAGAAAATCGAAATTAAGTCGCTCTAGCACAAAGTAACGACAAAATATATCCAACTTATTCTTTATGTAATATGTTGTAGTATTATACCTAAATGTTGTTTATTTTATTGATTTGGATAATTAATAAATTTCTAATAGACTTTACAATAGAATGGAATACATCATTGTTTAAATAATAAATGAAATATATTTTATTGCCTTGCTAAATGTTTTTATCACACGATCAATACGTAAGACATGTAGATACTTTCACATACACGCATTGTTTAATGTAGTTAATCATAAGTTCAGCAAAAACGATAAAATATTCAATTTTCAACAAATTTGATAGAAAAACTACCAAAACTTGTTGACGCTTGCTAACATATTGATTCGATAAAATAAAAAAACAAATATTTATTACCACTGGTAGTTTTTTTGTAAAAAATAAATAAATCGCAGGCTGACGAGATTTATTTAGGTACTCTTTGTTATATCAAAATACAAATTATTTGTAAAATATATATTTTTTTATTCATCCTAGCAAACATATAAATACTATAGATTTTAGCAAACTTTTTTTAGTATACAAAAAATCGAGTTCATGTGGTGATTTTTGGTTTCAAAATATGAGAAATTTTATGAAAATAAATATTTTTTAAATTGGTGAATATCCATAAAAAAAACGGAAAAAAAAATGTTCTATAATATTGTTATGACTATCTAAGTATTCGTAATATTAAAAAATATGTATGAAAATTTGTAGGATTCACGTGCATTTATGTACCAAACACACCCCCGAATTCGATTTTTAAAAATATGCTTTTTTATAAACGAATACTATGAAGCTAAAATCAAGTTTTTTTTAAGTTATAGTTTAATATTGGTAATGAATATTTGTTTTCATAATTTATCAAATCAAAATGTTCGTAGGGTCTACAAGTTGTGAGAGTTTGTGTACCGAACTTGTTGAAAATTGATTGTTTTATCATTTTTGCTAAAGGGGCCCCTTAAGTGGAAGAAATCACAAAGATATTAATGAAATAATATCTTTAAAATCTAAAGTATTATGCCTTTTGAAGGAGAAGTTTAAATTTCTTCTCTCAACATCAATTTACTTGAAAACGTATTTATGGTACATATAAGTCCACCTTGTTATAAATAATAATATGTACTTAGTGAGCTTACTAGCTTCTGAGTCACGAGAGATACTGTGATGAAATAATAGGTATTAAGTAGAAGTAAACAAGATATTTGATATAATATACTATATCACGATTTTTTTTATCAGCCTCAAAGTAGAACAAACATATTGGCAAAGTCGCCAATAGGAAGGGCTATTCAAATATTTAACGGTCTGGCTAGACACATTGATATATTTGGCGTGACGTATGCGGAGTTTGTCAGGAAGATTGAGAATGTGTTGTAATTGTTGTGTTGTTGTCTAGATGTTGTTGATTTTCTTCTGGGATCGCATTGGCCTTCTGCTGTAATGATCCCTGTAATAATCGTCTCTTTGTCAGTAATAATAATAATAATCTCACTCTGAGTTGAAAAGGTCTTAGAGCTCGAAAGTTGTAAAATAATGTTGTGGGTAAGTCTATAAGAATGGACGATCAGTTTGTGTATATGCATACCAATCCACTATATGATAAACACATTGTATACACTGATTGCAACTTAGTTTTTGTAGTGTTAGTGGAAACTACATAACAACACTTCAATTGAATTACATTGCAATACTATAGGTATTATGAAACAACAGACCTAGCGTCTGGAATGGTTAGCTATAATTTTATCTGTCAGTAGGTATCTATGTATCTATGGTCATTACAAGAGTTATATAAAGATTCTCTTCATTTGGTTGCTGCGGTACGAATCGGTAGTATATGTTGTTACATTAATTTGAAAATGCCTGTATACGTTCACAGTAATAATCTCTAATTGTTTATTCGTGTATGGAAATGACATGATGCTTTTTATACTCAATGCGATTCAGTAAACAAACAGGTTCGGTAACAATTATCGTAATTTTAAATAATATTGTTTTTGTTACAATACACAAAAAAATTAAAAGATTTATCTGAATCATTATTTTATATTTCTATAAGGAGCTTTGTTAGGACTTAATTAACTTTCTTCTTTAGTAATATTCTAATTATAAATTGTTATAAAGAAATAAATTTAAATAGTTATTATGTAGATAAAGTAAAAAAAAATATTCGTTTAAAATATTGAACATAAAGGATTAATATTAAAGTAAGGTTTCTCGGCAGCCAGGAGGTAGAGTCTCAGCTTCATGTAGGTACAGGAGGAGCGCGGTTCTATTCCAAGCACTAGTAAACTTCCACTTTACGACACAAGCTTTTAGCTTACCGTGAAAGGTGTGTACGATTGTATTTGGGTTTATTACCAAAACCCAGATACGTCATTTTTAAAAAAAAAAATAGGTAATGTTGTGTATCTCACGCTCAGGGCTCATTTTTTCATTATGTTTTGCCATACAAATTTAATATGTTACTAGTAGGTACTACGTAGATTTATCAATCAAGAAGCTCGTATGTTTATCTCACATTCTGTGAGAGTAAATTATCACCAAGTTGCAATCCCTTTAGTATCTTTTTCTCTGATGTTTCATTGGATTTCCTGAAGTAATGAAATTATCTTAACTTTCTGAACATGTTTAAGGGCTATTTCCTCTAACTCTGTACCTCTTAATCTGATTATATGTACCTACATATATACTATATAGTGATGTGCATCATGCACGTTCCATACTGCCCCTGAAAGTACAATCGTTCACACGTCCTTCGGGAATGTTTATATAAACGCTGGAAAATACTCCATTCCTTTCTTTTACAATATACAGTTGGATGAGAAACAACACAACGGAAACAATTTATCAGATAACAATAAAATCAGTGCACTAATTCAATATGTGTAAAAAGTTTTCCGCAATTGTATGCTTACTTACAATGTTTATATTGTTTTTGGGGGTATTGTTTTATTTGATATATATTCTAAATCGTCGGGAAAATAATATACAGCATTTGCCGTCTCATCCAATTCCTAAAGTACTCGATGGTTTTCAAATAAATCGTTCATTCAAAGAAATTAAAAATTCAGTTCATACGGATATGTATAATAATTTATCGCTTATAGAAGAATCTCACATAGAATAATATTAATAAAATTAAAATCTCTGTGGATGTGAAATAAAATAAAACCAAATATATTTTTAGATACTGGTTTTAAATATTAAAAATATATTTACATGGTGGTGGTTGAAATCATAAAATCAATTTGTTTTAAAATGAAAACATTCCTTTAATTCTTAGATGAGTCCAAAGTCAAAGATTTCTCGATGGTTCCATCGCAATCAGTGGAGACCCCAAGATGCTTCGACGAGTAGAGATGAGAGTGGGTTTGCAGAAGTCATCAGCAAGTACGAAGGACCACAATCAGGGATATCTTCAGGATTGGGTAAGACAAGAACTTCGACGACTAGCCAAAGGAAAAAACATCTTACATTAAAACTTACGAAAATAAGAATTCTATGAATGTTTAGTGCTAAATAATATATGCCTTTTGAATTATTTCATGTGATGGAAAGTATTTTTTTGTTAGTTTAAAAGGTTTATCTAGTGGCTATAAATGGTATCGAATGAGTGCTCATATTACATTGTTATTTTAATTTATTTTTAGTCTTACTCTTTAATGGTTACACTCATATTTATTTTCATCCTATTTTATTGATGATGATATAGTTGTTACAATTTTAATATTACCAAAATAGTTCATATTATTAATTATAAAACCTGATAGTGAATACTGTTTAAGGAGGTGTTTGTCAATCAAACTCTATATTTTTCTAAACCACCTATACACCTATTTTCAAAAATATATTTACAAATATTTCAAAACTATTTTTAATGACAATAAATATTTTAAATGGTAAATTATACAAATGATAAAGTCATATTTTCCTAAAAAATATTACATTGTTACTGTTATATATTTCGCTTTAAAATTATATGTAAAATTGGAAACATATGATTTTATACCAGTCCTAATCTTTTATGTTAAAAATGTTGAACATGAATATTTTGAAATCTCATAAAGTTCGCCCATTATAATAAGGAATTTTCTCCTAATAAGTAAACAAATCAGAAGAAAAATATTATTTTCCATTATACAGTGGAGCTTTGGAAAAGCTTTCCGTAAGAGTTCTTAACGTAATTCATATTTGTAGACGATTTTTTATTTATTATTTTATGAATACAAAACAAACAAACAGCTTTTACAAATTATATAATGTAACTTAAGTATATGTTTCACAAAAACCAGTGAAGTTTGTTGAATATGGAATAGATAATACATCAGAAGTACCAGAAGTACTATATTGAAGTTCAAATTTAATACTTAATCGGTGTCATTTTGTCTAATTTCTCATTCTTAACCCAGTATTAGGTTAAGTATTATTTAGATAAAGAAACAGTCTTCAATAATCCTGAAGAGATTGATAATTTCTGATTTTCAGTTTTAGAGGAATGTAGGATCATCAAGTAATATTAAAGACACCTGAAATATTGAGTAGGTATGAAAAACCTGAACAAATTTCTCATTATAGATATTTTTTACCAGATGTTTTAAAACAGATTGAAAACAAAACTGATTCAAAATAATTCTGATAGACATGAGACCTATCTATTAGGCATGATCTCTCCTCCTTTTTTTTTACTACTATTTCTAATACTATTATATCAAGGGCTAATTTTTATTCTAAACCAATTGGTGTCCCTTTTTCCTCCAATTTCTTGATAGGGAAAATCCGAAAAATTGGCCACCGCAGCTCTATTTACTTTGTTTATTAATTATTTTCTGAGATACAGAGTCTATGCATATAATATATTTCCCGACTGCTGACATACTGCTTTGACAGCATCCTGAACCCTGTCAGGCTTGAAAAGTAAGTCTTTCAGCAGAGTAGCTGTTTTTTCAGCGTTCATCAGACGATAAATGTGGTATTGTTGACCTACATATCATGCCATATATTATTACAAACAGTCCTCTTTGTCATCTTCTTGATTGAACTCTCTTGAGTTTTACCATTCATGATTGTTTTTATTTTATAATCCAGCTTACACTGTTATATTGGACGACAACAATTCGCGAAATATTGATAGCTGTTTGGTACCTTTAAAAAAATCATAGCTATACCCTTGATTCAAATAAATTCCATATTACATTATAATATTTGATAAAAAATGTGGTCAAAGGATAAATGAAAGGAAAAGCACTTATTTTAAAAAATGCGACGTTTTGTGTAAAACCCCCGCAAAGTTCACTTTTTTCACCATCCAGATAATATATCATACAATTATTATTCAATTAGGCGTTGTGTATTCCAATTCCTTTTCCAGAACCAAACAAATATTCTGAGAGTATTTTGTTTTTGTTTAGACAACTTTTAAGTCTTACTTTATTTATTTTTTCCTTAAAGATCTTCGAAACGAAACTGAGTATTGATATTGTTTCATTGATGTTTGTTTGTCTTTGAGAATCTTCAGATTTGAAAATCAGAACGATAGTATTTAATAAAGGTAAATAAAGGGAAAATACGTTGAAGTAAGCAAATGTTAAAATATTAGTTTTCTGCAGACAGGGTAATATCTGCTTTTTTGTGAAGTACCTAATTATTTTTTAATTTCTGGTTCTATGCTTGGAGTGGAGTTAAATCATTCAGGCACCTTCATTTTCGTGTTTTTCATTCCAATTGTGAGCTTAGTGTTTTTATTTTATTTTCTATCTTTATTTACTAAAATATGTCCCACGTTAAAAAAAATATTTTTTATCGGATCGGCTATTTCTCTAGGTTCATTACCTAACTATTTTCTGGTACTGCAATTGATAACTTCATCGCCATGATAGCTATTTTGCAGTTCGATATCTCTTTGACATGGATTCCCTGGATGTCTTCTATTCTAGTCATTTCCCGAGTGTTTTTGTGTAATACAACTGATAAAAACGTGATACATTCTCTACCTGAATTCTCTGGGAGTCTACAAACATTTAACCCACCATTGTTAGTAGTCCCCACGTTTAAAGTTTCACCATTGTTATTGGTCTCTACGTTTAAGGTTTCAACTAACTGAAATATCACACAATAATGAAAAATTCATTATATAACAATAATACTTATTTATAATATTTGAATAGTTTTGCGAAAACACGATTACATCTATAGTCTGTAGTTTTCAATACCAGACCTTGCATATTTCCACGAAGTATCCCTTTTAACAATACTTTTGTTCTGTTGTGGTATGTCCCGTGCATACCTACATTGGAACACAATAATATGTATTGTGAAGCAGAATAAAGACACTTGTTGCGTAGTGTGTTATTATTTTATCATAGTATATGTCGGTTTATACTATCGGAAAAGTAATTTAACACACGTTTGTATTTCAGAAAATCTACTATGAAATTAAATTACATTTAGTTATTTTGTTACAGACATAGACTAATTGTTTTATCGTCAGATTCAAATCTAAATTAAATATCACATTGACTATATGTTTAGTGAACACTATCCCTCCTTGTATAAAAGGAAAACAATTAACAAGAGTTTATCTGAAACAAATAATGAATTTAGAGAACAAATTGTTATCTTGATATCACTATTATTATTTGATGGTCCTTTTCAAAATTTCCATGGATAGATTTAAAATATGTTTATCAAATTATCTTGTATTATTTTTGAAAATGTAAATATTTAAAAGTTTCTATTTGTTTTGCCAAATAAACGATAACAAAACAATTGAAAATTCCATCAATCTAAGAAACTTTGAATTTTAAAAACTTAAGTCAATATTTTCGTGAATATCAAATTTGTTATAGATAATATTAATCCAATGAATATTGTAATAAACTTGTTGTTATAAATTTATTTGAACACAGTCCTGAAAATCTTTTATTTTATATATGTCGTAGTCATTTTCAGTTATTCGTCCGTTTAAAAACGGCGTTGGATTTAGGTATATTAGAATTTTGTATTAATATTGTAAAGTAATTCTGTTTTAAATTTATTTTCACTGTAATACGTATTCACCTTTTGAAATTCATCACATTTGTTTGTTTTTAAGATCTATTAATTTTGAACCTTGGAAAGATTAGCTTAATGGAAAATATGTAAAAATATACATCAACAAGAAAAGTGAAGCTCTTATTCGTGATTTATTTTTAATCATATTGTGCCATTAATTAATAATTTAATTTTATATTTCTTATTCATAGTAATAATATTCCATGACGTGCATACGTGATTCTCATGAACAAATTGTTCTAATGTTCGTAAATTTATCTTTAAAAGCTGTTGATATTAAGCAGATAGATTTATTGAACATAAAGATGCAATGAGTATATTTATTGTACTGTGTTCAATGCATTTAGTTAATTTTTTCTCATTTATACAAATAAAATATTAATCCAAAGTAAGTATTTTAGATTAATGTCTTGTCTTTATTTAAATTTAAATAATTTTACTCAAATCTAAGGACGCTTTTAATATATTTAATTTAATTTTGATTTTTTTTAGTATTTTAATAATTTCTTAACATTTTCATTTAAATTATTGAATTTGTTTAAGAATTTTACGACTGACATTGTGTATTATCATGTAAAATCGTAAGTAGTACATTTAGTTTTAATAATTGTTAGTTTAAGTTGATTGTTATAATTTAGACATATGTATAATAAAAAAACGCAATCGTGTGACAAATATTGAATAAATGACATTTTAAAATAAATCATGTTTTATTCACTTAATACAAGAATATATTTAAAACTTTAATATTTTTCAACGTTATCACCCCATAAACTTCTTTATTTATTTATTTGTTCACAATTCATGGCGCTAGTCTTTTACTTGTACAAGATTTACATACATAATTTATATAATATAGACATAAGTATAATGAATTAAGATGCTACAAATTTAACTAAAAGTCAACAAAACAATAAAAAAACCTATATTATTATCACAGCATAAATTATGCAAAAAAAGATCAACGATCACGTGTCGATTCATTAGTAGGTATTCTTAGTCAAATTTTCAACAAAAACAGTACATAGTAATAAGAAAGTTATTTTCCGGGCTGAGTGGCCGTGGTCTATAGGGCAATCTATGTCCCAACGTTTCACCCACAATTGTGGCGGGCATCTTCAGATGTAGGTGTACGCGAGCTGTCAATCACATTCAAAACGTTGGGTCATAGATTGCCCTGTAGACCACGGCCACTCAGCCCGGAAAATAACTTTCTTATTAGTGATGGCGGCCATGAAAGCCTAAGATCATTACACAGTACATAGTCTTCAAAAATGGATGTTGTAAAATTAATTACATTTAATGTCAATTTTGTGCTCGTAAAAGTAAATAAAACTTAATACTACACTGTAAATATAAAGTCATTATGACAGTAGGTATATAAATCGGATCTTCCACTGGAGAGAATGCAAGATATTTTGGGATTTGTTCCGTGATTTGTGCTGTGTTTTGTTTTGTGTGGGATGATGTACGTGTGTTAATATGTGGTGTGGGATGTGTGATGTGTATGGTTGAGGGATATGTTGTTTTTTTTTTAATTTTATATGGAGACATGGTTTGTTTGTGTATTATTTCATGTATGGACAGTTTTCAGTGCAGTATTTGCTTGTTATGAATGTGATTGTGTATATGTGGGAGATGAATGCTTTTTGTGATTGTGTATATTTTTGTATATGATTGATATGTTTGTGAGATGTTTGCCCTATTACAGGATCTACCTAGTTGGGCAGCATCAATAAAGTATGTATGCAAATTGTAATTTATTAAGAAATAAATAAAAGTCTAAAAAATAGATTTCACTTTAATTTGATATCTACCAAATAAATACACAATCACAATAAATTATAAAAACATTTTGAACAAAATAAAAAACAAATATAATACGTAAGCAGTTAATCTGGTCTTTTTTCTACAGTGATTTTTTTAGTACTCCATGAGTGCAATGTTTCCCATTTTTCACGTTTGTACCTATTGCGGAGGCTGTTGTTTTCTAATGACGTTCAAAAAACACAAACCTAAAAGTTTTATAGTTCCATCTTCCCTTGAAATCATTTTGTTTGCCGTAATACGTGCTTACGAATAACCTTTTTGACAGTTAGGTAATAATAATAATAATATGTCAGCGGGGATTAATTTCCGTACACCTACTTTCAAACCATCCGACCGTAACATTTTTAATTCAAAAATGTTGTATGGTAGCATCTGTTGAATATGGTCATAAGTTCCAAAACTTCTACTCTTCTATTAACTGAAAAACACAGATGGCGGTAATATAGCACTTACCTAATTAAGTTGTACTTATAAATAAAGAAGCTTTTTTTATGAGACGTTTACCATTGAGTCTTTCCAGTCATAACGAAGACATGAGTGAGAAAAATATTATTTAATAATATTATTTCATTAATATTTAATTATACAAACGAAATTTGGATGTAGCTGAAGATGGACGAGAGTAGAATAAATGCTGTAGAGATGCGATTACCGAGAAGAATGGTTGGTAAAATGTTACGAGTTTAAAGTGAAGAATGAAGATATCAAGAGAATAAGCGGATGTGATAGAGAGGAGTGTTATAGAATGCGTAAAAATAAGTGGCGATGGTTTGAACATGTGGAGCGAATGTACAATAAAGGATGACGAAAAGGGTGTATCTATTTATCTGAAAGAGTTGGTGTTTGAAAATGCGGACGTCCAAGAACTAGGTGGTTTGCCCTAGATATAGGCGTGCATGTATGCGAAACTGGATGATTGTGGAGAAAGCGAAAGAAGTATGAAAGAATAGATCAACATGGCGTTCCGTTTTCTCTGCCTACCCCACCTGGGACACGGCGTGAGGGGTAGATAGATAGATTTAACAATGAAATATGTATTAATTGTGTCAGTGCACACATAGCAAAATTCCATAATAATGAAATATGTACTTATTTTATTAAATACAAAATATACTCAACAAAGAAATATTGCATAAATATACCTACTACGGACATCCCACCATCGATGACTTGGATGACACTCTTTGATAGCTCAAGATTGTCCTGTATCAACCGCACTAGAGATGACTAAATTGGAACAGAATCAGAAGAAAAAAGAAAAAGATGAATTAACGAACAACTTAAACAATACTTAAGGTAAGTAGGTATTTATTACATTGCTTACTATGGAAGTGATTGGAGGTGTACATGGGTTAATAACAAATTAAGATTAATTAGCAAATATACAATTTGACAGTTTTTCATAGAATCGGTGTAGTAACGTTGGCGCCTGGGATACTTAAACAATTGGGCTAGCTTTTTTGAGGCAATACACCTACATACTATGATCTAACTATAATGTATTACAAATTGGAGTATATTTGAATATACTTGTGTATAACTAATAACTCAGTTCACGTACGTACATATAATATATTATCCGTTAATTAAATTAATTACTTAACCGTAGTAGGTAGATCATAATGACTTTTATTTAATCATAAAAACAATTTTCCAGGTTCTCGTACAACCCATCACGAACATTCATTAGTAATTTACGAACTAAAGCAGTTATTATGTTGTGTTATACCGTAGTTAAAACAATGTTAAGGTATTTGGATGGAATGTCTATTATTATGGATGTTTAAACTCTCCCATTGCGACCATTGTTAACTTTTGTAATGAAATTGTGATCATTTATTATTTTCTTTTTAAATAAAATCTTAAACATTCTGACAGACAAGCGGATGCCAGTAACTTAAGTTTTGCGCTGATTTATTTTATTTCCTCGTTCATCAACTTGACAAATTTTACTGCATATTACATTTGAATATAGATTAATTGTGTCGGTGCATACGTAGTAGAATTCCATGCTTATGTAATTGAAACAAGTGTTTCTTTCTACTATAGATTATGGATTCCGAGAGAGACGTCTTTCGACTTATCAGAGATTGATAATGACCTGATAAGTCGAAAGACGTCTCTCTCGGAATCAATAATTTATAGTAGAAAGAAACACTTGTTTCAATTACATAATTTAAATCCTACCTATTCAATTCGATTTGAATCCGGCAAACTGTACAATCTTCAATATTATTTCTAAAGGAAAAAAGTTTTTAGGGTTTCGCGGGGAACCTGACAAATTTGTTCTTATGTGTTGGATATGCATTGGAAGTTTCGGTCCGCCTGCTGGGGTCATCTTCAGGGATTTCTACGTCTTCTCTCCTCTTACATTGTTTGAGCTTCTTTTTTCTGTACATAGTCCAGTTTGTTAATATTTAAACTTTCTCTGTATGTTGATCCGGTTTAGTTTACTATTTACAAAAGATAGTTTCTCAAAATAAATAACTTATTTCACTTTTGTCTAGTAATATTTTCCATTTCCACTATCAGACTCAACAAAGTCTATATGCTTTATTATTTTCAAAATATTGTAGAAAACTTTAAAAGCTCGTGTATAAATCAAACTCACAGTATAATAATATAATTTTTAATAAAAAAGAAATGTATTAATATAGTACATACAATAAAATCTATATTCATTAAAAAATCCTCGTTTTATCATGTTGATGAATTTGTATTAAATTACTTAATAATAGAGAAGTGCATTATTTATATGATATGAATAGTACAATCTTGTATGCTTTTCATTACCTTAATGTTAGGTATATAATGGTATGCAGTAACACTCCTTACTGTATATAATATATGTATGTGACACCAACATACTATTGTGGATAAAAAGCCGAGCTCACATTATACTAGTATGCACATAAATGTAGGTACATTATAACAGATACTTACATGAATAAGTAATTATAGTTATCCATTATCACAGTTGTAGGTCTATTTTAAACAATGTTGAGTTATTAAATACATTTTTTCCTTTTTTTGTAACATACATAACTGATGTACCTACCTAATAACAAAGATGAATGTAAATAAATTAGTATGGTTTGGGTATACGGAAAGAATGAGAGATGACAGGGTGACCAAGATAATATATTTGGTTGAGAAAAATGGTCCTCAGAGACGCGGCCGTCCGAGGACCAAATGGCAAGATCTTATATTATAAACCAAAGCTTACAGGACAGTCACGTATTTAGCACATTGGACAGGAGAGTGTGCATGAGGAATTGCAGGTGATAGTGAAGGAGGCGAAAGGTGTATTCAAGGATAGAAGTAAGTGGCGCTCGATTCTTCCTGCCTAAACCACGAAGGATGCGGTTTGATAGTATGAATGTTCTATAACTTAATTTGAAATAACTTCCGCAGATAAGAGTAGTTAAGAGTATTGGGTATAGATACAAATAGTTTTATAGTCAATTATAAGATATTTTGCTCGATAAATATTTTTTTAGATAATACGAGTACATTGAAGAAGACCCACCGACCACCCGGATAGCGCAGAGGTCTGGGGACTTCCGTTTATCCGAATTCTACACTGCACAAATTTTGTCCACACCGGAGGCGCCATAGTGGGCTGCCTGAGGGGCTAGCCGGCCAAAAACTACCAAACCATCATAACCTCCATGTGTGGAATCTTTTGACTACACTCCTTCGATGTCCCTCTAGCCGAGAGAAGCAAATACATTCACAATATAAAACTAACAATATATTTACAAAGACATTTCCTTAACCTTTTTTAGATAAATAATAATAATCTTTATTTAAATATTTTTTACACCTTTATAATAATATAGTATTTCACAAAATCAAAAAAAAATTGACTACCACACTAGCCATAGGACTGTCTGTTGTAAATAATTGATGAACTTCGATTATTGAGTTCTTGCCGTTGCTATTTTTAACAGTCAGATCATGATTATCTTATACCAGATTATCTTACACTGAAGAATAGTATCTTTACATTGGTAAGGAGAGGAATCTCATAAATTGAATAGCCTCTAAAAAAACTTAAGTTATTGTACTCAAGCTCAAAATACTGTAGATATAAAAAGTATTTTCATATAAATTTAAGTATTTAAAAGGCAGTACTTGCCTAATAAATTCGTAGTAGTAAAATATGTTTTAGTGTTTTAGAAGAAATATCGTCATCATATCCCGTGGGTCAAGCAGAGTGATAATACGTTACGTCAAGGCTTAACATGATATTATTTTCAGCAGTGGCCGATAGAATTACGGATTCGGTCTAAATATTAATTTTATGATGGCCAAATCTACGCTTTATTTTGGTCAAACTAAAAACCGTTTATAGATTTCAATGAAACCAAATTTTGGTTTGTGTTGGGCAGACAAGTATATTACACGTTTAAATTTGTTATAAAATAAAAAGAAAGCAAAAAAAAATGAAAACGTAATCAGTTTTCTTCATGTATAAAGCTCACCATTCAGATGGCTGGAATATGTATTGCGTAAATAAGAAATCAAGATATGGTCTCTGCAGTCTTTGAAAGAAGCAAAATACTCAAAAATCACACTTACCCGAGTTGAAGTTGACAGGAGCCAGTGCGGTCTTGTAGTTAAAGATTAAATTTTCATTTGTCGGAGATCTAATTTGTGAGTATATTTAAAGTGGAAAAGTTTGTTACTTTCACCATTTGTTTCTATTTTACTAAACATTATACTAAATAATTCATACAAAATCATTGTAATCAGCTTCCAGTTTTAATATTTATCCGAAATTAAATTCGCATATTTCATTAAAGGTCGGTTTTCTGCGAAACTGAATGAATACTGTGATCCGGTTTGCCGAATACTACAAGTGATGTATTAATTCGTTATTATCATTTTATAGGAAAGTAGGTATATCATAGCATTTTGTAGGTATTCATAATAATAATATATTGTTTCACTCCTCCCTATAACGAAAGCAATTTTTCATCTCTTTCGCCCACGTAGAAGGGTTACGTAGAACATGCAGCCTACACTACTACCGGTATCGCGCGGATTTTTAATTAAGGTTTTGTATTTTTTTTTCATTTGATAATAAAAAAAAATCAAAATATGGCTGAATGAAAATTAAAAGCTTAAAGAAGGAAAACGTGTGGTAAAGTTATACAGAAATGGTCTGGCTAAGGAACACCTAAGAATTGGCGGAAATTCAATGGATTGAAGAACTATCAAATCTATAAACAGGCAAGAGAAGCATTTCGCTAAAATGACATCCAACATAGAAAATTTATTATACATATGTTGAGAAAATTGAAATTATTGTTATATTCTCAAAAATATTTAATTTACTGTTTTTATAATAGATTGAGATTTGGAGAGACAAGGAAACTTAAAAGTGGAGTCGTAAGTGGGTTATATCGCGAGAAGGGGACCTGACAACTTGGAATGATCAATGACAGTAGAAGGAAAGGGTCGAGTATCAGCAATATTACTTAATTGCAATGGTGGAGAATCGCTCAATGTGGGGACGCCTGGTCAATCATGATGGTCACGATGCTCAGAATTGAGAGACCAACAAAGATAAGATGATGATGTAATTGACGCAAAAGCCATTGAATAGGGTAAGTAAACTGATGGTGTGTATATTTCTATCATTTTTTTTTTGTTTTGTGGTGAAGATATTTATTTGTATCACCTTTCTTTTAAAATAATTTGAAAATCCGTCCAGGCTCATAATTCATTAAACGCGGACTGAAATGTTGATTATTAAAACAAAAACTCAATATACATAATTTTCTTTGAAGCCATTAGTTATAGTAGCGACCATTATCACGTTACTAGTTTGTCACACATCTGCCTTTTACCTCGATTCACGTTGAGCTATAAATAAATATTTGTCAATTCAAATATATCATAAAAAAACTTTTTTCCTAGGTGAATAGTTAGTTTAAGTTTAGAATTTACTTATTTTTAATGAAACTAGTTGTAATTTTTTCAGTAGTTTAAAACTTTTTATCATGCCGTCCATCAAAGTGGTAAGTTTTTAATTATATTAAATTTATTTATCTATACATTCCATTTTATCTTAAAAATGTATATTATTAATATTATTCTCCTTACTTTTCTTTTTATTATAATTTTGTATAGATCATATATATCTACCTTATTTCCTACTATTTCATTAAAGATTTATTTATATTACGTGATTTTTCACAATTTTCTTTTTGAAGTTCTTAATTTTTTTTTTAACTATATCTATCTACACCATCAAGGTAATTCTCACATGTAAGGTAGCCAGCAGATCAGCTGCATGTAATTAAATATGCAAGCTGTCCTCTCCATGACATCAACAAAAAATTGACATTCATAATGGATGGCAAACTTCATCGCTGAATTCAAGATATAAAATGGCAACCTACAGAGGTTTATCCAAAATTTCAGGAAACATATTAGTAGATAACACAAAAGAGATTCTTCCATATGATCGTCAACGTCGGGGAGACCCGACAAGGCACGTTAAGAATAAGAAAGAAGATATTAATATATCAAATCACACTGTGATATTTGATGTATATTTTTAACAACTTTTTATAATGTTACTCTTGTACTATCAATCAAACACAATGTCTTTTTCTACATAAGTACCTAGGTTGTTACCATGCACTGAATTGAAACAATATTATGTGTATAATATGTGTATGTATGTATACTCTATTAGATTTCCAGATAGTTTATTAATTTCATTCTGCCACACCTAATTCATTTCGAATCAGAACCGCATACTTCTTTTCTAATTGAATGTTCATTAACATAAGGTCAGCTACATATATGTAAAATGTTATACTGTTTCTATGCTCTATTATAGCAACAGGTCGACTGATTACAGATTTGAATACTAATGCCTTTTTCTACCTTGGTTTTCTCTATCTTGAATGACGGCAGCATTTTCCCCTTTCAGCTTCATACGTATTTTATGCTTGCTTTGTTATTGAAAGTTTTTGAAATTAATATTAATTTTAGAGTTCACAAGTTTTAATTTATATTATAATAAAATACTATGAAAGAGAAATAAAAAAAAAAAATCATAATTTATTATTATGTTCATATTAAATGTTTTACTCCAAGACTTTATTTATTATTTATTTATTTATCACTTGTACACGGCGTGAGCCTTTTACACGTTAAACATATAACAAATTAAAAAAAAAAAAACAATTTGACAGACAACAACAATAAAAATGATAAAAAATGAATTGGTACAAATTCATAAAAATAAACATTAAGACATTAAACATTTTGTTTAAATTTATAAGTAGTTTGAAAATGGAACAGTTTTGAATATTTTGTTTTGTTATAGATAAATAAGTATTTTATATCCATTTACCTCTGTAGATAGGTACCTACCTAAATCACATATGAAAATAGGAAGTATAATAGTTTGTTTAAATTTATAAGTAGTTTGAAAATGGAACAGTTTTGAATATTGTGTTTTGTTATATTTTTTCTCTCTGACATTGTTTTCGTATGTGTAGTAATGTGCATTATATAACTTTACGATTCTTACAATTATAATATTATTTAATAGTAAAAACACCAACTTTTTATTTAAATATCCACAATTCTGATCATTAATTCAACAAATGGTAATCATAATCATTTGATATTGATAATAATTTGTCTTTTTGTGACATAAAGTTGATTAAAGCATTTAAAAAAAAAAAAAAAAATACAATATACACTTGAAATTTGTAATGTATGCTTCCCTTAAAGTAAAGATATTTAAGACAACATAATTAATTAACGAAATTAACAAGCTTTTTTATGTTTAATTTTGATTTTCTAAATTTAAAAGTATTTAAATATGTATTTATCATTGAATTATTTTTATTATTTTACATTGCCATTTAAAAGATACATACATACATAGACTTTTAACTCATTAATGGTTTATAATAAAAATAAATTTATACTTTTAAATACAAACGTAAAATGCCCGCTGTAAAAACAAAAAAATGCATGCAAAAATCATCAAAAAAATATCCTCACAATTAGTAGACATCTATACAGTAGTCAGAATACAGCAAAAAAACATTCATAAGAATCAGCAGGCAAGCGTATGCTAATTTCTAGATTTATATTTTTTGTTGGCACGGAGAGGATATCCTTCATGGTTATTACATGCAGCAGGTCTGTTGGCTACCCGACTTGTGGAATATGCTATGATGGTATGGTAGTAGTATTTTTTTCTTAGAACCTTGAAAAAAATATGGTAATAAATGATTTGTTTTAAAATAATTTCATTGAATAAAAAAAAAAATTTTTCCTTATATCGACTTCTACACTTCAGCAAAACATCTACGAATATTACACATTATCTATTGTTTTCCTAATCTACACTGGATTTTTATTCCCTTGCCAATGATTTATGTGCCCAATAAGATTAGTTTTATTTTTTATATCCTTTGACCTGAATAGCCTCATGGTGTGTATCTATATGAAATTGCAGATGACATACTGTCGTCAATGCTTAGAATTGAGTTTTTGTAAATATTCTTATTTTCAAAGGTAGTTAAATGTATGATGTAAGAACTAAGTGTTACTATTATTTTTCTTTTTAGAGTCTTGATAAATCCGCTTTCCTTAACCGCTTGTAAATTAAATTAAACCTAAGAAGCATTAGTACTCTACTAAATGCCACTTATATTCTAAAGACTGTAAATTTTAATTGTGCACGCGATGGACGGAGTTACTAAGCAGGTAATGTATAAAATTGTAAAACATTTCTTCAATAGTATGTGTTAAAATTTTAAAGATTAATATTTCAATTGTTTTTGTCTGTCTATTTTCATTTTTTTAGAATTCAGAATCGAAACCAGGAGGAATCCTTCGAGTTGATGTCAACAAGCCCAGAAGAAGTTCTGGAGGATCAGTGGAGTTTAGACAACCTGATCGCTTAGGACTGGTAAGATATATAAATATTCTTAATTTTCAAATTATCCCGGCATTAGAAACCTTTTTAACACTCGTTAAACTTATCTTCTCTTTTTAAAGTAATACATTATGATTACTCTCTCTTCAACTATTTTATTTGATCCAATGATAATGCAGTTTTTTCAAAAGATTTATAGAATGCTGTTTGTTTTATATAATATCATTAGATCTTCTTGTTAAAGATCTTCTTGTTAAAACTTTACTTGACAAATTTCCATTTAAAACTCTTGATGTATTAGTATCTATTCAACAAAATAAAATAGTCTATTTCATATTATTGATCCTATAAAAACTATTATTGTTTGTTTAAACATCATATTTGCAATTATTTTATTACTCCCAAGTTTCGTTAGTACTGCGTATTCTTAAATTAACAATGAATACAGTGTTGTCTGACCAGGAAGAGTCAAGATCTATTCTGTCACAATATTATATTGATTGATGTGAAATTAGTACCTACGCAGATGATATTTTATATTATACCTTAACACCTCCAGTGATCAATAGAGGTGTCAATTACTAAAACACAAACCTAGACCGCACACACCTCTATATCACGCAGTTTTCATCAGGGACTCTGTAATTAAAAAAATTCTAACACCATTAAAATGAATTAGTGTTTATTTAACTCATTTGTATTAGGGAATGATAGGTCGTCGCACGCTCCGTTTTCACATCTCAAAAATTGGAAAAGGTGAAGCAATGCCATTAAAACATTGATTTGTAAAGACTACAAATATTTCTGAAATTATAAAGTAAATCTTTACTTTATATTACTCAAACAAATATATTATTTTAACTGTGTATTTTTGATACAACATTCTCGTTGCTCATTAACTGATTCCTATATTTTTAAAACTCGGTGTGCAAAGTTGTCTAAAATCAATAGTCGACCATTACTCAAGAGTTTTTTATGAACGTGTATTTTAGTAGCCTCAAAAGACATTTATATTAGCGCCCATTTGTATTCCGTGATTTATGCGTATTTTTGTGTTGAAAATGGTGTATTCTCGGCAATTATTTTGACATATTATTATATAATTCCCAAGTTAGCGCCTATACAACCCCGTTCGTTGTTAATTTCTGTTTACACACAGAACAGCTTCCTGTGGTGTTGAGTTGATTAACGGTAGTGACCTTTCAGTATGAACTCAACAGATAGAATATAGTGCCAGGCGAATCAAATATTATATGTATCATTGTACATATGTATAATATGGTGTAGAGTATTTTATAACTTTATTATACAGTCATAATCATTATTGTGTGTACAAAGTTTCAGCGCAAAAGTACTGCCATTTATATTGTACGAGAATTACTCATATTCCTATATGATAAGTTAGAAACGAAATATAATGTAATGTTGAATATACCGTGGAACACTCGGTAAAGAATTGGTCTCAAAAAGAGAGAAAATAAAGAATTTTGAAAGCCTTAATTTTTTAATGACAATGAGAGGATAGCTTGCCTATTTATCACACGCAGCTGGTCTGCTGGCTATACCCGTTGGGAGATATGGGGTAATGGTACGAGTACCTATGAGTAATAAACTCTTTATTGTTGTAATAAAATATTTATACTACAGGAGGGCTTATTGTCTTGAGGCAATCTCTTTCAGAAAACCTGTTCATAAATGTGACATTGTTTTAGAAGAACAGAGAATTCAAAGTTAATGATGAAAACATGTCTAGGAATATAAAAATTATACATAGATTAATTAAAATTATATTCACGCATAACATCCAACTACATCAATCCATTGCTTATACCTATAAAAATATTCATACTGAAATCTACACTTTCATTGTAAAACACATAATGATCGCTGTTATTGTAAATTATACTCAAATAAAAATCCATCTTTCTAACCACAATGCCAAAGAAAATGTTGACAATGTTCACCAATTCCATCTTTATCTTTTATTTCTCTCTAATATTAATCTTATTTCATTGCCCAGCTATTTCTCTTTTGCTTCGTCTTATACAATTTTACCTATCGCTTTCATGCTTCCCTCCCATTCTCAAGTCTTTGTTAAAATAAAAAAAATAAAAAGGATTACGTCATCTCCCATTGTAATCTTTTCTAATTTTTTATTTTTATTTTAACAAATAAACAGCTTACGGCTTTTAAAAACTTAACATTATTTTAGACAGCGTGATAAGAAACAAATTTTATGTATAGGAACAATATAAAACATTGAAATAGAATACAAACACAGAATATAGACTATTGATAGAATATCAAAGATACATTTACATTAAACATAAAATAATATCATAAAGACTTTAGAATCTGTAATATAAAGAATTTAAACTAGGTAAATCTATTTAATTTATTGAAATATCTACTTGAAACAACTTCATCGTATATTGTATTTAATATTGTCAAAAACTCTTATGGTATATATTGTATCTTATTAAATAAATGGAGATGTTATAAAAAATTGTTTTAAGTCAAGAAAATTATACGTAATTCACAGAAGTCGAATAAGCAATTTTTACTATTTCCTTTTTAACTCGTGTAGTGAATTCATACTCCTACGTTTTATTTTACTCTATTCTCCTTACAGACGTTAGGATCCCCGCTAGGAAAATGTAATTTACTTTGTATGAACATTGCTCCCAGTAGGGGAGATGTGATTATCATAAAGGTATGTATGTAGTAGTAAGATTGATATTACGTATTGTGAAAATAAAGAACGAATTTTGGTATGAGAAATTATTCAACACAGTTCTGTTCATGTACAGATTTATTTTTAAGCAATAAATTAGTTAGTCATATTATGTCCGTCCATTATTAATTGGATGAAAAATAACAAATACCCAATCACATAATATCACAATCACACTCATGTATACATATAAAACTGAATCAATAGTATTTTTTAAATTATTATTTATTTACACAAAAATAAAATACAAAATTATAAATACTTTATGTTGCCTAATCCTTAATGGAATTCTTGGCTGTTCTGCATATTATTCTGAAAACGTATTTGAATTTTGCTTTGTTGATTTATCAACGAATAATCTGATAAGGATAACGATTTTTTTATTATACCCAAATATTGTGTCTTACTTGAAACTAGATTATTTCTGTTTAGGTGTAACTTTTAAGTAGTACTTAACTCATTCCGTGTGCAGAATGAGTTAAGTACTACTTAAGTTTCATCAAATGCTGAAATAAGCGTCTTCATTTGCCCGCCACTTGTTTTTGTCCTCAGTTAACTTTTAAAGGTAACTAGATTTTATTCCAAAGGTGTTCGGTGGTCTGATGATAGAATCTCGGACTTTTAAACGAAAGACTCTATTCCACTTGCAGCCGACTAACTCTACCTTCTGTTCTATTTTTCTCAAGATCATTAATTTGTTTACGAGTGATTTAGGCATTTACTTCACCTTCACGACGCAAGCATATTGCTTATAGTGGGAGTGTTTGTAGTGTAAGGTTTTATTTCATATCTATATTCAACTTTATTAAAAAAAAATAAGGGATGAGATATGTATGTAATATATTACTCAGAAACAATTAGGGTAATCAAATGATTTATTCACATTAAATAATATATGGATATGATGTAGTAGGTACTAATGTGTATATGAAATGCCATTTGTCTTCAGTAAAATCAGGAAAGATTTTGATATCTTCGCATGCAACAATCTATGAATCTATCTAATAATAATATAAACACCAAGTAGTTGAAAGAACAAAGAAAATGACACATATAATATGTTAGTATTATAGAGAAGGCGAGATGGCGTGGTCATTCTAATCAATAAGACGAATACTCTACTAACACGGAAAATAGCCATTATATTGGTGTGATGTTATTAGGCTCTTATCATTGATCACTATAGTCATTCTGGTCACACTCTTCAGACTTACATAGCATCTGATCACACAGTTCGTGATTGGAACTTGCCATAGTTGTTGCTACACTTGCACGCATCTGAAGTGGACAGATTTTTGTTCTCGTTGCATTTTTTTAACAACACGTAGTGTAAGATTTTGTAAATAACAAGGATCAAAAATGTTTGTTTGGTGGTTTTGAAATATGTAATGTTTTTATTTTATTTTTTCATTTGAAATTGACGGTGATATTATGATAAATTTTGAACTTCGAACAAATGTATATATTAAATGGAATAAATTTCATAAATATAGGTGTTATTAATTAAATGTAAGTGTGGCTATGATCGTTCTTTCTTAATATTTTCTTTTTACTTTTAAATGTGCGTGTATTGTAGCTTAGAGAGGGCGACTTGTGCCGTTGTTCTGGATACCCCATTATTGGAAATTGACAAGACAGATTAAATAGTTAAGTTTATAGGTTTAAAATTATTGACTGGTAGGTAGGTCTATGAAAATATCAATAAAAAATCGCAATAAAAAACACATTTATATAGAATAATATTATTTCAAAGTGATTTCTAAAATTTTATATGACCATTTCAACTACAATTGAAACATTTCCATAACATTTCAGGAGTTAGTAGAAAATTTGAGTCCTTCATCTCCTCAGCCATCTGTAGACCGTCTCTCAGTTACTTGGGCCGATGTCGAAGATTCATCATCACGGGTAAACGTGTTTACCCCTGGGTCGCCTCCTGCGACTAAGATGGAAGTTAGGTTTCCTGGTAACAACAATGTTATTTAAATTATTTGGTCTTATTCTAAAATTAAGAATGTTTGGTTAATGGTTAAAATAAAGAAAAATAAGTAGGTATGTGAAATGGCGTTAAAACGCGATACCCAAATTTAACATATCTTAGTTCCGTAGGTTAAGTTTCGAAGTATGAATTAAATTTCAGTATTTAGAATAAAGGAAAAAGTACCTACTTAGAAAGGCAAAGGATTTTGTAAAAAAATATCCACAATATTCACGACCGACGGCCGCGGTCCAGACGAGCCTCTTTAGCAACAACACATCATTTTGGTTTACTGTGAGAGGGGTCGGAATAGTCAGTGTCATAAACAATGACAACTTTTTATCATTGTTATATACATACCTATAATATATTATAAAAAATCGTAAATACAAAATCTGTCAAATTTTTCTTTTAACTAATTAAATCGCAGAAAATACTCGTATTTAATTGGATATTTTGATTGTACAAGTTCACTTTTATTAGTCGTAAAAAAGATATAACTAAGCAGATAGCCCAGAATCTAAAATGTTGTTTGATAAGTTTGAAAAGTGCTCATTCATAATGTCAACGTTGTTGACTCTTTGCCTTTCATCGCGGATATACAGGGTAAAAACTAACTTTCTCCATTTAAAATTATTTTAACCAGTCATGTATCTGTCTACTCCCATGAAAACCCTTAAGTTTTGATGAACAATGTTGCCAGGATTTGGACTGCGCCGCACCGAAAAACAGCGCATTTTTGCAACTAGGTATTATTGAATGTGATATTGTACATTTAAAACTTTACGTATTTCATATTAATTTTCTCAATGCATTAGTTTTGTGTTGAAAATATTTTTTAATAATTTCAGACGAAGAAGCATCTGAAGACGAAGATTATTCAGCATCCGTATCAGCCATAATGCAGCGAAGAGTAAGCACCAGGAGATCCAAGCGCGGTACTAGGGGATCTACTTCCAGTAGGAGAACCTCATCTCCATTCATTCCCGAGATTCCAGGAAGTGCTAGAAGGAGATCATCTGTCTACACGACCAGCTCTGGAGAGTAAAGATCTTCTCTTTTAATGTTACTCTGATGCAGCGAATTTTTGTCTTTCAAAATAATAATTTATCATTTATATTAATTTATAAGCATATTATTTACATCGTCAGAAAACACATCAACCCATAATTCCGATCTGAGAATGTTAAAATACCTCTAAATACACGGTAATAAAAATATAAATATACTAAAACCATTGCAATCAATCTGTCAGTTAACGGTATGGTTAAGGACGAGTGAATTGGTACGATACTAACTACATATTATATTTATTAATTGGTGTAGTAATAAGTCGGTGCACACGTAGTAGAATTCCATAATTATGTAATTTGAAACAAGTGTTTCTTCCTACTATTGATTATTAATTCTGATGATTGATAATGACCTTATAAGTCGAAAGACGTCTCTCTGGGAATTAATAATCAACAGTAGAAAGAAACACTTGTTTCAAATTACATTCATATATTTATGAAAACTTTATGTATTTCTCTTATTTTTTCTTCTTCTTGCGTCTGCTTTATGGTTTTCAACCCTTTGGAGATATAGATAAAAAAGATTTCTTCAATCGGGACGACTTGTATCAATTATCTGTTTCTATCATACTTCTAGTGGTTTGACATCATTGTCATACAAGTGGTATGTTATCTCTTTCTATCATACTTCCAGTGCTTTGACATGTTTGTCATAAAAATAACACGTCTCTTTTTCTAGTGCTTTGACTCCGTTATCATAGAAGTGATTTGTTATCTCTTTCCATTATACTTGTAGTATTTTAATATTGTTGTTATCGTTGTACTTCCAGGCCGTCGGAAATCATTCGAAAAAAAAACAATACTGTTTTAGCCCACATTTAAATTTTTATCTACAACATTTTGTTTCCCACAATTTTATGTACTCCTTGCGCCTGTGTCAAAGTAGTCTAGTGCCATCTCAGCTGCACTTTTGCTTTATCGCATATATGTACTTGAATTATATGTATTATTATTTATTGATCAAATACAATCATACAATCTATGCTAGTAAGAAATAGGATTATCCAACTCGGAGGACCTGTTCTAAGATAATCTCAATCTTATTATTTATCTAAATCATGAAGTATGTAATTTTATTCCATTTTGCCTACATATGCTTACTTCCGATAGCCAAAAAGCTCTTGTAGAACCTTGACCTACAAAACAATGGGTCTCTAAATCTTTCATTCTTGGCAATGGAGTATCAGCTTTAGTATTTAACTGCACAGGTTTTGCCTTATTCTGTGTACCTTGCACCTTGTTGATTTTTATTTATTAATTATTGTTATGAATGTTTATTTTTATTTATTCCTTTTGCACATCATAATTACACAACAGATATATATTTAGTTAAATCAACTACTCATTTTCGGATCAGACGACATGATTATTCCATGCCAATTTTCGAAGTCTGATTTCACTTGTGAAGAGCGGTTTGTTTGTTATGGAGTGATTCTTGTCTATATTATATTTATTTATTTTAAAGTCTCACCTATACATATCGAAATGCTGCACAAAAAAAAATAGAACCATAGCTACATAAATGTCTTTGGCTAGTGAATGTAATATTATCTACAGTCGCTAGATTTTTCACAGTTAACACATGGTTTTACAATACCTATCTGTTTTCATTGAATTCAAACACCTTTGATGGTCACTTGGTCCACCGACATTTATATCGAAGATTGATTATGACCCGATAAGTCGAAAAACGTCTCTTTCGCGATTTATAATATATTATATAGTTGAATGAAACACTTGTAGCCTA
This sequence comes from Athripsodes cinereus, assembly GCA_947579605.1. Lineage (NCBI taxonomy): Eukaryota > Metazoa > Arthropoda > Insecta > Trichoptera > Leptoceridae > Athripsodes > Athripsodes cinereus. The sequence goes on from OX388329.1 coordinate 17,978,555, forward strand.
GTGTGGTGGCAAAGTGGAATTACTTGTATTGCCATAATTGTGCATATTTGAACTGTATTGGGTTGTACATGGTAACTTGAGGAAATAAATAAATTTGAATTTACCTAAATACATGTAGGTATAGGCTTATTCTGTTAGTACATTTTTTTTACCTAAGTAAGGTAAATAATGAATATCTACCTATGTGAAATAAGCAATGGATGTAAAACAACGAGTTTTTAGTTTAAAATACAATAAAAGTACCCCTCGTGTACAGTATTTGTGTAAGTATTTATTTGTATGTAAAAGCAAAGAGAATAATTAGTGAAGTAATATGTAATTCAGTGATGATAGTAGGTACATAATATGTCCTTAACCCAAATTATTCAGCATTAGCACACACGCCATGCAATAATGATTCATAAGCGATAGAGATTGGCAGGAATAAAAGAAAATAAATTATAATTTATATGTCTGGTGTATCCTCAACATATTTATTAATAATACAAGGAATAGTGTGAATCGAAAATCATTCAAGGCGCACCCATACTATTTTATTCGTATGCTTATTATTACAACAAAAACACTCCCCCGAAGGTATTTATTATTGGGTTGAAACACGTAAATACGAGTATACAAAAGAAAAATCCTTTTTTACTCGTGTCATTTTTATATTTTTAATCAACTTTATTGCTTTTCTTATCTGTGCTTTGTTCGTTGTGGTAATACATTCATTAGTTTATAACGCGGAGGAAATTTTTGGCATTTCAACAACCAGTGTTCGTTTTATGTGTAAGACCATTAGCTTAATTAGATCTAATCGAAAAATCTGCGTTCCGTTTTCAACAAATATAGGGATGAGCAAATGCAATAAAAAAGTTTTTAAACTGAAACATATGAATGATACCTTTAGACAGGTATTTCTATTTGATCAACTTTATTTTTATAAATACAAACATGGACTAAACTAAAGCCTCATAACTCCCGATACTCCGATTCTATTCTTATATAGCATATGTTTATATACCATATTGGTGGATTTTTTGGAAACTAAATCCATGAAAGTTATTATAATTCTAGGAGAAACGAATGAATCATGTAATTTTTTTATAATGAAGTCCAACCCATGGATGCATCAATGTATTGTTTAATATAGTTGTAATTATTAGATTTATAATTCGATCCCAAATTCTAAATTACTTTTTCATGGAAATTTCATACCATGCGGTAACCCTATTCACATTCCTGTTGCCTGTTTAGTTTTCACATCATAAATATGAGGAGTTCGCCTCGGAAAAGTAACGCCCCAACTTTGTTTATGTTTTTTTTAATTTTATTTGATATTCTAAAAAGTCACCACATATACTCACACTATTTTTAACCCTAAACGCGGACATTTTTATGTTTTTAAAATTCAATATATTTTATTATTTATTTATTTATTTATCGTGTCGAAACCCAGAAAAAACTAATCAAACTGATCTCCAGTACTGTGCAAAACGCACAGCAGGCGGAGATACGTCAAAAATATCCTCCATAGTGCATGTGACAAGGCACAATGGACACTGTAGCATAGTCTGTGCTGCACCACAGTCACATGCTCCGGATTCGTCCTGTAGGAATATATTTTATTAATTTTAAGAGATAAATAAAATTAAAATCCTTAAACTTCGGCCCTATTTTTTCACCATAGCGAATACAGTCCTGGTTATTTATACTAGGTAGGTACCTACTATACTAAACGTATCCCAAGTAGAGTCTCTCTCTCTCTCTCTCTCTCTCTCTCTCTCTCTCTCTCTCTCTCTCTCTCTCTCTCTCTCTCTCTCTCTCTCTCTCTCTCTCTCTCTCTGTCTGTATATTTGGTTTGACACAGAGTTATCCCCAAGTACCCACATTAAGATTAATGAAGTTATAAACATCCTTCAAAGCAATGATTTTTATTGTTTTGTTCTGTACTTATGTTATTCTCTTTCTTGATACTATTTTCTCTCCATTGAATCCCGTAGCTCGGTGATAGACTTTTTAGGTGATATCGAAACTGCACAAATCCATTTGTTACAGCGAAATCTCATTTAATCCTAAAGATTAATTAGATTTTGACTGATTTCCATAGTAACACTGATTTCTCTGTTATTTTACATATACCTACATTTCAAAGAATTTGACTTTTTTGGAAAATGCAGTTTTATAGAACTCAACACGAAGCATATTTTAGCGTATTTTGTTAAAAAAAAAACTTTTTTGTGTCTGTCAACTTTTAATCCCAAACCCTTAATTCATAAGTTTTTTCAGCTACTTATAATCATAATACCAATATAAAGAAAACCAGCAAAACATCTAATTTCAAGTACATCGATTTCTTCGTCCTTATTCTAGAATAAAAAATACATAATAAAATACATAGTTTTTCTAATCTTTATTTGCATAAATGAGTGCTAAATCAAACAGACCTAACTACATATGTCAATTTTGTAATTATTTTAATTGTTCCCCTCATACCAGCTCTTAATACCATGTGCTGAATGGGGAACTAGATATTATTTTGTTGTTATAAAAAAAAAAAAAAACTTGTATAATTTCTATATAATTGTAATTGAAAACCATTTTATTGAATAAATTCTATTCTATTATATTCTATTCTATAATTGATTATTCTTTGAGATCGTGGTTCTGGTCTACATAATATAAGGTAGAATTAACTAGTCTTGCGATTTTCCTTATTTATTTATTTTATTTTTTTGCATATCGTCGGTTACAAAACGATATGAAGAGCGAGACTATCACTATAATTAGTGGTTTTCTCCATCTAACCACGAATTTATAAACATTGGTGCGGCGTTGTCTTTTGTGAATTGCATATTCTCCAAAAAAGGTATTGTGTTTTTTATACACAGGACTGCAATATCTATCGAAGATGTTCAAGAAGTTACTCAAGAGCAGATTTATGAAAACATTCGACTACACAAGGAAGTGCTAGGATCTGTCAAACAGCAACCATGGGGTATGAGAAGAAAATTACGCCTTGTCAGTCAGGTTTGTTGAACAATGAAACATTTGATGAATCAGTTTTGGTGTAAATACAATTTTCTATAATACTAACTTATTTTTTATGTTATTTTATTAATCTTTTAATTTTACAAATTTTACAAAAGAAATTTACCAATACCATACAATAATTAGTAAGACAAAAAAAACATATATTTATTCCACCAAGAGATAAGGTATACCACACGTCTTAAATAAATGTCATTTGCTTTTATTGGTACGGAGAGGAAAACTTTTTTTATATATTCTGGGATGATTTTTTGTTTGGTTGAATAAATAAATAAATGAAGTAGGAATGGATGAAAATATTCTGAATTTAGCTCGGAATAATATTTATTACCAAATAATATGTTCAAGATCGTATAAAAAAGCTTACCCAACCTTTGCTCAATTTGATAAGTATTAGGTACTAGATATTTAGGAAACTTATACATTTCTTACCCTTTTCAGGCTAAAACTTATATCAAGAAACATGAAGGCACTTTACAAGAGCGGCTTGCTCAAAACAAGTGCACTAGGGATATTGTGGCGAGGTTCAACATTTTAATGGCTCGGGTAAGGTTTACATAATAATATAATGATAATTTTATTTAATGAAATGCGATACAATGCTTAAAGAAATTCAAATTAGACAGATATTCAATGAAATGATTATAGCTTACATAAATAACTTTAATTTACAGCAAATGCAGCGGTTCAAACGAGAGGCTGCCAATTTGTCCAATTGGATGATCCCTTGGGAATTGAGAATAAAAGAGATTGAATCACATTTTGGTTCAGTTGTAGCATCCTATTTTACATTTTTACGCTGGTTGTTTTGGGTGAACTTCGTCATCTCCGTTATACTTGTTCTATTCGTTGTAGTGCCTGAGGTAATTTTTTTTTAATTCAACCTCCTTATAACAATTAAAATCAGATATAAGTATTCATTCTTTATTTACAACAATCCACAAGAAACGAGTGATTTGTGCCTACTATTTTGCATTAGGTACATTACAAAGAAATGCATTTAAAAACATATACAAAATGTATTATAATCTTTTTGTTTGGACGTTTTCACATGTAAGAAGAAAATTATTGAACAAGACCTTCCCGCATACATCTTCAAGTTTCCACCATGGAAAACTATTCCAACTATATCATAACGTGAAATTAATTGAATAAGTGACATGTTGTATCCTTTTCAGATTCTGACTGCTGACAAAGATGCAGGCGAAAGAAAAGAAATGCTACCAGAAGAGAAAGCTAATTCTACAAATTTACGAACCCTTACTGAGTTTGAAGGAGTTCTCAAGTATTCGCCAATATTTTATGGATTCTATAATATAAGGAAGCCAAATGCTAAAGGAGGATACCATTTACCAATGGCTTACTTGATGACTGGAATTGCTGTCTATATTTACAGTTTTGTTGCTATCTTAAGGAAGTAAGTAAAAGACATTAATTTTGTTTAGGTATTTTGAATGATTATGGAACCGCGCAACCGCTACCGCAAGCTTGGTATGCACGTATTTTTGACTATTGTCCCTTCGCGCGTTGAATGATTATTATGTTTAGTTTTTGATATTTAGTTTTTGTCGAGAGTAGCCCTGCTGATTGTTAAGTCATGCTTAAAAAGCTTTACTATTATAATTCTTCACTATAATTTTGAAAATCATACCCTACAGTATACACACCATACCATAAAGGCTTTTGGCTTAGGCGACCTGTGGGTCTAGTCAAAATACATTTAAGCGTTGCGTTTTCGTTTCGTTTTCGTTCAAACAAGACGAGGTTGCGAGAACGCGTCAATTTTCGTAGCTAAAATACACACGTAGCTACGGAAATTGACGCGTTCTCGCAACGTCGTCCGCGTTTGAAAAAAAACGAAACGAAAACGTAACGCTTAAATGTGTTTTGACTAGACCTACTGAGCAGAAATCGATGGTATGCCATCATACCATAGTTGCTTTGACAGACACTTACCAGTAGGTAAATAGCATACAATATAAAGCATGCAAGTTATCCTCTTTATGATTATAAAAAATAAGACATTCAAGATACCTGGAATGCCTAATCGCATCGTTGATTCGAAAATGCTAAAAATCTTATGTGCTTGTGATGTTTCAGAAAGAGGTAGCATTCTCATCACTGAATTGAAAACGTCCATTGTCTTATTTATTATGTTATTATGTTCTATGATAATAGCCTTTAAGAGGACATTAAAACTAGAATAGAGCACAAAAACCAATAGAATATATTTACTGTGTCGGTGTTTAGGTAGTACATAGAATTCCATAGCGAAATAAATAAAACCAAATAGTAGAATAAAGCATTGGTTTTATTTATTTCGTATTAGAATATAAATAAGAAGTAGAATTACTCAAGTCACTTGATAACCGGTGGATAGCCGAGAAAAAAAAATAAGTAGAATTGATTTACTAATTCTCAATGACGGTCACGTGTTACTTAGAGGAATTGGCGTGCATGCATGAGAAACTGAATGAATCTAGAGGAAGCGAAAGAAGTATGAAAGGATAGAGCAACATGGCATTCCGCTCTCTCTGCTTACGCCACCTGGGACACGGCGTGAGGGTATAGTATATTATCTAATATTTCCTATTTAATTTCTTTTTCCAGGATGGCTGAAAATTCTAGAATGTCAAAATTATCAGAGAAAGAAGACGAATGCATATTTTCCTGGAAGCTCTTCACTGGTTGGGATTATATGATTGGTAATGCCGAGACTGCGCATAATAAAACTGCATCAATAATATTGGGATTCAAAGAAGCTTTATTAGAGGAGGCTGAGAAAATTAAAGATATTAGAAAGTAGGTGAAATAAGTGCTTGTAATTTCAGAAAAGCACTTTTTATTATTGATGTTAAATTATTATAAATATTTGCTATTTTTCTTTTCAGTTGGAAAATAATATTCAAACGCGTCCTGGTAAATTCATGTATTCTCCTTCTTCTGAGTGTTTCGGCATACGCAGTAGTGGAGGTAGTACGTAGATCCAAATTGCCAGGGGCCAAGAGTAATTGGTGGAGACAAAATGAAATTACAATAGTCATTTCAGCTATATCATTTGTTTTTCCTATGATGTTTGAGTTATTAGGGTTCTTTGAGAGTTACCATCCAAGAAGACAGCTTCGTATACAGCTAGCAAGGTATATATAGTATATGAAAACAATTATGAAATTGTCTTATTATCTCTTACTATTAATATGCCATTATGGCATACCCCACAGGCGGGGTGGCAAGTAATATAAATTCAATCTGTCCTCTTCGTACCAACAAAAAATTTAGACATTCAGGATTATTGGCAAAACTCATCACTGAATTTAAGATGTGAAATGTTTTTATTTTTTCGAACACCTGCCTTTTACAGGATACTCGAAAACTCACATAAAAGAGTGGGAGACCAATTCTTTGCAGGATGCTCCACAAAACTCATATACTTTCTATAATTAAAATTATTGTTTTCTTTCAGAATCATGGTGTTAAATCTCCTTAATTTATATTCTTTAATATTTGCACTGTTTGATAAAATCGCCGATATGACCAAGGAATTGAGAATTTTGAATCCAAATAATACTATTACTCTGGGACCACCAACATCTCACGATCTGAATTCAGCAACGACTCTGAGTTCTATATTAGTAGAAAGTACTAGTCAATCTATGTCAAATATGAATTCATCACCTTTTGATCTTGTGACAGCATTTGAAGCAGAAAATACCACTATTTGCTACAAAGTTTTCGTACCATGTCCTACATCGTCAGTGATGACAGTAAAAAATATAACTGCATCAGTTATGACAATTTTGCTTGTAAATCAATCTACCATAGAACCCACAATGTATTTCAATCAAAATTTTTCACATTTAAATTACACTGATCTATACTCAACAACTATTGACTTTAACAATACAGATATGCCAAATATGTCAAATTTTAGTAATCCATATTTTCATTGGGAATCGTCAACAGAGAGTACATCACAGTACAATGAGAACTTGACATATTACAGTACTGATTATTCAAACTATACAGATGAAGAGTTTGATTACAAGTTTGTTGAAGAAGACGATAGTTATGCAAATGACGATGCCCATCATACAGTTAGTTATATAACATCTGATATTCCAAAATACAATATGAGTGTAACAGTATCCGACCAACCTTACACAACTCATTCTTTAAGTAAAAACTCAAAGGATTACTCCTTCGAATCCACTCAATCAACTTTAGAAGAACGTTCTTCCGAAGATCAAGTAGGTTTCTATCAAGAACCATGTTACATTATGAAATGTGATAATTATGAAACAAGTAGTGAAAAGTCTTTTTATACTGATAATGAAGAAGATTCAAAAGTTGTTATGAAAAAAGAATTAATACCAAAACATAACGCACTTATAACTGATAAGTATATATTCAAAAGTGCTGTTTCTTCACAACTAAATATTACAATACGAAGGAAGTTAAGAACCTTGTGTTGGGAAACAATGTTTGGCCAAGAATTAGTGAAACTTACTATGATGGATTTGGTATGTAACAATTCGAGGAATGAATATTTTACTCACATTATATAATTTATTTTACGTTCATATATAACTTATTATATTCTTATTCATGACTTTCAGTTTCTAACCATCTTAGCCACCTTATTTATGGATTTCTTTCGAGCAGTGTTTGTGAGATTTATGAATAGATGTTGGTGTTGGGACTTAGAAAAAACATTTCCCAGTTATGGAGATTTTAAAATAGCTGAAAACATTTTGCATTTAGTTAACAACCAAGGGATGGTTTGGATGGGAATGTTTTTTTCCCCGGGATTAGTTGTATTGAATTTAGTAAAGTTGATAATTCTAATGTATTTAAGATCTTGGGCAGTGATGACATGTAATGTGCCTCACTCCGTTGTGTTCAGAGCTTCAAGAAGCAACAATTTTTATTTAGCATTGTTATTGACAATGATATTCCTTTGTGTTTTGCCTGTTGGTTACGCAATTGTTTGGGTGGAACCATCTTGGCATTGTGGACCATTTTCAAATTACCAAAGGATTTACCATTTATTTACTCAAAGTTTACAAAGTATTCTGTCACCAACTCTTCGAAAGGCCCTCGACTACATTGCTTCTCCTGGAATAGTTATACCTTTACTGGTACTTTTGATTTTGATAATATACTATTTATTATCTCTCACTGGTTCTTTACGAGAGGCTAATAATGATTTGAAGGTTTGTTACTTTGATATAGTACCATGTCTGTATGATTAATTACTTAGAAGTTTTTCTCATTTTATTAACTTTATTATATTTCACTTTAAAGATTCAACTCAGAAGAGAACGTACAGAAGAAAGGAGAAAGATGTTTCAAATTGCAGATAAAAAGAGTAGAGGCGATACTAACGACTTGGAAAATACACCATTTGCCAAGTGGAGGAAGATTCTTCCAGTAATACCAACTAGTAAATCGGATGAAAATAATGAAGAGAATGCAGCTATTGAGAATGGAAAAATGAGGCTTGATAAAAAAGGTACATCACAATTTCTTTTTGATGGTGTCTACCAGTAGAGTTCAGTATATCCAGAATTAAATTTTGTATGGATTTGTATGCACAACAACAGTTTCTTGTAGACTGCATTAATTCTTTATTTAAAATCTATTTTTTTAAATTAACCATAGCTTTTTAATAAGTTTTTTATTATTATTTTAGATTCCCTTGCAAAACTAGTGAAGCTTGCAATGAGAAAATCGTCTGGAACATCTGACGATGAAAGTGGTCTCGTTGTCCCACAGCCAGATGATGAAACAGACACAGAATTCCATGAATCTCTACCAGATGATGTTTTAATTGCAAAGGATATACAAATGCCAAATAAAAGTGCCCATCATAAACCACATGTACATAAAAAAAAGCATCATACAAAACATGACTCCGAGAAAAAAGGAGAAAATCACGAGAAAGTTGTACATTCCAAAAATACTTCTGTAGATGAAGTAGATGATAAAAGAACTAAAGATACTATTACGAAAAAGCACAAACGTGATGTACACGTTACTTTACCAGAAAATAGAGATTTAGAAGAAAATAATGAAAATGAGAAGAGAAAAACTTTAAATGAGGCAGCTAAATCTTCTCAGATTGAACCAGTAGAAAAGAGTAATAAGGAATATAAAAATATCTGGAAGGGGAAACTTTGTCTTAAAAAAGAGGTTCCAAAAGTAAGTGAGCAGATACAAGATGATGTTCTAAATTCTATTATCCCTGTTATTACTATAAGTAAAACGGCTAGTGAAGAAAATGTTTTGAAACAAAGCGGTAAAATTGAATCACCAAAAAAAGAAGATAATGACAATGATGATAAAAAATCTCTAGAAAAGTAATGTTATGCGAGAGGGGAACAAATCTATGTTTGATACATCAAACAACACATTTTTTTAAAAGATGAATGTTGTTCTACGTTATTGTTTTGATTCAGAGAAGTACATACTTATTCTTATACTACATATATTCTTGCTGTGTTAGCATACTTGTTTTTTCTCGGTGTAATATTTATTATGTACTTTGCTTTTTAATAATAATAATATGTTATATCACTTTATAATCTTATAGTAAATACATTAAAATGTGTCACCATATGTCTAAAATAATTATTGCAATTCATGCCAATACTTCTCTTAAATAAATCATTTGTTAAAAGTATCTACCAAATTTGGTGTTTGATTTCATTTCTTTATTTTGTTAAAATAACTGATAACTTTTAAGTGACTCTTATTTCTACATATAAGCTGAATACTTATATGTGCTTTCAAAGTAGCTTTTCATATAACAATATAATAGATTTGCAATGGAAATTTAAGCCATACACAATTCGACTAGGATTGAGACGTCCTAGGCAATAATTAATTATGCTACTGCTACAATTCCTTCATGATATCTTTCACAAGTGAATTCCAATAAGTTTTTAATCTAACATAAAATGTAAAATAAAACTTATTACATACTTACTGCAGAAAATTTCTTAATGAGAACAATTTAACTCTTCCACAATATAAGTTATGAGCAAATTCAAATTAAACTATTAAATTTAACAGAATGCCTATATTTTTATTAATTCTGATCACGATAATATCTGAGAACTTAATAAAATAAATGAAAACATCATCGAGCTGTCTCCTGATACCTAAAGAATGATTAAAAAATAAGTGCCCTCTATTGGAAATATATTCAAGTTCTTAGTCAATAACAACAATTCTTCCTATTATGTCACAACTAAGACAAAATGTACCACATTGAAGACTTCCTCCCATACTTTTCCACCATTTTCTGCAAAAAAAATGTTTTTAAGGACAGATCACAGTAGGGAACCAGTATATGGCTAGCTCAGGGGTCGGCAACCTTTTAGCTGTAGTGTGCCAAGTCACTCTACCAATATGATTCAGGGTGCTGCCTTAATTCTAAATTATATAATGGGGTTCTAGGGGAGAAGAATTTTATACCAAATTTATCTTTTAAACATATTTATTAAAAAAATAACAAAAATCTAACATAAATTAATTTTTTTTAATGCGAACCTTGTCCCTGCACATTTTTGCTTAATATTTCAATATCAGGGGTATAATTTGTGACTTTTAATTTCACACAAGATTCTGAATGTTCAGTTGTTAAACGACTTCTTTGTGGACTCAAAATATGTTTCATGTGAGAAAAAATTTGTTCACAGAGAATACAGAGATATGTGGAACCAAAAGCGGAAAGGAGAGCACATGCAATTTTCTTTAAACAATTAAATCTTTCCGGCAATGACATCCAACAATTTAAAATAGCAGTCGATTTTTCCATAGAGTCATCTTCCAGATTTTTTTGTAATTCCTTAAATTTTGTTTTCCATAATTCTGAAGATATTAGTTCGATAAGTTCCATTTCAAAATTATCAACATTCATCCACTCAAAAATTGAAAAATCAAACGGGAAAAAATCAAATTAATGGATCTATTAAATCTGGTTTTATGGGGAAGGAAAATATAGGCACATGGGCTTCAAAGTCTTTGCATCTTCTGGAAAATGCATCTTTAAGTGCTTCAACGTAGGTTTTAAGTTCATCTTTGACTATGGTCGATTTATTTGCAAGCGCTTTAACATTTGGGAAGTATTTGTAGGTACTAGTATTAATATCACATAAAAATATATTTAATTTTGTACCAAATCATGTCCAATATTCAAAAAGTTCGAGCACAGTTTGGCGCTTTCCTTGCAATCTTAAGTTTAGTTCATTGAGATGTTTAGTTATATCAGTCAGAAACATCAATTTGCATAACCATTCTTTATCGTTCAATTCGGGGAAATGTTGTTCCTTTTCATTAAGAAAAACTTTAATGTGTTCCAGATATGACACAAACTTATTCAAGACATTGCCTCGACTAAGCCAACGAACATGGCTGTATAAGGGGAGGTCAACATATTCACTTTCCATTTCTTCTAAAAGAGATTTAAATTGCCTGTGTGTCAATGAAGGCGAGACACTATGAAATTAACTATTTTAACAACAGTGTTCATTACAGGAATTAAGCGCTGTGACGAAATTTTGGCAACTAAACTTTCCTGGTGTATTATACAATGGAAGTTCAATATTTTATGTCCAATATGATTTTCAAGAAGTTTGACAAAAATATGGTTTTATTTTATAAAGATTTCCTTTATATATTCCCCATCTGTAAAGGGTTTGCCTTTGGCAGCTATGCAATGAGCAATTACGAAGCTGCATTCTGTCGCTTTAGGCTTCGTTCCAGTTATTCCACAAAAAAAAGTTACTTGTTTCTTATAACCAGAAACAGCTCTCTTTATAGTTTCACATTTCTCATCGTTGCTATTAAATGTGGACTGATGTTTGGTTTGGAAATGTCTTTGTACACTTGACGTGCGGCATACGACACTTTCGCGACATATCGCACATACAGCACGATCCTTTTGTTGTATAAATTCATATTCATTCGTCCAATAGTCTTGAAAACCGCGAACATTTAGTTTTTGTTTCTTACCCTCCATTTGATTAAATATGGATGAATTATAACAAATATTAAACCAATAAGATACAAGTCTTCACAAAAAAGTTTAAACGACCAGTATTAAATGAATTGCAAGTTTAACTGGTATTACAGGCAAATGGTGCGCAGTAGCAAAACGAGAAAGAGAGGGGCGAATGTCATTCCGGCTTGAACATTCGTGAAGTCCACTTCGATAACTAGTCAGCGCTGCGCACATTTCATCCCTTTTACTCCGAATGCGCTCTTGCGCAAATTTTCGTGACATTGGCGAGACAAGTTAGATAAATAATTATAATTAAACATTTTCTCTTATTTAAAAATCACTTCGTCTCGATATTTTCGCGATTTCCCTGATTACTTTGTAGAGTGCCATTCAGAATCCCATCGCATGTCAAGCTTGGCACGCGTGCCATAGGTTGCCGACGCCTGGGCTAGCTTAATCGCATAGTACATGCCTAACGAAACCTTTGACATATCTATGGGCACAAGAATACAGTGAAGCACTACCAATAGTGCTATTGTGCTCTATAGAAGTTTTCCTCCTCAACGCTACCATAAGAAAACCTTTGTGTTATTCGGTTTTAGCCATAAGTTTCGAAATAAACAGAGTATGTACGTAAATATGTCAACCATTCTCAATGTCTTTTGTTAGTATAGAAAGTTGCATGTTCATTACAAACAGTTAGACTGCCGCCTAACCACCTACTTGTGGGACATCTAATGATATATGATATATTGTCCCTCTTCTGACTAACAGTGGTATCTGCCTAAATGTTAATTGATATATTCCAGGATAACGGTAACAGTTACAGGTGTGATCTTCAGTGGAAACATATAGGGCACATATAAATACATACATTTGGTGATCATAACTCGATTTCGCCAGAAATATCAGATTCGAAAGTTAGTCAGAAGAGGGACAAATAATATGGTTATAGGATAGCAAACAAACTAAAGTTGAGATATCATAATATATAGTTTATTTGGACACTCATAGTGTATAATCAAATTATGTGAACATGTTTGAATGAAACCTACCACACATAGTTGATAACAATATTTTTTAACACTGATATATGTATTATTACGAGTATATTTTTTTTCTATACTAAAACTACTTAATGCAATAATAATTTATTTTAAAATAACATCTTTCAGACTTCACATTAACATTAGGTGCAATTTTTAAATTTGGAAAATCAAGAATAATAAATAATATCTAGAGGCATTGTAATGAAAAAGTAAGATAAAAATAAACATTTAAAAAACATACAATAATAAAAACAATGAATTAGCTAAAAAAATATAATAATAAAATAAGCCTAAGTACGCAACTCTTAATAATTCCCAGAACACATAATTTTTAGGATATTTTTTTACAAAATATTGTATTATTGTATAAAATTGCACCAAACTATTAACAAAAAAAAAACTTATAAAAAACTAAATTAAAACAAATAACAGTTCTGTAATTAGACTTAACTGGAAAAATAACCAGATGAAATAATAAATTTATATTATGTCTAATAACTTTACTAAATACACGAAAAGTTTAATTAATTTTACATATATTTAAAACAAATAAATGCGATTATAAAAGTAATCAAGAAAGTAATCACACAAAATCGATTCACTTTCATGAATAATTCTATTATACTGAACACTAACTATACGTTCAGTAGGTATAATTGTTGGCACTGTACTGCTATATTCAATTTTTGTTAATTTTTTATTTTAAAAATAAAAATCTGTGCATTTAGTCAACATGTGCTCTTTGCTACAATTAACATAGATGGAAAAAAGTGCTTAATTTCATATCTCACAGATTATTTCTTAGACTGCAAATTTAGATTTGTTGATATCGGATGCTTGTTTGCAAATTATATAAATAATTACAATATGATCTGATAATGTGTTGTCCCCAGTGTACTTTCTTTCTTTAAATATTTAACCTACCAATAACATGACAAATTCATAGCCTAATATAAAATCAACAATAAATCCTAAATTAAATTATTTATGTTTTATGGACATAATTTTATAAAATAGTACATATTTTGTATCATAAAATTATTTGATAAAAGTAAGTACATATGCTAAATATTTGATATTCAAGAGATCACTCAAATTGATCCTTATTATTTATAGCATTTTATTAAAAACAATAAGTTTATTATCGTAAAGAATTATAGTCGTTTTTATAACAACCGCATCACAACTTTTAAGCCCCAAACGACTCAAAAATGATTGTCATTTATAACATTCTTTGCATAATTTAAATATACCAAATACACTTTTCATCAAACTTTGATAATAAATTATTGATAAATCAGTTATTATTACTTGCTTTCATTAAATGTGTTTATTTCAATATAAGATATGTGCCCAAATAATTTGACAGTAAATATTAATACTAAAAACGTGTCTAAATTATAAGAATGTTCTCTACAAGTTTTCTTGTAACATATAGGTGGATAAATGTAATTTTTTTCAAACAGAGATATAGAAACCCCAAGTTATTGATTTTGTCTAGCCGCATTTAATGATATTTCATCAGTAAGCTATATGTTGAGATATCCACAAAAAGAGTTAATGAGAAAAATTAAATCACTTAAGTGCTGCCTTTTCTTAGATAATTCATAATAATTCTGTGAAATATTTCAAATCAGTAAAGGTACTATATAATTTTTAGGAAATGTATCAAATGAGGTACCTACATAAAAATAAATTGTCATCCAGCAAAACGGTTTTTGATCTCCTGTAAAATCTTAATAAATGCATATAAGAGGTTTCATGAATCCACCGATAATATGTTTTTATCTCTTAAATTTTCTTGTTTCAAAGATCATGTATTTAAATTCATAAAAAAATGTAATCACACATCTAGTAGGTACTTTATTTCAAAGTTATGATACAAAAATGAATCATTACCTAATTGTTTAAATCAGAAATAAACTGAACCTCTAACCCAGGGGAAAAATATATTGTGTGTTTACTTCAATCATTTATGGCTGGCTGCTATAATAAGGTAAAAGACTACTTGATACATGCAATGAAATTAATTGAAATTAGGGATTTCGCTAAGCGTTCTATGCAAAATGTGAAAATCAAACTTCTTTGAGAGGACTTTTGGTGTTGCTGGTATTGTCCAATGGAACCGCTCACAATTTACACTGAGGATAACTCAGCCAACCAGCTTTAGAAGCAATTTGATTACTGCACTGTTAATTTGCACCCTTTAGATGTCTAAGTACGTGTGACATGGTGCAAAAAATCATCTCGTCATCCATCATCATCATCATAACATTGTGGTATATTTTGTATTTTTATATTGTTATACCTAATAAATAAAACAACATTGGACTGGTTGGAATAAAAAAAGAGGTGTTACGAATGGTCCATTTAAAACCTTATGAATCTGATAATAATTATCATGTTTCCTCAATATGCTCTATTTAAAATGTCAATCCATCCCTGATAACAAATTCAATGTGTGTGCTAAGTCCCTGAATACGTTTATTTTATATAAAAAAAACAATTTTTCACTGCAAAAAATTCAGTTAGATATGTAATATTAGGTAGGTAGGTATATTTATATTAGTTATACATATGTCATAATAAAATACCTATCTGATGTATAGGCTTAATATACACTATCAAATAATAATATAAGTACTTATGTGTTGTTCAAAATATTGTCAAAAGTAAAAAGAATTTAATTGCTCTTAAAAATAATTTTATAGGAATAATTTTACACTTTTAATAAAGGAAGATATTTTGTACTTAAGTTTGAAGGAAGTCTACAAAAACTAAATAACTAATAAAATAATGAATATTACAAAAATGAAAAATCCAACTAAACATTTCAAGTGATAGTGATAAATAGTTTGTTCATTAACGGAATAAATTTATTTTAAGAATGCTCTGTTTTTTTGTGACTAATTACCTATATTTTAATTTTATATGTAGTTACATAGAAAGACAAGACAATTATTAAAACTCATTTTTAAAATAACACAACAAAAATAATATATAATAAAGATCACAAATAAAATATATAAAGAAAGTAACAAAAAAATAAACAATTAAATTAAATATTTACTAATGTCCAATAAATTGCTTTTCAAATATTTAAATTGACAAAAGATTGTCATTGGCTGCGTCCAGATAGTAGGATGCGAACATCAATCAATCATCAATCATTTTTTGACAATTCGGAGCATTCTCCGAAGATATATTCGAATGAATGCTTTCGTAACCCGTATAAGGACGGGAAACGAAGGCATTCATTCAAATATTTCTTCGGAGAATGCTCCGAATCATCATTGAATGATTGATTGACGTTCGCATCCTACTATCTGGATGCATCCATTGTCATTAGCTGAATGGCGAAAGATGACAAAAATTGCATGTTTTTCCAATTGATAAAAGTTAATGAAAGATAAATACTTATTGAAAAACTATTTAGAAATGGGCAATGTTTGTTTAAATTGTATGTTTTACATAAACTTTGAAAAAAAATATACATAAATAGATAATATTAAAATTGTTGATATTTTTTTACATATAAGTGCTTCAAAATTTAATTGAATTTTAGCTCTAGGTAGTACCAATGTTAATAGTATTTAAAATTTACATTAGGGATAACCTAATATGTATGTAGGTATTTCTATAAAATGGTGATAGGGATTGACATCAAGTTACTATACTTGTAAATGCAGAATATTTTCCTATTTCTATGAATATAATAATTTATCTATTGCTACAATCAATGCCATCATCAGTGATTTTATTTCATTGAAGCACTTAACTCTTTCAAGATGCATTCACATTATTTTACAAGATTCAAAGAAAAAATAGATGAACCGACACATTTTTAAAAGCAATTATATCATAATATAATAATAAATCCATCTATTCATATCATCATGGCATCTCCCAAAAATAAGGAAGCCAGTAGACTACAACTGCATTTAAAAAGCATTCAGGACATTCCCATCATGCTGGTAAAAAAGGGTAGTAAGTAAAACATAAATGACATAAAATTCAAATTATAGATGGAAAAATATAGAAATGAGCATACAATATTAGTGACGCACTATATGTGAGCGAATATTTAATAACAAATATATTCAACTATTTAGGTGATTAACATAGAATAAGTACACAATTTAAATTAAATTAAATGGGTAAATTTTGAAATAAAAATTGAATCGACATATTTATCTTGGTACTTTGTGTTATTCATTCTATGTAAGGAAGTACATAGACGCTTACTCAGTACTTTTTTTGGTCATTTAGTATTTTTAATTGCTCACTTAATATGATTGTGGTCTGTTTTTAACAACTCGAATATTAATTATTTGTCGTTTGATATAAGTCCCCTGTTTAAATTTACCAAAAAAATAAGACATTTTGGATTGAAGTAATATGTGTTAATAAAAATAAATCGAAATATCAACATTCTTATTTTAGGTTATATTCTTATAGTCTACAGAAAAAATGTCTATCACCAGATATGAATAATATGAATTTATTTACATGATGCTAGTTGCCGGAACATCCAAAATCTAAGAGTATAGTGTGAATTTACCTTTTGAACAAGAGTTTGTTTATATTATCAACATTACAAGCAAACCCAATACAGTAATTAGTTTATGAATAGTCAATTAAAATCTTATAAAGTAATCTGGATCAACATGACGATTATTTTAGATTATACCTATGTAATATTTTTTGTGTGCAAACAAAATGTAAATACCTAATATTAATAATAACAAACAAAGAAATCATTCCATAATTTTGCACACATACAATGCATATTTTAACAATTGTCAATAAAATACACTCATAACAGTACACACATAAAGCCTCATTTGTGTAATCCATTATAGTTAGGGATATATTTTGTATTAGAGATTTAGAGTAATAGATATACGTGTCTATTTCTATTGACATGTGCCATTGACCTATATAGGTAGATAAAATAACTTTTATTCAATATGAACACCAAATTTAAAAGCTCTAAATATCAAGATATAGTTTGCACACAGGATGTTTTCCCGGAGTGTTAAGATGGGTTTGTGGGTAGCCTACAGTTGTGTGTCATTCTCATGGTAAGCCTTCTGCCAGTAGGCATGGTGATGACACACAACTAGAGGTTATCCAGAAATCGATCTGAATGTATATGTATATAAGTATATATATCAGAAAACGTGAATATATATATATATATTAAATATGACATCAAATTAGTTTACAATAAAATCAATTATTAGTTTATGATGGATTGAATAAATTAAAATTTAATGTCATTGGAAATATCAGTGTTCTTTCAAAGTGTTATTCAATGCACACAATGTTTTAGTACATAGGCATATTTGCAGTTTTTTTCTCATAAAATGTATAAAATAAAAATAATTCATGATATGTAACACACAACACATTGAGACATTCATTTAGCCTTACAAAATATAAGACATTACAAAAAGGATATATTATTAAATATAATATATTATAACATATTTATTTATAGTGTCTTACATTCTACTAGATAAATTGGCAAAGCACCCTGCATAATTAGATCTATACCTTCAATAAATATTTTCAATAAACATGATTGAAATTTTCATAAGAAATGCTAACATCAATGTTAATATTATAGTACAGGCATTATCATATCAGAAATGTCTATGATTTTGTCAATGACACTTTAGAAAGTTTACTTATAAAAGTTGAAAAGATATGTTGGATTAATACCATTATATGTCAAGAGAGTTGATTCTCGATGATTCAGTTGTTCTGAGCCATAGACATTAATGATGGATGAACTGACTATAAGAAGTTAAAGCTACTATGTCATGCATTAGTGTAAATCTACTTGTGCACGACGATCACAATTACATGAAAATAAAATAAATGTTTAATAAAAAATCAATAACAATTCACTGCAAGTCTTCGTCACATTTAGGAATGTCAAATATTTCGGCAAACAGAGGCGGAAGGCGGAGTTTTGACCAGTTAAGACGGAACCAGTCGAGTAGAATGGCGTGGCGATTCCCTATGGCCCTCAGTTCAGATACCAAAGTAATTAAAGCACATCCAAGAACATTACCACCGCCTGGATGATTTTGAGATACCTGAAATAATTAATACATTTTATTTATTTCATCGAGCTATTTTCTTCATCAAGTATCGTCAATTGCAAATATTTAAATACAAAAATGTTCTACGACTAAAGAGTAAAATATTACTGGAAAATATTTGTTCAAACTATTTAAAATAATCATTGTAGTATAAGTATTTAGACTGGTAAGTTAGACAGTTGTTCATGGATTTTCTGGAATGGAATAGAATTGGTATATCACTCTCTCCTCTATATGTTTGAAATCTCCTGCAAAAGCCAAGTTGTAAAAAGTATTTAACATCATGATTCAGCAATGAGGTGTGCCCACCATCCACAAATAAACAACCACTTGTGTATTTATGATAATTATTTCTTATACATTTGCTTGATTATGAGGTTATACAGACTTATTAAATTTGTCAATGTGAACATTAAAATTTTTAAAACTTGTAAAAGGCAGGTATTCGTAAAACATCACATTTAAGACATTTAACATCTTCAGTTCAGCGATGAGGTATTCCACCCATCCTTAATGTTATAACTTGAATTGGCACAAAGAAGACACCTTGCAAATTTTTTACGTGTAGTTGGTTCTCTGGCTACCTGGTTCTCTGGTTGATAATTCCGTGATGTTATAACTGAATGAATGAAAGACTTAAAACTTACTTGAAGTTTGAATGCTTCTATAATTTTATCTTGATTTTGCTGGATAGTCTTTACATCAGTTATTCCAGGACGTTCAATTGTTACCAAAACAGCAGCACAGAACAATCCTAATTCAGTATCATTCAAACATAGTGCATTCAAATTAGTAATGAAATGCATCATGCTAGCTGCAAAATTTGCCTGAAAATGGAAGTCTTATTATTTACAAGTCATGTACTTAAACTCATTCTCAATTAGCAATTGGATGTTGGATGTCACGGGTCCTTAAAACTTTGTTTAAGTAAACTTTTTACATAAAGTTTTAATAAAAAAATTATCTTTTGTATTACAAAGATAATAGATTTACTGAGTGTGTTATCTTGAATACTATTATTTATTATATGCTCATGTGCACAATTTGACATTATTTAATATTCTCCTAAGTGCACTGAAGTCAGTGGCGTAACTGTAGAGTGGCAGGGTTGGCAAAATGCCACGGGCCCCCGCCCCGATGGGGGACCCTAGTCCGAGAGGTCATTTTTAACAAATTTTAGTAAAAATTATAGATATTATACAAGTACTTAAAATCAATTAAAGTCAGACACAACTAAAGACCATGATACCAATTCAAATATTATTGACATTTTTCCGGAATAGAAAGTTCGGAGAAAAGAATTTTATCATTAGATAGATATCTTGTTAATATTAAATTATGTATATTTCATAAAAGTTATATTTTACCTATGCTTTTGAAAATAAAATTTATTGGATGTAATTTAGCTAAAATACACATAATATTAGTAATTCTGTTAAGTAGCTACTTAAGTAATTTATTAAAACTAAATTACAACTTGATGATTTTTACTGAGGGGGGGGGGGGTCCAATGAATGTGCCATGGGCCTCAGATGATATAGTTACGCTATTGGCTATAGTCAACTTTTATATATTACAATTCGAGTTTACTCACATCATACATTATTTCCAGTTGTTGGACTGTCACATAGCCTCCATCTTCTAGAGTCATAGTGGATTCAGTAGCAACACGAGCTGCATTCGCCAGCCACATCTCAAAGAAACCCATCTGCAAAACATTCAAAATAGCTTTCTTTCCAATACAAAATACGATAAACACAATATAAAAAATCAAATGCAGTGCAATTCATTGTAAAACAATTTCAAAGACATGAAGAAAGTTGTTAATTTCAATATTTTAAATATTTTAGTAATATTTTGAATCGTACATCAGCGTAAATTTTCAACTAGATTTATCTGATGCTGATGCAAGAAATACTTTTTGAGGGTTTTATAAACTCTTTGTTTTATTTGATTACATGAAAAAAATTGACGATTAATAAAATTTCTTCATGATTGAATTGAATATTTGCAACAAGATTCATACAATATTCGCAAGTCAGTTGAGCGCGAAAATCATATAAACATAAAAATACATTACCATCAACTCGCCAGACATAATAAATAAATAAATAACATTTGAAGAAATACACCTTTTTTGGTGCGCTGTAGTACAACATTATGTGGTGTTTATTTTCTGTTACTATATTATTTTAAAACGTGATTTTCAAGTTCAAAATATAACTTGAGTGTATAATTTTGTTTTGCTTTTTTTATATTGTACCTAATGTTGGTATTTTGCACACTGCTGGTAAAAATGTTATAAAAATGTCATGTCAACGTTGGTAAAACATAAATAAACAAAAAAATATTATAGGAGAAACAAATTAGGGTCGGCTACCCATACCCAGTTCCAAAATGCTTACTTGAGGATAAGCTCCAGCCACTGTTGATTTCATATATTTTTGAGACATACATGTCAGAACTTTTGAACTAATTCGTAATTGAATTATATATCTACTTATTGTTTGCATCCACAAAGTGTGACTCGTAAAAATACATTTGAAATAAATATTTTCTGTTTTCATTTTTATAGAAAATATTTGTAAATTAATAATTTATTGATTTCAAGCATAATCCCTATTTTTGGTTTACATAATATGTTATTACGGATAATTATTACGGAAACGTTAACTTAAAAAAATCGCAGTTACAGATGGCTATTTTTATGCTACAAAACAAGTCTTTTATTTTCAACTATAGAATAATACCGCTGGCAAAATATTCCTATTTGAATTATAGTATTTTATTAGTAATTATTACGTAAAACTCCGTATGGATATCATTTTCATACTAAGGATTATTTTGAAAACGATATCGCATATCGAAACCTAGGTCACTGTTATAAAGTTACCACTAAAACTCAAAATCATTTATTTGTATCTAATACCTATTTGTGACAAAATAGGCCCTTACTTTTACATGCTTCATAAAAATAAAGTATAACGCATACCAGTCATACTTGTAAAGTTTCGCTGTAAACTGTAATATAATATCATGGAGCATCATAATACCTATGTAGGGATTATTAACAAAGAAAATCGCATGTATAATCAGTGCATTAAATATTAACTACTATGTGAAGATAAACTTTTGAGAACACACTATTGTTTTTATTAAAGTTTTTTCTTCACGCATCTTACCTTGATTAGTATCAATTGATCATCCTGGGTGAACTCTGAGAATCCTGGGAGCCTCTTAGCAAATTCTACAATTCGGTGGGCTGTTGGGGTCATCCTCGCAGCCAACTGCTGCCAATACCAAATACGTTGGGCTTCCATGCCCTCAGAAGTGGACGTAGCTCCTGGTGATAAGGGCTGCAAACAAATTCAATAAAAATAAAGTTAGACTTTTCGGTAATGTTTATAATAATAAGTTATTTCAGTAAACTGTCATTTGAAGTTGTTAGGTACGGTATATTTCTCGGTCACCTGAGATGGTTCGAAGCAAGGAATTGGATGCCTATCAACCATAGATAGTGTGCAATGTGCACGATATGCAGTTGATATTGTCCTAGACAGCTCACACTGCTCTTCTCCTATGATAACAGGTACAACAGGAATCTCGCGTGATGGCCCTTCTTCCGGTCCCCTTTCACGGGATCTTTTAGGTACACGGCCGTACCTCACCGCTGAAAAAATAATTAATATATTTTAATCATGAATGAAAATAATATACCGCTTACGAAAATTGATTATCACGAGAGGTAATAGATAGGGAGAGATGGAGGAGATTTCTTGAGGAGGAGCCAAGACCCATACCGGGATGTAGCACCAATGATGATGATGCTTATCAAATGAGTGATAGGTATATGGTTCTTATGATTAATAATTTTATTATAAAACATTTTGCTTACAATCACGACTCATTCCGACAGCTAAGCACTTTTTAAATCGACAGTATTGACACCGATTTCTATTCAGTCGAATAACTAAGCATTTACCATCCCTCAGACACCTATATTCTATTTGTTTCTGAATGCTTCGCCGAAAAAAACCCTGAAAATAAAATATATGAAAATAATTTTAATAATACATATGTGAAAGTAACAGATATTTAAAACTTGAGTCATGAGAATATTATGCATATCTAAGTACAATTTGGAAAATAAGATTGTTAGATAATTGAGAAAATGAACAATTCTTACCTTACAACCTTCGCATGAAGTTACCCCGTAGTGATAACCTGACGCCTTATCTCCACAAACTTTGCATGGTACAAATGTCTTATTTCCTGGTGATGGACTCGCACTATCCGCTTGTAAATACTGCGGTTGATCTGTAAATTCAACAAAAGAATCGATGAAATTTATATAATAAGACATTATGAAAACTGAAACAATACATTCCATCGGGACACAACGTTACTCCTTACAAAGTTCAGCCCATACTGAATAATATTGCTGAATTAGCTTTAGCGGAGATTATCCAAGTCTCTTTAGACTAAACTTAAGTGTAACATGGTAGGTATTTTGTTTACATTTTATTCGCATATAGTTAAACTCCATAAACAAATACTTTGCGAATGATGAGATTAAAAATATTAACATTTAAGACGATAAACTTTTTAAAATATTTATGTTATTTTAGCATACGCTGAAGTGCGAAAGTCAAAAAGTTATTACTTTTCTCAGAAATGTAAACAAGTTACATATTGTACTGCAATAGAATTATATTGAATACATGTTATGGGTGCCAACATTCAAACATTTACCATCAATAATAATAATAATAAATTCATGGAATAAACGAACGTGGCTGTATCAACAAGCACGCATTTTAAACACTACCGATGGCTTTTAATACGAAAGGCTTGGCTTTAATGCATTTTACATAGACGTATTAATGTCATTGTTATAGACATACGTATTAATATGAAGTACAAAGTAAGAATATAATTCTCATATCTATATAATTATCGCCAACAGTATCTACTGACCTATGATATTATGTAGTGCAACTTTTGTAAAAAAGTTCATTACATTTTCAGTCCTTTTTAGATAAAAACGATATGTATTTATTTATCGTCTATACTCTATGTCAAATTATCACATCGATTTCATCAATAGTTATGAAATATTATTATTAATATTTATATCTAGATTTTCAGGTAATGAGACTTTTTATTTTATTTTATTTTATAGTTTACGCAAACACAGTTATTACAATACATAGGTTATACAAATAGATAAAAAAAAATGGCACATAAACCAGCAAAGTTTGCTAACACATTACAAAATAAATCTTACCAAACATACTACAGTGAAAGAAAAAAAAAGAAGAACATGACGATTTTAAAGAATCACTGCCGAGTCCGAAAACCCGCCAATCATGCGCATACATTATAAAGAAAACTTACAGTAAGGGAAGGATTAGGGACAGAAACGGTTAGGAGAAAGGAAGACATCAATAGAGCGGAGGACCCCTGCCTATGCCTGCTGAGACCAGGGTTGCCAGGTCTTTTCCAAAAAAATACCGAACATTGAGCAAAAAAACCAGTTTTAATCGTTGATCTATATTATGACCTTAAAACACAAAGTGCCATTGCACAAGAGCAACTAGCTACCCTAACTTAAAAATATTATATTTTTTCTCACTACCTAATGTACGCTTCCAGCAATGTCTTATTTGCTATAACTGCCCCATGCATTTCGCGACATGTCAGACTGAAATTACATCGTATACTCTGGCCTCTACCATGTCCACACTTAATTTATTACGGCTGTTCGTCCACAAATAATTCATATGGCTAAATACTCTTTCCACATAAGCATTACTACATTATCGTTATAATAATCTGTTTCAAGTTAGGGCTTACGTCGTTTATTAGGTAGAAAAATTTATCAGAAAAAAAAACCGAACCGCCCATACTTCGGTATTTTTGTCATACCGAACACCGAACACGGTGCTAAAATACCGAACGGTTCGGTAGAATACCGAACACCTGGCAACCCTGGCTGAGACCCAGAATCTGTCAGAGATCTAGCAATCATCCTTTTAAAACTAGAAATGGACTCATGAAAAATATCCATGTCTACAAAAAAAGCATTGTAATTGTCACATGACCGGTGAACGAATGAACTTTGAAGATAATTAGTGCTGCACCTAGGCTGTTTGAAAGTAAGCGTAGTCCTGATAAATCTAGTTGGGCAATTGATAAAAATTTTACTTAGAAAATAATTATTATCAACAACGTTGTGAAGTATTTTGTATAAAAAAGTCATATCGCTTAAGGTACGTCTGTTCTCCAAACTAATCATTCGATGATGACGCGAGTTTTCAAAAGACAAAAAGCATCTAAAGTCCAAGTGTTTTAAAAAATTATGTTGTATCCTTTCCAACCTGTCGATATAAGTTATATATTGGGGACTCCAAACCACAGACGCAATCTCGAGGCAACTACGTACATACGTTTAGTAAAGCATACGAGTATCTATTGACTTGAATGGCTTGGAGACCCTCATTATAAATCCAAATTGTTTAAAGGCCTTATCTATAATCATATCAATATGTGCTCTAAATGTCATTTTGCTATCCAGTAATACACCAAGATCCCTAACATTCTGACATCTCTTTAAAGACGTTTCATTCATCTTGTAATCGTAGTGAAGAGGTTCCTTACGTCTTGTAAAGGATATGCATTACATTTAGAAACATTGAGGAACAATTGGTTTTTAGTGCAATAAATATAGAGTTTATGAAAGTCCGCCTGTAGAGATTTGGCATCCTCCAAATGACAAATGATAGACTTAGTAAGGAAGTATCGATACAGTACTGTAAATTAATATTGACTTACACTTTATTTATTGGCAAGACTTTAAAAAATACTAAATCGATTTAAAATAATTGATTGTAGAACGATTTCAAGTCGAGAAAAATTACTCACTACACATTGACATCTGAACTCATAAAAAAACATATTTTGAAATGTCTTTTTTGTCATGTAATGGAATTATCTGTGACCAAAAACTTACTCATAAACTAATTTGTATTATGGTGTACCAGAATTGACAATTTTCATCAATATTCACTTTGTACTACACCTATACCTAATTTGTAATTTAGCTATTGGTATTACAGGTCATAAAATAATACACAGCCAGGAATGACAATAATTTATCCCCAGCCAGGCTTTGGAACATTATTAACTACATGATATATTGTTGAAGGGTGTCTGTGTTCACACTGTGAAAATTCATATTAAATAATTAAAAACACTTATATTTTCACTATATTTAGTTAAACTCTAACGTTTTCGCCCACTTCAATGGGCATTCTCAAGAGTACATAATATGTGTGTGTGCTTGTGTCATTTAGCCAAATATAACAATTGGAATAAGTTATGTCATGATTGAAAGTAAATACAAACAGGTGCATATTTATGAATATATCGATCAAAGTGAAGCCAGAAGACTCCTTTGACAGGGTTATAAAACGGTTACAAATGAAATATTATTACAAACGTGGTTCAAAGCGCAAGCATAATAGTATTATGTACGTGGGCACTTGTAATAAAGCAACACTATGTGGTTGCAATAACACTCGGGATAAAGGCATTGTTATTGTAATGTCTTACTTTGACGCGCTTTGACTATTGCGTTTATTATAATAGTGGTTTATATTATTATTATTATCATTGCTCGCTGCACTCTGGTGCTATGTCTTGTTTCATACTAATAATATAATATATAGTTACACAAAGATTCGTATGATTTGTAGTACATCTTTGCGGTTTGAAAATATGTGTAAATATTTTCCATGAGAAAATGAATGAATAAAATATGTGTACTTAATAAAATCCATTCATATGAAGCCTTATTGGGTGCTTATTCCAATAACTTTGTTCCTAGTTTTTCTTAATTATAATCACCGACTTTTTTGTTTTATATACTAAACATTTATGTAGGTAGACAATTAAGGATTCAAACATAGTGATCAAATAGTGATCTGAGACATTTCTGTATTGAAATAAAAAAAAGGTTAATCAAAATATCATAGTGTTAAAATATAGCCCAAGGAATTTGTTTTCTAACGAATATTGTTAAGGAACGTTTCAAAGCGCAGGGTATTAATTAAATTCAAATTCGAGTAAAATATATTATTGAGCGTATTTAATATAAAATAAAGAAATGAGAAAGACGACCATGAAAAATATACTAACATTCGCCTTAATCATGCACCTATACATATTGCTGGATAATGTTGGATTATTCATAAAATTGTCTACATTGTCTAATTAACATCATTAATATAAAGTTGCATATATGTTTTTAACTTCCGTTTTTTTTCAGTAACACCCACTAACTAGCGAAGGCTCAAAATAGTTTTTTTAAAACCAATCAGAAACCTCGATTGGAGAACCATCTCTACACAATGCAACATTGTGTAGAATCTAATCGGAAGAAGTGAGAAAGGTGTCCCAACGCTTACGAATTGGCTCAAGGCTGGCTTACGTGATCACTTTCGGTGTCCATGGACAACGTTCACCAATTCCACCATTCTTACTGTCACGATGTAAGGTCCGACAATCGAGAGACGCTTTATGAAAAACCTTAGAAGCAACCATCTTTTTGGGATCTCATTTTTCAGATCTCAAACAGATCGCGATCTCCCGTCTAAATGGTGCCGGAGGTGGACACCTTTCTCACTTCTTCCGATTAGATTCTACACAATGTTGCATTGTGTAGACATGGTTCTTCAATCGAGGTTTCTGATTGGTTTTGTCATCTGCACCCAAATCCGGTTAAACAATAAAAAAAAAATAGTAAATATTCTAAACATTAGTTTTTTTCAAAATGCACTTTTTTAAGTTCGGTATTTCCCACAAGTAAGGTAACAAGTAGGCTACGTGTATGTGGTAAAAATGCAAGTAGCCCTCTCTGTTTTGATAAGATATAAGATATTTGCTATAGATTGCGTACCTATTATTTGAATTTGAGATGATAAAATTCTAATTCGTGATATTTTCAAACGTTGGAGAAATTAAAAGTAAAAATATTTTTTGCTGGTGGATCCAAAGAGAAAATATACTTAATAAAAAAATAATATAAGTAGTAGATATTTGTAAAGTCCACTTTCTTTCATTAACTGTAAATCATCAATATTCTATACTATCCCCTGACATTTTTTATTCAGCCTTTGATTGCAATCATTTCATTAGTTTTTGACTAACCTTTTCCAAGAACTGTTCCATAACATCGCATATTTTCTTCATACTTAGGCAATAATAAAACTGAACATAGCATAAAAAATATTGGATCGAGAGAATCAATTTTATAATATTTCATTAAATCTTTTACAACCACATTAAGATCCTCACAATTATTCGTCTGTGTACCTTGAGACACCTTTTGGATACCTTTCCGCTTTCGGCGAGATAGTTTTTGTGGTGTCTTGCCGCAAAGAGGCTTTCTTACAAATTCGTCTGTACTGTTGGAGCGAAAACGTTCAATGAGAGTGTCAACTTTGATCATTTTTGTCTCATCAAAATTTTTGATTTCGTTTTCACTGACTCTTGGTGTCACTCCAACCTCTGTTTTAAAATCACTTAAATTCAACTTGGTTTTAAAGTTCACTGTGGTCACATTTTCTTGACGATGGAGTTTGAAGAACCAGGAGAGCGGATTATATAAATTCATATAATAGTTCAAAGCTTCACGTTGAAAAAGTTCTGAATCTGAATCCATCATCTTTGGTCATAACACATTTAGGTATAGTGACACTAAAAAATTATAGGTAGTGTTGAAACTGGATAACACACGAAACAGAAACTATAACTATACATTAACGAAGAGACATCAACGATCGAGTATAAAACCTACGTATTTATTAGGTGAACTTATCATGACTAAATTATAGCACATCAGATAACAAATCAAGACTAGATGCACTTTGTTTAAAGAGACTGCTGTGAAATATGATATTGTTTATTAATTATTGGACACAGAATATTTGTTTTTGCTGCAGGGTCATTATACCATAATTCAAAGAACTGCAATAATATTACTACTAAAGTTAGGAGTTTGCTACAGTATTTCTCAAACATTGTAGGAAACGCACGTAAAAGAGAATTTAGGTATTACTTACTGCTAGCCCTTGTCTCACCATTATTGAATAAAGACTCTTCATAATTTCCATTATTTTATTTTACTTAAACGATCCATATTACTGTCTTACAGTCTCAGTGTTTCTCATTTTTCCCCTTAGACTCAATTTCAGCATCCTCGGAGTTCATTAGCCATTTGATTTTTTTAGTATATCCTATACTAGCTTTCATTTATCAGATTTTGTTTATATTATCTACAAATGTTTTCCTTTGAATTGTTTCCTTTTGCAGCATCTTCCTTATTCTCTACAATTGGGTATCATTCTCATATTTTACGTGATGTGCGCTCTTCATGAATTTTCTAAACTATATCATCCTCCAAGAATTAGCTTATTGCCAATGAGTCATCATCATCATCGCTCTACACGCTCCTCTCGGAAGCACAGGGCGGAAACCAGCTTCCTCCATTTAGAGTATCTCTGTGGCAATTGCCAGTAAGATTATTGAAAAATTAATTTTAATAAATATATATGTATCATAATTAAATAGTTTCCATGTTAAATAATTCCATTATCTCCATCGTCCCCATATCAATTCAAATAAACTTATTTTCTCTTCATGTTCCTCCATTTTAATTTACTCCTTATTCAAGTTTGAAGATCACTTACATATATACTGTGTATTAAAATGTCATCATTTTAGTCGGTATGTAATATGAGTAAAATCATGATCACTTTTTCCTAAAATGATTAGCCGTATAAAAGTGATAGATATATTATTATCTTTGAATACTTGCATGCATAATTATATCATTTATAATAAATTTATGAATTAAGCTATATAACCAGTAGTTACTCATAGTGTTATAATAATATGGAGATCAATGACTTCGATTATTATTCATTCATTAATCAACGAAAAATACTTACACCATTAAAATACCAAGTACATTGTATAACACATGATGTGAAAAAGACAGTTCTGCACAGTAAACAAATTAATACTATTGATTATCAATTTCTTCGATGCAACATTGGCATTGAATTAGTCATGGTGGCTCCCGGGGATTAAACTTTGTTGATCGTTCTAATTATTTTACATGTGCATTTTTTTGAAATGTTTTATCAGCCTGTGATAAAATTTGAGGATTAATTTCATAACGTTTCTTTTATAGCAAACTGTTAATATAATAAAAATAGCATTAATGAAAATTAAATTGGATTGTTTCATTGTGGAAAAAGGGTGAAATGATAATCACGTAGAAATTCAATAAAAAAGTTCTTTTAAACCGTGGCAGTCGTGAGGCTAATGGTTGACTACCGAACTTTCGATCTGCATATCCCATGTTTGTATTCCTCTTCTCTACCTTCACGATATAAGTTTTTCTTAGTGTAAGGGTATGTGGAGTTTTTTGGGTTTGTAAGAAAATTAGTTTATCGTTGAAAGTCTAAATAATAATAGTTAGAAAAATTACAAGCTGCAATTAAATTTGGAAACCTAATCTAAAAAAATAACTTAAAATACTATCCAACAACGAGCAAAATGGATTGACTTATAGCATTATATAGGCATTCAGGCCTGCTTAGTACCATAACGGAGGGTACGACCGAAAGCAGGAATTATAGAGGTCGACCAAGAGACGCCTAAATGGAACGAGGTGATGGAGGACAATATGCGCTGTAGCGCATACGCAGAATTAAGAATAGGTACTGGTAAAAGATAGAAAGGAGTAGAGAATTAAAACAAGCTTGTTACAGACCAATTCAATGAATTGTAGCTCACTACATAATTGGAATAAATAAGGATCTATTACTTTGTTTATATAGGTACATGTATGAGTTTTAAAAATTAGAGGAAGATGATTTACCTAATTACAAATTTAAAGTATCTGCTTGAACAGCAAGAGATAGATACATAATAAATCTTTTAGTATCAGTCAATATTCGAATTAACTTGCGGTTTGCGAATCGCTATGTGCGCACAATAAAAACATGGGCAATGATACCTAACGGTACTTATATCCGAGTAATAATGTACGAAGTAATGTGAAGAATACTAGGTAGTCTAAAACTCTACATAAAATATGTAGGTATACGTGAGTACCTATCTAACCATTATCATGTAGGTATGCGTGTATACAATGAATACCTACCTACTAGATTATACATGGGTGGTTATGTTTTTTTCTAAACAACATTACTATGTTACTTCGAACCTAAGTACTTTCTTTACATTATTTTTTTATGGAAATAGGAACCTACAAAGAATAACTACTCACAAAAGTCGAATACTATTAAGTGATTTGTTTTTTTTTTAAGTTATATCAAAATGTATATGCAATTACACATCTATTTAGTTTTTATCAAAATATTTGTATCTCAGTACAACAACATACGAAACGCCAATTGATGGAAAGTATTAAATTTCTTTGAAGTAAGAAAAACAAAATAAAAACTAATGAAGGTGAATATGCATAAAAAAAGTGTATGTATATATTCACCTTTACCTTTTTATACTTACATGTTTACCTTTACCTGTTATTGTGCATTTGTTTTAAAAAATAAATAAGTAAACACATATTATTTTGATTTTATTTTTACTACCTACGTACTAAACAATGGCAAGTAAATTATTTTCTTAAAGTCAACTGAAAAATCGTAATTTTTATTTATTATATGTGTGGAAAATTTTTAAAGCGTAGAAGTTGTGTATGCTGCATAGTATATTGGGTGTATGTGGGCACTTTTTTGCCAATTCATAACTGATAAATCAACAATTTTAAGGCCCTGTTTGTCAATGTGACTTTTAGGCGAAGATCAAATAGAAGTCCACTTTAACTCGAGTCATTATTTACACAATAAATCACTACCTACTTAATATTGCACTAGCCAAACAATTAAAGGATTTCAACCCAAATTGTAGGGGAAGATGAAGTGACCCTCATAGACTCCTACTGCCCATATCGGATAAGTTTTTTTTATAAGATTAACTTGAATTTGGAATAAGCCCAAATACATCCCAGACACCCTCCTAGTAAACAATATATATTTTTATCATGAAGGTGGAGTATGTCGGTAGCGGGTGGAATCAAACCTGGATCTCCTGATTTAAAGTCCGAGATTTTACCATCAGGCTATCGACCACCTCATTATTATTATCTTTAAGGGTACCTATACTAAGTTTTGGTACTAGTAAAATATTTTTTATAATTATGAACCCTAGAGATACAATTAGAAATACTGAGAGTAGAAGGATATGCGACATGGAGGACATAGTGAGATGGAGTAGGAAGAGAAGACGATTATGGAGAGACCATGTAGACTGGATGGCTGAAAACAGGATCGCCCACATTGCTGCAAAGAAGACACCGGCTGGCTCATGTTAACGAGGAAGATCACCAAAAAGATGGAAAGATAGCTTGTCCTCAGGGTCACAAGAGGGAATCACTTCCGAAACAACAGATCGATGATCTATCACACGAGGAAGAAGAAGAAGAAGATGAACCCTTAATTTTAAGGCTCTGATAAATTATTGAAGTTAACTGAATAAAAATGACAGGATTACTCGATTTAAGGTGGACCTCTTTGTAAGGGTTGCCTTAAGGTTACATTGAAATATCAAACATCAGATTATAATAATGCATGAAAGGAAACCACGATCTTTCGAAGGCGCAGTAATGGGGTGTTCACATTTGGCGAATATCGAAATTTAAAATACTACGCCAGGCGAAAAAAAAAAAATCGCCGTACGCCCATTGATCGTCACACCAGTGGGCCTAGTCAAAACACATTTAAGCGTTACGTTTTCGTTTCGTTTTCGTTCAAACGCGGACGACGTTGCGAGAACGCGTCAATTTTCGGAGCTAAAATACACAAGTAGCTCCGAAAATTGACGCGTTCTCGCAACCTCGTCTTGTTTGAACGAAAACGTAACGCTTAAATGTGTTTTGACTAGGCCTACTGTTCACACAGTCCACCGATATAGAAACGATCTGTCAGATACGCTTTGATTTTGACATTGTTTTCAAAATGGCGGGCGTCGAGATGGAGATCGCGAAGTGCTTATTTTTAGTCGAAAATGTTAAAGTGGAGGTTAAAGGTGCCTTTTAATTAAGGTAACAAACGCCACAAACCAACAACAAAGATAATAGCTGTTACGAAGCGGGAAACATTATAAAATTTATAGGTTAGAAAGTTTTTACGGACGCCGCGCACATCTACGCATGCGCAAATCGTTCAACCAGAGAAAAAGTTGAAAGGTGGTCAACTCGAGACGATATCGTTTCTACTGGTTTTTATCGTTTCAGACTAGCTGTCATTTTGTTCACACGGTTCAAATGGCTGGCGATATTTAGGTGCCCTGGCGATATTCGCCAAAGTGAGAACACCACATAACAATAACAAAATATCGGTACGCGAGAGATTGACGGAAAAGTCAATATCTAGGTAACCGCAAGCCGGTTTAAGCTCATATTTGATCAAATTATTGTCACGTATTTTGCGGTTTTTAGACCATTTATCGTCAATAACTTATATTATGTTACTAACGTACTCTCAAGATACTTAAATGTATGATATCAACTAACTGTGTTATTAATAAAATAATAATTTATAAAGTGCATTTATATTCAGACTTATTGTACATGTACGTCTACATTATTAATATTACATTTTTGATTCTTTGGAGGTTAATGCGTCTTCCATTTATTGAGGTCTATTAAAAATTAAAAAAAAAATAGGTATACCTACATATAGATTGGATTGCTTTATTTTCATAAATATTTAAACCTACATAGTCTGACGTGTACAAGCATATAGGTTACCTATTGCTGCTGGTTACCCCACATATGAGACATGCCACGACGGCGTAGAGAGAGAGAGAGAGAGAGAGAGAAATAGAAATACATTGATATTTCATCTACGTGTAGAAATGAATAGATGTATTATGATAGCTTTCCTGTATCTGTTAAAGAATTCTTATTTTAAACGCAGTGATATTCAATTGCAACACATTATGATATGATGGACTTGGTTTAATCTACTTCTGCATTCCGCAATTCCTGCACTCTTATTATTAGTTATTATTTAAATTAATTAGTTACCTACCTCAAAAGGAAATGCTGCACGTTAATCAAAAACCTTATTTCGATAGTGTATTAGGAATTTAATATGCGTGATATTTAGAACAAACGAATAATATTTTTTTACACACGGATTCAAATATTTATGAAGATGGTTTATTTCAAATCAAAATGCATTCAACAAAAGCAATAAATTAACAACAGAAAAACATAGGTAGGATTCAAATTCCATTATTTTGAGATTTAAGTTTTTATTTTCTTAATAGATCGAAGTGTTGTGTACGAGTATAGACAGAATTCGTTAATAGGTAGGTACCTATATTATTATTACAATATATTCATCCAAAGGGACATGCAGTAATATTGTATTGTAGTCTAAGAAGATAATATATAAAATATTATGCAACCGCTAATAGAAATAAACCGGAGGCTTCACAAACAATAATCAATATTACTTATGTAATATCTTCGGCATAAAATAGTTCCTACCATAGAATGAAATTGACAATTATTTTATTTATTACGGGCATTGTTGTGAGTCATGAACAAACACGATGATACAATGTTGTGTAGGTACGTATAGGATGGTACAACAAACAGCGCATCGAGTAAAGGATGTGCGAATTTATGACGAATTGTGTTACGATTTTATGGGATGCTAAAAATGTAGGGAGGTATATTATATTGTATCGATATACTGTATATCACTTTATACCAATGACATGTGCTTCATTCAACATAATATTATATTCTTATTGTAAAGATTCTTTATGAGAAAACGTGGGAATGTAAAATCAATATAATATCTGTAAAATATAAAATCATATGTATTTTTTAAGTACCTATGTAGCTATGTATTATCCTATATCGTTATCCTTTGGAGTCCCTGGCAAAGAATAGTATTCCCACTCTATTCTGTAAATTTTGAGTATTCTGTAAATGCAGGTATTCGTAGATCATGACATTTGAGACCTTTAACATATTCAATTTTGGGATGAGGTATGCCACCCATTCTAAAAGTCTTAACGTTGACAATTTGCGTGTCTTTTATATGGAATTAGTCTACTGATTATTTCACGTGTGGGAAATGCCATGGTGTTATTTTAGGGTGCATTGTATCTTTCCTCATCATTAGCCTGAAATATTACCTCATTTTACCCGGGGCAGAGAGAAGTGAAAATTTCTAAATTAGTTACATTAATATAGGCACATAAAAAAACTGTTTTGACCTGAATAAATTTGTTAAGTCGATCATGTGATGTTTATAATGTGTTTTCTTCTTCAATAAATTTTAAACCTAATTTTGAATGTATTTATCTATCAAATACTACAGACATGACCTCTAAAGATACTGTCTTCAGTGTTTTAAACTATGAAGCCTTTCTTTATCAAATTAGCTCACATTATCATTAGTTATATAATTGATAGTCACATCAGTTATAAACTAGTATATCCCATTAATTAAAATTAATTATTTAAGTGAGCATAATATAAATAAATTGGAATATCATTTCCAATAGGTATATTTTCAAACATCATCATATTTCCTTAAAATAACGGTTTCCGACTAAAATATATTCAGTTTATGGTAGGTATAAGCTCTTAAAATTTGAAGTCACTCTTTACGATCAAGAGATAAAAATACATATAGTATGTAGGTAGATAACAATATTGTTATATAAACGTATCCCGGATATATTTAATATAATTTAATACTCGTGTACCGTAAAATTCTTAAAGAAAATAGTAGGTACTAACTTAATAAGAGTACTGGAATAACTCTCGTCTATTCTCATGACTTTACATAATAAACTTGAACAGTATTTCTATATACGTAGATAATAGATCTAGTGTAGTGTTGTATCTATACATATATACCTATCTACATACATAATAACAACTCACTTATATATATTATCCACTACGAGAGTATTTTCTTTATAGTTTATCCAATCAATATGCCTTTTACATTTTGTATTTTGAAATTTCTCAGAAGGTTTGGAATCCCTAATATTAGTGAAATTAAGACATTAGGTAGTAGATACCTACAGTTAAGAAAAAAGTTTTTTTTAATACATTAATGTGTAAATTAATAAAATATTTTATAAAATAATAAAATTAATGTATTACAGAACACTGTTTTACTTCCACTTCACTTTATTTAAATGTCAGAACGTTTTCGAACATTAACTGTTCAAAATATTTTACTTAAATCTATTGTGAATAAAATAAATATCTACCTATACTTATTTTGTTAGTGTTTAATATTTTACATATGTTTAATATTTACAATTTGTAAAGCGCCGTTTACTCATAACATGACCTCAAGGGCGCCGTATATCGTATCTATCACCCGAAACTCCCAGCAAAAAGGTGTGTCTTCAGCCCTCTTTTAAAACTCTCTCCATTCACCTCCTCTCGCAGACACAGAGGCAGCTTGTTCCAACATCTGTATTTACCACAAGTGTATACTTTAATATTTCTGTGCATTTAGGTATACCTTATGGTTACAATGAATATGGATAGGTATATTCATAAAATTTATTAACATTCTCCGTTAGTTGGTATTTATAGAAACCTATGTAAATATATATTCAAAATAAGTAAATGATTATGTTACATTTATGTCAGAATATACCTTCAGTAAAAACCGATATTGTAAGCTGAGTTTATTACGTGTAGGTATTATAAATGCAGTAATATTATGACTTCGGGTTCAAGATCTTCGTGCGTTGAAGTCATTGTTACATAACGCGGTATTACCTACACTTGGCCGTCGTAGTCGTTTCTTTCAAACACTCAAAGGTAAGTCTTGGATCTTCAAGAGTAGTGGTTTAGGTGTAGTACGTTCGGTATTAGGCGCTAGAAAAGAGTCGTGTAGTAATGGTAACACTATTACTACTCCTTAGCGAGTTTTGTTGTTCATAAGCCGTTGTTGTTGGTTAGAGTCGTCGGTATCGCTAGCTGCTAGCTACCTGGCTGTTTGTTGGTAGGTATAAGAATCTTGCGTGACAGCAACGGGGTGAACAACCTAACGGGTTCGACGAACTCCTATTGCTGCCGGCAATTTGCACAGGCGAGCGTATCATAAACTATTACATCACTTTGTATACGAACATTTCTACTATTCTCCGAGTAGGTACATAGTATTATTATACATTCTCAAATGCCTTTTTAGAAAAAAATACATTTATCTTTTCTTTTACATTAAATTATTACCATGAGTATTATTATTCTGGGATATGTTGCGTTCAGAACACAGTCAGTACACACTCTCCTCAAAGAGGTAAATAAAGAAGATTGTTCCACCTACTTATTTCTATTGTGAATCTAGAGGTAAAGTGAGTGTAGCTATCTACCTTACTACACATACCTAGACATAATATATATACATAATTAATAAGTATCAGTCGTATTAGATATGTCCTGTATCTACATAATATACGAATGTGGGTAGATACTATGTACGATCAATTCAAAATGCAATATTATTTGACACTTACAATTTGCATCAACCAATATAAACATAATATCTATTATAGGTACTTACTAGAAAAAGGTATTCTATGGTAGAATTTTGATTGAGAGAGTACGAAAGATAACTGAGTGTAAGATATGGGATGCGCAAGGAGCTTTTTTGAATGGCAGAGGGTGCACCGATCAGATCTTCTCCCTGCGAATGGTTATAGAGAAGTTTCTGGGTAAACACCAGAGGCTTTTTTGTGGATTCGTGGATCTGGAGAAAGCATATGATCGAGTGGACCGGGAAAGGTTGTGGCGCGTGTTGTCGGAGTATGGGGTGAGCAGCCGGTTGATCCGCGCAATATCTTCACTTTACGTGGGAAGCTCCGCTTGCGTGAGGGTAAATAACACTCTCTCGGAGTGGTTTGTTCTCACCAAGGGAGTGAAACAAGGTTGTGTCATGTCTCCGTGGCTGTTCAACCTATTCTTCGACTACTGTATGCGACCTGTGAAAGAGATGGATGTTGGTGTCGAGCTGAATGGGTTTCGGGTGAATGCATTGATGTACGCAGATGATTTGGTGTTAATGGCTGAGAGTGAAAGGGACTTACAAGAGATTGATACGTGTGTGTATGATAGTTGCAATTTGAATGGTTTGAAAATGAATGTTATGAAGACGAAAGTTCTTGTTTTTGAAAGAGAGAATGAAAAAACCATTTGCGAGATTAAAGTTGGTGACGAATGTTTGGAGCAAGTAAGTGAGTATGTATATTTGGGAAGTATGTTCACGAGGGATGGAAGATGCGATAGGGACATTGAAAGAAGGAAAGTGGCCGGTGCTAGAGTAAACGGTGCACTTCGACCCATTGTCAGCAATGACATGGCTAAAATGCTGGTGCACAATACCATTCTGGTACCGTCACTTACGTATGCAAGCGAGACATGGACGTGGTTGAAGAAGGACGAAAGTGGAATAAATGCAGTAGAGATGCGATCGTTGAGAAGAATGGTTGGTAAAACGCTGCGTGATAGAGTGAAGAATGAGGATATTAGAAGAATGAGCGGATGCAAGAAGACTGTTGTGGACAGAATGCGTGTAAATAAATTGAGATGGTTTGGTCATGTGGAACGAATGAAAGAGGAAAGAATGACAAAGGGATATACTTATCTGAAAGAAAGGGTGTGAGGAAACGCGGGCGTCCGAGAACCACGTGGCTTGATCACGTGGATCAAATTCTCAAGGACGGCCGCGTGTTGAGTAAGAGGAACCGACGTGCGTGTGTGAGGAACTGTATGAATGTGGAGGAAGCGAAGGAAGTGTGTAAAGATAGATCTGTTTGGCGTTCCGTTCTCTCTGCCTACCCCACTTGGGACACGGCGTGAGGGTATAGTAGTATAGTAGTACTTACTAGATATTTTTATACCTACACGTTTGACATCTTGTCTTAAATCATATTTCCAGAAAATGCGTATTAATTTATCTACTAAATTTTTTACCTCGTTTAACTAGAAACAACTTACCCGGTGTTTTGTCATCTAATATTAATTTGTTAGTGCTAAATTATAATGACCGCAATTCAACTGAATAATATGTCGTATTAAACATGGATGAGTGTGTAATAATCATGTTGTTCAGTATGAAACAAGATATTTGTTCATCCTTATTCGTTGTCATTTGCTCTAGGAAAAAATCCCTATGAATTCAATACATTCTTGTTTGTGCCAATAGCGAATAAGAAATTTAGCATCAAGTACATACATACAATGGTAAGATAGATTAAGTTCGAGTAATTTCTGTTTTAAAATTATGTAAATGTGACATGCCCTTCAAGCAATTTTTTGACGTCTCTTGAAACCATATAAAGTGAATTGGCAGACATAAACTTTAAACAATATATAATAGTATTCATTAGAAGAGTTTAAACATAAGGGCAGCGTCCGCTAGATCGTCGATCAGTAGGTATTAGACAGGTATAATAATATGCATTCTCTTAAAATCTTAATATTATTTTTAAGAAGTCCAATAACATTTTATTCAAAAATATGCATTGTTCTAAGCCATCTCAATGATATAAATTATTTTAATATAAATGACTCCATGCATATAATTATAGTAAAATGCATCAAAAATTATCATTTAAGCATTAATTTGCACATTCCTAAATTACGAAATATTTAAATAATATTTTATCACACAAATTATGGTCAGTAGGATGCACTGAATGAGGCAACACTATAGTATTTAAAA
The DNA here is from genome assembly GCA_947579605.1 of Athripsodes cinereus. Classification (NCBI taxonomy): domain Eukaryota; kingdom Metazoa; phylum Arthropoda; class Insecta; order Trichoptera; family Leptoceridae; genus Athripsodes; species Athripsodes cinereus. The sequence continues at coordinate 18,018,630 of OX388329.1, forward strand.
CCAAGGATCGCAGAATTATGAAACAAAAAAGGTTTTTAAATTCAGTGTTTATATAGGTAAGTTTTTTTTAAATCATTTTGAAACTTTTAATTATTGTATTGTGAAAACAATGATAATTATGGATACAAATTTCTTAATCTAATATGACATTAATGTGGATTTCATCAGCTGTGATCAACTTTATAGATTCGAATCGAATGTACATATAAAGTCTTGTAAAAAAATAACAACCTTCTTCGTTTACAATAAAACACTAATAATTCTTACACGGTGCAGTTTATAACGAGCATGAAAATATGCATGAAATCCACAATATTAAAGAATTACTAAAATAACATTTGACGTTTCCGAAATGCAAGAGCATTTTAAAATATGAAAGATTGTATTAAAGCTATAAAAATACCATTCAAACTATTGCTTCCAATTTCGTGGATAAAGAAAGAATATTATTTTCTACTCGTGTGTAAAACGCCAAGTACACAGTAAGTAATGCATGTATATGAGGATATAATTGTGCTAGATATTATCTACTTATTCGATTGTGTTGCATTCTTAGTTCTACACGAGATCGTGGCTATGTTAAAAGAAACAATTAGGTAAGTATTTAAGTTTCAGATTAGACCACCCGAATGAGATTCACTCACATACAAGACACAAAAAAAATCATTTTTTTACAAAGGGCGCTACAATTTGCATTTAGCTATTCACATCACGATGAATCAATTAAAGATGTTAATGCTTGAGCAATTTAATTATTCGATTATAATATTATTGACTTGCAAACATGTTTGAATAATAATATAGATTTATTTGTGCATAAACTGATGACAATTTCTCAAAATATTTTCGCTTGGAGAAGTAAGTTTAAGTACTTATAACATTAATGTTCTCTTATCATTTTTAATTGGAAACAGTTATTTATCACCGAAGAGTAAGTCAACTTTTTATAAGAAAATCAAAAAACCAATATCGAATTACATTGAAAAGGTTACTCTGTCTTCAAACTTTTGACAAATTATGTTTGGAAAAAGTGATGGTATGTAGGTATGCATATTTAGATCTTTCATATGCAATATAGAGAAATGGAAATATTATAATTCTTATTAGAAAGCACTTTGCAATACGTTTATATAGGTATCCTGTCTGCTACTATTAAAAATATAATTACGTGCAAGTAAATCTGTTTGTAGATATAACATAAACACCCACACGGGAAGACGTTTGGTAAACCGATGTCATTCACTTTAAAAACGCATTGAACTTTACTTTCAGTAATTTCACTGTTCAAGAAATTTTTGTTATTATTAAAATTCCCAATAACCAAAGTACTTAAATTAATTAGATTTCAATTAAGATGTTACAATCTCTCCATTTAACTTTAAATAAAGTTTTAAGCCTATTAAATTTAAACTTATATTTTTAGTTTAAACTATGTGATATGGAGAAACAATGGTTTTAGCTGGATTACTTTGAAATTATTTACAACGTGGTTAATAAAATAAGTACTTGACTGGACTCTATCAAAGTATCTACGAGAATCTATCCCTATTACCCGTTATTAAAATAATTTTAGATATGTCGGGAACGTATTTCAATTAAATAAAACAAAAGTAACTGTAAATACCTAAAGGAGTGTGTGATCTTAAGGTAAATATTGAAAGATTGTATGAGAAGAATAAATATTTGGTAATAAACCATCGATCTAATATGTTAACACAAACACATATTTGTATTTAGTATTTATCGTCATACATTTTATCTATCTACATAATTACCTAGACTTAATAAAATATGTGGGTGGCTCGATCAGTATACAGTGGAAGATACATCTATGATCCAAACATACCTTTGTCACTAATATACATTTTTGATAAGGCTCAAAGTGAGTTGTTTCAATTTTACATGCAAACAATTATGTCCTTTAAATATAAAGATTATAAAAGTCTTTAATCTATTTCTTTTATTATTATTTATGACAACTTTATGGACTGTTGAAATGTATTAATCGATTAACATGTGTTAAAAAATATTGCATTGCTTCTTATTTGATTATTGTGATCTATAAATATTTGTCTCTATTTTCTGAAGTGTCATTGGATATTAATAAATATAGGATGGTATATTTTATATTTTTGCAAAACTATCAGTCAAATCCTAACGATATCAAGTATTTAAATATAAAAAAATAAACAAATTTCAAGTATACTACGTAAGCCAACATCCAGTTGTGACATCAACCAAAGCCTGTTGAACTATATTGCGATGATTGGTACATTTATAAAAATAAACATATAGGTACTTCTTACTTATTAATGCCGTTAGCTATTTCGCTTGAAGTATATAGGTACGCGTGGTTTTATACTCATAATGTGTAGTAACAATAATGAGTATATTCGTACTCTCAACCGGTTACACCAATATGTTACTTCATTTGTGTGAATGAGACATAGTAGGTATATTGTTAAATGTAAATGCATAATATATTGTACTTCGACTACACGTAACAAAGTAGTGTGTTATTATTGTACTAAGTATGAATGTATACCTAATATTTATGCACGAGTTTTATTGATATATAATATACAATACGTAATAACATTGTACAAGTAAAGGCAATGTTATTGAGCTTATATAGCATAGCACCAGATAGATACAGCTATTTCTACCGTGCAAGTCTTCTTGTAAAAAAATTACAACGTGTTGATATGCTTATAAACCTCTGCTACCAAGAAATGGGACTATATATTATCTAACCATACTGATGATATTAATAAATGGTACACTCCTTCTAAATGTACATTATGTTATGATTATGTTCATTGCTGCATATTATGCGTTTATACATTAACTATACTAAGCTTTATCGGAAAACAACAGTAATACTCGTACTTTTTTCTAGCTTAGGTAATGCAACAGGTAGACATTAGAGACATTGTTGATAGATGGGAATATATGAAGTGTAAAAGCATTATATTAAATCATGATTGCCTGCGTGCTTATTTATTTATTATTAAATGTACTACACTGATTTCAAAACAATATCTGACTGTGAATAAAAAAATAGAAATGAATAATAGTTTATATCATACGTACATTCTACGGAATAATATTGCTTTTACACTCAGTTGTTCAAAACGAAAGAACCACTTGTGGAATAAAGGTTGACGATAATGTTAGAGCAAGTGAGTGAGTATGTATACTTGCGAAGGAAAATGCAGAAGGAATATGCAGAAGTTAAGAAGTGGCCGGTACTAGAGTGAACGGTAGTGATACATTGCTATCGGTAAATGCTAAAATACTGGTGCACAGTACCATACCATGGACGAAAAAAGAAGTAATGCTATGAAAATGCGATCACTGAGAAGAATGGACGGTAAAACGTTGCGTAGCAGGATGAAGAATGAGGATATTAAGAGAATGAGTGGATGCGAGAAGAGTGTTGTGGATGGAATACGAGTAAATAATAAATTACCTACGATGGTTTGAATTTGTGATGAAAGATCACTGTATCTGCGCAACTCATTTTCAAAATGGCTGGAAGTTGAGCAGAGCTAATTTAAATAGAATAATAATAATACGTACCTATTGATGAAACGATGACTGACGAAGATGTTGTGTTTGTCTGAAACAGGGTGTATGAGAAATCGGGGACGTCTGAGAACTACGTGGCTTGATGACGTGGATTCAATTCTCAATAAGACGGCAACGTGTTAAATAAAAGAAATCGGCGTGCATTTATGACAAATTGAATGAATGTAGAGAAAGCGAAAGAACTATGTAAGTATTGAACACTATAGCTCTGCTTTATTTCTGCCTATCCCACTCAGGACACTGCGTAAGAGTAGAGAGTATTCAAAATGTGTTTGGTAATATAATGCACATCCTCATTATCATCAGCAGTATTTAAAAATCAGAAATGTTTTGTGAAGTGAATTCATTTTGTTTTCTAATAATATAACATTTGCTTAATACGGTTCCTTGAGCAAGCTCTTCTATTCTATTCTATTTTATTCTTCTTGCACATCATCATTCATATAACAAAATAAAGCCGTATAATATAAGAAAAAACGTGATGATACGCAGTGGCGAGATTATCACTATTTAATGATTTCTTCCATTTAACCATCTTCTGTTTAAATGTATTGATCACATTCTTCAGAATCTGATCTAGCCATTTGGACGACATCGTCGTATATTCGGATAATATATCGATGACTAACCGGACAAATATTATAAGTCCTTTTTTTGATAAAATTGAGTTATGATACACATTTTGTAAAACATGACATTGTCTTTGATATTTGAAAATATAGTTTATCCACACGCAATACAAACCGAGATATGATCAATTAAAAAATGCATATTAGGCTCAAATAACATAATTGTGACTGAACAAATATTGCAAGTTATTTACTACTACTATACCATCACGGCATATCCCACAAGTGGGGTAGCCAGCAGACCAGCTGCATATAAAACATGCAAGCTGTCTTCTCCGTGCCAATATAAAATTAAGACATTCAGGATGGGTGGCAAACCTCATCGCCGAAACTAAACTAAACTAAACATTTAAACTGTTAGCATATTATAATAGTCTAAGAGTGGTTACTACACAAACATTGTATGTTGGACATAATATGTTCAGAAATGACCATCCATCCTGATTATTCTATTAGTTGTATCAAATTGAAAATCGGAAGCATTCATTTCTATTCAAACTTTCATGTCGAGTTTTCTCAAAACTATAAAAAGTGGATATACAATATTTGTCCAGTTAGCCATCGATATGTAGGTATAAATAATGCATTATTTAGTATGTATATTTTATCATTCACAGTTACGTATATGATAATAATTTTCCATGGAATTTAGTCCCAAATAAAGAAATGTATAGTGAAATGAATGTCGTATAAGGAGGTAAGTAGGTTTGTGACTATATCGTGCATTATAATGATTATACATTATAATATACATAATATCTTACAGTCAACAGATTCAATTTAAATCGTTTTCGATCTTGTCCACGAACAACTGATTTATGAATTTTAAGCTTTGTTGTTTTACATATTCACATATTCAAAATGAAATGTTCCCAGTGAAACCAATGATTCACTGAATGTTATTAGAAACATAAGTATATAATAATATCTATTACAAACCATATCACAACTATAATTCCGCCACAACAACATTACCAACCATATCACAACTATAATTCCGCCACAACAACATTACCAACTCAATAATAGTTGATATTGAAATGTTTATAAATTTAATCGTGATGTCTTCGGAATATGTAGAAGAGATTCCTTTTTTCTGTGAGATGCAGGTTATTTATAAAACATCTCACAAGAAGATAAATACATACAATTATACATTTTTTTACTATGTAAAATTTTTGAACAATTAACTATTTGTTTTAACTTATTCCTTTAAAATTTAGTAGAGCTGATGCTTTAAGAGATTATTCTGTACATTATACTGAGAAGGTAATTATGCACACAAGGATATGTAATTTTATTTATTTATTCTTTACTGTAGGTACATTGATAACGAAGAATTTTATACAGAAATACATGACAATATCAAATACAATCTATATACAGAAAGCGGGTTTGTAACAGAGACGCGAATTATACCTAAGTTGTGATTTTTGTTAATCGTAAATTTCACCTTTTTCAAGAGATAGAAATGTAAAACAAGTATTCCAGGATTGGTTTATCTGGTTATCTGTTTTCTTTTTCTTTTCCAACCACATTCAGTAAAAAATAACAATGAATATTAAATAAAGTAAATCAATGAAATAGAAAATATCTTTTATAGTAAAAGTTTTATGAATATCGATATTTCATTCAAATATTTAATTCACCTATAAAGAGAACATTTCTCTTTGATGCTTAGAAAAAATCAGATGTCCAGTCTTATCTGACACGTGACACCCCAGTATGAAATGTGTAGTTGATATTATTCATAATACGAGTATGTAAGTGTATGTAGGTATTATTATATTATTATTATCCACTATGATATAAACTTGTCAATAAGAAAGATAGAACTAATGTTATTGACACTACGATCACATTAAAAGTCAAGGAGAAATTATACATTGAAAATAATTTGAAGTACATACTAGCGTATAAATTGATTCAAAATGATAAGCGATTGTTAAACAATTATTCTCACTAACTACTCGAATTTTATTGACTCTTTATGAGTGTCTTTTTGTATTATATGTATAGTTATTTGTTAAATTTAATTCTTTTTATAAATTTAAAAAAGATTGGTCTCTCATTCTTTGACGTAAGTTTTCGAGTGTTCTCTAAAAGGCAGGTGTTCGACAAAATAAAGACATTTTTTACATCTTGAATTACCGATGAGATTTGTCACCCGTCCTAAATATCCTAATTTTTTGTTAGCACGGAGAGGATAGCTTGCCTGCTTAAAACATGCAACTGGTCTGCTGGCTACCCAACTTGTGGGATATGCTATGGTGGTATAATAGTACCTACTAGTACCAAGTAGTATATGTTAAATATATTTAAATATCCAAAATGTAAATGGGTCGAACGTGCACGTATACCACAGAGTAGACGATAGATGCAGATGCTAATGAATGGATCGGAGACTGACGACGAAGAAAAGAATGTGGGGAGACAGCTGACAACATGGAGAGACGATAGAAAGAAAATAGGGAGATTCAGGTGAAATACGTTGACAGAGGACAGATTTATGTAATTAACGTGCTCATGCAAATACATATATCTAGCAGTTGATGGGCCAAGGCTTCAGGAAAGATGAAATAATTTTAAAGTATAGAAGATTAAAGGGTTTGCTTAATATCAAAGTTTATTTGTTTGATGGACATGGAGATTAAAAACATATTTACGTACAAAATATAAGAAACAATATATTATGAATAATACATAGGTATAACATAGTGTTTGTATGTATGTAGATATATAGTAAATACCTAAGGTAGCATGGCGCAGAAGGTTATGTTGCCTCCATAGACATAGGTAGGTACTAGACTATTTCTTGTGTTTTATTCCTTGCATTTACATTTTAATAGATAGTCAGATCATCGGCCCCAGTACTGTTGTTAGAATAAACTTGACTCAAATAGATTATGTTCCGAATTTCATTCTTCGATTAGTCACATTTTTTATGTATTATAACTTTCGTCTTTACTATTCTAAGTGGACAGAGAGAATAGACCGCCACAAATATCTCTTTACATACTTCTTTCGGTTTTTCTACATTCATTAATTCATCATATAGGTACAATCGTCGATTTTTCTTACATAACACAAAATTGTTCTTGAGAATAATACTACGATTCACTTAATCAAGCCACGTGATTCTTGGACGCTGGTGCTTTCTAATACAAACAAAAAATATAAAGCAATATGACAAGTTTATTCGAAAATGGTCATATCCGAGTTTTTTTCCAGGTTTTTTTTTTTTTTTTTTTTTTTATTTATTTATTTAAAAAAATGGGCAACATACAATAAAATTTTACAAAATATAACATAATTACCATTAAACATATTTCTTGTACTTGACCAGCCCATCTCAGAAAGAAAAAAAGAAAAGAAAAGAAAAAATAAACAAATATTTCATTCCTGTCTAATGTGGCTCCTAAAAAGGCTCCTGGACATACAGAATATGTCCACGGACCTCACCTTCTCCAAATTATTATATGTGGTAACGCATCGATGTAGTGGCGAGTTCTGAGCAGCGTTAGTACTTTTTTTACTTAAGATAATTTAAAGTAAATAATTTAATTTAAAGTAAAGTAATAATTTTTAGAAAACAAGATAATTTAAAGTGATCAATCAATTTTAATATTAGATACTAAATACATGACGATCGATTAAAGACCACTTTGATCAAGAAACAACAAAAGGTATCTACACTTAATTAACTAGAATATTTTTTAATCTAAAGAGTATGTTTTTATTAGTGGTAAAAAAAAACACGGATCAATTTATTGCGTTGTGAAAACACTGAGAAAGTAATACGGAATTAATTTGAATATCTTATTGGCTAAGACATTAATTGTATTTAGTTGTCTATTTATGATTACTTTTTGAGCAACTATAAAAAGGATTTGTGTATGATGTTAAGAATAATTAATACTGTTCAAAGCAGGATATTTAAAATTAGGAAAATAAAGATGAAATCAAATTAAATTTGACTATATAATAAATAATGTTGCGCAATTTTTCATATCATCTAATCTACACTTAGATATCAGTCTGTACTTTGAAATATAAATAAATTACCTTCCAACATATTTACGAATATTTAATCAGAAAGTCCCTTGGGAGGGGATGTCTGCTTAATATTTTTTATTGAAGGTATGAATAATGAAAATTCTAACAAACGTAATGCATCCTTATAAAAATAATTTGTTGAAGCCAATGGTGGAAAATTATCTGAGATTTTTTTGATTAAAATGTTTATTAGGCAAGATATTTTCTATGGGATCTCAAAAACATAAAAAAAAACATAAATCCTAACTTAACTCATAAAAAGAAAAGTTATTATAAAAGCACAATTACTTTATTTTTTAATTCATTTACTCGCGTGGGACCTAAAAATCTTTTCAATATTGAATCAACTGCATAGAATCTAATGAGGTATTTCAAATCATATTTTGAATATAACTGAACACTAAAAGCATTCTGGTAATGTGATTTGGATGCCTTTGTACCACAAATAAACTGAATCTATAATCTAATATCACTTCTGGGAGCAACTGATGAAAACCAATCACTATTCAGAGTGTCTTTGTGCCAATTGAGTCACCTCTTTTAATGAATGACATTATTGACTCGCTGATATTATCAAAATATAATATACAAAAAATGTGTGTACGGAAGAAAAATAGAAACTTTTTTTGGTTAAGTTTATTGGATATTTTTAAAACACGGGCAGGTCAATTATTAAAATATGACAGTAAGATACGCAGGATTTATTCTGTTGGAATCTTTAGTACGAATATTGAAAACATGTAATATCTTGCTGATAGGTAAGTACTACATACTTAGTACATTTTAATAGATTTACGGGATGGGTGGCATTGACATGTAATCGTTCAATTTTAGATATTATTAAGTATTACGAATACCTGTAAAAGTTTTTTAGACGTACGATGATGAAAAAAATACCTACTTTGCAATTAATTTGTGAATCTTTAAATAAATCAATAAGATACGTGCATTTGTAATAAAAAATAATCTGCGTTCAATTTTTCGTTCATAAATTAGTCTACTAAGATCGAGAGTCCGACACTAAGTGAATTTACTTGCAGTTCATTGCGTTGTGTAAAATGATGAACTATAGAGTATTATGTGACAGTAATGCACAACAATTTTGACAGTTCAAATGACGCATATGTAAGTAGTGTGTATATGAGTTTAATTAAATAATTAATAGATGTCTATTTGGCTCACAGTGAAGACTTAAATAATATCACAGTATGTAAGTTGCATTAGGTAATAATAGATCAACGTCCCTAAATATATACCCGGAAAAGTCAGTCACACACTTTCGATTCTCTTCTGAATCGTAACACAAATAATACTACATAGACACTTAATAATATTATCATCATTTGATTCGATGTAGGTATCACTACTCTTATTTATAATTAACAGCATCTGAACAACAAAGGTACCTAGGTATGTGGTTTGATTCAATATAAAAGTTATCACCTGTATACATTGTAGTAATGTTTTGATATCATTACAAACAATCTAACAAAAGATCCATCACTTCATACAAAAGCACAAATAATATTAAACTATTAATTTTTTCGGTAGTCACTTGGTGAAAGTTCATTTTTAATAAATTTTGTTATAAAAATAAAATCAAAAACACTGTTTACTTTCACTTGTTATTTATTTTAAATATTTTAGCAAAGATCTTTCGTTATATTAACATCATCATATTAGTTATATTAGTTGTAAGTGATCACTGATGATGTTAATATAACGAAAGATCTTTGCTAAAATATTTAAAATAAATAACAAGTGAAAGTAAACAGTGTTTTTGATTTTATTTTTATAACAAAATTTATTACAAATAATATTATTGTGTGAAACTAATAATACTTTATTAAGACAAGTTAGTATTGATTTCTTACGCAAAAGAAGGCTGATAACCTTATTGCCCTCAATTATTTAGGTATTAAATATCTTTGATCGGTATTTTAAAATTTATTTATTATTATCAACCATTTACAATTTGTTTTCAAATAAATTGTATAATTACTAAGTCATTCCGTGCAATTAGCTGAATTCATTTCATGGTGAAGTTTGTTATGAAAATAAATCACGTGCTAAATTGCATTTATATATTATTTATTTCTAAGCAATTTAAGATTGTTTTCATTACCATCATCTTGACCTTCATCTTTCCTCTCGGTAGCATAGAGTAGAAATCAGTCTCCTCCATTAGGAGCATCTCTGTGCCTTTTCCCACGATATTCCTAGCGCTCTGATTTCGTTGCCATAGGAAAAATGCATTATGAACTCTAGCTAACTGTCACTGGACATTCTCAAAACATGGCCTAATCAGGACCACCGTCTCTCTTGTATTACAAAGACTACATATCTTAGTATTTTCCATCCTTGAACCTTGTTTAGGCGGTAAGACGCATAGCTGTATAGAAAAGGATAGAGATAATAAAGGCTATGAAAAGGTGGCATGCTCCTGACACTGAGTCCAGATGCTCTCCCAAATTCTGTCCATGTTATTGAAAGCCACGCTGTAAGCTGGATTGGTAATTCCGTTCGGAGATTACTCGTTATTTGTGTCCCCAGGTATTACAACTTAAGATTATTTTATGAAAGGTAAAATGATTGAAAATGCATCCCCAGTAAATTCGCGTTTTAAGAATAAACGCTATTTTTTGATTTACAATAAAACCTCCTAAATAATAAATGAATAAATAAACACGGTTCTATCACTGGAAAGGAATTAAACTAAAACATGATGCCACAGGTGGTCTGGAAACTGAAGAATAAAATAGCTATTATAAGAATACCTGTTCTTTGAAAACGTATACTTAAAATAGTTCAAACCCCTTTCTATTATTAAAAAAATTAAAAATCCAAATAAGTAGGTACTTAATCGTAACCAAATGTGACAGAACCCTGTATAATAAATAAATACAATATTTATTTACTAGATTTTTGTTGCTGTATCTCTATGGTTATAAAATTATTTTGATATCATTTGTTTCTTATTTTAAACTTATGTGACATTTCTAACAAAATTACTGGTATTAGGTACTGTGTGACTTAGTCAAAGACTAGACAAGATAATATATTTTTATTTATTTTTCTCTGTTTGAAAAAGAACTGTAACATGGAGACTGAGGGCGACAGTTCACAGAATTCGATGAATAAAATTAAATTTATTGAATAAGATTTTTACTTTACGGAAAATATTACAAAAATAGATTGTGTGACTGTGATTCTATAGGGATTAAGTTAATATCCTTTATATATCCACGTATAATACCTATAGGTACTACTTTAAAATATTGACACAATAATTATAGGTATGGTAAAAATTGGTACCTATTTTCCCTTTTGCTGAGAGCTCAGACAAACAGACTCTCCTTCAATGAGTTCACGAATGATCATGATGTCATTTAACACATTTTATCCGAACAGAAATCGGGATCGTTTTTTTTTTAATGCAAATCACTCGAGTTTTTTTTCCAAAGAGTTTGATTGGTAGAAATCCAATTGATTGGTATGTAGGTGTTTTTAGTCATTACGACTTGAAGATTACTCTCTCTGACGATTTAATAACATTTAGAGACTATTTTAGGCACAAATCATCCTTGTAGGATGCTATGCCATAAGTGAAGAAAAAAAAATTAAAGATTACAGTATGTCAAGTGTGTGAAATCTTAAACAACAAGAACATTTTTAAATCATAAAGTTATTGTTAGATTATTATAAATGAAAAACTTATAACCTTATCATAATATTATAAACTTCGCCGAGACCTTGAATAAAATTGATGACGATCAAATAAAATATATGAGCTCGTGGTTATCAGTTATACTGACGATATTATTCAGATTTATTTAGAAATAATATCAATAACTGCACCGATACATACAATGTATACTAATTATTATCAATAATAATATTTATCCTCATATGCACGAGTGGATTGCACCTACATACGACGTAATACCAAAATTTGATATCAATGATGCAATATTTATCATAGAATTTGCATTAAAATCAAAATTAAATGAAGAACTCCTACCACTAGACGAAACTCCTACCATAAAAGTGTATTATTTTTTTATAATATATTATATTCTGTAAAAGATTGATTATTTTAAACCAAAAACTAGTTTTGTGTAAATGCACGATATTTTGAAAAGGACAAATTTTGTACTTATTCTAGAAAACTGCACTAAGGGTTATTATTGTAGCAGAACACAACATTTACAAAAGTCAATCAGTAACTATACATCTAGTTTATCAATTATTTGTTTTATGTAATTCGCTATGGAATTTTATTATCTAAACACTGACACAGTGAATTATCAATTACTGTTCATTAGATCTGTATATAATTAACGAAATGGAATTTTCATCACGAATATGTGTGCAAGTTAAAATTTGCTACCGTGCATATTATTTCATATTACTTTTTTGTCACGCCTCATCAGCAGGCTTGATTTTTTTTCTAAAAACTTGTGTCGTGATAGGAGAGTTTGCCGGCACGTGGGATTGAATCGCGAAACTTTTCTCCATGAGGCAAAGACTCTACCTCATTATTACATTAATGATTTATGTTTAAGTCTCGCGTACTTCGTATGAAAGGAAATATTTTTTTAATAGGAAATTCTTTTTTCCATAAATATCCTTTTACAGGCAAAATATGTAAAAATTTAAGCAATAAGTTCACAAAGCATTTCTAAATAAATATACGAGGCATATAACGGAACGACAAAGGATAAGCGGGATATAGAAAAATGTAGAATTTCAAACGTTTAACTGACCTCAAATAACTAGGGCAGAAGCAATTATGGGTACCCACATAAAATATATATTGATGACTATATATTATCGTTGTCAATCAACCTTAGTAATTGAAGTAATTGCCCGGGAAATGCATGGTAATTTTTATAAAAAAGACAATTTCTTTTTACTGCCTAATAAACGACTTTATGTGCATCGAATTTCCGATACTTGGATGATTATAAATATTTTATATTTTTGCATGAAAAACAAAAAAGATGAAATTATAAAATATCATATCTACAAAATCATAAATTATTATATAGTTTCAATATTTCTGCTATTACTTTTAACGTGTGTTTCTTTACATTAATCAATTGTTTCAAACAATTTGAATTGATTTTAGTACTTGTCAGTGCAAAAAATATTTTTACGCCAGATAATAAACCAAAAAGGACAAAAATATAATACAACTTTTAAAATTCAAACACAACAAAACATCACGTATGTAATTTATTCGAATGTGATGAATAAACACATTTGACTAATTTACAGATGTATCATTTTAAATCTGCAAATGCCGAGATGTTTTATCAAAAAGTAAATTAAATATTGAAAACAATAATAACAAAAGAAAAACTTAACAAAATAAAATATTACAAGGCAAAGTGCATGAGAGTAAAATGCTATACATATTTGAAATAATCCGTCTGATATTTTGAAAACATAATTGCTTGCTAAACGTCTTCTGAGAAAATATAATTTTAAATGTTGAGAAAAAATACTTTATACCTTTTATTGTTCAACCTACTTACATAAAAAAATAATATCATTTCTACTCACTAGAAACACATTCCTAGATGAGTATATTGACATCATCAGATGAAAAACTTTTTCGATATACGAAATCATTTTCATCAAAACTTAATTGGAAATAATTATTTCGTGCAAAAAATATATTTTATGTTATTTTCAGTAGATACAAAGACTGTAAAATACAAAATTGTATCTAAGAGCGACGATTTTTCAACTATTAAACCGAGTTTCTGCAAGGAAATTATCATCAAACTGACTATAATAATACACGTCACGAAAACAAATTTAATCTTATATGCTTACCTACTTGGGAGTTGACAAAATTAGGAAAGAAAATTAAAACGACATCATTTTGACAAAGCGTTAAGAAAACTGATTCCTTTTCAATACTACATTATAAAATTTGTTTGTGTCACTAAAAATGTAATTTCATTACCAATAAATAGAAATTAAAATTTCTGTATTTAAAAATATCTTCAAGGACGAGTTTCTTTCTTCTTATAAACGTCTCAATGGATGAACCAAAATAATTATTATCTTGACAGAGTTTTAAATAAAAAAATAAATATATTATTTACTAACTACAAATGCCTTTTAGAAGGTTTAAATTTAGATTCTAAAAATAAGTCTGTAATTTGAATAAAATCCGTTTGAAATTTGCTCCATAATGTAATCATACATTTTTAGATCTGTTAAAATAAATAATCATAATATTAGGGATGAATGAAAAAATATTTACGTACTTTGTATGTAGCGATGAAATGAATGAACTTTGTTGATACGAGACTAGTCTACGTACTGTCACTTGTTGAACTTATCAAATCGAAGAATGAACCACGAATATCTGGAATATTTTTCAGTTTCAGGATTTTATAGACTGATGAGGATGCCTGAGATGTTGAGATGCGCATGTGCAAAAGTGCAATTCAAAATGCGTTATATAAACTTCCATAGCAACTGTTGTTTCTGAAAGACAGTGACAGGAAATTTAAAGGGGGATGGAGACGGTGGCCCCGGAAACCGGAGGATTTGTTGTATAAATCTCAGTGAAAAATGTTTTACATCTGCGGAGATTCAACGTGTTTGTTTAATTATCCCCACGAGAACGAATACATTTAAGATAAGCATGCGATTTCAGATGATTTGAAAGATCGTGTTTGGAATACTAATGCAATGATACAACTTAGGTACGTTGTAATAAAGTTGTTTGGTGTTTTATTCAATTTGCTTCAATGATTAAAGCCATCGTATTATTTGCAGTGTAGGTATACTCTGTTCGATTCTGGTTTCGTGGTATATTACAGAACGATAATATAAACAAATTTCTTTCATATGTAAACAAAAACAATAATAATTAAAAAAATGCACTTTTGAAAAAAGTTCAAAATCGTTCTTATAGCATTTGAATAAACTGTAAGAAATCACCCCTCTGCGACTTAATTAAAAATAATATATACATCAAAGATATACTATACTATACCCTTACGCTGTGTCCTTAGTGGGGTAGGCAGAGAGAACGGGACGCATAACGCATATCTATGTTTACACACTTCCTTCGCTTCCTCCACATTTATACAGTTTCTCATACTCAACACGCGGCCGTCCTTGAGAATTTGATCCACCTGATCAAGCCACGTGGTTCTCGGACGTCCGCGCTTCCTCACACCCTTTCTTTCAGACAAGTATATCATCTTTGTCATTCTTATCTCGTTCATTCGTTCAACATGTTCAAACCACCGTAGTTTATTCACGTGCATTCTGTCCACAACACTCCTTTATGCATCCGCTAATTCTTCTTCATCAGAGATCAACTAAGTATTATTACTTACCCTATGATATATACATCAAATCTATATATGTATAAGCAATAATTTGAATACGTACGTTAAAGATCTTCTTGAAAACATGGAAATAGAATAAACTTCACTGATATATATTTTGCGATTACCGTCTTCCATAATACACGATGTTTGAACCTAACGAATGAATTATAATTGTAAGAAGTTACTCACTCAATCATTATTGAATTGTTCTTAATAGACCAATTACATTTCCACCCAACACTTCCGAGAGGGGTGTTGAAGGAAGAAAAAATCCATAACGATATTTTCCAATTCAATATTTTATCTACCTCTTTTGATGATATTTATATTGTTTTGATGACATTAACATAGGAAAGATGTGAAGTGGAAGTTGTTTTTTTTTTGCTATCTATATTTAATAATAATAAAAGCCATTATTGTACAAAAATAGTAGGTATACAGGGATAAAATAAACAATTTAAACTAGACAAATAAATTTAGTGCAATGGGCGAGTTTATCGCAGAAGCAACCAACCCATATAATTACTAAATACTAAGGCTCAATCACGACCATGAATGAAGAATTTTTTCTTCAGTATATTTTTAATTGAGGGACATTTTGACAATTGAGGGACATGCCCTTTAAATACGAAAGACGTCTCTATGAATTCAAAAATCATATGGTAGACTAATATATTTTAATTTTTTATGGATTTCTATTACCTAAACACACCTACATAGTGAATATCGTAAATAAAAATACACTTCAAGATTTAGTAGGTACGAGTATAAATTCTGAATCCGTGATTCGAGTCTCAGAGTTTTAGAAATACAGCCTCTTGGAAAATGATTACGTAGTAACATTTTGACATTCAAACTATAGGTGTATATATTCATATTATTATCTTTAAAATGCCACCTTGCCCTGAGACCATAACAGTTTTTTGGCCTAGGCGATAGGCCAAAAACTATTATGGTAAAAAACTAATAAAACCATCGTCTCTTCTGTATTATATCATTGAGAGCGCTGGCGCACATTATCATATGTGGCATGGTTATACCACTTAATCCAGAATCCTTCAATGAGACTTATTTTAGACATTTATTGTACTACGTATGTACTAACATACCTACTTTCCATACTACTACAGTACTACCTATTATAGTTCATTATTAGACTTTCTACTTTTTCTCAACCTTCGTGTCTCGATCTTTACCTTGATGGGAATAAGTTTTCTATACTACACCTAGTATACCTACTATACTCGTGATTTAAAAAAAACTCAATTAACTTATTTACAAAAGGGGTTTATTCTAGCTGAGGTAATTAAAACTAAAACGCTATTAAAATAATTCCGAGTTAAGTTGTCCCCAATGATCTGCAAGCCACTGTATTCTATTCTATTCTTCTCAAGGCCATCCACTAGTTTGCGAGTGATTTAGGTTTCTATGACAACATATTCATTGACAGAATAAGTAAGTGCATTAAAATTCCATAGAAAAATATTATGAAAGTACCTAACTACAAATTACACAAAAGGGAGGAACTGAGGAGTTTTTCTACGAGGGGCAGTTTTTATATTCAATTTTTTTCTTATTGAACTTCAAGAGGGAAACTATACCCTCCTGATCTCTGGGTACGTCATTGGAATAATAATAAATAGAGGATGCATTATACAGTTTTATGAATATTAACAACGAATAATCCAATGTCAATTTTGTTTACAATTAGCATATTTGGAGTTATCTCTAGATTAACCGATAGTTATTTTAAATTTACACACCTATATCGCATAACTGTCATAATAATATGTAATTTCTATCGGAAACTTTAATGACATTTAAGGGTAAGCTGGAAACCCTGTGAAATTTTATGATACAACATTACGCATGATTTATGATACTAATGACATACATTTTGGGTCAGTTGGAAGAGATCGCGTCTTAACGATAAACTCGCCCTCTGTATATTGCTTGTATCTAACTTGAATTTTTACCTTTAATGTAATTGTTTGTAATCAATGTACAGTAAAGAATTAATAAATAAATAAATCGATTTAAATATTAATTAAAACTAATCAATGGTCAGAGAAAATGTATAAATATGACTAAGTCTAAATTAAATAAATTAATATCTTATAAAGATTGATAGAGTATGTAATTTTTAGACAATTAACCAGATTTATTTAACAACGAGCGTTCAAGAGAACTCATGCAATCATATTTACATGGAAAACTAAAATATATTTAAAATTATTTTATTAATTAACGCAAAATATTCCATTGAAATTAACGTATCTTTATATAAATGTATCTTTATTATTATTATGAAATAATACATATATAATGAGTTACAATCCATTGGATTGGTCTGCAAAGAGTTTGGATTTTCTTTGCCATTCCTCCCTATTCTCAGCAAGTCTTTTCAGCTCTACGTATGAGCCACAGTTTATGTCCCTCTTCAGTTGGTCCATATACGCATCTCTTGGTCGACCTCTGCCATTTGTCCCCTCGGTCTTACCCTCCGCGAACGAATACAGTAAAATATTATTTTGAACGATCATTGTGAAAGACGTGGAAAAATATGTGGAAAAGAAAAGAATAATTACTTCTAAACAGATTTACTTAATATATTAAACTATACCTTCTTACACTCAACTTTATAGTATACATAAATGAAATTATAAATACCTAACCAATAATACATAAGTATTAATATGATTTGTAGTTGTATAAATTTGCAGTGTCTACTCGTAGGTATAGGTATATATTCAAATTTATGGCATATCCAAGGAATAGTAAAAAAACTGTACATATTTTTTTAAATAATGGTTAGATAAGTGCTTACGTACGGTATTTACTTTGCACAGTTGTCATAGAAAAACAGACACGAGTTTCGAAAAAGTTTAATAACGAACTTATAAAACAAAGAGCAAGTTTTTACGAAATAATAAATAATAATCTGTAAAATCATGGGGTGAATAAATTGTTTATTACCTAATATTCAACAAACTTTTCGTTAAATATTCAACAAAATTTAAGAAAATAAAAATAATAAGGTATATCTCAAAGAAACCGTAATAATTTTTTAGAGATTGATACTTTGACAATGAAAAATTATTTATCTTTTATAACCCTGTAGGTAAACATAATAAGTTTTCCAGAGAAGACTTATTTATGTTGGTTTGCATACGTCATCAATGTTCACTAAGAAACCTTTAATTCATTGGTAACTCTTAACTATCTGCGTAAATACAAAAAAAAAATCTATTGTGATCTGTTGGTAGGTATTTGTGATATAAAAATTATTGCATAATTTTAGAGATATCAAAATATAAGTTGATATTTTTGTTTGTCTAAAACGATTAATTATAATAATGATGATTTTGCAGTAATGAATGATTTAAAATAAAATAAGTATGTCTGTTTTAGAATAAACAATGTTATTAACTATTGAGAAATTCTTGTATGATATTGACATAATGAACTCTAAAAAGTAAAACGATCCAATTCAGGAAAATTTGACAATCATCACTGAGTCGAATTTAAACTATCATGACGTACCATTGAGGCTTTAGATCTACAGAATGCTGTACCCACGGCTGAAAATGGGTGGTGCATACAGTGCAATCATCTGTATATATAAAATTTAGAAATATATTATACCTCTTCCATGATTAATAAAAAATAAACTGTTACTTGTATCGATATCTTCTTGGAAACACTATTGAATATAACGGAACTGAAATGCATGTAAAATAAAACACTGTCATCGCATCGTAGGTATGAAAATAATAACCAAAGGATTGTTATCCGATAATCGATATGGTGGTGATCGTATCCAGCAGTGATTATTATTATCTCGGCAGATAATACGGTACATGATGGTAGGTAAGACCCGGAAGAAGAGACACTTAGTGAAAGAGGGGAACGAAAGGTACCTGCGGGCTGCGGGGGCTGACGGTCATCCTCGGGGCTGTCGAAGAACGAGAGGTTGAAATCGGAGCCCGCGGCGAAGGAGACTTCAGGAGTGGGGGGCCGAGTTCGGGGCGGGGGCGCCGGGCTCTCCTCGTACACGTCCATAGGGTCGGCCCCATGGGTTCTGAACACCTTGCGAACAGCGCGGCGCACGACCGCCGACTAAATCAAACTCCACTACACTCGCAGACACCCGATCGACTAGTGAAACCAAACAACCAGGGAATCCAGGTAGGTAAGTACGTGGGCACGTTAGCTTTACTAGCTACTCCTATACCTGACCAAGATGCGAATACTGTAGCGCCGCTGTGGACCAAAACAGGAACACTCGACTTACTACTTTTACTCTACGTATCTACGTATCGCTTCTAGCATTATAACATTACACACATCATAATAATAATCTCGTACCTACCTATAGGTATCTACTAGTCAGTTGTATGTACAATGTACATATTACGGTAGGTACATAAACAAAACATCAACGAAAGGTTTAACTTCTCATGCATTCAATGCGCATAGTAAATAATAACCATTCTGACTAATATAAAACAAACAAATATGTATGTTACAGAAAAACACGGGAAATTATGAGAAAGGTTTTCATGGCCATGTTCAATTTATTTAAAGGAATATATTATATAATTTCGTCTTTCAGCGCTCCTCTCAAGAGAATGAGTGTGGAAATGAGCCTCTTCTATTCATAACTCTACTGAGTCAATTAAGTCACCTCTTCTCATGACATTCCTAACTCTCCGATTTTGTTTTGTTTGTCATACGAACGGTGTACTGTAAAAGAAGATATTTTGATTTCAATATTTGTTAGCTCATAACTCAGATCTTAATTAACGCTTCGACACTGTTTTGTTTGACTTGAAGGTATCCATAGCTAATTCCATTTTTTAGATTGGAAAGGCTTATTTTAAAAGAAAGTCGTGTAATTTTAATAAAAATGCATATATTATTCACATGTCATTGCAATCCAATGGTTTTTGGCGAAAGTTTGTTTTTAACCTCTAGGTAAAATAGGGTGATTTTGATATGGATGAAAAAAACGTAGTTATGCAGCATTAGATAGAAATGCAAAGAAATCAACAAAGTATAAATTATATACCTATTGCAATAAAACTTAATAGTGTACATAATAATTTTATTAAAAGAAGTGTTTATGTATGTATAACGTAATATTATAATTAAGTATATCTCGGTATTTCGGATCGAAACAACATTATGTCACGTACTGTCATTTTTCACTATGGTCGATCAAAGATTTTTCAAAATATATAAATCGTCGTTGTCGTTGGAAGAGAGGAAGCGACTGCGAACATTGCATTAAATGGAGTGAGCATCAAACAAGTAAGTGAATTCGTGTACCTGGGCAGCAGAATAAACCAGGATGGACGCTCCAAAGCAGAAATTGTAAGCAGAATAAACCAGGCAAGGATTGCCTTCAACAAAAAATCGAAGATATTGGAATCCCCAAATATCGACTTAAGCGTAAGGAAGAACCTTACTAAAGCCTTTGTATGGAGCATTCTGCTTTATGGTTGTGAGACATGGACCATCAACAAGAGTGAAAGCGGACGGTTGGCGGCCTTTGAGATGTGGTGCTACAGACGCATGCTTAAGATCCATTGGTCGGAGCACGTCGAAAACGAAGAAGTCTTAACCAGGGTAGGCGAAAAAAGGCAACTCCTTAAGAGAATCAGCCAACAACGAGCTAACTGGATTGGCCACAACATCAGGCACCCAGGACTACTCATCGCCATCGCGGAGGGTAAGACCGAGGGAACAAATGGCAGAGGCCGACCAAGAGACGCATATATGGACCAACTGAAGAGGGACATGAACTGTGGCTCATACGTAGAGCTTAAAAGACTGGCTGAGAATAGGGAGGAATGGAGAAGAAAAACCAAACTCGTTGCAGACCAATCCAATGGATTGTAACTAAATATATATAAATCGTTTGCATCAACACAAAATGAATGTAAAAATTTGAATGATTGTTTTTACCTTTTTACTGTTTTTTAATCTCAAACCATATTAAGTTGAATTATCTACTAGTGTTTCGTTTTGGCAAAAATAAATCGTGATTTTTTTATCGATGGATATTGCAAAATATAGTATGTTTTCAATGCAGGTGAATATGTCAGACAACACTCTAATGAGACACTTAATTCCATCTCGTTGTTTTTAGAGTATGTTTAATCTTACTTATTTCCTTTACTTATGCAGCTGTTTGTTCTTGTCCACTGCTGCACATAAGCCTCCTCCATATTTCTCTGGAAATTTCTGCCTTTCTTGGCTTTCTATAACTATTTACCAGCGATTTCCAAAGTCGTCAGACCATCGCATTGTGTAGGAGGTGTCGCAACACTTACAAATTGGCTCTAGGCTGGTTTAAAAGGTCCAATTCTGCTATTTTCAGCCACGATAAAAGGTTCACCAATCAAGAAATTTTTGGTGCTAAACATAAAAGCAACCATTTTGTATTGATTTCTTCTGTATAAATACAGTACTCCGGTATAGTTATAATATTTTTTGGCCACTAATTCAACCAGAAGACAGCTTGTGAATAGAATATTGACTAATTTGAAATAATTCGCGTTCAACTGCCCAGTGCCCAAATTCAGTTAAGTAAACAATAGCCGAAATTGGACATTGTATAGTTCCGCTCCGACATATAGAATGTATGTTTAATATTATGTATGTATAGAGCCTACTAATACTACCACTACTAATATAATACCAGGTGTGTTAAAGTCACTGACCCGTTCCCCCCACTTTTCATACTCTCTCTCTCCATTTACGTCTCTTTTACTCTATCACATTTTTTTATCTCACATCACTTTTTCTCATACAGTTAGTTAGTAGTTACTATAATAATATTATTACTATGTTTATACATAGTTACGTTCTTCTTTCGTTGCATGGACAATCAAACTTCGAGTATAATACATTTCATTAGAGTAAACAAAACAGTAAATGGTCACTTAATTTGTCGATACTAATTTACTCATTTAGTCGTATAAACATACCATCATGGTATTCCCCACATGTGGAAGAACCAGTTAATTCGGAATAGAATTGATTTTTCACTCTTTTCTGAGTGTAGAGTAAAAAATAGGTTTTCGTAAAACATCACTGTAAGACGTCACATTAGCTGTCACCTACTCTGAATGTCTTATTTAGGTCATTAGCAAGAAGAGGACGATGTGTGTGTATATTGAATCCGGCTATTACACTCATGGAGAATGCCTTGATGGTGTATAAGTAGGAGATAGAGGACAGTTTCTAATTCAATTCATTGTAAACATTTGGTCTGCCCATCTGGCCGTTACATTAATTTGATTTTGTTTAGAAGTGGAATTATAATTGATTGTTTAAAGAGCATATTGTTACCTATTGCACTGTTTACCCTTTTTATTTTAAGATATCATATATTCTTAAAATTGAATCTTTAGGTACCCACTATCATATACCATCAACCACACAATTTAACTGTCGTAGGATTTTTGAAGAAACATATTATTACGAGTATATTGATAATTATTTTAAAAGAACGAGAAATCTGTTATACATATAATTTATAACTCTTTTATACTACCTCATATTACATATGGCATTTTAGCATGGTCCCATAGCAGTTCCCATAATTTAACAATAATGCAAAGACTTTTAAACAAAGCATTGAAAGTAGGTAATCTTTGGACTGCATAGACTAACTAGAACAACTGACCTTTACAAAATAACTCAAGAATTAAACTTAGAAGAAATTATCTTTGTTGAAAAAGCCAAACACCTCTGTAAAATAAAGAATAATCTAATAAAATCAGACCTGAAACTAACCACAAACACTGAAATACACACCCACAATACGAGACAGAACCACCTACGAACCACCCTCCCGAGAACAAATAGAAGGCGTAATGGATTCCTCCATACATCCATCAAATTATTCAACAGTCTACCTGGATGTTTGAAGGATGCTAGGAGTCTTAACATTTTCAAAAGAAGAATTAAAAGATACACAAGGAAATTAAAACTCAACACTGACAATAGACACCTGTAACTTGACCAAAATTTCCTATATGTTTAAAAAACTGTTTCCTCTCATACCAGTGGCTCAACTACTGACTGAGGAAATTATAAAAAAAAATACCATTGCACTGTAATATAATATTTGTCTACAATATAAATTTGTTGTATTGTTGTTTTATTATTGAATAAATAAATAAAAAAAAAATAAAAAATATTTATTTAATATCACAGCATCTCTCACAAGTACCTACAGCGGAATACATACAAAATATCACTTCATTAGTTTAAGCATCCAAAACAATGGATCTCGAAGCCTCTAAAAACTTTCTTTAGATCAGCAGTTTACCTACTGCATCGAAGACTCTCTCCTATACTTTGGTATCTTGGGGAATCCAATACTTTTCCAATCTTCCAAGCAAATCTTATGTCTTTAAGGGTGGGTCTCACATGGTTGTCTGTAGAGCAAACCGATCAAAACCACTTGGTAGGTACGTTTACGTGTTTGATGTTCTTCTCGGGAGGATAAAATATCTCTACTGGAGTTAGTTTATTGTCTATATCTTCTTCTCTTGTAAGAGAGGCTGTGATAATCTACATATAGAGATATACGTAGTGAAGTTTTGATTCTCAGTACTGGCACAGTTTTCATATTTCTATTGATAGTAATGTTATGAATAACGACACCCTGATCATAACAATATTTCTGTCTTATTTACGTGTAGGTAAATACTTTTGTACATAAATACAAAGGTCTACCTATCACTCTATCTATATCTTTACATACTCCTTTCGTTTTTTCTACGTTCATACCATTTCTCATACTCACACATCAATTTTTCTTACTAAACACCCGGGAACTTGATATAGACATAAAGGTATCCAATTTTAATCAAATTTTAATAAAATAATGAATGTTATATTCAATAGCACAAAATAAAAATGATTATTTTTACTGATTCAATAACCTACTAAATAACATAACAATTGCTATGGTTAGTCTACAAACTCTACAGTATGTATATGGTATTAGTATGAATTCCTATCTTGAAAACTGCAGGTAAAAGGCTAATAGAAAAATAAATAGTCGTGAACAACGTAGAAATGCACCTTTTGATCGCTACGGGCAATAAGACGTATGTAAAATTGTGAACAAAATATCGGAAATAAATTATGTTTAGACAATTGAATGCTATCAGCTGAAAAACATTATGAGAAAGGAGTGTTGCACTCATTTTCTTGTAGGTATTTAAATTTACATAGAATATTGATGATTTATTTTACATATATACATTTATTTATATACTGTCGGTTAATCCTCTTAGAAATACTGGACGAAAAAATCACCTTTACTCGTGGTGAATTCGATGTTTATTTAGCACAATATTCCTATTGTCCTCATATTATTATTGTCATAGAAAATTCATTCACCTAATATTGTGTTTTTGTTCAATTCATGAGATGAAAATAGTACCTACGATATTAATTTTTTTACAATCTATTCTAAGATTTTTCGATAGAATAAAACCCCACGTTGTAGATACAAATAATGACAATGTATACAATTTTATTTTGTTCATCTTTAATCACGCTTTAGAAGCGATAGGTTATCGTTCTTATCAATATAGGATTACACACCCATCATCTAGTCTGGATCTAAAATAAATTTACTCTTTTCTTCATTTTCATAATTATGTTCATATAGATACTTTGCAATATAATTGATTGAAATCATAGAAATATTGCAAACCATAATATGCGGCTCTCACGGAAATACCAACATTGAGAATCAATATGTTAAAATAATGTGTACCTAGGTATATCATTTCCAGATAAAATTTTGCTTAATATTTCAATAATTATTCCATTGTGTAATCTCATAAATTGTTTCAGTGAATCAGAAGAAAGAGACTCAGAATATCATTAAGTGTATATTATTTTAAAAGAAACATAGGAAAATGAACTATTTCATGATAAAACTGAGATTTTTCATATTATAAAAAGGTACCAAATGTATTTATTTATTCATTCATTCTTTACTGTAATTGATTACAAACAATTACATTAAAGGTAAACTTTCAAGTAAGATACAATCAATATACAGAGGGCGAGTTTATCGCAAAGGCGCGATCTCTTCCAACTAACCCAGTATATACATTCATTCTATAGATAAGACATTGTATAATAATATTTGTATAAAAGGATGAGGGACGTTTTCGTACGTTTGAGATTCTTTGTAAATATAGGCGCCATGTACTGACAAACCTACATAAAATACAAGTATGTCACCAATTCTGATGTTTCTAAGCCATGGAGAAGATGATCCTATGTTCTTTAAGTGCCTACAGTGAATCCACTGGCTTTGGAAAAGCAACCATAGTTGTATTATATATACACATTTTTGTTTAAGATCGTTTTGTGTCTACATCTTCGTTTCAAAAATGCTGCAGGTAATTCAAGAAAATAAAAAGGATATATAAAAAATTTCATCCTACGGTATGTCTTGTTCTCCAAATGCATTTACTTATAATATTTTAGAACTGACATTTACTCATGTATAAATCGGATATGAAATCGTAATGAAAATTGACAAAGCGCAAAAGCATAGAAGATATTCACGAAGACAAATTCAATATTCAAAAAGCTATTTCCGTCTTATATTGAAATTTGTATACGCATTTCAAAGGTACCTGGTACTTTTACTCAACAAGATTGAAGACGGGATACCGGTTCGTTACTTGAATGTTTAACTTTTGGTTACTTTTGTACTCTATAGGTATTTATTAAAATTCTTTTTAATAGAACACATTTTGAATTTTCTAGCTGGAGATCGAATCCCTACTTCACCTTTACAAGTACATTGTTTAATCACTGCGGGCGCATAGTGCTTTCTTTATTTTCATTATATAAATAAAATATTAAATATTATAAAGTGTAAATATTATATTTACACAATGAAAATGAATAGATGCAAATATTTTTGTGTTAAATTCCATTCTAAATACAAACATGAGTTTTTTTTTCAAATCTTACCTTTGATAAAATCGTCTTCTGGAGAAGATGCTGATTCGGACTTGGCGCTGAAAATAATAAAAAAAAAAACTTTAATCATACATAGCGCGATCCTTTATGTGTTAAAAATATATGTTTAACATACAATTTATCACAAAAAAATATTATATAAATATACATTTTATTACCAAATATATACATAGGTATAATTTTGCCTTTATTGCACCTGCATTGATTATAAACAAATCATCGCAACAATACATTCTCAATAAACACAATCAAAATACACAAACTAACCCATTACTAGGTAGGTACTTAATATACTTAATATACACATTTCTGTACTTAATACATATATAGGTACACATGAGGTCTGTGGTTCGATCCCAGGTGCCGGCAAATTCCCCTTTCACGACTTAAGCTTTTAGATTACTGTGAAAGGTGTATAAGGTTGTATTTGGGTTTATAACAAAAATCTAGATATATCTTTTTTTAAAAAAAAAGAAAAAAAAACAAAATTCACAAAATTTTACGCTTCTCAAGTTTATTTTACATCCCCTGAAAATGTATTTTATTTTATTATCTGTGTTTGAGGTGGGAGCATACAATGCTCCATGATCAAGCAAAAGTTAATAGTTAGAATCTATTCGCAATATACACATGAGTATCTTCAATAGTTGCCAACAGGAACCTAACTAATTAATAATTAGCCGATATTCAACTTAAAAAGAAATGGTTTTGGTATATTTAAGTTATAAAGTAGAAAATAGCATCATCCCAAATTGGTCTTGAAATGAATATAGGTAAAACCAAAATCATGTCCCCGAAAAACAGCAGCATAACGATAAAATGGAAAATAATAGAAGCTGTTGATGATTATGTTTACCTGGGTCATAAAATAAATGGAAAATAATAGAAGCTGTAGATGATTATGTTTACCTGGGTCATAAAATAAAGCAGGGCAAAGAAAATCAAACGGCAGAAATTTCTAGACGAATAGGATTGGGATGGGCTGCATTCTCAAAACTTAAATATATATTTAAAAATAATGAAGTCCCCATAAGTCTTAATAGAAAACTTTACGATTCATGTGTCCTGCCAGTGATTACAAAAGGGCTAGAAACTATGACGCTAACACTTGCGAGCAAACGAAAACTGAGGTGTGTACAGCGTGCCATGGAGAGGCAAATGCTAGGTATCAGCTTGAGAGACAAAATAAGAAATGAAACCATCCGACAAAAGACAAAAATTGTTGACGTTGTTGATAAAGTCTCCAAGCTGAAATGGCAATGGGCTGGTCATGTGGTAAGACGAGAAGATGGCAGATGGACTTCCAGAATTCTTGTATGGAGACCGTGGGAGGACAAAAGAAGCGTAGGAAGACCCCAAAAAAGATGGGTTGATGATATTGTCCAGATGATGGGGAAACAGTGGTATCGTGTTGCTCGAGATAGGAAAATGTGTAAAAGTTTTGAAGAGGCCTATATCCAGCAGTGGAGAGAATAGGGCTAGTAAGTAAGTAAAGTAGAAAAAAATAGAGTTAAAGTTTTATAAAAGTAAACGTAAATGAGAAAATGTCTGCATCAACAGGAAGTTCAATTAGATCCCACTTCCGGCAAATAACAGTTTGCTGCATATAACAGGTAAACGAGATATTAGATAATAATATAACTATTTACAAGAACCATTTCATACATGCTCGTTACTTTACTCCTAGTTGTGAAAGCAGAAAAATGAGGACACTGAAAATACTATTATGACCCAGCAACTAATTGGACGGACTTTGGCAGTCACCTTGTTAGTTTGAATACGATGGTGCTTTCAAATAAAAATATCTAACATAATATAACATTTTATCTACATCCAACTCCCTCTCTACTTATGTTACTTATTTTCTAACATTACTGTGTGTGTGTAGGAATACAATTTTCTTTACAACATATGGTAAATATCATATATCGTGATTGTAATGAATATCGCGATAGGTAAAATTTTCGGAGGCGATAGGAGAATTCAGATGGTCAGTAGAGCGCCCTTAAAAAAATTGGAAAGAGCGAGTGTAGAAAAAAACTTTCTTTAAAATGATAGGAGGTTCTGAAAACAGTGATGGACAGGGGTCTCTGGAGAAAGTGCCTAGGCGTAATGGGCCTCTAACCCAACTGTAGGTATGTAATAATAATGTTAAGTCAAGAATTGAAAATTTATGAGAAAAATAGCTATCTCTGGAACAAAAATATATAAAATGTCATAGATATGAGACCTAGAGGTTTTAGTTGCCATGTCGTTTTTGCATGGAAATTGATAAATTTCCTAACAAAAACATGTACTTTTGGGTGAATTCTGAATTTATATATTTTTACAACTGGATTTTTTATTAATACAAAGCCCTCGAATAGATTATCAGTAAGAACATTACCTACCTAAAATATATTATTGTCTAAATTAAATTTTCAAAAACCCCCATATTTTTTAAATTATTTAAAAAAAATTAATTACATTTGAGTTACATAATATGAGTCTAATTATCAATACTCGTACATTTTAATTTATGAATACGAGTATCTCTGTATAATAATAACAACATATTATGTCTCCGTATAATTATTTCAATAGAAGTAATTAAATTGCATCTTTAAACCTACATACGTCTTCTAGTTACACCAAAGGTGAATGATGATATTATTTAGAACGATCGAAGTATCCATCGACACCTAGGTAGGTATAAGTATAAGATGACATTAATCACAGGAGGAAGATTCGATCTCAGCTGAATTTATGAAACAAAAACTCCATGCATTTGGGGATGAGTCAGTCTGTTTTGTTGGAAAGCCGCTTTTGTCTTCTATAACCTAGTTATATGTACGTTGGTCACCGGGTTTTATTGATTTTCAACATACAAATACATAGGCACGAAATTACATGTAACAACATCCCAAGTTATATTAAACGCATTTAGTGCATACAGAATAATAACTGAATATATTTATTACACATTAGTTTTTATTTTTTGATTAATCAAATACCTCGAAGAGGGAGTAAGGAATTCAATTCAAAAAGCAAAACATTTTATAGGTTATATTTGAATGTAAACAATGCATGTAAAGTCAATTTTCTTTACCTGAGCGTTGGTGAATCAGGTTGAACGATGTTCATAGGTTCCTCCATTTGATTGACAATATGTTTACTTAAATGCAATAATTTTTCTCACATTGAAATAACATATACAACTAATTTTGTTATTCACTTTCTGTCAAAACGACTTTTTGACAGTTCGTTACGAAACTACTAATTGATTGAGGAATTTTCCATTCACAGTTGGTAAATCTACTTGGTTTTACTATTAAGTGAAAATATATTTTTGGGGAACGAATTTGCGAATACTGTGAAATGCACGAAAAGCGCCTATTGAAGTTAGCTGTTTGCGGAGATGCAAAATATCAAATATATAATATGCACACCCGGGTTCCATTGTTTGATGTTACTTTGTAAGTATGTAATGAAAAGATTTTAAAGAAAATTTCACTATTTATACTCTAATCAAATCGAAACAATATTTAGAAATGGAACACTCTTATCACTGGATGCTCAGAACTTGAATAAAGTGTTTCAGAATAGTTATTTATTTATTCAACGTTATTATATACCAATATGGGTATAAAATGTACATATCTATCAATTAATCGATAATATAAACAGTTATGTGGCATTTGTAAATACATTTGGTAATAATAATCGATGAAAAGGTCAACCATATTAATATTATGAACTCTTTTTTTGCAAATACATCAATTTATGTGTAGCTATACATATACAAGATAGTGAATTAAAATCTATGACATGTATTTTCATAAATTAAAGCAATTTTTTTACTAACTTTTTTTTTTCTATCCATTAATCTTTTTAATCAATAAAAATGCCATATGTTCTTTTTAAGATTAATAATTAATATTTAAGAATATAATTATAGAATAAATCCATACAGATAATATTTTAAATTAATTCAAAAAAATTGTTTGTAAATATACTTCGTACCATCTAAAGAAAATACAAATTATATATCAATAATATAATGATATAAATATATAATTATTTAATAAATATATATTTGCATGACTACATTCTACAATGTTATGATTCAACTGTTAATAGCGACATAATAATATAATGATATAAATATATAATTATTTAATAAATATATATTTGCATGACTACATTCTACAATGTTATGATTCAACTGTTAATAGCGACATAATAATATAATGATATAAATATATAATTATTTAATAAATATATATTTGCATGACTACATTCTACAATGTTATGATTCAACTGTTAATAGCGCATAATAATATAATGATATAAATATATAATTATTTAATAAATATATATTTGCATGACTACATTCTACAATGTTATGATTCAACTGTTGATAGCGACATAATAATATAATGATATAAATATATAATTATTTAATAAATATATATTTGCATGACTACATTCTACAATGTTATGATTCAACTGTTAATAGCGACATAATAATATAATGATATAAATATATAATTATTTAATAAATATATATTTGCATGACTACATTCTACAATGTTATGATTCAACTGTTAATAGCGACATAATAATATAATGATATAAATATATAATTATTTAATAAATATATATTTGCATGACTACATTCTACAATGTTATGATTCAACTGTTGATAGCGAGATAATAATATTTTGTTTAACTAACATGTTGTAACTATACAGGTCTTTTCAACTTTTGAGACAATTAAAAATATATTTTACTACATAACTTCAAATTCTCGTAATGTGCAAATGCAGGTAGATATTTTAAATTTTTGCAAATTATTATTTTAGAATTTTCCTTTGGGTCAGTAGGAAGAAACTGCACCTACGCGAATAACTCTCCCTCTGAATATATTAACTGATTTTAATAATGAATGTTCATTTTTATTACATAGTTTGTAGTCGACTCCATAAAAATAAAAAAGTATATTTTAATATTGTCACGGAAAAACTTCCATTATTAACCATAGTACCTAACTAAAAGTGCAATCGAAGATAAAACCTTCAGGATCAGAGTCAGGAACACTGAAATAAGTAAAATATGTGAAACTAAAGATATCGTTCGGTGGAGCAGGAAGAGAAAACGGTTGAGGAGGGACCATGTGGATCGCATGAGCAGTGACAGAAAAGCCCACATCGCTACGAACGAGACACCACTATGTCGAAGATTGCCAGGAGGGCCACTTAAATGACGGAAGGATAGCTGGTTTTCAGTGTCGCAAGAGAAGAAAAAGTCCGAACAAACATATCCATGATCTACTACAAGCAGAAGAAACGTTACAGGAATACTTGAAAAAGTAGACATACATAATCTTATAAAACTCTGTATTCCTTACATAAAAATACTAATACATTGGAATCTAAACAGTTTACGTAGGTTATTATGTAGGTGCTTACTAGATATTTATTTGTTTTAAAAATAATGGCGATGAGAATGTTATTTATGTTATGGGGTGTTCACATTTGGCGAATATCGCCAGCCGAATTTCAAAATATAACGCCAGGCGAAAAAACAAAATTCGCCGTACGCCCATTGATCGTCACACCTGTTCACACAAGTCCACCGATATAGAAACGATCTGTCAGATGCGCTTTGATTTTGACACTGTTTTCAAAATGGCGTCGAGATGGAGATCGCGAAGTGTTTATTTTTAGTCGAAAATGTTATAGTAGAGGTTATAAGGCGCCTTTTAATTAAGGAAATAAACGCCACAAACCAACAAAAAAGATAACAGCTGTCACGAAGCGGGAAACATTATAAAATTTATAGGTTATAAAGCTTTTACCATAGACACAAACGCCGCGCATATCTGCGCATGTGCAAATCGTTTGATCGCCCGAGAAAGTTGGAAGGTGGTCAACTCGAGACGATATCGTTTCTACTGGTTTTTATCGTTTCAGACTAGCTGTCATTTTGTTCACACGGTTCAAATGGCTGACGATATTTTGGTGCCTTAGCGATATTCGCCAAAGTGAGAACACCACATTAAAGATCTTTAATAATAATAATTATTAGTTTAATTAATATATTTATACGAAAATTGTTTATAGAGCAGCCCAGCGGTCACCAAGCTTTTTTTATCGCCGCGAATCGGTCAACGCTTAATAATTTTAACGCGACCCACTGACAGGGAGACGTTGATTGTTAAGAAATGGAAGTAAGGATTTTATTTATTTAGGTCTCAGATTCCAGGATTTGTTGATTTTCGTTACATTTTAAATTTCTGCCATCTTTTAAGACAGTTACAAAA
Organism: Athripsodes cinereus; assembly: GCA_947579605.1. Lineage (NCBI taxonomy): Eukaryota > Metazoa > Arthropoda > Insecta > Trichoptera > Leptoceridae > Athripsodes > Athripsodes cinereus. The sequence continues at coordinate 18,051,611 of OX388329.1, forward strand.
TCATTATATTCTACATTTACAAGACAATAAGAGTATTTGTAAGTAAATACTCATTATAAAAATATGTTATGACGGCCTTTCAAAACTGTATCGAGCGTATTTCAGCCCGTGCATTTTGCACGGAGTATGCGCAAAAAGCCTCTCTGGAAAATTAACCTTGATCCATTTCCGCGTTAGGGTGGGAAATCAAGCTGACTCGCTTTAGCCTGATAAGAATACATAGGTAATAGATACCTACATATATTATAATAGGTAATATGCATCTAGTTACCTGTACATCTTATTTATTATTATTATTATTATTACAAGTTTGAACCGCGCGTCTTGTTGCTCTTAATTACACATAACGACGGTGCATTCTCCGCAATTAATAAGCAAATGTATTCCTGTATATATTAATATTCATATAAATATTTGAGTCCGTTCACTTTTACATTTTTCCCCTTTTGCTTCATAGGCAAAAGAATATTACCCGACTTCGCTCACGAAACAATCAAATTATAACCATTTCAAATAACCTAGGTAACAAGGCAGGAACATTTTGTATTATAAATTAATAACAGAATACCTGCATATCGAACGAGGTTCATTACAAATTAATAATAATAATAAAAATAAGAACACTTTATTGATCTGAAAAAAAATCATGAGCAATTGACGAGCTTATTGCCTGGAGGCAATATCTTCCAGTTAACCAAAATTGTTTATAGTTACATATTATAATGAAAATTTCAATAATAAACATCTTGAAAATATCTTCAATAAATCTATAAAACACAAGAATTCAATCCGAGATGGGGGAGGGGAGCGCTAAAAGTCCAATGATGCTTCTTCCCCATTGCTTGGTAGGTACCTACTTTGACATTATTTTTGAACTTCTGTTTAAGATTCCTCCCATCACGGCATTTTCAATGAGTGGAATAGCCGCAGCAGCAAAACATACACATCGTCCTTTCTGTGCCAATTAAAGTTAAAAACATTCAGGATGAATTGAATGTACCTACCTATACCTAAATTAAACATACAAATTAATAACAACAAGAAAAATTTATTTTGTTGAAAATAAATTAATATGTAAAATTTTCTTACCATTAAAGTAGATAGTACCTACTTGAAAGTGTTCTGTTTCTATTGAATGTAGATGAATATTACTCCTTTGAGTAAAACACTTTGACTGAAACATTTTATGAAAAATACATCACTCCATCGTAATTTGTGTACCTACCACCCACACCTGTAGGTACACATAATACACCCTCAATTAATTTGCATCGCACCTCTACATATATTATACAGTGTCGAATCACACATGAGATAGGGTAGAAAACGCAACCATGTAATTGAAGAAGGCCATTCATACGATGAAAACAAAACTCAGTGCAAAACATACAATTAATATCATTCGGTTCTTTGGAGAAATTGGAAATTAACAGAAAATTTAAAACTATCCATACATTGGTAAACAAGAGTTAATTACTTCAAATTCGCCCTTTCTTACACAGTTCTCAATTCGGAGAAGTCATCATCCCCCGCATAACGGTCACCATTAGCACATAAGTTGTAAGTCAATAGATGATAGATTGTTTAAATATTGCGCATGAGAATGACGGGATACCTTTTGAAACATTGGTCGCGCGAAGAATAATTTTTAGTGAGTTAAGTTTTTTGACTCCAAACATTCGTAATAATGTTTAAAAACTACTACAAAGCTACAGCAAAACAATAAAAATATTGTTAAAAATGAAATGCTATGACGGTATTGAGTTTTCACAATCGGAGGTCTTTTTAAATCACTAGGTGAACTGAATGATTTATGAAGACAAAAATTTCAATCACTCCCCCCGATCTTACCGATTAGCTTTTGGACTCGATGTAGGTACGTACCTAAGAATGGGCAATCTTTGATGTTATTTGTCACAAGCTCCGCTTTGCTTAATTCGATACTGTCTAATAAGTACATGATAGATGATAATAATATTTTTATGGTGTTTGATATTATACAAGTGTGTGTTTAATAACATGTTTACCACCGTAGTAGGTGAATACATTTTTTTTCATTGGGAGTACCATGTAAATGTAAAGGATAAAACACTTCTGTAATACTTTTTAATAGATATTGAACATATATAAAATTATAGTGCAGATTATTATCAATAGAGTGCATAATGCAATGAAATAAATTGATACTTCGTTATGCTTCCCTTCTTAATATTGATTTTAATATGAAGGTAGGTATAATATTAATAATACCGATACCAATCTATTGTTGATTAATTGAAATTGAATTATTTATCTAATGGTTTATAAGTTGGTTACTTTACTACATTATTACGAGTGTCCTGTAAGAGCGAAGTGTACGTGAAACATCACGAAGAGGATATTTTTATATATGGGGCTATGCTACCCATCATGAATGTCTTATTTATTTGCACGGAGAGGGCAAATTGCATTTACGAATTAATTCTGTTGGTTATCTTACTTGTGGTATCCGATGCCGTGGTGGAAATAATAATGATTTAAATATGTTATTTTATAAATACTCAGAAACTATCCGAACAGAAACGAAAGATTCAAAATCAATATGATTGTACTTTTCCGGAGATTCCGTGAAGATAATTTAACAATAACTATAATTTATTTTTATGTGCGTAATATTTCGTCACTTTTTCTTCTTGTAAAAATATGTCTATGTACCTACCACATTTCATGTTTCTTATTGGTATAAAAAGTTATGATGAAGCATAGCTATGTACTTATACCAATGTGCATGTAGATAATACTGATGAAGTATTGCGCTTTGTTACTCCTGATTTTATACAATCGTTACTTTGTTTATGTTATGAATTTTTTATTTTTTTGACATAAATAGATGTCGGGAACTGGATTTTTTACTTACTAGAAGTGTAGATGTCAAACATATTTTAAACTACTCCAGATTAATCATTCCAATTGATCACACTTACCTAGTTAATACCTATTCAAATAGGTTGACTATGGATAAGTGTGATCAATTGGAATGATTAATCTGGAGTAGTTTAAAATAATGTTTGACAATCATTACTGTTATAATTTTGATAAGGTACCAATATGTATTTAATATTTTTATCCATAATAAAGCAAAAATTATATAGGTCAAATAATGCAAGCAAGTAAATTATCTATCATTTCGTCGCTTCAAATCATTATGTAAGTACCTATGTAGGTAATTATGTTTTTCGGACTAATTTATTTAAACAAACAATTCTTTAGATAAAATTGAAGTTGTGAAGGCAATATTGCGAAATTCATTTCTAATTGCAATTAGGTATCTATGTTATCGAACTGGGTAAAAGATACGTTACACATGTTATTTTTGATATCAAATTGATAAGGTGTAACGTATCTTTTAAATTTATCTACCTAAGTATGAAATTAATGCACTCATTGGTGTTTGGTAATTTCTACCGATGTTAAAAAAATGCAGACTGGAATGTTTAATCTTTAGTAAATATACTTAGGTACTAGTACCTACCTAAGTTTAATAAAAAGCTTAGATTTATCTACCCGCATCCCTATGGATTAGTTGGAAGATATTACAATACGGCAATATATTCGCCCTTGGCTAAATTTAATTGTTTAGTAATAATGAAATAGATAAATAGAGAATTGAACATTATCCACGGCTTTATAAGTCTTACACTTACCTAATCATTGATTCTAGGTCTCGTGTTAATGTACCTACTTTGATTCTATCACATTCTTTCGATTTTTCTAGCATTTTTTATTTACTTTATGTGTTCCAAATGTGACTATTCTGGACCTTTGTATTTTTTATAGATGAATCCAGGTTAATGTACCTATATAGGCATTATAAAGGTATTTATTATTGTTTCTTTGCATTTTCTATACAGAAAATCCTCAGAAGCATTATCTTGTATTATCTATAATATAAATAGGCTTATAGTAATCCTTGATATCTTAAATATTTGAATAAGTGGGATTTTCCCAGCATAGGGCTCTAAAGATTTTTTGTGATCCATTGACATTTATAGTATAGATTAGCACTAATTTTCTTGAAAGGTAAGTTCAGACAGGCAAAAAAAAGTTTGCTGTTTCGCTCCATCACATTATAATTGTATTGGTCTCACTTGTTCTAATACGTTAATATGTAAATAAAGAAATAAAATAAAATATTTTTCATTGTACATTTTTATATGGTACAAATGGCGGGTTTATTGTCTGCAGGTAATTTCTAACAACCAACCAGTATCATATAAGAACTCCTGCAATAAAAACAATCCAGATGTCCTTCAAGATTCACGCAAAACGAAGCGAAATAATTAGGTTTCTCTTTCTATAATTTGTAGATATCTTTAATTAAATAAAATATACCCATATCTTTTAAACTTTATACCTTCACATTTTTATTTTCTTAATTCAAGATCTTAACATAATCCTTTTTTTAACAAAATTTTTATTTACTGGGTCTAGTAACTTGCACGTCAAAAATTAATTAAACCGATTACTATCTCATGTGTAAACTAGCCATTATGTTTGAAGTGCGCATGTGCATAACCAGGCCCATGCGCCATCTTTGCTGTAACGGATTTTATTGTCAACAATAAGAATTTTTCGTGAGTGGGTCGCGTTTTATATTTTGGATTTTTTTTCTTTTGATATGTGTTTATAAGTGAGTATCATGTTATTTTGTTTTTGAGAAGAAAAAGTGTTGGTTCATCGTTTTATTTGAGTTATAAGTTGATTTACAATGTCGTTAAGTGCAAGTGCAGAAAATTTGACTGGCGACAGTCAGGTAAGTAAAAAATGCATTTAATAAGATTGTATCTAGCACAATGATGTTTAATTGATCGAATATAATATATTCAACTCATTAGTGAGACGTGCAAATGAGCACATCAACATTATGTTTATGAATGATGCATCTTAATGAAGTCAAATCAAATTAGGATTGGTGATGACTCACCATAAAAAGAGTCTAAATGTTTTCCATTGTTTGTGTTTCAGAGTTGCGATGGGGGATCTATGTGTTTGGAGCTCGCTTTAGAAGGCGAACGTTTGTGTAAAGTTGGGGACTGTAGAGCCGGAGTTGCATTTTTTCAAGCAGCCATCCAAGCTGGGACTGATGATCTCCGAACCCTGAGTGCCATTTACAGTCAACTGGGTAATGCCTACTTCTATCTAGGTGATTACAACAAGGCTATGCAGTATCACAAACACGACTTAACATTGGCAAGGTAAGATCAGTACAATTTGTATTGTTTTTGGGCCATGTTTTAGTTTTAACAAATTTGGGTGTGGTTGAGTACGTAAATAATGATTTTAATATGATGCATGAATCAAATCATTGTAGTTCTGGTTTACTCTATTATGAAGATCAATAATGAACTTCCTCACTTTATTTTTTGTTAATGTGTCAAGCCCTTTATCTGTCAAAGAGCTAAACATCAATATTAAGCGGAAAACTAAAACAATGAGTCACAACCCATTCACGACTCAAATTAGTTGAATTGGTAATTGTTAAAAAAATGATTTTCACCACATGTTTTCTGGACTTGACATGTTTTAAAATTTCGCCCCTTTTTTTAATATGTAAACCCTCCAAGTACCTGCCTCACTTATATGGCTTAGTATGAAAAAAACCTAATAATTTCAATGCATTCAGAAGATAACTACATACTTACCTACATGTTTAGTAAATAAATATAGTGAGACAATCGTTTTTCTGTTGATTGTCAATTTTCACTTCGGTTTATTTACAAGTCCATTCCGAGACAAAAGAAAGACTTAAAAACGTATTAAACTTGTATAGACAATTCACACAGACCAAGCCAGTCCCAAACTAAGAAATGAATATTTTATTATGGGTACTAACACGATGATAAACATATATACAATGCACTAAACACGTATACGTGTATTACATCCAAATCCAGGACAGTTTGAAAAAGGTCATTCTTCATTTTGCCCTGGCCGGGAATCAAACCCGGGACCTCGTGACTCAAAGGCAAGAGCGTTAGCCTCCGCGTCACACCGGCCGTCACTTGCACTCTTTATTAAATTTCATTCATTAGAACTTATCTTGTTTTGAAAATAAACATGAAATTTTGTCCCACAAATTTTCTTCCATGCACCACTTAAGTCACATTGAGCGCAAGATCACGAATATGATAGCAATAAAATTGTTTGTACAACGATAATTATAAAACATAAATGAATTATAGTGAGAGAATATGTTAAAACACTTACCTATACTTTATTACAAATGTTCAGTTATATAAACAACACCATACAAATAGTCCTTCAGAAAAAAACTAAAACAAATCCATCCAAAATATGAATGTGGTCAGTAAATAATATACTATAATAATAATATATTGATAAGTGTGTGATTGATATAGAATTACAATTATCTGCAAATCAATGTATATTCAATGATAAAAACATTGCAGATTAGAGAAGTGCATAATGCATAATTTTAATGCAAATGATTAAGTTTTGTTTTGCCATGCAAAGTGGTGGAAGTATGTAGAAAAAAATATGTGTCTGAAAAATGGGATGTATGATCATGAATTCATTACATCAATGTATATTTCAGTTTTACAGTTTAGAGGACATGAATCCGGAAACTTATTTGATGGATATTGATGAGTATGATTCTATTGTTACTCTCAAAATATCTAGTTTGAGTGCAGACCCCAATTTCGCATTTATTTGTTTCTTAAGTACTCACGCCCCGTCCTTCAGGGGGTAGGTTAAGAGAACATACTGCTGAATAAATATGATCTTAATCTTGTTTTGATCTTAATTCTACGATGTGCAAAGTGACTATGATCAAAAATACGTGCATTCCATTCTCACTGTGTAGTGGTAGTGCTGTATTTCTTTCTATAGTCCCTTTGCGTGTTGTATGATCAAAATTAAGATAAGATTGTATTTAGATTCTGTCAAGAGTAACCCTGCTGTCCTTGTATACTTCTTTCACGTCCTCTTATTTGCAAATTATTTTATCAACATGATGTGATTTATCTTGTGAGTAGGTTTTAGTTGAAATAATTATAACTTTTTTTTATCATATTCTCATTTTTTTACAGAACGATGGGTGATAAGCTGGGAGAAGCTAAATCATCAGGTAATTTGGGTAACACTCTGAAGGTCATGGGGAAATTCAATGAAGCTGTGGCATGTTGCAAACGTCATCTGGAGATTTCTCGAGAACTGGGTGATCGTTTGAGTGAAGGTCGTGCATTGTATAATTTGGGTAATGTCTATCATGCACAGGGTAAACAAATGGGTCGCGTTGGACAGAATGATCCTGGTCATTTTCCTCAGGAAGTAAGAGATTGCTTGAATCAAGCTGTTGCTTATTACCAGTAAGTTAAATATTCTTTTATTCATACTGCTTTTATCAATATGGCTGTTCAAAGTTTTTTCAATACAATTATATTGATTGACTGTGTTGTATTAGGAAGAACTTTGTAAAAGTTTATTTCAATGAATTTAAGATAAAAAATATTAAATGCTGTTTATTCTCACTATAAATAATACTTGACTCGGTAGCCTTTTGGGTAGACAGCCATCATTAGTGTTTAAATTTAAAAAAATGACATTCAAAGTATAATTATTATAAATGTTTGCAAAATAGCTCTCAATCAATTAGACCAAAAGTTGACATTGTGCATTTACACTTCGATTAATAGATGGGATGCACAAGGAGTTTTTGTGAATGGCAGAGGGTGAACTGATCAGATCTTATCCCTTAGAATGGTCATAGAGAAGTTTCTGGGTAATTTCCAGAAACTTCTCTGCGTGCGTGGGTTTGGAGAAAGCATATGATCGAGTGGACTGGGAAAAGTTGTGGCGCGTGTTGTCATAGTATGGGGTGAGCAGCCAGTTGATCTGCACAATCTCTTCACTCTTCACTGGGAGCTCCTGTTGCGTTAGGGTAAATATCACTCTCTCTGAGTGTTTTGTCCTCACCAAGGGAGTGATACAAGGTTGTGTCATGTCTCCGTGGCTGTGCAACCTATTCTTCGACTGCTGTATGCGACCTGTGAAAGATACGGATGTTAGTGTCGAATTGAATGGGTCTCGGGTGAATGCATTGATGTTCGCAGGTGTGGCTGCGAGTGAAAGGGATTTACAAGAAATTGTTACATATGTGTATGTTAGCTGCAGTTTGAATGGTTTAAAAATGAATGTTGTGAGGGTATAGTATAGTATAGTATTAGTAGAACTATTTGGTATGAGTTTGTGTCTTATTTTTAGAGAAAACTTGTCATTGATGAAGGATTTGGGTGATGAGCAAGCTGTTGGAAGGGCGTGCGGTAATTTAGGAAACACTTGCTACCTTTTGGGTGATTTTGCAAGAGCCATACAGTACCATACTGAAAGATTAGATATTGCTGCAAAGTTTGGAGACAAAGCTGCAGAGAGAAGAGCTAATAGTAATCTTGGGAATTCTCATATATTCCTGGGGCAATTTGAGAATGCAGCTGAGCATTACAAGTGAGATACTTCTTTTTTTACAAATCAAATCCTAGAAAGAGCTTCATATATAATCTTTTCTTTTTTATCACCCTTCAATACTATTTCACTCTTTACATGAGTGCGGAACAGAGATTAGCCCTCTTCATTCACTGTGACTTTAAATAAATAGGCAAATATATTCAAAGTTTATTCTGTTTCACAATCTATTTAGTTATGAAATGTTGGTGCAACATCTCTAATTTCAAATGAAATATGAATTAGGAAAACTTTAAAATATGCATTGGATTGTGATATTTTTTATATACCATCCCATTGTCTTCTGTACAATTTTTTCATGTTAGTGTTGATATTTTAATCAAGCTCCTGTCAGACTTTTTGTTGGTCAAATTGGATTCCTATTGTCCTTTACTTTCAGGCGAACTTTAGTGTTGGCACAAGAGCTAGGTGATGTTGCTGTCGAGGCTCAGGCATGTTATTCACTTGGCAATACATATACATTGTTAAGAGAATTCAATACTGCACTACATTATCATAGCAGACATTTAGCAGCTGCCAGACAATTGGGTGATTTAGTTGGTGAAGGACGAGCCAGCTGGTCATTGGGGAATGCCTATGCGGCTCTTCATAATCATGAAAGAGCTCTGTATTATGCAACAAAACATTATCAAATATCTAAACAGGTAAATAAAACTACTAATATTGAAATCACATATTGTCGTTGGTTCAATGAAACCTCTTATGTGCTCCAAACCAAATTTTACAGGGGATGCAAAAAACTGTTTAAAAGTCCACAGATCAACAAATGTAATCAAACTTATTATCAAATTCATGTAAAATTTTGACGTTTTTACATGATTTTGATAAAAAGTTTGATTACATTTGTTGATCTGTGGACTTTTAAACAGTTTTTTGCGTCCCCTGTAAAATTTGGTTTGGAGCACATAAGAGGTTTCATGTAACCAACGACGATATATTGTATAGGTATGTGGGGGAAGAAGGAGCATAACATAATAATGTAATCAAGATATTTTTAACTAGAATACTTAAGTTACTTGTTAAATAAGCATTTGGCATATAATTTGGTGAGATAAATAATCAAATTAAAAAAAAAAATATGTAACCCTTGAAAAAAATCCATTGTTCCCCATGGTAGGGGCAGTGTGGGATACTTGGTCTCTTTACTACACAGTATATGCATAGGCTCTATGAGCCCAACTTAGGCAGGTTACCCAATACTGTGAAGACTTCAAATAAGTGTGGTGTATTCAAGTGTTTTCGTATACACTCAAAGTTAGATCAAATAATGATAACAAAAAAATTGGGATAAAATATGACGCGCGCGGTCTAGTTACCTCTCACTGCCAGACTTAAGACTGATGCAAGATGGACTCCTATTAGCGCTAACATCATAACTCTATTGTGCATAGTTACTTGTATCTGTGTGTGACCCCATTGTGCCTTGCATCCACATTATGCCACCCTTTCCCCTAGTACTTTTATAGATTGGTCCACTGACCGTTATTTTTGTATGTTTATAGCTTGGTGATTCCTTAGGAGTGGCAACAGCCCAACTTAACATCAGTGATCTTAGGGAAGTTTTGGGAATGCCTCCGATGGATCCCGATGAAGAGTTAGAACCAGAAATTGAGCAGAATGGAAATAATTCTGGTGTTACCTGTGATCCAATCATGGCTATGAGAGTGAGAAGACAATCCATGGAACAACTTAGCCTACTACAGGTTAATTTCACATTTAAAAATTTGTATTATACATGACCAACTTTGTGTTTACTAATGATAATGGCTATTGTAATTTGATATTTTTATAGTTGACACCAGATGCCAAGAACACAGAAAATTCTTCTGCATCATCAAAACAAAGTCAGTCAAAAATCCTCTCTAAAAATACTTCAGAGGACTTGCCAGTGGATTCATTCTTCGATATGGTATACAATTTACAATCAAACAGGATGGACGATCAACGTGCGACATTGTCAACTGTCGGCAAGGAAAATCAAAGTCGTGTCAAACAACTTACTAAGCAATCAAAGTTGCAGCGTTCAGCAAGCAATGACAACAAGCACAATATTAGGTATGATACACAATACATAATATTACTTGCATTCCATCAGATAGAGGTAAGAGGTTATGTGCATATTCTCAATACATTTGCAGTGCGACAAATTGTTTTACAAATTATCATTCTATTTTTCATTCTGTACCATCAGTGCTATTATATTCTTTATTGTTCTAAGCCTTTAAGCACCCACCTGTGTTACAAATAATGCAGTGTATTTGCTTTTTAATTTCACATTTTTGTAAATGACTTTTCTTAAAAATAATAACTAAAAAAAGTATGATAATTTGTGATGTTGATTATAATTAGAAATATTGATTCCTATTTTTTTTAAATAAGATTAATTTGTATATAATTAAATAAGTCAAAGAAAAAGTTAAAATGTAACATTTTTTCCTTTGAATTATTTATACTACATTTTATATAGTCTAAGATACATAGTTGTATTGAATATGGGATACAATATTTCAAACCAATTATCTAAAATTATATAAACTTTAAAATTATACAATTATTTATATAGTAAGGTTTAGAAATAATGGGTACAAATCTGTGCACAATATTTCTAATTACCTTAGAACTTAGTGCATCTTGTATAATGATTCAGCTATCAAATACTACAACGCTGCAATGTTTATAAATTTATATACAATATACATATATACGTATACAGAGGTCCTGGGCTTGATTTGTATGATTCCTAGTAGGTGCAGTTGGCTAGACAAAGTTGCTATACAGCAATGAGTGCAGTCACTCGCTCTGAAAGGATTGATATGAGAAAAAGCATGAGAAGTGTTGCTGATTGATTAATAGAGATGATAATTTTATTTAGTGTCATGTATTCACAACATGATCCAAGTAAAGAGTGTTGTTTAATGAATGGATTGTCATCCAAAACTCCCAGTTAACAGAAGAGTCTCCTTTTTTATGAACATTGCAATGTTTTATCATTTGAAGGAGCAACTCTTTTAGTGCACATGATGCTTGCGATTTTTTTGCTGAACCAGTTAATAATGAGTTGTATAAAAATTTACTATCTTCTTTTACAGTAACACCAGCGAGGCTATGCTTGACATGATTCGAGACTTACAGTCTGAGAGAATTGATTCTCAACGTGCATCACTCAACCCAGTGAAGAAACCTTCGTCAACTCTCACAGGTTTATTGAGTCCCACTAAGACTAAGGAGAAGGCAAAGACCGACGATGACTTTTTAGATATGCTTGCAAGAGTTCAGGTAAGGAATCATTATAATGCAATTTATATTTATCATCTTTTATCAACGCCATCACAGGGTGATTTCCATTTGGAATTACCAATCCACATAGGAGCTGCTGGCGGGGCTTTCAATAACATGAACAAATTTTGGAAGGTGTCTGGATTTGGCATCAGAACAGTGCCGCCTGTTCAATGCGTGTATCATTGCAATCTTTCTGTATGGCTGTGAGTCTTGGCACTTAACCAAGGCTCAAGAGCGGAAGATACTAAGCTTAGAAAACAAGTGTCTTAGGAAGTGTCTTGTGCGCCAACGCGAGAAATGTAATCTCCGTGATACAGTAGAGATGATGGTCCTGGCTGGGTAATGCTCTGAGAATGCTCAATAATAGTTGGTCAAAAAGAGTGCTGTTCTTCTGTCTCAAGAGTTCCGTCGGCCCGATCGTCCCTCTTTCACGATACACCGTTCCTATGACAACGACATCAGAGCACAGAGAATGTCGTAGGAAAAGGAGACGCGATTGGCACAGAGATGCTCCTAATGGAGGAAGCTGGTTTTTGCCCTGTGCTCCCGAGAGGAGCGTTGAGGGCGATGATGATGATCTGTAGAGTGTAGACACCATTATGTTATCATAGCTAGTTGATTAACTATATATATTGAACATAGATATCATATTATATACCATTAAAATAAGAAATTAAGAATGGTTGGCAAATTGGTATTATGGTTTGTGTAGTACACAATATGCGAAGACATTAGTACAATGTTATTTGTAGAGATTTTGATGTATGAATCTAAAACATAATAGAAATAGCCTTTAACAATTCCGTATTGACTAATACTTCTTCACGTGTCTTGCTGGGTCCCCCCGACGTTGACGACCATTTGATAGAAAGCTCCTCTGTCCTGGGCAGCACGAAACATCTCCCTCACGATTCTGACACCTGTTGACTAATACCTATAATTTTTTTTAATATCTAACTTATAATTCGATATCAAATGTGATTTTGCTGAATTTCAATTATCATGAGTCAATATTTGTAGGGGTCTCGTTTGGAAGATCAACGCTCAGAGCTACCAGTGAATAGAGCAATCAACAAAGCTGTTACCGTTCCTGATGAAGATTTCTTTTCACTCATAGTAAAAGTTCAAGGAGGGAGAATGGAAGATCAACGAGCTACTGTGAGTTTTCCTGATTTGGTTAAATTTTATTGCCATTGCCATTGAGAATAAATATTCAAAATTATTCATGATTTAAAATTTAGTAACCATAAGAAAAGATGGCGACAAAACAAAAAACCCAAACTTATATGTCTTTTTATACTTTTAGGGGGAAGATCAATGGTCACTAGTCATTTGTGACGTTCATACATAGATTCGTCTTAACATACATTTTTTTTCCTTCTCTTATAATCATTCACGATGATCCTTACATATTTTTTTTCCTTTTAATGTATTACCATATTTACAGTAGGTACCTACTTATTTTGGTATCTATTTATATGTATGTATTATATTTTAGCATGTATTTTAGTATCGCATGTGAACTCTTTTTGATATCTATTATAAAATTCATTTCAGGTTCCTCTCCATGATAAATCACAAAAGCAGAACAAATCTCCAGCAGTTACGAAGAAGTGAAAATATTAATGAAAGCTCTCGTAATATAGGTGCTCAAAGAATTCTTTTATGTTAGGCCTAATTTAACTTTATACATACTTGTTTAAGTTAATTTTCTGCACAAAATCTGATTAAGTTATTTCACCATTAATTTTAAGATGAATATCATTGTTTTGTTTTTAATGTTCCAATATAGCTCTCAAACTTAATTGTGCCAATAAATATCCAAGTGTGGCACTGTGATTAATCTCTGGTTTTGATTCTCATGTACGACAGATTATATTAATCTGTAGTATATAGTTTATTATTGATTAGTTGATTGATTTTATTCAGTATTTAAATTGTTAAATTTTTATCGCATGTGGTGTCTCGAATAATATAACAAATCTCATTTGTGAGTTTATGTTATATTTTCTTATTTTGTAAGCTAACTCTATTTCTCTCACTTGTAATTGTTACTTACATCTGTGTTACCATTCCAGTTAGAGAATAGGAAACTCGAGGCTAAAGTAGCAGCTCTTGTAATAATCAAACATAAAAAAATAATCTGTGGTTGTTAATGAGTGATATAAAAAAATATTGCATTTAAAACAAGCATTTATTTATTTGAATAATATATAGTAGGTATGTCTATTTTTAAGTTTTTGTCATGACAATGGATGTCGAAAAAATACAGTGAAGAAAAAACAGCGTGTGATTTGACATTGTATTAAGGAATGAAATAAGTACTTTAGTATAAATGATGTATTATTCAATGCAGAACTAGTTTAAAAGTGAGTAATTGTAAATGAACTTGTGATCACAAAAGAATAAATTTTTAGGATGGTGAGTAATATCACCATGAGTGAGTGAAATAAACTTTCATTGCAGATTGTACATGTGAAATGTAAATGTGTGAAACAATGACAAATCAAATGGATAGTGTTGCTCTGCATTTTATAGTATTGTAGGTTCACATGGTGACAGGTACACTAGTTAATAAAATAAATATTGATTTCATGAATATATACAAAAATATTAATTCTTTTGAATTATAGTGTGAATTTTTCAGTGTCATCATAAAACCATAATATTACTGGTGCATTATAATCAAAATCGCCATTGAGCTGTTGTTTGTTACTAAGGCTGAATTTATTTAATTACCATTTGCTTATCATGGGGCCTATTCTCCAATCTCGATTGATGGATGTCGCAAGTGAGATTTTATTACTTTTGATCGATTTCTTAAAAACCCTATTCTTGAAAGTCGTGGATGACAAATGTCGCATGATATCATGCGAGATTATATTGAATGGCTTTTACCACTCAAGATGAATGTCACACCAAATGACATGTCAAAAATTTATAAAAATAGCTGCCGTGAGTCACTCAACGGTTGTTTACATTTCGCATATGGTATAAAAATAAAATAAAGTGATGCCGGATTTATGAAGTATTTTAGTTTAAATAAAAATATAACGAAAAGTTTTATATTGATTGTGACTCCTCATATAAAAGTGCCATCTTGTGCGTCACATGCCTCCCCACACGAAAGCGTCATCAGTGCCATCTCTTGAAAATAAAGTATAAATAAATGTCATTTTTCGATGACCACATACAAAATGTGCAACGTTGCCGATAGCTTCTTGAATGTCGACGGTTTAAATCTCGAATGGCATCAAGAATAGGGTCGTAGACTGCCATTTGACTTTTGGTGTGAGTTTTTCAATCGACATATCTCGTAGGCGACATTTATTAATCGAGATTGGAGAATAGGGCCCATATTTTGAACAACGATACTCTTCTACTCATGTAAATAATACATAAGATTTCCAAATAGTTATTAACAACTTATTTAGTAGGTATACAATCAATAATATGATTTAATTTATTTATAAACTTACATTTATTTTCTTTCCCTTGTCAATGTGACAGTTCATAAATTGCTTGGGACCAATAATCTCTAACCCTTATTACATATTATTATTATTGTAATGTAGTATTATTTTACTGAATTATAATATATTGAAGTTGGTGAAAAATTTTAAAGTAGTTACTAATTTCGTAAAACACATTTTGTTTTTCTTTTGATTTTAATTTGTCCATTCCATTCAGATATAATATCTTTGTGTATTCTAATTATCTACTTGTTAAATCTGTAATATATTTTTTGTCTTATAATATTGAACCAAGCATTAGATTATCTTAAATGTAATAATTTTGTTTGATTTATACCCATTTTAGATTTGTAGTACATTGTTTAATGTTCACCATTTAGGATATTTAGATATTATTTATAGTAGAAAATAAAACATTATTTAAGTGATAATCTTACAGAATATTAATTATGTTTAAATTTGAAATATGTATTGTATGTTGAAATATTATAACATTTAACTATAGTACTATGTGTTGTGAAATTATATAATTTTTATATCCTCTTTTCTCTAAGGAATCCTGATATTAAATATTTTACTTGTTGAAATGTTAGTTGTGCCAAGAAATCAATGTCTTGTTATTCTGTGTAATTATTAGATTGAGGGGTGATTTCAGCAGTTTTTACTTTATTACATTTTAATTCTCCTTTAGTAAACGTGCCGATTAGCGAAATTCTATTAATCAACAGCATTAATAGTCTAAAACATGGCAAATTGAATTTTAAGCTTCAATATGATTGTAGTAACATTGAAAAATTACTTAGTTATTTTTAGACTTTTTTTTGGCACCTTTTCTTTATAATAGATGGTGTAGAATGAAATGTTCTCTTGGTGCACCCAATATATTTTTGCAAATTTTTCAGTGGTGGGGAGGAAGTTCCACAATGGTAGAATAACAACAGTGAATACTTCTCTCTTTTTCACAGTGTGCTAATTTTCTTTTACTGTGTTCACTAGTGTTACAGTTTTGTTCATTAAATATATTAGGTGACATATTTCCAATTATTTTGTGATAACGATGCTTATATCTGTGTATATGTAGTTGTGCGATTGGGTGGATAAATTATTACTTATATATTTTACAAAATTCAACGGATTTAGAATAATTTAATACTTACAAAGATTTTGTACTTTTTATATTATCTTATTCTATTTAACGATTATTCTATTTTTCCTTTCCAATTACAATTTTCGAAACTTAAAAAGTATTTATGTGTGCTTCCAAATTCACACTATTTCTAAGTTTGTAGGTAATAAATTAGCTAGAATTTAACATTCCATCTTTTGCTTCTCTAAAATTGGATGGATAAAATATGTATGTATCTTCTCTGTACGAATTCCTAACAGAAGGATACTTAACAAAAGTATTGTGATGAAACATTGAGACGATATATGAATTTTTGAATAATTATCATTAAAAAATTACTTATTCTTATATGTATGTTAATTTGTTTTTATAATTTATAATTAACAACATTCACAAAAGCTGGTATTTCTTAACGAAGACCGAAAATGTATGAGAATGTATATTCATTCAAATACCTATATGTATGTATATGTAAACGAAATAGACATCTGCAAAGTGAAGCATATTAAAATGTATGAAACAGAATGGGCAGCTAATTGTGTGTTATAAAGTTTATAAAATACCATATTGTTATAGCACATTGATATTGATTTAGATTCCAAGTAAAAATAGGCGTTGTTGAATTGTTCATCAGAGAAAGGATTCCTTGTAACACTTCCTAGGACTACTTACCACTATATAATTGAAATAAACATTTCAAAACATTATTGTTGATTCTTCTGATTCGGTTCATACAAAAAATTGTTTAGGTTAATCACTTCATTATTTTATTTTATTTATAATTAATTGTGCACAAATAGAAAATATTTAGTTTTATGATTAATTGTAATAATAATACATATGTGTATGTTAAATATTTCTGAATGTTAATATAAAGTGCCCAATATTTTGACATTATAGTGGAAGGCAGAAAATTAAAATAAATGTTTCTATAGAATAAATTATAACTAGAAAAACAAAATGCCAAAGCACCCAAATGTTTTAGTTTATTTTTTTATTGATGAGATGTTTCTTGGTAAACTGGAAAAGATTAAAAAATTATATCATTGTTGGTTAAGCATTGTTAAAAATTATTACAGTACAATCCAGATTTAATCAAAAAGATTAATTTAGTATATTCCTTGTTACGTTTTACTACTACTACTACTACTACTATACCATCACGGCATATCCCACAAGTGGGGTAGCCAGCAGATCAGCTGCATGTAAGAAACATGCAAACTGTCCTCTTCGTGCCAATATAAAATCAAGACATTCAGGATGGGTGGCAAGCCTCATCGCTGAATTTAAGATGTAAAATGTCTTAATTTTTTCGAACACCTGCCTTTTACAGGACACTCGAAAACTTACGCAGAAGAGTAGGAGACCAATTCTTTACCGGGTGCTCCACGGGATGTTACGTTTTATTCATCTAATAATGACAATATTGTGTGCATGGTCACTTTCAATATTTTGCCATGTTAAAAGTTATCAAGGTATATATGAATATGTATACATTTTAAGAATATGTCCAGTTAAATAAAAAAATATTCTTTTATGTTAACACAATATTCTATTATAATTATTAGAAACATGATATTAAAATACAAGCCATATTTTTAAATAAATGTAATGATATATTATATTTCCAATATCTTTTACTTATGAACACCCCCGAGAAGCATGTTGGAATATGTATTGTATTTTTTTCTCTATCCAAAAGCTATCCTCTCTTTTACGAATGATATAGTGGAATATTTATCTCCTACTTATGAATAATTAACACTATTATATACGATGACTTATCATTGTAATTATATGTATCATGTTTCAAATATCCTGTACAATAAGTTACAATGTATTGGATTGGTTTGCAACGAGTTTGCACCTTACTCTCCATTTCTCTCTTTTTCTGCTAGTCTCTTTAATTTTATGTGTGTGCCACAATTCATAGCTTTCTTTACTTGATCCATATAGGTGTCTCTTGGGCGGTCTTGCCCTCTGCAATGGTGATTAGCAGGCCTGAGTGCATGAATTTGTGGCCAATCCAGTTTGCTTGTTGGCTGAATTTTAAGGAGCTGCTTACCTCTTTGTTTTCGACATGTTCCGACCAATGGATCTTCATTATGCATCTGTACATCTCAAAGGCCGCCAAACGCCTGCAACTGTCAAATATCCAAATTCCAAAATTCAGTGTAACATTGCTTTCCTTGTGTAATACAACAATTGACATTGACAATCAACAACAATCACAGTAAAACAATTTTTAAAGTCGTTCTTAGTATCAAATATCAAAATTTAATATTTTAAGAAAAATATCACATGAAAATAAAAAGTTCAAATTACAATCTTAATACCCTAACGAACAGTTTTTCATGAGCATGCTTTAACAAAAATACTAGCATATGTGTCATTTTAAATATGCAACGACAATAAATAGTGAAAAAGAATATAATGACAAAAGATATACACAAATTGGTACATACCAAAAGGCCGAGGTAAGGTGTCCAGAGATGTGTAGTCAGGCATTAAAAGGTAGCAAGCCCTAGAGTGAAGGCAGATAGGATGACACAACAAAAAATGAATTTTCCACATGTGGCACTGCGGCGATGGGCAAAACCAACACTGAGACTCTCCTACGTCAGAATAGGGTGAACCTGAATGATGGTAAAGTTTCCAATGTATATGATTTGTGTATGGCAAGGGTGGCCGACCCGCGGGCCGCATGCGGCCTGTTAGGTGTACGTGCAGCCCGCGAAGCACATGCGCACTTTTTTAACAATAGTCGATACAAGTACCCTTTACTTTTTTGAAAGAGGTATTTTGAGAAAATATTCTTAAAGAAAACCGAGGAGTTTGGAAACATTTCAAATTCATATACCATTTTGAAAATTGCAATGAAGTGTATTATAATTATTTATGAATATAACAAAGTATAACACAAGGTAGATGAATATACTATCAAAAAAGAGCATAACAATTCAACATAGTGTTGAAAATCTCCCACATGCAGAATTGTAATTGCAGCAGCCTTGCTAAAGTTTTCCTGCATCACACCAAAGTGATGTCTCTAGCTGAGCTTTTATTGATCAGAGAAATAAAATTAGACAGTTCTGTATTTAACTTTGTGTACAAGCTTGATGACAGTTTTATATCTTTGGAAATCCTATGATGTATATAATTGTCTTAGTTCACAGAATACATAAAATTTTATTTGTTTTTTTTTTAATTAGTGCATGATTAATCTTCATTGTAAATTAGACATTTAAGTGCCTACCTATCTAAGAACTGGAAAGAAAATATACATTATATCATAAGAGTAGATAATTTTGTCCAAATCGAGTAGAAAAACTGTTTCCACCGATAATGATATTTTGTATTTGACATTTGGATTTTTCACTTGAGCAAATCACGTAATGTACAGTTATTTATCTCCACAAAAAGTAGGCAAGAAGTATATATCGACGGTCCCTATGTATATGTGCGTAAGTGCACAAACCTAAATTTTACACCAGAGCGATTTAAAGTTTCTATGTAGTTTTTTTGACATAACTTTTTTTCTATTCGACATATTTACTTGAAAATTGGCAGCTATTATTGAATTAATGTGTGTAATAATACTGCGTATTTAATTTCTTTACAAATGCAATATTTTTAGATATTTAGCACTTACTCACATATACGTCGGAAACAAAACAACATCTACCAGCTTAACTACCACTTGAGTTGTTATACGCCGGGATAATACTATTGTGTTTTTAAGGCATATATTGACATGTTTCTAACTATTTACTTCAAATATTTATATTTATTGACAATACGAACTTATTTTATAATAAACCAAGAATGGTTGTTATTTCTGGACTCAGAATTAACGTATTTTCTTCCTTGTTAGTATTTTCGTAAACCTTTATTTGGTCCGACGTATATGTGAGTAAGTGTCATACACTAGCAATTTAGTGAATATGTATGTGCAGATATCTTAAAGAAAAGAAATGTAATTTGTAATAATAATATCAAATAGGTACTCATATTAAATTTATACTTTTCGTGGGCATTGTGCACTTGTGTAATAATACTGTATTACTAGTTATCTTCCTTTGTTTTGTGTATGAAATTGGATTTTGTTTAATAACATAGTAATATTTAGCAGATTCTTTTCACTAAGGAAAGTGAGATCAAAATAATGAAACATTTTTTCAAACATGGATAAAAGTACAATGTTTTATTAATAACAAGACTTCTAGAAAAATAACAATTTCGTCTAATCAATCAGTGAAAATAAATATCTTTCAATATATATGTATACTATAACAATATTATTTTGTCTGTTGCAATAACATTGGCATTATTTATGATGAAATACTTATTGTAATTACGGTTAGAGGAATTAAGGTACATTCATCTTTATATTTTATGTATGTAAATCATACAATGTATATAATATTTTATGTATGTATGGTACATGCGCTGGTTTACACCAAACAATTCATCAGGATGTCCGACGTTTATCGACTTAAAGTCACTTACTCAGATATACGCCGGCGTCTTTAAATTATTTGGTGCACTTACGCACATATACGTTTCAAAAAAGGGTCAAATATCCAAAATTTTGACCCAATTATTTCATCAATGAAAATATACGATATTTTAAGATACTTAGTGTAAAAAAAGCGATTTTGTCAAAAATGTCACTTACGCACATATACGTAGGGAGCGTCGATATTATGAAGAACATTCAAATGTTGAGATGGGTTAGTTTAAAAGTAGGTAGATATATTTTATTTGTACTGTGAAATCTTACATTAATTTTGGCTTTTATGTTCATTTTAATAGATCCATTTTCTTCTAAGACAATTATTTGTAATGCGTTACCATTCTAATAGGTCGATGATTTTGACGTCATTATCATTTAGATACCTACGTATGCATAACTGATTTGACACTGCATTTCTTAGAATAAGCAATCAATCAGTTAACAGTCTGTGTGAAGACAATATATAAGTTATTTTACTGTCAAAGTAGAAATAAACTAAATGAAATGTAATTACGCAGAAACAAAATGTGAAAGAAAAGAATACATAGGTACAATATAGGTAAGAGAATTTAGACATTTATAAATGGTACATGATGTATTGGGTATATTAATAATACAAGTGTATGGGTATTAATCTGTCATCGAGACGATTATACTTATACACAAACGGGATCAAAAGATACTTGGGCGCTAAACGGAACATAGTATGTAGATACAACTACCTACGTACCTCGAATTAGGTGAACTGTTATGTATGTATCTACTAGTGATGTAACGAATGTCTGATTTTGGATATTCGCGAATGCGAATGCGAATGCGAATATTTCATGCCGACATTCGCGAATGCGAATGCGAATATTGACTTGAAAATGGTATAGGAATTTGAAATATTCCAAAACTCCTCGGTTTTCTTAAAGAATATTTTCTTGCAGTACCTTTTTCCACAATGTACCGGGTAAGTATCCGGTACTTCACCGAATTACTGATTTGTTTCTTCATTTACATGGTACACAACAGATGAAAGACATATAAATATAAACATGTAAGCGACAAAAACATTCCAATAGTCTTACATCGAAACAGTGCATACTTCAGCAAAAACACACAAAACAATTATAGAAAATCTTACACATAATATAGGTATTACACATAATATTCACACACATAATATTCACAATACATCCAATCACCCATTCCTATTACAAATCGCTGCTCACCCAATTTCGCACACATACCTAATACATTCATTCGCACAAACACATTCACACTTCACTAATGTATGCAATAACAATACAAAAAAACTCTTAAAAAAGAAAAATCAAAAATTTAAAAAACAGTCTAAAAATTAATACTATCCCAAACACTTCACATTTTATCAAACATATTCATTTTTTTTATATTTATTTCATCTTATTCTACCCTCAACTCTCCTTTCTCACAAACCTGACGTAATTGGCACTTTAAAATTCTATAAACAGGGTTTCTTGAGTCTGCAATCGTTTTTGTTTTTTTTTTAATGTAGAACGGAAAACAAGATCTTGTTAAAGGAAGCATTCTAAAGTTAATCCTATCTAAAATATTAGGCACATCGTATTCGGACAAGCATATTTTTCAGGTTGCATGCATCCAGCAAAACTCTTCACAATTCCAATTTAGGCAAATCTTTAATAAATACAGGATAATGCAATCTCTTCCTAACCAAACGAATGAATTTAGACTGAGTTCTCTCAACTTGATCGACATATTTTTTAAAATGTGGATTCCATACAGAGGAACAGTCCTCCAGCTTGGAGCGAAACAACGATAAGTACAAGTACAAATACGATTCATATAACCTAAATGACTTTGTAGATCTCAGAATAAATCCCAGTATTTTATTGCTCTCTTCGATAATTTTGTTCACGTGATCATCAAAGTGAAGCTCAGAGTCAAACACCACACCTAAATCTCTAATCTTATTTACTTCTTTTAAATCATGATTATGGATATTATAAATTTATCGAATTTTGTTTCTATATTTGGTAAAAGAGATCAGATTACACTTCTCCAGATTCAAGTGCAAGTTATTTCTTTTACAGTACTCGTGTAGTCTTTCCAAGTCCTCGTTAAGCATTTCATAGTCAAACAATAATTGAATTTGACAGTATATTTTTAAATCGTCCGCAAATAATAGAAGCTCTGAGTGGTCAAAGCACTTTTTTATGTTGTTTATGAATATCGTGAAAAGTAAAGGACCCAAAGAAGACCCCTGAGGGACACCAGATGTAACACTGACACTGCCAGATGAGTAACCGTTAAGTTTAACTGTCATCAATCTATCAGAAATATATGATTCAATCCACCTTAGTTGAAAAAAGTCGATGTTCTACTTTATCAAATGCCTTTTGAAAGCCGATATAAATGGCATCCAACTGTATACGATTGTCCATAGCTGAGAAAAAAAATCAGATTTGTTACTGTCGATCTTCGACTCATGAATCCATGCTGCTCTACAAGAAGATACGGCTTCAGGAAAAAAGTAATTTGTTCACGAACCATACCCTCAAATATTTTTGAAATAGGTGATAGAATTAAAATTGGTCTGTAGTTACGAACGTCCGATTTGCTGCCAGATTTATGCAAAGGAATAATACTAGCCATCTTCCATTTGCATGGAAAGCATCCTTCTTGTAAACTCCTAATTTATTTATCGTGTCGAAACCCAGAGAAAAAACCCATCAAACTGATTTCCAGTACTGCGCAAAACGCGCAGCAGGTGGAGATGCGTCAAAAATATCCTCCATAGTGCAAGTGACAGGGCACAATGGACACTCCAACAAGTGTGGCATAGTCTGTGCTGCACCACAGTCACACGCTCCGGATTCGTCCTGTAGGAAGCCCAATCGTTCTCTATTGTCGCGGCAGTTTCCTACACCAGATCTCAGTCGATTTAGGGTTTTCCATGTCCCATAGTCTAGATTGCCTCCTGCAGCAAGGTGTTCTAATAAATGTCAGATACAATGGTTTGGTTAAATGACTTACACATCTCTTTAATATATTGGTGCTAGACCATCAGGGCCAACTCCTTTTGTCTCATCTATACCTAATAAACGTTTATGAATATCAGATTTCAAGATATTAACCATGGATAAACATGAGTTAGTTAAAATATTTTCCAATTCTTTAGTATTAGAATCATGCAAATTATTCAGTGAAAATACAGAACCAAAAAACGTCGAAAACAAGTTTGCAATTCCCTCTGGATCGCTCGAAGTCTGGTCACCGTCACCCATTACCCTTGGATAGCCTCTAGATTCTTTAAGGGAATTCACGAATGAAAAGAAAGACTTGACATTGCCCTTAAGTGACTTCTCAGTGTTATTAATAAAAGACCTATAATCGTGATTCTGCGACAACTTCAACTGAGCTCTTAGTTGAAAAAATAAATTGTAGTCAGAATCATTACGGTTCATCTTCAACTTACGCCAAGCTTTAGACTTCTCTTAAACAATAACAGAATTCTATTAGAGAACCATTTGGGAAAATTATTAGGTGACACCCTCTTCATATGTAGGTGTATGCTTCTCAATTATTGGCAAAACATAACCATAAAAAGATTCAATCATCTTATTCACCGGTCCGTTTCCCAAAACACTGACCCAATCAACACTTTGTAGTTCAAAATTTATTTCCGAAAAGTTTGACTTAAAGTATATTAATTTCTGGATCATATTTTGAGACAAATCCTCAGCAATTTCAAACTCATAATCTATCAACAGTGAAGGATAGTGTGAATCCTTACCAACCAGTGGAGAGTCACATCTGGTAACAGAACACGGAATAGTTGAAAGAACTAAATCCAAGATAACTTGATTGCTGTTATAAACTCCGTTAGACTGAAACATATTGAGAAAAGATATAGATTCTATCAAATACTGCGCAACAGGACACGAATAAGAATACGGAACAAAGATTGAATCAACATCGGGTTCTTTTTTCCATTGGATTGTTGGGATATTGGAATCTCCAATAAGACAAATATCCGTTTTGCCGTAAGGCTGATTAAACGTTCAGATATACTTTAAAAAAAGATGTTTTAAGTATCTAAGGATGTGGAAGGCGGTATATACATATACTACACCCAGTAGCGGTGAGCATTTTTTCATACGTTACCGATGAAAAACGAATACTGGTAAAAAAAACTTTCATCAGTATCATCCCAAACAAGAGTGGATGAATATCCTAGTGTCCGATCCACAGCAATTAAGACCCCACCTCCATCCCTTTTACCACTCAACATGAAATCCCTATCCTTGCGGTAAACTGTATATTCGTTTTGAAAAAGTTCGCTGTCAAATATGCCACAATTTAGCCAAGCTTCCGTCAGAACAATTATATCATAACTATTTGCAAATAAGTTTGCTCTAAACTCCTCGATCTTAGTCTTCAAGCCCCGAAAATTCTGAGAGAATACTTTAGTGTGGTTCACCTTGTAGTATGATATAAATATTCCTTAAATAGAATATAAAATTATTGTAGGGCCCTATACTCATAGCAGTTGTAATACTTAAAACAAACATATAAATTAAATCTCCACAAATGCATATTTCTCCTAATAATAATAACATCATCAAGCAAACGAACACAGGAAACAATACAACAAATGTGGCCAACACAGAACAGACCAGATACTTTATTACTAAAATAATATTCGCAAAACATTCGCATATTTTTTTGCGAATGCGAATGCGAATGCGAATACTTTGAAATATGCGAATATTCGCGAATGCGAATGCGAATGCGAATATTCGTTACATCACTAGTATCTACCTATCTGATACACTAAAGCCAATTGAAACAATATGGCCCTTTGTACCGAGCCGAAGATTTTTATATCTATATAAGACTACTGATAATGAGTGCAGGCTCATCCATGTGGGCAAATAAGACTGCTAGGGAGTAGAAAGTTTAGGTATTGTTAAAATAAATTTAATGATAAATTGTATCAATATTAATTTACATGGTGGGTCCAGCTCATTTCATACAAAGTAGATCTAGGTTTTACCAACTTTAGGTTTTTGCTATCCATATTATATTTTACGATCTACCTACCTATGGCATCTCCATAATGTAAGATACATGGAGATATATATCCGACCCACTGAGTAAACTACTAAAGTATTTTGGATGATTTGAAAACTTTATAACGAAATTTTACATTATAGATGTTATAAAATTATGATGCGATCACTGAGAAGAATGGTAGGTAAAACATTGCGTGATATAGTAAGAAATGAGGATATTAGAAGAATGAGTGGATGCAAGAGGAGTGTTGTTGATAGAATGCGTGTAAATAAATTGAGATGGTTTGGTCATGTGGAGCGAATGGATGGTGTAAGATTGACGAAGAGGGTGTATTTATCTGAAAGAGAGGGTGTGAGAAAGCGCGGACGTCCAAGAACTACGTGGCTTAACCACGTGGATCAAATTCTCAAGGACGGTCGCGTGTTAAGTAAGAGGAATCGGCGTGCATGTATGAGAAACTGGATGAATGTAGAGGAAGCGAAAGAAGTATGTAAGGATAGAGCGACATGGCGTTCCGTTCTCTCTGCCTACCCCACTTGGGATACGGCGTGAGGGTATAGTATAGTATAAAATTATATGTTAAGTACATAATATATTTCTCCATATACTTTTATAACATCTATGTAAAATGAAAGGTGTAAGATCTTCTCTAATATAAGTTACCAATGAATTTATTAATCTCTGAATAAGCCAGTACCTACTACGTATTTTCCAGATAATACTTAGACTCTTTGCAATTTCCTAACCGTATTAATTCTAATGTCTTCAAGATGAACGCGGACAATTTTGTTGGTGAGTGTATTTGATTATTCCATGCACCGATATCGTAGTATCGTAGTTACTGACTTTCTATACGCTCTACATGTACATATACATTATATGAGTTACATATATACAGTCAGTAAGTAATAATTGCTATGTTGAGTGCAATATTATATTGCTAAATGTTATAAAAACGTCATATTATTTAATTTATTGCCGGTAATTGTAATTAAATTTAGTGAATCATCGTGGCAAAAATATACAGTAAATGTGAAAACATCTGTAGTAATACGAACCTAACTTAGCTCAATTAACATATATATTATAATTGCTCTGGATGGAATTTGATAGTTTTTTTTTTGCAATTCTAAAATAATTATTTGATAATAGGCGAGAGAAAAATATAGGAACTTTTAAAATAAAATTGTAAGAAGTTGGTAGGTAAGTATTATTTTATTGTAAATATACTCTTAAAAAATATCTGACAATTAATATCTTTGGAATACTTTTGTCTTATGCCTAACTTATGTTTGAAGACGAAAATATTTGTATGTCCCAAAATGTAAATTATACTGTAAGATATTTTAATTTTTTTCTGATTCAAGAATAAATATTCCTCAGAACATGCCTAAATAACAAAGATCCAATCTAAAACATAATAATTTTGGAATCCGAGGCTGAAAATTTTACGCTTTTACAAATAGGTAGGTACCTATGTAATCAATCGTTCATATGTGGGATTCTCAAAGAATACCTATAATCGGCAAATAATAAGTAAATTAATTTTAAAGTATCCATTAGTCAATTTGTAAGTAGTTATGGAGAAAGATAATTTGGTAAATCCCTTTAAGAAGATAAATATTATATCAATCATAGTGGGTGTATAAGTAGGATTGAATAGCAATAAAATAATATTATTTTATTGAGATATGTGGGTATATACATTTCTACGGATTGCAAAGTAAAATCAACAAAGCGTAGGTACATTTTTTCTACAGTTTGTTTGAAAACATGATAAGTTTTTTATTCCACATATCTTCATACTACTACTCAAGGGATGATAAATTATTAGTATAATAATAACTAAACTGAAATAAAAATTTAATCGGAATAATTACTTATGTATTTTATTAGCAAGTGCGTAAATACTGGATTATCTGGTAGTTGTCCAAAAGTTAATCCGTAACTGAGATCACAGAGAAAAAAAAATGTAAAAGGCACAAAACGGGTCAATACTTTACTCGACCTTAACCGTTTTGAAAAACGGTAAATCGAGAATAATATCAACTGATCAAGTGGGTGAAATCTTAAGAATGAATAAAATTTATGTACAAAATAGAACAAAAAGTAATAAAAATAAGATGATGTTAAATATCTATGTATACTTAACGATTATTTATAAGTCATTGAACAAGGCTCTGAATAAAATATCTAGGCGTGATAGGTCACCCTACTAGGACAAGGAAAAAATATTAAGAAGGTATCTTTGCATTAATATTCTTTATTTATCTAATGTCACTTTCCTGTTGTTGATAAATTAAATAAAAAAAATATTCTAAAAGGTGTACCAGGTCAAAAAACACCACCTCTTATAGTACACAAGAACCATAGCCAACGTTAATAATAAATCACCTAGACACTCGTTAGTTACATGGCTGCGTACTAAAGAAAATAATAACGTAAACATAGGAGTGTGTAATTTTGAAAGGTAGATTTATCAAATTAAGTTTTGAACTACTCTAGATGACTCGTACACATTGAATTGCTCAGAAAAATGGACATTAATAATTTGATTGACATCCACACTTCTGAGTAAGTGAAAATCCAGTTTTCAACACAACAGACCGTGTTACATACAATAATCATAAGGTAGATTTATGTCACATCACTAATGCAACAACGTTCTAAGAGTACCTTTATAATTTTATGAAACATTATAATATCTGCCGCCTGAACCCCTGTTTCTCTGTATCTCATTTCAAAGAGTTGTAGTTGTATAATATTATTCTACTTGTATCTTTTTATTCATTTCTACGTGCATTTATTATTTGTTTTCAGATGGACGTGTTTAAACACGTCTGAAATTCTCTGCATGTACCTCTTATCATTCTCTTTGTGCTTTGCTAAATAAAAGAGACCGACACTGAATAGTAAACAGTAGTCATCTCCCTCTCTATATATGTAAACTAGAATAACACGTGTAGTGTTCGATACAAAGGTATTCGGTTACCAAAAGATTTGTATTAAAATAGTATCGGTACCTACAGTACGATTGTCTTAGACCAGAAGATAATCGTTTTTGTACAAATAGATTTAAATAATTGTTATTATACCCTACGAAGCAAAGTATAAACCTACATATTATTGTTGTTTATGTTTTTTTTTATTTAACACGTAAAAGGCTCTGCCATATAAAAAAGTATATACGTAAAATAAAAAAAATATTATGTACCTACTAAATCATATCAAATTTTAACATAATTGTTCTGTGGATTCCCCAGAAACAAACAGCAGTGCTACTCTTGACACTCGATTAGAGGGTAATTTTTCCGGATTATTTTCGTTCCCGGGAAACGGGAAATTTAAAAATGAATTTCCCGGGATTCCCGGGAAATTCATTATTATATAGGTATTTTAATATTCAATTTTCAACAAATTTGATAGAAAAACTTTCAAAACTTGTTGACCCTTGCAAACATTTTGATTTGATAAAATAAAAAATCTCATTTTTGTCACCAATATAAGTTTTTTGCTTAAAAAAACTAAATATTACTATTACTATAGGTACATATAAATATAATGTCACCTATACAAAAACTGACAGTGCTCAATTTTCGAAAAACAGTATTTATTTATTTTACGAATTTTTAGTGATATAATCAAAACATTTATTATAAAAAAAAACTTTCATCATAGAAATGTCATCAGATATCTATATAGGTGTAAACTATTAAATTTGACTGATTTTGATATTAAAATTGACTAAAATACTATTACAGAATACCAAAAGTACAAGTTTTATATATTTATGTAACATTACAATTTTAGCATACTAAAAATGAAATATAATCGGGGCTACTACTATTGCCCTAACTAATGTTTCATTTCATACACCGCTGCAATGTGTAAAACAAAGCGAGGGTAAAACGATAAATACCTATCTTATTTTCACCTCTCTAGTTTTGTTTGATTTTATAGCTGTGATCAGCTCACAGCTGACTGTTTCGAAATAAAAGCGTATTTGTCATCTCTGAAATCTCTGACAAATATTTTGAAACTGTGTGTGATAAAGCACAAAGGAATATTTTTGTTGTTAATATCAGTCGTAATATTTTAAAATTTACACTAAAGAAGGCATTTTTTTAATATTATGTATACCTACAACAAGTTATTTCGAAGAATAAAGGAGGAGATTTTATAAGTATAGCCTTTATAGAGTGCGAGGGATGTAAAAGTTTTAAAAATGCTCTTTGTTACATTTTTGTCAAATAATTTTAGGTGTACCTATATCATGGGTATGTTTATATATTATCAAGTACGGTTGTATGTTTGACATTTTGAATACTTTTTGTTTAAAAAATACCTGTAACCTTCAAACACTGTTTTATGCCATATTTAAAATTGTTTTGAAAATTAATTACGTTTTTGTTCAGAAATTCAGGATTAATCTTTTAACAAGGGTGTTTCTTTTGGTATACCAAAAATATGTATTTTGTACTGGGTATATCAACTTCGCTTGTATGGTTTGATTTCTAACCTGTAGTCATCCATACAAGTTCTGCCTGTTTTTGATAGTTATTTAGTAATATTTTTCATTCATTTAGAACAAATGGATAGTGCGTAGATAACTATAATATCTGTACCTAAAGCTAAATGTCGTTTTGAAGGATATTTAAAAATGTAAGTAAATCTAAGTACATTTGCACTGGCATTTCTTCTGAAGAAAACTCGACTTGCATCTACTGAGAGAATTTGCGGTGGAGAAATCGCTCTCTACCTTTAAGTAGATGATTTATTAATCTGAGTAATTTTAGTTCTAAATTTTAGGGGCGCGGTTCACCGCCAATAGAAATACTGAAATTTAAGATGAAATATGGATTTATAAGATAAAAGAGTAGAGAGGGTAGCTGTACTGTTGGCAATAATGAATTTTTATAGCATTGTTGAATATTATTTATGTTAGTAAGTTTTATAAGATTTATCCTTTCCATTGGTAAGCAACTTAAAGTAATTAAAGGACTTTGAACAATAAACAAGTTTTCTTTATTACTTTGCATTATTATTGGCCACATACTATTAAACTTTTAGGAAGGTATTATTGAGTGTTTGTATTTTTATATTTGATCAATAAACTGCATATTGATGGAGAATATTACAGGTAATTTACGATAATTTTATCGACATTATTTTCAATAGAATGAATTCATTACGAAATAAATTACCATCTAATTGGGTTATTAAATTTTAATTTCACCAGCAAAAATCAAATTAATATAATTGATTGGTTTAATTTTTGATATTTCATCATTCGGTGTGCGGGGAATAAGCAATCCGATAAAACAATTGTGAAATACCTCTATATATAAAGTAATACACTACCTATGTAGTATATAGTATTATTATGTTATTTATATTGTAATCGGTATAATAATAGATACCTATACAAAAGTTACACTTAATTGATTTAAAATATTAAACTCGAAACCATTTAAATAGAGTCTCATGTGAAATTACTTATTTTAGGTATGCATGATAATTGCAATAACTGTTGGTAGGTACCTACCTACTTACATATTAATATTTAACATAAATAATACTAAAACGTACCTACCTACATATTATTCGTGTGAGTTATTTGACAAGTATCATTTTTAATTTTACTGTTCTACGTCTTTATAAATAATTATGCATATTCAATAAGATATATATCTTTTTATACCCTTACGCCGCGTGGGATAGGCAGAGAGAACGGAACGTCATATTGATCTATACTT
The DNA here is from genome assembly GCA_947579605.1 of Athripsodes cinereus. Lineage (NCBI taxonomy): Eukaryota > Metazoa > Arthropoda > Insecta > Trichoptera > Leptoceridae > Athripsodes > Athripsodes cinereus. The sequence continues at coordinate 18,083,348 of OX388329.1, forward strand.
ATATACTTATTTCGCTTCCTCCACTTTCATCCAATATCTAAAACGTGCACGCTGATTCCTCTAACTCGACACGCGTCCGTTCATAATCATTTGATCCACGTGGTCAATCTGTGCAGTTCTTGGACGACCACATTTTTCACGTCCCCTCTTTCAGATAAACACATTTTTTTCGTCGACCTTTCATCATTCATTCGCTACACAAGTCTAAATCATCGCAACATATTTACATACAATTCTGTCTACAAGACCTTTTACATCAGCTCATTCTTCTGATATCCTCATTCTTCATTCAATCTCGCAGTTTTACTTAACTTAATTGTGATAAATTAATAGTAGGTACCTATGACTCCAAACCCGAATATCTTATGAATACATGACCTTTAAGCTCACTACACGACTTCATGATGAAATAGTCGATTGTATAAAAGAGCAGACATACCTATTCACGACGATAATTCCGTAAGTTTTTAAGTGTCACGTGAAAGGCAGGTTTTACATCTTAAATTCATCGATGAAACTTGACATCCATCCTGGATGTCTAAATTTTTTGTGCGCGGGGAGAAAACAGCTTGCTATTCCGTTTGTAGGATATGCCGTGATGGTGTAGATACAAGATAATTGTAGTAGGAACACCTAAATGTGAGGAAGAGAACGAAAATATTAATAAGCCTAAAAAGTGTTCACACTGCGGAGGATTTTTAGAAAAAAATAAATAATAAGATGTATATAAAAGTTTCTTATATGATTTGTTAGGAAACTGGTGGCATTAATGCATACTCATGCACTCCTCGGTAATGACACCATAAACTAACTATGTTGGTTTATACTTATGTACAATACTATAACGACTGGATAAATTGCTCCATATATTGCCTAACTTTCTGAAACCATATCTAATCTAATGGTCATCCGATGCTATTTTAGATTCGGTTAAACTTTGTATACATATACCTATTACAGATACTACAGAAATTTCTTCTAATGTATTACAAACCATTGTATTTGTCTGCAATAAGCTCGACTAAACACTTTCCTTCCTGTCACCTGCTAGGTTTGTAGATTCAAATTCAAATTCAAATATCTTTATTAAAATAAAATTTACAATTTAATAATATTACATACACACCTTATTACTAAAAAAAACACATTTATTACATATTTCACCCTCAAAATTGAGCACTGCTCGTGCTTTGAGGGTTTAATTAAACATATTTTATATTATTTTCAGGTATATGCTTATAATCAAGCCTTGGTGCCTGATATTATGAACGATCTTAAAATAATATTATAATCTTTAACCTAAGCGTGGTATAAGTAATTCATCCTTCGTAAAACTAGATAAACATTATTATCATTAAATAGGTGTCTCAAACACTCGCCCTATAATAATATCTCCTTATTCTAAATAGTATTAGGTCTTAACAAAAACTTTAAAATACTTTCGTTTAAAGCAGGTGTATAGGTTTCGCCTCAGGAACGCAAAATAACAGAAAGGGGAAACAGAGGGAGGGAAAGTATGTATGATATAGTATTACCACAATACCAGTAGCCCTCTTTTCAATCAGAAGAAGGGGAAGTGATAGAATTTAGTATTATTGTAAAATTCTATTTACGTTGATAGGTAGGTACCTACCTATTTTTTTCATTTGTTTATATGCGGATATATTTATGTTCAACTTCCATCAAACCTGGTTAATTTCTAGAACACTATTATCAAGAAGTGACCCAGCTAGAACCATTGGCTTTCCTGAATCACATAGACTATAAAATATTATTAATAGGTTATCATTTTATCTACCTATTTTATAGTCAAATTCCTGAGTATAGGTTTCTCGTACTATCTCTAGTGAAATTAAAGGTATTTATTATAACTATGCTCTATAATTTTGGGTGTAAAATTAATATTAATATGAATAGCCATAAAATAATTATAATGTGCTTGCGAATTTATCTCTAAATAATTTTGGTTGAGATGCCTAATATTTGTAATGAATATTTAGGTGAATATTTATCCCCAATACACCAATAACATTCAAGAATCCAATAATTTAAAGTGCATCAAGATTAATGGCGAGGGTTTTAGAAATATTTGTACCAGCCATTTATAACGATCTGTTTCGTTACCCCGTTTGAATTCATCGACGTTTACAAATACCTTATACTTAATACGGAGGTATGAAGTCAGTAAATAATAATAGTAATATATAGGTGTTCCCGCTTGTGGTCCCAGCAGAATTCTAAAATATATTGGTATATTTTCAACAAACAAAAAACATAATATAGGTACATATTGATATTAAATGACATATTAAATTAGTTCTCTTTTACTTTATCTGAACAATTAGGTATAGGTTTGGAAAAATAAAGACATTAATAAAATAGGGAATAATTTAGCATTCAATCTGTAAAATTTATAATATTCGGAAATTATCTAATTATTGCATTTTGTATCATCTTAAGACTATGATCAAGAAGAGTTAACGTCTCTTGTATTATTTTGGACCAGTCATCAGTTTGATTACATTAGCACAAATATATTGATTGAATCTATTCAATTTATTACACTACTAAAAAAACCAAATATAGGGTTAGTTTTTCAAAAAGTTTGCAAAAACAGAGTGAAGCTTAAAAAATATACACCTTCATTCCCAGTAACTCTTAATAAAGTGAAAGAATTATAATAAATTAAAGTTAGCAAAGTATTTTGCCGCCATCACTGTGGTCATTGCAGGACTGACTAAAGTGCTGTGAGTAGTTTTTCCGTCGGAACACAATAAATACTGATAATTTCTAAGGTTTTTGTCCCAGAAGCATGTGAACTCGTAAGTATCTAAGGCAAGTTTTCCATCAGTGAGAGACTTTGTCCATAATACGTGTTAGGTAGTAAGAAGACAGTGCATCAGTGAAACATTTTTACGATGCTCGTACAATGTAAAATGTACTAACATCACCTTATTTCAAATGTTTACGGCGATGTGGGGATCCGATAGCGAAATAAATACCAATTAGGCTCGCGCAGCGCGGTTCCTTTGGGAGCGAGTGGTGTCGGAAAGGGCCGCAACCAAATCCACGTTAAACCCTCTCGAATCTGGGGATTTGTGTAGAATATTTTACATTTTATAGGTTCTGAAAACATGTTTTAACATTTTCAGGTAAGTTGTTGCTCTCGTGGAAATCCTTTGTTTACCTAGTGAAAATGGGAAATAATATTCAGTACCTGTTTACCTAGTACATGATTGTCTTGCAAAGAATCCGTTAAACGAACATTTGACTTTCTCTGCCTATTAAAATAATTTGGTTAGTTAATAATAGTAATTTTAAATATTCAATTGATCTAAGCATATGGTAAATTTGAAAACAGCGTGGCGTTTACAAAGGTTTGTAGTCACAATAAGTTCGTATATCTACCATACAATATTAGCCTGAATTGTTATAGTTGATTAATGATACTCAGTTGTCTGATGTGTCCGTTGGATCTTTGGAGATATTTGCAAATAGTGAACATTATTACTAAACGTCATGTACAATATTATAATTATTATTATTCTTGATAAATAATTTCAAAGACAACCGACAAGTCTGTTCACTTGAGACAGCTAATTAAACATTCCCGGTGTCCTTAATGTTTGATAGTTTTAATAAGTTTGTGACAAATGGATCGCTGAAGTAGAAGGCAACATTCCGAATATTATAGTTTAGTTATTATTAGTATCTAGTAGTGATGTAACGAATATTCGCATTCGCATTCGCATTCGCGAATATTCGCATATTTCAAAGTATTCGCATTCGCATTCGCATTCGCAAAAAAATATGCGAATGTTTTGCGAATATTATTTTAGTAATAAAGTATCTGGTCTGTTCCGTGTTGGCCACATTTGTTGTATTGTTTCCTGTGTTCGTTTGCTTGATGATGTTATTATTATTAGGAGAAATATGCATTTGTGGAGATTTAATTTATATGTTTGTTTTAAGTATTACAACTGCTATGAGTATAGGGCCCTACAATAATTTTATATTCTATTTAAGGAATATTTATATCGTACTACAAGGTGAACCACACTTAAGTATTCTCTCAGAATTTTCGGGGCTTGAAGACTAAGATCGAGGAGTTTAGAGCAAACTTATTTGCAAATAGTTATGATATAATTGTTCTGACGGAAGCTTGGCTAAATTGTGGCATATTTGACAGCGAACTTTTTCAAAACGAATATACAGTTTACCGCAAGGATAGGGATTTCATGTTGAGTGGTAAAAGGGATGGAGGTGGGGTCTTAATTGCTGTGGATCGGACACTAGGATATTCATCCACTCTTGTTTGGGATGATACTGGTGAAAGTTTTTTTTACCAGTATTCGTTTTTCATCGGTAACGCATGAAAAAATGCTCACCGCTACTGGGTGTAGTATATGTATATACCGCCTTCCACATCCTTAGATACATAAAACATCTTTTTTTAAAGTATATCTGAACGTTTAATCAGCTATTACGGCAAAACGGATATTTGTCTTATTGGAGATTCCAATATCCCAACAATCCAATGGAAAAAAGACCCCGATGTTGATTCAATCTTTGTTCCGTATTCTTATTCGTGTCCTGTTGCGCAGTATTCGATAGAATCTATATCTTTTCTCAATATGTTTCAGTCTAACGGAGTTTATAACAGCAATCAAGTTATCTTGGATTTAGTTCTTTCAACTATTCCGTGTTCTGTTACCAGATGTGACTCTCCACTGGTTGGTAAGGATTCACACTATCCTTCACTGTTGATAGATTATGAGTTTGAAATTGCTGAGGATTTGTCTCAAAATATGATCCAGAAATTAATATACTTTAAGTCAAACTTTTCGGAAATAAATTTTGAACTACAAAGTGTTGATTGGGTCAGTGTTTTGGGAAACGGACCGGTGAATAAGATGATTGAATCTTTTTATGGTTATGTTTTGCCAATAATTGAGAAGCATACACCTACAAATGAAGAGGGTGTCACCTAATAATTTTCCCAAATGGTTCTCTAATAGAATTCTGTTATTGTTTAAGAGAAGTCTAAGGCTTGGCGTAAGTTGAAGATGAACCGTAATGATTCTGACTACAATTAATTTTTTCAACTAAGAGCTCAGTTGAAGTTGTCGCAGAATCACGATTATAGGTCTTTTATTAATAACACTGAGAAGTCACTTAAGGGCAATGTCAAGTCTTTCTTTTCATTCGTGAATTCCCTTAAAGAATCTAGAGGCTATCCAAGGGTAATGGGTGACGGTGACCAGACTTCGAGCGATCCAGAGGGAAATGCAAACTTGTTTTCGACGTTTTTTGGTTCTGTATTTTCACTGAATAATTTGCATGATTCTAATACTAAAGAATTGGAAAATATTTTAACTAACTCATGTTTATCCATGGTTAATATCTTGAAATCTGATATTCATAAACGTTTATTAGGTATAGATGAGACAAAAGGAGTTGGCCCTGATGGTCTAGCACCAATATATTAAAGAGATGTGTAAGTCATTTAACCAAACCATTGTATCTGACATTTATTAGAACACCTTGCTGCAGGAGGCAATCTAGACTATGGGACATGGAAAACCCTAAATCGACTGAGATCTGGTGTAGGAAACTGCCGCGACAATAGAGAACGATTGGGCTTCCTACAGGACGAATCCGGAGCGTGTGACTGTGGTGCAGCACAGACTATGCCACACTTGTTGGAGTGTCCATTGTGCCCTGTCACTTGCACTATGGAGGATATTTTTGACGCATCTCCACCTGCTGCGCGTTTTGCGCAGTACTGGAAATCAGTTTGATGGGTTTTTTCTCTGGGTTTCGACACGATAAATAAATTAGGAGTTTACAAGAAGGATGCTTTCCATGCAAATGGAAGATGGCTAGTATTATTCCTTTGCATAAATCTGGCAGCAAATCGGACGTTCGTAACTACAGACCAATTTTAATTCTATCACCTATTTCAAAAATATTTGAGGGTATGGTTCGTGAACAAATTACTTTTTTCCTGAAGCCGTATCTTCTTGTAGAGCAGCATGGATTCATGAGTGGAAGATCGACAGTAACAAATCTGATTTTTTTTCTCAGCTATGGACAATCGTATACAGTTGGATGCCATTTATATCGGCTTTCAAAAGGCATTTGATAAAGTAGAACATCGACTTTTTTCAACTAAGGTGGATTGACTCATATATTTCTGATAGATTGATGACAGTTAAACTTAACGGTTACTCATCTGGCAGTGTCAGTGTTACATCTGGTGTCCCTCAGGGGTCTTCTTTGGGTCCTTTACTTTTCACGATATTCATAAACAACATAAAAAAGTGCTTTGACCACTCAGAGCTTCTATTATTTGCGGACGATTTAAAAATATACTGTCAAATTCAATTATTATTGTTTGACTATGAAATGCTTAACGAGGACTTGGAAAGACTACACGAGTACTGTAAAAGAAATAACTTGCACTTGAATCTGGAGAAGTGTAATCTGATCTCTTTTACCAAAAATAGAAACAAAATTCGATTAATTTACAATATCCATAATCATGATTTAAAAGAAGTAAATAAGATTAGAGATTTAGGTGTGGTGTTTGACTCTGAGCTTCACTTTGATGATCACGTGAACAAAATTATCGAAGAGAGCAATAAAATACTGGGATTTATTCTGAGATCTACAAAGTCATTTAGGTTATATGAATCGTATTTGTACTTGTACTTATCGTTGTTTCGCTCCAAGCTGGAGGACTGTTCCTCTGTATGGAATCCACATTTTAAAAAATATGTCGATCAAGTTGAGAGAACTCAGTCTAAATTCATTCGTTTGGTTAGTGTTATGTGGTGTATTTTAATTAAAAGAGAAGAAGTTATTTTCACACAGTTTATTGTTCTACAGTTACACAAGCAAAGAGGCCTGTCATGTGAATGACAACAATTATATACCTGAAACTTCTTGGTGTTGTCAACATATAAATATACAACATCTCCCTTCTTTTATTTAACAATTTTCTTTTCATTATATCCATCCCCTTTTCCCAATAAAATATAACAATTAATACATATTTCAAGACTTAACTTCAATGCTATTATATAGTCATATTCAAATATTATATCCATATACAATCCTACTGTAACATCCCAGATACCCTACAGTATGTATGTACTTTATTCCTTAAATATAGTTTACTTATACCTACTAAGTTGTGTGATCTTATTTTAATCTAGGTATACAACAAAAGAAATTCTAACTTACTCACTAACTTACTTAAATATACACATGTTCTTGCTTAAGCAGAAATACAAAATAAAAATATTATTTATCTTAACATACAATGTTCAATCCTTAATTGTCTTAAAAATATGATTTGTTTATTATAAATTAAATCTATAAATAACAATAACATGAGAAGTTTTATTCGTTAATATGTTAGTCTATTGGGAGGCTTTATAACTCTACCATATCTTGAAACTTTTTCATTGGAACTACATGGAATAACAAAATCTAAATTTGGCAGTGTCATTCTGTCATTATCTGCAATGCCTGCAACTTTTGAATTAGAACTATTTCTATTTTGTGAAACTTCTTTGTTTAAATCACTTTTAGTTAACTTTAAATGAAACCTATTTCTTCGGTACAATTTTCCATTTTTACCTTTTACAATATACGATCTTGGACTATTCGATACTTTTTCTACTATTTGGGCTGGTTCCCAGTAACTATTTGGTTGTTTTTTAAACACCATTGTGTCACCCACATGCAGGTCATCCAGATCCTTGCTATTTCTATTTGCATAAAATTTCATTTTATTCTGATGTATATTCATTTTATTATTGTATTCCTTAAAACTTACTATTTTTGGCTTTAACTCATTTTTACACACTGGTATATTACATCTTAACTGTCTAGACATAAGCAATTGAGATGGTGAAGGTAAATTATGTTTTGGTGTTGTCCTATAATGTAACAATGCCATGTAAGGATCTGACTTGTCCTCGTAACATTTTTTGAGTATATCTTTAACAATTTTAACTCCACTCTCAGCTTGTCCATTGGACTTAGGATAATACGGACTTGTCATCAAGTGCTGTATGTCCCACTCTAAAATAAATGATTTGAATTCTATTGAATTGAACGGGGGACCTCCGTCACTTATCAATTCTAAAGGAATGCCGTGTCTACTAAATACAGATTTTAACTGAGTTACCACCATGCTTGCAGTATAATGTTTATTCATGTTGGCCATTTCAATATATTTTGAATAATAATCTACAATAATTAAGTAATAGTTATTGTTAAATGTAAGGATGTCCACTCCTACACGTTCCCAAGGAAAATTTGAAATTGGATATGGCATTAAAGTTTCTGATTGATTATTTGGTTTGAATTTAAGACAAGTTGGACATTGTTCTATTATATTCTTAATATCTGCATTAATGTTAGGCCAATATATAAAATCTCTACTCAATTGTTTTGTTTTTACAATACCTAGGTGACCTGCATGTAATTGTTTTAACATTTCTGGTCTTAAACTGGATGGAATTATTAAAGATTGGCCCTTGAAAACTAATTCCTCACAGACGTGAATTTCCTCATGAAAATTCCAATACTGTTTGACTAAATTATTAACTTTATCCTTTGAACTTGGCCATCCTAAAATGTAATAATCTTTCAATAATTTTAACTCATTATCTTTCATTGTTTCTAATTTGATAGCTTCTAGTTTTTGTGTAGATATAGCTAAACTTTTAACAACTGTGTTGACATGTAAATTAACATCACTTTCAAATTTTAAAGTCTCAGTTACAGGCAATGCAGATCTTGACAAAGTGTCAGCAATAAACATTTTCTTACCAGGTACATAGTTTACATTTAAGTTAAATTTCTGTAATTCTAACATCATTCTCTGCAACCTAGCAGGAATATCATATAAGGATTTCTTAAATATATTTACCAATGGTTTGTGATCCGTTTGCACAAAAACTTTCTGTCCATATAAATACTGATTAAATTTTTGACAACCACAAACAATTGCATATAATTCTTTTTCAATTTGAGCATATCTCGTTTGCGCTGAAGTTAAAGTTTTTGAACCATATGCAATTGGTCGTTCATCTTGCATAATTACCATACCTACTGCTGATCCCGAAGAGTCTACTGATAATGTTATTGGTTTGTTTACATCAAATTGAACTAAAATGGGTTTCTGACTAATCACTTGTTTCAGATTGTTGAATGATTTTTCACAGTTATCATCCCAAACAAACTCTACATCTTTTCTTAATAATTTTCTTAGCAACTCAGTTTTCTGTGATAAATTGTCTATGAATGGTCCTAAATAATTAATCATGCCTAAAAATCTTTGTAATTCTTTTTTATCTCTCGGTGATCTCATTTCTTTAATGGCTATGATTTGTGAATTATCCGGTTTGACTCCATCTTGGCAAAAAATGTGACCCAAGTACTTGACTTCTTTTAGGTTAAATTTACATTTATCTTTGTTGAATTTTAAATTAACTTCACGTGCTCTTTTTAATACTTTCTCTAAAGCTATATTGTGACTTTTTTGATCCTCTCCAAAAACTAAAATATCATCTATGAATATTGCTACCCCCTCTATATCTGAAAATATATCATTCATCACTTTTGTGAAGATTTCTGATGAAACGTTAATTCCAAACGGGAGTCTTTTAAAGGAGTATGCTACGATTTCGTCCACTAGGACGATCGCACCATATCATTATACAACATTATCAAAAGAGAAATTATACAAAATATTTAAAGAAATGAATTTACATTATTTATACATTATACATAAGAAGATAAGTATATAAATTGGCTCGTAACCCCCAGCTTCGCTACATACATTTTGCAATGTACATAAGCGAAACACATAGAAAATTAATTATATTATAGAGAAAGTATATAAAGATATTTGCAAGTAAAACAGATTAATATTGGCTCAAGTTCGTGTCTAGGGATGATTCTACTAGGTCTGTACAAGAGGAATGCATTGTGTGTGGGTGTGTACATATTTCAATTATACATATTATACTTACGTAAAGTTCAGAGAATTCTTTATCCTTTGGTTTCATCATTTTCTTATGGTCATCATATCATTATAGAATACTTAGGTAATTTAAGCAATGTTTCTTCTGTTTGCATACTCTATATTGCAAAGATTCTACTTATATCTTTTCTTGAGTAGAATTATAGATTGATATTCATTTCCATTTTAGATTCTTGTACTCACGTCCCTTATAGATACTCATACAAAAGTTCGTTACATACAGTTTCACTCAGGATTCGAACCCAAGGGTATCATAATATATAATGGAATATTTATATGCTCAGCTTATTCCGGAATTGAGCCTGGAATAACTCCTTTTCCGAGTACATTAATACATATCCAATAGCAGTTACAAGTTTGGTACAATATCAATATCCAGCAATATCCACTTTAGGTATCCGTTTGTACGGAAGGTACATTTTAGTAATAAAGGAAAGGTGATTATGTAAAAGCAATAAAATTCGTAAATGGAGATAAAACAAGACAGTATGTATTGAATAAAAACAGGGGTGATACATAACATTGGTTCATAGACTTATAACTCAATTATTAGAACATTACACAGACATTTAAACATATATAGTGGATTATACATAAAATTATGAAAGCGATGGTTATACCATATTCAATACGGACATTTAAACAAAGTGGCAGGTACATAGATACTCAAATATTCAATACATAAAGTGGCATTTACAATGGTTCTCTGATCATAATTAAACTTATAGCTTGTCGGGTACTTACAGATTAAATTACACGTTAATTACGCTTGGTTCCTGATTATCGGGCGATTCAAATATATACGTTGACAAACGCGCAGACGAACATCCTATGTAGTTCTGTTACATACCGTCTATATAGACAGGGGGTGGAACATCCAAAGCTGTCTACAGTTGATGCCGACGGACGATGACGGGTTCGTTCAGAATGAAATCCCTCAAGAACAAATACACGTTCTACTGCTATCACCATAAGGATATGCATATAAGATTCACTCGCATTATCTCGTACTGTTCTGAAGAAGTCAATGAGGTTATATATTTATTAATTCCCTCACTACTACACTGACACACGTTGTAGGAAGTCTTTACTCAATTGATATTATTTACTTGGTTGCTGGGTAAGTGTACAATATAAACAATAGTATATTTAATATTTCTTCGTTTTGTATTATTATTAATGTCGACATAATTACATGTACGTTTTGTATGCATTCCCGACGTGGTTATTGTACAATTTCGACATTATACCTCACTCCAATACTCGAGTTATTAAGAATAGTCTGTTTACCTTTACTAAAACACATAATTAATCTATAGCAACAATATTACGTTACACTTTTGATGACAAACAAAGTTCGATCGGTGAGAGTTCTTTTATTCATTAATTATCATTATAACGTTGGTTGCAAACTATTTTCACTTTACCAAGATCAGAAATATAATATCTATAACATTCATTCTGGTATTTAAGAAACTACATTATTTGGAGACGCGAACATTTATTAATAAGAAATTTACATATGGCGGGAACACGTTACTTGGTTATATGAATTCCATATTAACCTCACTACTTTGGTCATACACTAACAAAGGCACTATATTATTTTGTACTTAATATTTAGACAATCTCTGCAATAACTAGTTATATTATATTTATTATTATTACGAATGAAATACTGTCTTATTGAGTTCGCGGTTATCCACGGAGACAAGCTCCGTGGAGGTGTTGATTTCTCCAATGCGACAGGCGAACTGAACTTGCTTGCAAGCGACGCGCGGAGGAACAGGCACGTGTAACGGTTATTCTTCAAGGGAATGAGAATCATACGATGTGGTGCCGTGTGCAGATCGAAGCATCAGCCAGTCACGTGTTCTTTGTAACGTACAATTATTATTATTATTACGGAAGACTCACAGACAACAATTGACTGTAGGAACATTAGTCAGTATGAACTTCTCCGCAGCGATTATTTAATGCGTAGCATTCTCCCTTTCGGCCCCTCTTGAAAATTTGAAGAGAAGCGACAAATTTTCAAGTTCCCCAATTGTACAAAAAAGTTGAGAACCACTACAAAAATTGTTGAGAACCACTGGTTACATGAAAAGATTGAATACCACTGGTCACATAAAAAAAGTTGAGTACCACTGGTTACATGAAAAGTTGAGAACCATTGGATACATAAGCAACTATATAGGTACCCAATTACAGACAAACAATTCAAAAAATGGTAGCTTATATACTATTACAATGTTTCTTACATCCTATAGCCCGTTCAATTATTATTATTAAACACTCGCGGTAAATTGCCCATAGTCAAAATTGATGCGAACTGTTTTCATATTTTGACTTACACTTCTTAATAATAACACAAAATTCACATTGGTTGTTTTAGTACGGGGCTCCTAACAAAAGTTTGAGAGCTACAATCATAACAATATAATAGTACATAGAGGTGTGTATATATATAGACAGGTGCATATGTGCATGTATATGAAAAACACAGGTTATGAAAACAACAACTTTAAACATTTTACAATACAACCTTATAAGAAACTCAGGATCTGTAGTACGTTACAATATACGGTTCGTTCTACATTGGCGATAAAATTCTATCTTTCAATTTCTCAATATACGTACGTTTCATTGATGGATTCCCTTACTACGATCGACGACAAGTTAATATTTTAAACATGACAAACATATAAAACAAAAGTTACATACTTAAGAAGTTGGTTTACATCATTTTCGATTCCGGTTACATGTATCCAACAAGGGAAAAGTAACATAAAGGAATTTAAATAAATATAAACAATTTTGTATAGATGGAATTAGAGATACCACATTTACGCTTCATTTAACCCATTAAGCTTAATAGCACTCATATACAAGTGATTTCATGTACCATGTACCATACAAAGATATTGGCAAAGCACAGAAAGAAATCATACATAATAAGGACATATACATATTAGAAAAACAATTTACACGCAGACATGACATAATGGTACATCACGACGACTGCAATCACATTTACAGTAACCGATATTCATTATTGGCGTCAAATCCTTCTACGCATATTACATAGACACAGTTCTCACACAGAGACAGATTTCTCACATAGAGATAATCTCAGAGGATCGTCATCCTCATACAGGCTTAATACATGACAAATACATTGAACAACTTTCGATCTTTGCTACACAATATACAAGTTACAAGTTCAATAAATTCTTTACATACATCATTATTCAAATTCAACATTTACTTCTTCATACAGGGCTCACCTTTCATAAACAGATTCATACATCATCTTTATTCACTAACATACAATTAATCAAAATTATCCCATTGAATATCTGCAGCCAACATTCCACTACAGGGTTTATTCTGTGTCCTTCATAAGCCCTACCCGTTCAATGTCAAAATGTTCTATCACATTTTCCAATGTATTCAAGCAACATAAACAAACTTTTACACAAAGTCACAAAATTATTTAATTCAACAAGGATATACTACATCCAAACATTTCCAATTATAATTCATAAGAGATTACTACGTGTCCTACACGGAATTAAACGTCATATATACTCAAACTTCAAAATAATAGGCATGAACGATTAGCAATCACATTGTCTACATTCATCAAAAAAGAGCATTACGATTTATCTTTCACACATCCAGATAACATCGTCTCTATATTGATCACACAAAAGTCACAAAAAAAAGTATTTAAACACATCTCTCCTATCACGGCTTTACATATTACATAAACATAACTCATTTTTTATCAAAGAGCGTTCGTTAGTTTACCTTAACGGGACAATTCACTTAACGGACTCAGTTCTCAAATAAACAAGGCATAGGTTACTTCAATATTTCACGATAGTAATAAGCCGCAAAAGTCACATTATAACATTTCAAGAAAATTAATTACTTCACAAAAGATAACAAATTCCGTACACGAAGGGTTAATATTCAACAGCAAAAATTCTACATCGTTACATGGGTACTTCTTTAATTTCCAAAAAAAAATTTTCAAAACATCATTGTACTATTTACGTTAATGTCAAAATTTTCAACGATGGTCATCAAAGGGTTAACTGTTTCTTAACTAAATTCAAAAATTCAGTTACAGTTCACAACTTGACATTAAAAAAAATTCAATTACTATTTACAAAGGGTTAACAAATTCGGTCATGGTTCACTAAGGGTTAAGTGTATTTATATTTCAAATTTCGTGAACGGTCGTGAAGGTTTAACATTATTCATTTCGATTTATTTTTTAACTTTAATTTTCTCAAAACAAAAATATTTGTTTAATATTATTCATCATTATTATTTCGTCACATCACTACGTACGCACATTTATATTCTTATCAAAATTCTACTACGCATAACTTTACACCACAACGCTCATTTATTATTATTTCTCCAAGAGTTCAATAAAGATATTTATTCCAAATACAACATTTTACTGTTTCAAAAAATTTAATTCAATTTAATATCGATTTTTATTCTCAGTTCGAAAATGAATTTACTATTAAAATAACATTACAACAAAATTCTGTTTACCGGCAAAACAAATTTACTTGTACAAAATGGTTTACTATACACAAACAGCATGGGTACATATTATTTCGTTTCATTCAAATAATATTATTTTCAACTATGCATTTTACCAGTATTTTGGACTTCCCGATTTGCGCGTGAATATTTTTATTACATTGTTGCGGTAGGTCTGTATGATGTCTCTTTCTCTCGCGACGCATAGGTACGTACATACTATGCTGTGTTTTATTTCTTAATAACGGACTTCTCCCTACGAACGGAATATTTTACACTATTTCAAAAACTGACTGCACACAATTGTGTTCTGTATACGCGCTCTCGATGGTACATACTACATGTTGTATAGGTAGGTATGTATACTGCGGTATAATAATATTATCGTTCTAATATTATATCTATTCTTACGGCGTTCGCACACGCGACGTATAGATACACACTATATTTTCATTATGTTATGTAGGTCGGTTTTCGATGTCTTGTTTACCGCTTAATACGAGACATTTACAACAGAATATTTTCACCATACAATTCTTTCTATACGGCATCGGTTTTTTACTCCACATTATAACAATACTCGCGACAAACGTTTGCGCTATACACCAATACATTTATTTTTTAAATACGGACATTTAAATTATTTACTTTACGATTCCTGTTTCATTTTTAAAATTGTTTTCATACACATACACACATTAAAATTATTACATTTTCAATTAATATCAATACACATTATTACACATTAAAGATAAGAACTCTGAACCTTACAATTATACACCCTCACCACACAATACATTTAAAATTCCGGGCCAACAATTATACGAATTGTTAAATCACGGACATAGCCCACAAAATGCTACGATTTCGTCCACTAGGACGATCGCACCATATCATTATACAACATTATCAAAAGAGAAATTATACAAAATATTTAAAGAAATGAATTTACATTATTTATACATTATACATAAGAAGATAAGTATATAAATTGGCTCGTAACCCCCAGCTTCGCTACATACATTTTGCAATGTACATAAGCGAAACACATAGAAAATTAATTATATTATAGAGAAAGTATATAAAGATATTTGCAAGTAAAACAGATTAATATTGGCTCAAGTTCGTGTCTAGGGATGATTCTACTAGGTCTGTACAAGAGGAATGCATTGTGTGTGGGTGTGTACATATTTCAATTATACATATTATACTTACGTAAAGTTCAGAGAATTCTTTATCCTTTGGTTTCATCATTTTCTTATGGTCATCATATCATTATAGAATACTTAGGTAATTTAAGCAATGTTTCTTCTGTTTGCATACTCTATATTGCAAAGATTCTACTTATATCTTTTCTTGAGTAGAATTATAGATTGATATTCATTTCCATTTTAGATTCTTGTACTCACGTCCCTTATAGATACTCATACAAAAGTTCGTTACATACAGTTTCACTCAGGATTCGAACCCAAGGGTATCATAATATATAATGGAATATTTATATGCTCAGCTTATTCCGGAATTGAGCCTGGAATAACTCCTTTTCCGAGTACATTAATACATATCCAATAGCAGTTACAAGTTTGGTACAATATCAATATCCAGCAATATCCACTTTAGGTATCCGTTTGTACGGAAGGTACATTTTAGTAATAAAGGAAAGGTGATTATGTAAAAGCAATAAAATTCGTAAATGGAGATAAAACAAGACAGTATGTATTGAATAAAAACAGGGGTGATACATAACATTGGTTCATAGACTTATAACTCAATTATTAGAACATTACACAGACATTTAAACATATATAGTGGATTATACATAAAATTATGAAAGCGATGGTTATACCATATTCAATACGGACATTTAAACAAAGTGGCAGGTACATAGATACTCAAATATTCAATACATAAAGTGGCATTTACAATGGTTCTCTGATCATAATTAAACTTATAGCTTGTCGGGTACTTACAGATTAAATTACACGTTAATTACGCTTGGTTCCTGATTATCGGGCGATTCAAATATATACGTTGACAAACGCGCAGACGAACATCCTATGTAGTTCTGTTACATACCGTCTATATAGACAGGGGGTGGAACATCCAAAGCTGTCTACAGTTGATGCCGACGGACGATGACGGGTTCGTTCAGAATGAAATCCCTCAAGAACAAATACACGTTCTACTGCTATCACCATAAGGATATGCATATAAGATTCACTCGCATTATCTCGTACTGTTCTGAAGAAGTCAATGAGGTTATATATTTATTAATTCCCTCACTACTACACTGACACACGTTGTAGGAAGTCTTTACTCAATTGATATTATTTACTTGGTTGCTGGGTAAGTGTACAATATAAACAATAGTATATTTAATATTTCTTCGTTTTGTATTATTATTAATGTCGACATAATTACATGTACGTTTTGTATGCATTCCCGACGTGGTTATTGTACAATTTCGACATTATACCTCACTCCAATACTCGAGTTATTAAGAATAGTCTGTTTACCTTTACTAAAACACATAATTAATCTATAGCAACAATATTACGTTACACTTTTGATGACAAACAAAGTTCGATCGGTGAGAGTTCTTTTATTCATTAATTATCATTATAACGTTGGTTGCAAACTATTTTCACTTTACCAAGATCAGAAATATAATATCTATAACATTCATTCTGGTATTTAAGAAACTACATTATTTGGAGACGCGAACATTTATTAATAAGAAATTTACATATGGCGGGAACACGTTACTTGGTTATATGAATTCCATATTAACCTCACTACTTTGGTCATACACTAACAAAGGCACTATATTATTTTGTACTTAATATTTAGACAATCTCTGCAATAACTAGTTATATTATATTTATTATTATTACGAATGAAATACTGTCTTATTGAGTTCGCGGTTATCCACGGAGACAAGCTCCGTGGAGGTGTTGATTTCTCCAATGCGACAGGCGAACTGAACTTGCTTGCAAGCGACGCGCGGAGGAACAGGCACGTGTAACGGTTATTCTTCAAGGGAATGAGAATCATACGATGTGGTGCCGTGTGCAGATCGAAGCATCAGCCAGTCACGTGTTCTTTGTAACGTACAATTATTATTATTATTACGGAAGACTCACAGACAACAATTGACTGTAGGAACATTAGTCAGTATGAACTTCTCCGCAGCGATTATTTAATGCGTAGCAAGTACCTCCCAAATGGAGTATTAAATGTGCAAATATCTATACTCTCTTCATCTAAAGGAATTGTCCAGAACCCTGATGTCGCGTCTAAATGTGAAAACACTCTGGCTTTTCTAACTCTGTACCTAATTGCTTCAAAGGTCGGAAGTGGATAATGAGATCTTAACAAAGCTTTATTTAGGTTTTTTGGGTCTAAACATAATCTTAATTTTCCATTATTTTTTTCTATAATCACTAAACTACTTACCCAACTACTTGGTTTGGATACCTTCTTAATGACATCTAATTTTATCATTTCATCTAATTCTTCTTTAAGTCTATCTATTAATTTGAATGGTACTCTTCGGGGTGGATCAACAGTAGGTATGGCTTTCGGATCAATTGTTAGTTTGTATTTGTTTGGTAGACATCCGAGTCCCTGAAAAACATCATTGTATTTAATACACAAATCTTTAATACATGTATTATCATCAATTTGATTCTGATAAACTTTCTTAACTATGTTCAAACGTTCACAAGTATCAAGTCCAATTATTGTTTGACAATTCAATTTACATACAATGAATTTTATAGAATGTGTTTGTTTATTGACCTTGCAATTTATCAAACATTCTCCCACTATGGGAACATGAAAACCCCCAAAAGCTGTTAGTTTTATATATGAATTTTTCAAAATAGTTTCTGACAATTTAAGTTTTTTTAAATTTTGGAATGATATAACATTAACCATTGCACCTGTATCAATAATTGCACAAATGTGAATATTATTTACCTCTAATTCTATTTCCCATTTATTTGACTTGTGAATTTCAATATTATTTATATCGACACTGCTTATACTAGATAATACATACTTATTTAATTTTTTCCTATCATAATAATCATTGATTTTGACTAACCTGTTATCATACTCATCATCACATTTGTCACCTGTACCATGTGGAGAGGCCAAATCGATATCATTTTCAGATAACATTTGAACCTTCCTATTGGCATATATATTGCTTTTGCACATAATAGCAAAATGTCCAAATTTTAAGCAAATTCTGCACTTAGCTTTTATTGCCGGACATTTTGTGCGGTGATATTTTCCACAACGTGTACATCTTCTCTGCTCTTTCTTGTTTGACTGCTCATCTTCTAGCCTCGAATTTTCAGGGTGCCAATTCCTGTATTTCCTGTTGTCCTCTTCAGAACTCCTTGAAATTCCTCTGTTTCGTTTACTTCCTGAAATGTCGATCCTCTCAATCATGGCATTATTTTTGTTATGAATATTATTGACTGCTTCTCTTGATATCAAAATACTTTGTGTGATTAACATGGCTTGCTCTACGCTGTCTACATTTTTCTGTATGAGTATCTGCTGTATATCACTATATTGTTGATTCATGTTAATTATAAAAATGTCCCGTAGTAAATCTTTATTCAACTCCCCGAAATTGCAAGTTTTGATTTTTTCTTTTAGATCCATCAGATATGCCTCCATGGTTTCATCTTCTTCTTGTTTTCTATTAAACAATCTGAATCTCTCTAAGGTGTTATTAATTACTGGTCTAAAGTATTCCTCAAACTTTTTCACAATGCTGTTAAATTTTACAGTTTTGCTGTCAATATCTTCCCATGAGTTGAATAAATTTATGTAAGTCTCACCCATGTGATGTAACAATAATGCCACTTTTTTCCCATCCGATGCAGTATCTTGTCCACTGGCAACCAGGAATATATTGAAGTGATTTATAAATTTTTTCCAATTGTAAAACATATTACCATTGGTAATTAAATTGCACATGTTGGCCATTGTATCTGTTGTAATCTCTGCAATCTTGTAACAATTTTACTTGTTATTAATATAATTTTACACTGGAACCAATTATTTAAATTATCCGTATTTTATTTTTTATTTTGAATGCAATCACTAATAATTATTTTTAAATTTTTTACACCTGACACCATGTTATGTGGTGTATTTTAATTAAAAGAGAAGAAGTTATTTTCACACAGTTTATTGTTCTACAGTTACACAAGCAAAGAGGCCTGTCATGTGAATGACAACAATTATATACCTGAAACTTCTTGGTGTTGTCAACATATAAATATACAACAGTTAGGAAGAGATTGTATTATCCTGTATTTATTAAAGATTTGCCTAAATTGGAATTGTGAAGAGTTTTGCTGGATGCATGCAACCTGAGAAAAATATGCTTGTCCGAATACGATTTGCCTAATATTTTAGATAGGATTAACTTTAGAATGCTTCCTTTAACAAGATCTTGTTTTCCGTTCTACATTAAAAAAAAAACAAAAACGATTGCAGACTCAAGAAACCCTGTTTATAGAATTTTAAAGTGCCAATTACGTCAGGTTTGTGAGAAAGGAGAGTTGAGGGTAGAATAAGATGAAATAAATATTTAAAAAAATGTATATGTTTGATAAAATGTGAAGTGTTTGGGATAGTATTAATTTTTAGACTGTTTTTTAAATTTTTAAATTTTTGATTTTTCTTTTTTAAGAGTTTTTTTGTATTGTTATTGCATACATTAGTGAAGTGTGAATGTGTTTGTGCGAATGAATGTATTAGGTATGTGTGCGAAATTGGGTGAGCAGCGATTTGTAATAGGAATGGGTGATTGGATGTATTGTGAATTAATACCTATATTATGTGTAAGATTTTCTATAATAATTGTTTTGTGTGTTATTGCTGAAGTATGCACTGTTTCGATGTAAGACTATTGGAATGTTTTTGTCGCTTACATGTTTATATTTATATGTCTTTCATCTGTTGTGTACCATGTAAATTAAGAAACAAATCAGTAATTCGGTGAAAGTACCGGATACTTACCCGGTACATTGTGGAAAAAGGTATTGCAAGAAAATATTCTTTAAGAAAACCGAGGAGTTTTGGAATATTTCAAATTCCTATACCATTTTCAAGTCAATATTCGCATTCGCATTCGCATTCGCGAATGTCGGCATGAAATATTCGCATTCGCATTCGCATTCGCGAATATCCAAAATCAGACATTCGTTACATCACTAGTATCTAGTAATCATACTTGTTGTGTATGTTTGTACATAGACAAAGAGATATTATTATATTACGTTAAGAATACTGGAGAATTCTGTCAAACAATGATAATAATGGGTTGGTGTTTGAAATGGAATAATTTCATTATTAGTTTCCCTTTAAAGGGTTGTTTCATTTATTTTAATTCCCCTTGTCCCAATAGGCGACAGCCAGTAGCGGTGTTTCGCTCCGACTATGTTGCAATACAGACTATACAGATCATCAGTCAGTGGTTTTAGAGTTGGAATATTACTTTACTCTTGTCATGTTATTGCATTACTTTTTCTTAACACTTTCTATACTATACTATACCCTCACGCCGTGTCCCAGGTGGGGTAGGCAGAGAGAACGGAACGCCATGTCGCTCTATCCTTACATACTTCTTTCGCTTCCTCTACATTCATCCAGTTTCTCATACATGCACGCCGATTCCTCTTACTTAACACGCGACCGTCCTTGAGAATTTGATCCACGTGGTTAAGCCACGTGGTTCTCGGACGCCCGCGCTTCCTCACACCCTCTCTTTCAGATAAATACACCCTCTTCGTCAATCTTACACCATCCATTCGCTCCACATGACCAAACCATCTCAATTTATTTACACGCATTCTATCCACAACACTCCTCTTGCATCCACTCATTCTTCTAATATCCTCATTTCTTACTCTATCACGCAATGTTTTACCTACCATTCTTCTCAGTGATCGCATCTCCACTGCATTTATTCCACTCTCGTCCTTCTTCTGCCATGTCCAAGTCTCGCTTGCATACATCAGTGTCGGTACAAGGATGGCGTTGTGCACCAGCATTTTAGCCATGTTCGAGACATTGCTATTGCTAACAATAGATCGAAGTGCACCGTTCACTTTCGCACCAGCCACTTTTCTTTTTTCAATATCCCTTTCGTACCTACCATCCCTTACAAACATACTTCCTAAATAAACATATTCGTCCACTTGCTCCAAACATTCATTTCCAACCTTTATTTCACACATTGTTCTTTCAACCTCTCTTTCAAACACCAGCACTTTCGTCTTTGTCACATTCATTTTCATCCCATTCATACTGCAACTTTCATATACAACTGACACAATCTTTTGTAAATCACTTTCACTCTCAGCCATTAATACCAAATCATCTGCATACATCAACGCATTCACACGGTTTCCATTCAGTTCAATGCCAACATCCATCTCTTTCAAAGGACGCATACAGTAGTCGAAAAAAAGGTTGAACAGCCATGGAGACATGACACAGCCTTGCTTCACTCCTTTGGTGAGGACAAACCACTCGGAGAAGGCGTTATTCACCCTCACGCAGGCGGAGCTCCCAACGTATAGCGAAGAAATTGCGTGGATCAACTGGTTGTTCACCCCATACTCCGACAACACGCGCCACAATCTCTCCCGATCCACACGATCATATGCTTTCTCCAGATCCACGAACGCACAGAAAAGCTTCTGGTGTTTACCCAGAAGCTTCTCTACGACCATTCGTAGGGTAGTAACACTTTCTACTTGGATTTTAATCTATTACATTATATTTAACATACTTAGGTATATTTCAAAATTCTTGAAACCTTTTCTGAATCAATGTTGAGCAAATAATGCGATTTTTGTAAAGCAAGTGCAAATGCGAAAAAATTGTAAAATATTTTTATATTTCTAATTTCAATTCTTAAATATAAGTATAGTAGAATAATTTCTCATTCCTAATAATCAACTTTTTGCCAATAACGTAAGCATTGATACTTCTGGATATAAACTTATGCTAATTTATATCTAAATAACATTTTTATCAGATAAGCATAAAAAAATTAAAATGATAAATACCTATTAGAAATATAGGTAATATTCTGTATGAAAGTAATATTTTTAAAAGTTCTCTATGTAAGCAAATACCCGCTTATGAAGAAAGAATCAATATAAATATTCAAATTTTATATTTTATGTCAACTCGTTCTATGACATTTGTCTTCATTTTTGGATCTCAAAATTTTTTGTACGAATTTATAATTTTAAACTAAAAAGTAATAAATAATAAAAAAAACGATAAAATAAATATAAAATACCTAACAAAAAAAAAACGTTTATTTAGACATACTACGATAAAATGTATTGATATTAATTGAAACATCAAAATTTACAGTGTGGTAATATTATATATTTACTTATTGTAGTTTTTTTTAGGTTAACTGATTGATTTTAATTGAAACTCGGTTTTTTATATTTTACTACAATAAACAACTGCATATATCAATCAACGAATTAATTATGTATTTTTATTTTAGATTATGGATACTAAAATATTTCAAAATTCAATATTTATGTTACATGGGAGAAGCCAATACAAATATTAAATTCCTTGAATGAAAAATCTAGAGATATCTCATTACTTTGGGTAAGTAACTAGAATTAATATTTTTGTAAATAAGCATTTGTAGTTTAAATTGAGAAATTCCACACTTCTGAAAGAAATATTAATGAAAAAAAAAATTAAAAAATATCCCACATTCTTAGATGATGTATAGATAAATAAAATATAATATTACTATTATTGGACAACATTAAATTATCGTTTACGTGCCAAAGCACCAAAGCAAGAGTTCAACTCACCGCTCGCATGTTGCTTCATTGACTACGAAAAAGCTTTTGGCAGCCCCCACAGACCAACCATATAGAAAATACTGGCCGCGTATGGCATCCCGCCCAAGGTGGTAACCATGATCAAAGCCCTGCATATGGACTCTGAATGTTCTGTCAGAACATCAAGTGGTCCAACTGACACCTTCAGGATCACCACTGGAGTCCGGCAGGGCTGTGTATTGGCACCTTTTATCTTTGCCATAATTATGGACTACCTGCTCAGAAAATCTATTTTGGGCCCTGGCGGTGTGCCTTTATCACAGCGTGAAAACAGTGAGACGTCTGTGGGAGTGCTGCACGATCTTGAATATGCGGATGATCTAGCCCTTTTTGATACATCTGTGGACGGATTACAGTGCAACGCTAATGCTCTTTATGAAAACTCCTTACGCCTTGGCCTTCGTATTAACGCTGGTAAAACGGAGTACATATGCAATAGTACATGCACGAGTACTCACACCCCACTAATGGTTGGTAATTCCCAAATATCTCAGTTTAGCAAATTCAGGTACCTGGGAGCAACCATAACGCCAGAGGGTGATCTCCGGTCGGAATTACCAATCCGCATAGGAGCAGCTAGCGGGGCTTTCAACAACATGAACAAAGTTTGGAAGGCGTCTGGACTCAGCATCAGGACAAAATGTCGCTTGTTCAATGCGTGCATCATCCCAATCCTTCTATATGGCTGCGAGTCTTGGCACTTAACCAAGGCACAAGAGCGGAAGATACTAAGCTTTGAAAACAAGTGTCTTAGAAAGATTTTGGATGTCGGATGGTATGAACATGTTACAAATGATGCTGTGCGCCGGCGCACCCAGCAGAGACCTGTAATCTCCGTAATACAAGAGAGACGATGGTCCTGGCTGGGACATGTTTTGAGAATGCCCAATGATAGTTGGCCAAAAAGAGCACTGTTCTTCCGTCCGCAGGGGTTCCGTAGGCCCGGGCGTCCCTCTTTCACAATACACCGTTCCTATGACAACGATATCTGAGCGCAAGGAATGTCGTGGGAAGAGGTGACGCAATTGGCACAGAGACGCTCTGAATGGAGGAGGCTGGTTTCTGCCCTGTGCTCCCGAGAGGAGCGTTGAGGGCGAGATGATGATGATGATGATGATGCCAAAGCACCTCAAGGACACTGTACAATTCATCAATTTATTCTTGGACATTACATCCACGTCATAAAATAAATATATATAAATAAATAGAATTAATGAGAATCTCGGATATATTAAGGTATCCACGTTAGAAGTTAGATATTATATTGAATTACATTGAATATTTTGGAAACAATATGTATCTATCCACGTCCAGAATGTAAAACAGAAAACAATAATATTTAAATAGTACTTAATAGAATAGGTTTTTAGTAATTATGTAAGTATTACTAATGTATTCAAATTGGCACGAGAAACTAATAAGGTAAATAATAGTTTTTAGATCGTTTATAGTTAATACAAATCTAAATATTTTGGATATTAAAATATTCGATATCGGCCAGCTGATTGAACCAAATACTATAAATTTAGTAGTATAGTCAACTTCTTTAAATAAGTAGATTTCCGATTGAAGCGATTTGTGTGTTTTTTATATTATGTTCCAATATGTGTTGTGAATAAAGTATGTGGGCGTATGTATACCCCGGAAGAGTGGCGGAATCGTGATGAGATGGATCAATTCCTGGAGTCGGCAATTCTCCAATCAATTTACAACCAGAAACAGGATATCGTCCAGTTTCATTATTTGATATCTGACTGAGTTGTGAGGAATAATAAATTCATGAGTGTTGTACGTACATAATATTATTATGTACGAATGTTGTTTTGTCTATTTAATATTCCGATAGCGAGACTTAATGACGGTAGGTAAATGGGTAATACTTACATACAATACGAACCTATACTAGTTACCTACTATCGGCGTTGATATTGTGATGTAGTGCAAATAAAACTATACCTACTTACATACATTTGTAGAATAATATTGTATGGTCCATTTACATTTCAATTCATGATACATGTTAGAACCTCGTTGTTCATATATAATGACAGTGAATCATCGTGAATTTAAAAAAAAAAACACAGCAACAGACAGTGTGAACAGTTTTTTATTTGGTGTGAATTACATCTAACCAGATACATAAAGAGATAGATACTTCTAAATTAATCTAATTATTTAATGTTAGTTAAGTTACTATAATAAATAATTGAATTTATTCTAAACGTTCTGTTTAAGATAAATAAGGTATAATCCAGGAATAATCAGTCGGCAGTTTTCTAGTCAAGAGAATATTGACATTATTTTGACCTAAAGCGAATTTCCAATCACCTATCAGACCTCCCAAACAAAATTAAAATAATCTATGAATACATTCCTCCATTTATCATCCTTGGTTCACTATATTTTTTTAATTCATTTCGTCAACCGGACGAACTATGCAAAGCAGATTTAATAAAAAACGCAACGTCCGCAAACAGTTGGCAAATTTCCACGCGTTTTGAATAATCAATTTTGCGAGCGGCATTTGGATAATATTCACCATCATAATATTCCACAACACAGAGGGTTGCCAGAATATTATTATTCGGCCAATTTTCCTATTATCTCATATTATCGCCTCGAATCGTTCCGAGGAAGGTATCACAAAGTCCACAGTGACTAGACAACCAATGACCCTTTAAGATTATATTATAATACCTCGTTGCGCGAAGAGCCTTATTGAACTCTTAGAATTGGATATAATGGTTGAATATTATAATAAATTTGTTTGTGTTTTAGGTCAAACTTTTCTCAGATATTTGTGATTCCTATACCTAATATTATTGCAGTGCAAAGTTTTAGTTTGAATTCTACATTAAAGTTTACGAAAATATTTATTATTCTACTTTTTTTTACCTTACCCTCATAAATTTTTATATATTTTTTAATTTTCCATATCCTTGATTTTTATAAATACTTATATAAAGAAAATTTTGACTTATCTGTTTGTAATTTCATCTCATGAAATCAATTTCTCTAGACGAATGAAACAATGACCATCCCATCGGTTACATCAAAATATGACAGAGATGATAATTCAAATCAATTCCTGTGATAATTAATATTTTTGAGTGAATGTATTGCTAACCCTGATTCAATGTATTGAATTACTATGAATGATTTGGTACCTACTCTTCGTGATCATAGACTAACCAACGTGTCTTTATTAAAATTAAGGGATTCGCACATATTTTAATGTCTTTATGTTTCCTTCTTAGATTGTTACCGCTTTTGCCAGTAGTGTTAACACCATACATTTTCCTAACAATAATAATACACTAATAAAATGTCAAATTATTTTTACCGCGAAAAGAAAAACTAATATTGCGATTTAAGTTTTGTTATTTTATTTTTCTCTTTACATATGATTGTTCCAAAAATATATCTATTATCATTTATTTTTCACACAAAGTCCCTTGTAAGAATAGCAGAAAGGATACAGTAGGTACTGTATAAGATTGTCCTTATTAATCTTGTTTTTTTTTCATTGTATTTACGTATGTTTTTTGAACTTCAACTACGCATACCAAACCACTTTTATTCAATACACCTACGTCCGTCCTTAACAATAAGGGTCAATTCTTTCACTAATCTGTTAGTGCTCTTCCATGAAACATGGAAAGGAAATAAACTTATGCATTCCTCTCAGAAAAACTTTAAATCAGTAGCGTTACTGTTGTCCACAGTAATCTTTTAGCACTGAGCTTCAATTTAAAAACATCGTGTTCTCTGAAATGGGTCTTCTAGGCGGTCATAATGACACACGACAGCTTCTCCTTCAATTCAAATATGAACAATATTTTTGTGGCTTCTTTGATTCTCAAAAACTTTTAATTGACTCTATTTGAAAAAGTAGGTACATAATTTACCTTCAGTTTTGATGAAAGTAAAATCGCAATCGAGAAATTAGAGGGCAATACAATATGTTCTCATTGTTATGTATTGCCTATAAATATTTAAGCCGTAAGCGTGTTTGATCTATGCATAGTTCTGTTGAATATTAAGTAGAAACATCGGACCATTATATATACCTACTCATACAAAGACACATCTCGTGATACTAATGAAGCAATTCTGATTCCATTTGTCATAAAAAACGATACAGCATAATAAGGAAACTTATAAAAAAAGATTAGTCCACGACGGCGTGTTTTCGTTTTCAAATAAAAATACCCGGCAAATATGTTTTCGTGTATTCTCCTAACAATTCAGGATTTGGTTAACATTTTGTTAATTATAGTATCTGAGCTCCTGTCCCACATGTGCACCATGGATTATCAGTCTATGCTAACTCAAAAAGTTTACCTCTCAATTGGCCATGTCCAGTGATAAGTTGTACAGAAAAATTATCAAGGGACAAGAAGCTCATTCTCAGCATGCGGAACATATCCTTTGGGAATGTCCTTTGATGATGGATGCAAGAGAGGAAATGATTCTGGGTGTGACTGTTTACACTCCTCGACCCATCTGGTTTGGGGAAGTGTTTTTAAATGCCACAAACGCTTCACACTTTAAGACATTCGTGGATGTGTGGGTCTCAAGATGGGATCTGCTACGTCAGCCGGGTCCTCCGCCCACCGACCTGGTGGGATCGGAGATGCCAACACTGGCATAGTGGTATTAAACTGGAGAGAATCAAAATATAAATAAATCGTCACCTAAACGGATAAATAGGAGACCTTGGACTCCTGCAATATCCGACAAATAAAGTTATTTCAACATATTTCTAGTATCTACAAACTATAAAATGTTCTCCGATACATATACTTATAAGAAACGGATTTCACAAACATGGTTTTGATATTTTATTAGCATTTTGTCATCAAAATTGTCCATGAGGTCGAAATATATTCAACAATAAAATCAGTCTCTTTGATGAAGATAAATCATTTTTTTTAAATTTAAAGTGATTATTGTACTTTAAGTGATCATATTTTGAGTATAACTTGAAGAAAACACTTATAAGCGTTGTTCATGGTAATTTTACGCTTTAGCTAAATAAAGGTCACATTTTTTCTAAACAAAAGTTTGATTGTATTTCTCAACGACGTTATAAGGAATAACAAATTTATAAGTTTTTCTTTTGTATCGATAAGGTATTATTTGAAATGTGGCGTAGGTGGCTTAGTACCGTCCTATCCTTTCGACTTTTTTCTCTTATTCCAACTCTAGGGTGGTAAATAGATAACCACCAAAACTTGTATAATCTTTTTGAATCTCACAACAAACAAAACTATATCAAAATTGAAACAAGTTTTCCTACGAAAACATCCCCTTTTCAAATTGATTTCGCCATGTCTCGACTGAAAACTTTTATAATGCCAACTAGTGGCATAATACGAAAGGTATAAGTAGTTAAAACTTGGAAATTTTATTGTGAATGTTCGTCGATATATTTTTGCAGGATATGCAATCGAGTACGAATATAATATTGTCACAGAATAAAGTAATAATATGTAACAGGTATTTATATATTATAGATACCTACCTAACTGCACGTGAGGGAGAATATTGAAAATTTGTAAGTGAGAGACGCTTGTGTACAGACTGTACTACAATGGGATAAAGCAATATAATATTTCTTAGTACATATTGATGGTGAATAAGTCATGACATGTTGTGAAAAATTTCATTAAGTTACTTATTTTGTATGAGAATTATCGGAATCTTACTTTGAAAATCTGCTATTGTTGAGACGGTTGTTGTGAGAAAGCTTGAAGTTGCTTCGTATGAAGATTCAATATAATCAATAGATATAAATATGTGTAGGCATTTGCCTAGATCACGTAGAGAAAGATGATATCGTTTTGAATATATGAAATTGTTGAACGTCTATGAGAAATTGTATGATCGTGATTTAAGCAAGGAGTCTTCACAATATCTACATCTACTTACAAGGACAGAAATAAAATAAAATACTTATTAGATTTCAAGTACTTACTTACGTATTGCTATGGTCTTATGTGTTCTTACGCTATTAACAAAATATACTACGAATTATAACTTCAACATTGTTTGTTTATTAACTCTTTGTTATAAAACTTTAGTATGGCCTTCTTACGAATTTTATATTATCAAACTGAGATTACCTATAAAAATACGTCCGATAAGGTGTTTATTATACCTAAAGTTTGTTTGGCAGTTACGAAAATATGCCTAGAATAGAATCTTCAAGAGTAAAACCAATTTTCTTTTTGAAGGTAAATGGTGCAAGAGTACATCACATTTTCTTTTATATTATACATAATAAATATTATATTATGTCGGTAGATGTTCCCTGTGTAGGTAAGAACGTTGAGTCCTCGCAAGCTGGTAGGCACTGTATGTAGTCTCGACAAAAGGAAATTACGCCACATAAATATTTTTACGTTGTTGTTGTATTTTGTGGTTTATCTTATCGATTTTATTGCTTCTGCTTCGGCATTACATTTTGTAAAGTATTTTTTCTCTATTTCGTCGATATATTGTACGGAGCGCTGACTTTAAGGTGGATAATAAAAACTCTGAAAAAGGGGTATGTCTATTAAACAAGTTCGGAAAAATGTTTACACCCGGACCATATGCAGAAAGACGATATTGAAGAATATCGCGTCAGGGTGTGTTGATATTAGGTGTAATATGCTTTGTAATAGCTAAAGTAATATATTGAATCGAGATAGAGCCTTTGGGGTTCTTACCTATTTTGGTATTCGTATTATACACAAAACAATCGCTAATGTTGTATCAACAAGTAGAAATATTCAACCAATACCCAAGGAATTTGTTACGATCATGTATAAATAACTCATTGTTCAGGTACATCACGAGGAGTGGGTAGCCGGCACTCATTAATACATCATTATATGAAACAAATTTACAGATGCACACAAAAGTCATGTATTCGGTAAATGTACATAGTTATAGAAATTAAATTTTATGTATCATGCGTATTAAGGATCTTTGAACAAGATTATTGGCGTTTCAATTAAAGCCTTTAAATCATGCAGGAATATCGTCCTGATGATTTGAAATGAAACAAATTGTTATCTAAGCTTTCTCAAGATACTCCAATCTCTGTTTTAGTCAGATAATAAGATTCGTATCCTAAGTAAATGTTGCTCTACTTTAGTAATAATAACGCTAGGAAGGTATCTCTACTCACTTAAATTATATCGATAACTCGGGTATTATCAGAGCGGGTGAGACCCAACAATCAGAAAGGAGAGGGGCTGAATATCAGAATATGCCTATTTATAATACCGGGTTTATAATATCCATGAATAATTCAAAACAGATTAATCAGAGACGTGGGAAGTAAACAGTCCACGGACATTACACCTGAGAGACAGGTAGTAC
This sequence comes from Athripsodes cinereus, assembly GCA_947579605.1. Taxonomy (NCBI): domain Eukaryota; kingdom Metazoa; phylum Arthropoda; class Insecta; order Trichoptera; family Leptoceridae; genus Athripsodes; species Athripsodes cinereus. Next base: position 18,114,269 of record OX388329.1, read on the forward strand.
AAATGATAACCACTGTCGCATATAGAACCAGAGCTATGTAAACTCTTCAATACATAGATATTCCATTTTACAATAGCTACTGCAATAGAATCTATAACTATACGATGAACCGGTGCAATGGAGGAAAGGTGAAAAGGACATATTTGAAAAAAAAAACAATGCATTAAAAATACTATTTTGTAAGCCTACATTGAGTTAATAATACCTTTACTTTACTAAATATAAGGCTTATTGTATATATTTTTATTATTTATAATTGGTTTATATTTTATAGTAAAATGCAGAACATAACTTTTTTCAACTGCTTGTACCTACATAGGTAGGTAATTAGTGCAATGCTAAACAAAGAACTGTTTTACATTCTCTGTCCTCTCCATTCTCTCCCTCGCTTCTTGTTCCTTAAAATCTGAATGAATATTAATTATAATCCGAGAGGGTGTTCGAATTAATAATACATCATATTTTGTCACTTAGCACATTCCGTATTTCCCGTTAGATTGTTATGTAACTCGTGCACTGTGTACTCGTACAAGTCGTAGTATGACAAGAGGAGGAGTTATTGCATCACACGGGGAGTGGGACTATCCCATCACAATCACTGTGTTAATTGCGTATGACTGATTCTCTCTGCCATGCACTAACAACAACAAATTGGGCGCCACTCTGATCCGAATGGAAAATTTGCAGTAGGGATTATGAAAATATTGTTTCACAAACAAGATACACTCTGAACTGGATTTGATTTCGTTTAAGTCTAACGTCTTGGAACTCGATTAAATGATTTCTAATACCTAAAATAAAACTGCATGTAACCAGAAACATTCCATTCTCAACTCCTTATAACTCTCCCAGCACTGTCATCTGCCTGATAAAATGAATATTACTATTTTTGGTCACCTGTTTATAAATTATGAGAAAAAATAAAAACATGCGTAAATGATGTCATGTGTACATAGATAATTTTCCTGTTGAAGTTAAAACATCAACACAGTATACACTTTATTAACAAACGTTCATAAGACATTTGTTAATAAATAATTGTTGTTTATTTTTATTTTATCTCAAATTGTTTTTTTTCTTTGCTTTAATGTGTAAAAGGCTCACGCCGTGTAAAGTTGATAAATAAATAAATAAGACAAAAAATAGTGACAAAGTTTGAAATATCATATTTTTTTTAATTATATGTAAGTAGGTATGTGTTTATTCATGTGTTTAATCCGCCTATCACCTAACGTGCAAGAAAATAATTTCGTTTAGTCTACAATATCACAAGAAAATAATTAATACCTACCTTCACCAATACTTGATAGCTGGATTTGATGTTTTTTTTAAGGTTTCTCTTCGTTTTAAACTGCGATCGTTTGCCCTTGCAAATTATTGATTTGAGTAAACAGTAGGTGTAACATTCTATGGGGGATTAGAATGTTGAGCCTTGAGGTATATATGTATATGTTAGTCATTGTGCTAGAAACTACGATAGTTAATATATAAAACTATGATTCATACATATAAATGTTTGTACACCTCTATATCCGAACACCATTATTGAATAAGTTCCTAATATGTACTTGGTGGTCGAACTATGAATTAGTGAAAACTTATCATAACTTGCGTAGGTTATGACCCCCTGATAAATTATTATATATCGCCCAATGCCATCTTCTTCTTTCTTCAGTATCCTGATGGCACCACGATTTGATATACTATATAATAATAGCATATCATTTATGTATATGCCTACTTTATTAAATAAATGTATTTTTTAATTTTTTTTAAATTTAACGGTAATAAAAACCGTGCGAGTGTGGTGGAAATATAAAATCTAAAATCAATCCAAGCTGCAGAGGCATATCTCTTACTCGTGTTTTCAAGAGAATTTTTGTGGATTGGCTATCATTATATATTTTAAATTTGATATAGGCTGAGCTTCTGGGGTTATAACGTACGCAGCTAGTTCGCGTACTAATATTTAGACAGACAGCTGTGTTGTACAATAGTGGTGTTGTTCTACACGCATTTGAATCTACACAGATAATAAATAACGAGTCATCATTCACTCAGTACGCGCTCGAACCTACGGTAATCTCATTAAGGTAATGTTGAAGAGGGTAAATAGAATTTTGTTTTAACAATATTCACAATACAATCTTCTGTTCCTTCTTCCGTACAAAAACTGAATGGTTACATTATAGCTATTATTGTATTGGTAGGTTCTTTCCAAAAACAAACTTTATTATTGTTTAAGTAAGTAAGCGAATCCATGACTTGGCACATTTTCCATTCTTTTCACTTTTGTATATATCTACTAGTGGCGTGTCTTTCACACAAGCTGAAAAGCTCGGAACTACCTGAGATTTATAATAACATACAAAATAATCATAACATACATTTCATATATTCAATTAGAAAATCCGTCAATTTTGAACATCGACTATTGCTATTTTTATTTCGTTAGCAACTTGCATATTTTATTTTCTTTCATTAATTAATTTATTTTATTCTTCACTGTACATTGTTTACAATAATACAAATTTACATAGAAAATATCATTTATACAATTCAATGTACAGAGGGCGAGTTAAGGGCGATCACCTTAATAATAAATTACTAGGTTTATTATTTATACTTTTCTTGTTAAATGCCCGATATAATATTTCGACTTTAACTTTCAAATCATGGAAATAGTTTTGTGATGAATGTGTTGGCGAACCACATTATCATTTGTGAAATGTTCATACTACCTAACATCCACCTTCCTAATATCCACATAAGTCTGCTCCTCCTCATAAATCCATGAAGCTTATTATATTCCGTGAATTTTTATTTCTTTATTTATTTCAATAGATACAGCAGCTTTAACAATAAATAATACAATAATACAGTTAACTTAACAGGTAATTTAATTGGTTATGAATATTTGCCAAATAAGTAAAGATGAATAGGGCTTTACTTTCTTCAATTCAAATCCAAATACGAAGGTACCTACATATGTATTTTTATTTACATTGTTGTCGGACCATAGCTATATGTACCTAGGAAATCTTCAGGTATAACTGTGTGATCGGGCCTATCCTGTGTAAAATGTTTAGATACACCACTGATATCTACCTACTTCTGATAGACAGTAAAGACAGTCTTGGATAGTGTGAAAAAAATGTTATCAAATGTGAAAAACTTTGATTTATTTCAATTTTCTTTAAATGCAATAAACATATTAAATCAACTTGACCTAATGAATCCTTTGAAAGTTTTACTTTGACATGGCGAGAATCATTCCCAAAATTGAACATAACATTTTACATTTAAATAAGAGTTTTCACATGTTCAATTGTACGGGTGTGGTATTTGGATTACTTGTTAGTTGGGTTAGTTGGGAGATATCGCAATCTAGCTATACACTCGCCCTCTGTGCGTTGAATTGTATAGCTGATAATTTTATGATACTTTGTAATGGTTGATGTTGTAATCAATGTACAAGTAATGCATAAGAATAAAACTAAATATAAAATAAATAGTAGGTATGTTAGATTATTGTTTTATCCGTGTTCTCGACCCATCCTTATATTTCAAAGTAGCTCGCAGACAACAAAATCCAAACGTGATAAAAGTATTGACAATATTACTCAATTTATTCCTAATCAATACTGTTATTAAATCAACAAATCAACACTTTATTTTATTATGCTGTAAGCTCTGACTGAAATAATCTGCGTCTTCTTAATCAATTACATGTCCAAACAACGTAAGGTTATGTTGATATCACATTTCTTTGACCTGGAAAATTTGACTATCCTTGATATATTTCTTTATTTTTTTACCCTCACGGCGAATTTTATAATACATATGCATTTTAACATAATACAAAACAGTATGTAAATTTATTCTCCATGTAGGGTACATAACATAAACCAAAAACCGTTAAATAAACATTACATCTTACTTTAATCGTTGCATTTATCGTCGGCCCGGTCTCATAATATTGACATTGTGGTCGACAATTTGACATTGGATGTAACCGGACACTTAATGCAGTGTATGATGCCGACAAACATAATAGGTCTACTTGCTTAGTATGTATGTGACGTGGTCATTCAAACTGCGGTTTCAATATAAATGTTAGATAGCAATAAGATATTCAATTTAAAGATTAATGTCATGCACCACGACAGAAGGCGGATTAACCGAATTTTACTTCAATGATTGCATGTTCTATGGAGCACCAGACAAAGAATAGTTTCCTGCTTTTTTCATGAGTATTTGAGTGTCCTGTAAAAAAAAGATGATGGATAAAAATAAAGATATTTGACACCTTAAATATAGATATGAGTGAGTCATCCATCGTGAATTTCTTAATTTTTATTGCCACTTAGAGCACAGCTTGCATGTTTATAACGTGCTGATGGACTGCTGGGTACTCCACTTGTGAAATATGCTGTGATGGTATAATTCTAGTACTAATTGTTTTGATTTCTTTTTTTTTTGTTGCTCATATTGATGAATTCCAGCATTCCCGTGAAAATCAAATTGTAAAACAATTTCATACAAAATAATATCTAGAATAAAATCTGAAAGAGTAAAATTTAATTTTAAGCAATTTCCACAGCACATATAGGCTTATTTCTCGCTTTGTATCTTAATAAGTCTTTTCCTTTTTTTCTTCAGATTGGATGAAAGCATCATAATACCTCAATTTACTTGTTCATTGTAGGTACCTACATTGAACTGCAAACTTGTATGTCTGCTACAATACAAAATTAATGTACAGTAAAAATGAAATAAATAAATAGAATATGTAGTGATTTATGATTTAAGTTTGTTTTGAACTGTGCTGAAAAAACACTTGTAACGAAAAATCAAACATGCAAAATCAAATGCAAGATTGATGGAAATCCACCGTCCAAAGAAATTAATCCGCCTACAATGTATTTTAGAATTTACATTTACGGTGAAAAACCTATAGAATTCTGTATGAAAATATTGATAAAGAATGTACTGGGACGTGAGGAATAGATAGAAATACCTAGTAGGTATTATTTCTGTGCTAAATAAAGTATCTTTCCGGATGTTGGAGAGTTAGTGTACTAGGTGAATATTAGACATTAGAATCAACGACCCAGCCTAATGTTTTGCAAAATAAGGTCACAATCCGAAACATGAAACCATTGAAATTAATGTAGTTGAGCTATTTGATTTGATAAATATGACAGTTTATTATATTTTATTAATGTTGAAATAATTTCGCAACAATTTGTAAAGAAAAATGAACTCGGCTTTCCGCAAATGTGTCGTGTAGTTTATTTATTTTATCACAGATCGTTTCACAATAAAATATTTTCTGTTCCGCAAATCCGGCGCGTCGGGTGTGGGGGAGGTATCTACGTACATTGTACATACACATTTATTATTAAAATAGATGGCACCAAAAAGCACGAACATGCCACTAATTTTATATGACTTCGAAAAACGTATGCCAGTGCACAAATCTCCTAGTTTTCTTTAACACTCTCTTTTATCAAACCGGTGCTAGTGTAAAGAATGTGTACGTATATTTATCTAGAATAGTTTTTACCGATGTAAGTACCTACACAGAAAATTTTATTATTGACGTCAATTTACGTATCATCTGCGGATAAAAAAACTTGAATTAATTTTAGCAAGGTTCTGAATCCGGACGGGGAGCCATCTGACTATCTTTACCTTTACACCGTACCCCAAGTGAGGAATGCAGAGGGAACGCAACGCCATATGTCTATGTTTGCATACTTTTTTCGTTTCCTCCACATTAATGCACATTTTCACTCATGCACGACGATTTCTCTTACTCGATACACTGACATCCTTGAGAATTTGATCCACGTGCTCCAGCCGCGCAGTTCTCGGACATCCGCTCTTTCTCACACCCCCTCTTTGGATTGTAACTCACTATAATTATATTTGTTTTTGATATCATTTTGATACGGATGCAAACTCGGTAAGGTAGTATTGACTATATGAATTAGCATAAATTTATTGATTGATTTACTACACATATAATAGTGTTGTAGTGATATTATTTATTATTATTTATCAATTCTTTGTTATTTTGTATAATTATTTTATTGTGTCCGTAAAGATTTAAAATCTGTATGCTCCATATTTTTTTATGCTATTATTTGAAATGAGTGAAAGCACTGTAGGTAATTATTACATTTCTATAAAATATGAACCAAAAGCATTTGGCGGTCAAAGTACAACATGAAAATAAATAAAGAAAAAACAAAATGTATGGTCGTTGGAAAAGAGGAAGCGACTGCGAACATTGCCTTAAATAGAGTGAGCATCAAACAAGTAAGTGAATTCGTGTACCTGGGCAGTAGAATAAACCAGGATGGACGCTCCAAAGCAGAAATCGTAAGCAGAATAAACCAGGCAAGGATTGCCTTTAACAAAAAATCGAAGATATTGGAATCCTCAAATATTGACTTAAGCGTAAGGAAGAACCTTACTAAAGCCTTTGTATGGAGCATTCTGCTTTATGGTTGTGAGACATGGACCATCAGCAAGAGTGAAAGCGGACGGTTGGCGGCCTTTGAAATGTGGTGCTACAGACGCATGCTTAAGATCCATTGGTCGGAGCACGTCGAAAACGAAGAAGTATTAACCAGGGTAGGCGAAAAAGGCAACTCCTTAAGAGAATCAGCCAACAACGAGCTAACTGGATTGGCCACAACATCAGGCACCCAGGACTACTCATAGCCATCGCGAAGGGTAAGACCGAGGGGACAAATGGCAGAGGCCGACCAAGAGACGCATATATGGACCAACTGAAGAGTGATATGAACTGTGGCTCATACGTAGAGCTGAAAAGACTGGCTGAGAATAGAGACGAATGGAGAAGAAAAACCAAACTCGTTGCAGACCAATCCAATGGATTGTAACTCATTATATATATAAATTTGAAATTGCAAGACTTCAAGATATCAATTTGATTTTAAGATTTTGATTTTTTTTTGTTTTATTTTATGTAATTTATGTAATTTTTTATGTATTTTTATTATCAACTTGCAAAGTAATGATATGTTGATAACCTTGCGATGTTAACGACTCATATTTTCTACACGTTAAAACAATATAATAATATGTACCATCGTACTGTAAGAAAATAATGATAATAATGGAATACTAATATTTTCATATCACACATGATAATAATAACAATAAGCTATCAAAAGGCTGTCATTTATGCGAAATTTTTATACGCATATGATTTTTCACGCTCCATAAAATATAATAATACTGACGAAACCTATTTACAAACATACAAGTTCGTTCAGAAGATGGTTGAGATTCGACTTCGGGTGTAGCATATTAGGTAGGTACATAATAATATTATTTCAGTATAATACAAGGGATACAATGGAGTACAACAATGTTGTCCCATATATCGCGCCACATAATACCTACTGTTGTTGGAATGTTATGTCCGCAGTAGCATTAAAGAATTTCTCTCCTTTACTAAATATCGACACTAGGTATGCTTTCTGTGCATGGTTGGATGTAGGAAAACCTGGTGAATGAATCGTTGTTAGAATTTTACAATTATTCTTCAGGGAGCTTTTACTTATTTATTCATTCTTTATTGTACTTTAATCACAATACAAACATTTTTATAGAGAAATGCATTCAAATAAAAACAATCAATAAAGCTTTTCTTTGTTATTTACTTTCTGTACTATTTTTTTTAACATCTCATAATTTAAAAAATAAAGCTATTGGTTTTATAATAGGTTGTTAGAAATACGATTCCCATACAAAACAATCTGTTTACTTTCAATTAGTTTAATTAAATGACAAAGGTATAATGGAACTAGTTCATCTCTACGTATCACGTCTCTCCTCTCTGTCATGTACCATCCAGAATTATTTTTACATAACTACATCTTACACTTGATTTTATTGTTTTCAGAGTTTAACCGTGTTATGGTTTGTAAGCGACAAGAATTTTACAATACAGTTTTGTCAGTTTCCGAACAATACAATAGGTGCTCAATGATGAACAAAAGATCGTCATTATCCCAAATTAGTAAAAATGATTCTAACTATGCATGGTCAAATAAAAACACCCCCTCAAGTACTCCGAGAAGTGGATCTAAAGTGAGTTGTTGCGCAAAGAAACCAAGCGTAAGTAAAGACTCAAAAGTTAAGTTTGGAGAAGTCATATCGAGAGGTGAAGCAAGTTTGTCAGATGAAGATTTTGATTATGAAGATGTTAGTGGTATATCGAATAAAAGTTCCCTGTCTAAGAAAACATGTGCTTGTTCAACAACAAGAGCTCAGCGACGATGGAAAATTCTTAATTTTTTCTCGCTGGTGGCTGAAGTTTGCCTAATGGGTTTGAAAAAGTTCCCATCGGCTTGTGCGCAAGTGGTTTCCAATTCCTATGCTGGATCATTTCAAAGAAATGGAAGTTTGAATAACACATTTGATATGTCCAATAGGCTGGCATTTTGTTCAATAATGAATGTTATTGACATGGTTTCTCATCTTTTGTCAATAATTTTGAGACTCGCTTTGATCGCCATTGATTCATTTATGCTGTTACTTCACGTTGCTACAGGACTCTATTGGTAAGGCTTTTAAAACAATTTCATTCGCATTTGTATATTATTAACACCACTAAACTCTGAACAACTGCTCTTGTCTTTGATTCACCAAGTTCTAGGTTCTAGTTCATTCGCATTTGTATATTATTAACACCACTAAACTCTGAACAACTGCTCTTGTCTTTGATTCACCAAGTTCTAGGTTCAATTCCTGGCTAGCTCAAAATGAAGGTTCAGGGTCTGGTGGAATTTTCAATATTGTTGGGGGCTTTGCAATGTCCGAGAAACCTAGAGGCATTTTTTCGTTTGTAGATGTGTTGGTATCTTTTTGGAAGTTGTGGGTCTGGATGTTACATGTTTGTGTGTTTAGTGTGTTTAATATATATGTGTATCGTCGTGTTAGTACCCATAATACAAGATTCATATGATAGTTTGGTACTAGTTTAATTTGTGTGAATTATCTGTGCATATTATGTTATATTACTACTCATCAACAATCTTCTTTAAACCCTGGATAAACTACATTCACGTTAAGCCAATTCTAAGACAATAATATCAAAGTATTAGGAATCGTGAAGAAGAGTGTTTCCATTTGTCTAGAATTTTCCAAATTGTGGATGCTCAATCCTATCCTAACCTTTCGAAAGAATTATCAAAAAGTAAATAGGTATGTGAATTTTTAATGCTTAAATAATTACAAAATGTAATTTATAATAACTTTTTATTACAGTGATTCAAGAAATTGGTGGAAAAAGAAGACACTCAAGAAAAATGACACGGCTGTGAAAAGTAGCAATAGCAAAAATATATTGAAAGGCGATTTTAATAAGACGAAAATATGAAAATAAAAATTACAGAAAACAAAACGATGACTAAAATATATATTTGTAAACACATATGCTTCCAAAAATAATTGAAAAAGTTTATATTTTAACTAAGCTATTTATTATTATTAAAATGATTTTAAAAAACACTGTATAATTTCCAAATTAAATTTATTCACCTCAAACGTTTTCGCCAAGGCTTCTACTTGGCATCATCTTCAAACTCCCCCCCACCCTTAGTATAAGTTAGTAATAGAAAACATACTCACTGTTCGCTATGGTAGCGAAGGCTATTTTTTATTGTTTTAATTTTATTTTTTCCTAATTGTTGCAACACTTCGGATTGGGCATTTTTTTCGGACATCTAGGTATGAATGCGATTTATAGGTACATGTCCTGATTACCTACATTCCATGATACCAAAATGTCACATATTATTCCTACCCAAAAAACCTTACCAACAAGTCAGTGTCAATTCATACGGGAATACGGTCGGATCAAATTTCTACATTCGCTCTACAAATTAATCTACAAATCAATATTTCATCGGAAAATTTTATCATCATCTTTTTTTTTATTATTATTCGGAATAAAATCATTTTTACTAAAATTCAACAAATCGGAATCGTAAAAGGATCGAACAACCATTAACTGCAAATTAAATTCTGTGCAAATTTTAGTGTGTGCAGTGTTTTGTGAAACCAGCGACCTCTGGATGAAGGATTAAAATTGGTAAGTCCCATGCACCATTTATCATTTTCCATCTTCCTACATCCATTGTTGATGTTTTGGCTGTATTGATAATAAAATATAGTTAAAATATACAACATTTTTTTTGGCCTTCGAGCCGCATTTGTAGTTGGGTTTGTTCGAATTTTTTGCTTGTGCGGAGAGTTGCAACAATTACATTTTTCGGGGTAGTATATTTTTATTTGTAGATTCGCACGTAAGCGAGTATACATTCGGCAGCCATCTTGCATTTAATGTCAGTGTAAAACAGCTGTAATACGGCAGATATATTTGTTTACTATTTACTATAATTTTACAACTTTCTATATTGTTTACTATTGAATGTCATTAGGTACTACTATCACACTAAGATAGTGAGTATAATTTATTGTTTACAATCATTTTTGTTAGCTACGGAAGGTTGACAATTCGGTATTACGGTTAGGTATACAATATACATATCACTTTTCTATGGTTATAGAATTATTTTAAGTTATTCTTGTTAGATACGGATTTAACAATTGGGTTTATTACGGAATATTACGTTATCACGGTATAATAATAATAATATTCTAACGGAGATATATTAAATAATTATTTCCATATTTGTTTCTTGGATTAAGTAAGTTCGATATTAATTTCTTTTACAATGGCAATGGAAATAAAATATGATTTGGCAAAACAAGCCATCTCTACCTTGTGGGATCAAGCAAATAGCATTGCGGATTTGAAAACGGAAATTCAGATTTCTGCATTCATAGCTAGAGTTCAAGATATAGAAAAAACATGGGAATTATTTACAAAACAATACGTTTCGGTACAAGCTGCTAAGAAAGCGGGGTTTGATGCAGAGGCACACTTAAAAGAATATTTGAAATTTGAGAACATGATGTATGAGATTAAGGGAGTTTTTGAGAAATGGATGAAAGAACGAACCGATCAGAGTTCATCCAGCAGTGTTAAGGAAGGAAGGAGTAGTAACATACATTTTTCGATTCCAAAAATCCAATTACCTCAGTTTGACGGAGATATCACCAAGTATACTAGTTTTTGGAATATATTCAATAGTTTGGTACACGAGGACATTAGTATACCACCGGTACAAAAACTTCACTATCTGTTGTGTTCTCTGAGCGGCGAAGCACGCCAGCTTATTACGCATTTAACTATTTCTAGTGAAAACTATTTAGTTGCAGTCAATCTATTGAAACAGAGGTATCACAACCCGAGAATCATTGCGGAAAAACATTTGGGTATGCTAGTGAATTTGCCAAACTTATCAAGCGGAAGAATAAAGTTACGGGATTTTATTAACATAATTAACGAAAACATTTCAGCCTTAAAATCGTTAGATTTCAAGGTTGACGATTGGTCATTTATATTATTATATATTATTTTGAGGAAAATAACTAATGAACTGCGGAACAGATTTGAGTTGAAGTTTACAAATTCGGAGATACCAAAGTTTATACAACTTATTGAATTTCTGGAAATTGAATGTAGAGCATCAAACATTGATATTTCGCACGGAAGAGCTTTTACAGCAAGCACAAATCAACAAAATAACGGACGGAAACATGTGAATGCCATGTTCGGCGGCATTACACAACGTTGTGTTCATTGCAATAGCAATACTCATTTTATTTCATCTTGTAACAAGTTTACAAATATGACGGTGTATCAGAGAAGACAAGTAGTGAAAGAAAAACGTTTGTGTTGGAACTGCCTGCGGGAACATGCCGTCAAGGACTGTCAATCGAAGCATACCTGCAGGGTGTGTAAACGGAATCACCACTCTCTTCTACACTACGAAAATTCGGAACGGGACGGGGAAAACACGTCAAATGCGAGAGAGGAGACTCGGCTAGAGTGTAGTACATCGACTTGTCGTCCGTCAAGGGACACAATTAGTACAGTTTTACTCGGCACAGCGATTATTCAGGTTCAGGATAATTTCGGAACATACAGAGATGTACGAGTTTTACTAGATTCAGGAAGTCAATGTTGTTTGATGACAGAGAAGTGTGTAGCGCGGCTCGGTTTAATGAAACATAAGTCGACTAAAACAGTGTACGGCATAGGAACGGAAAACATTAACGTAACTACGGGTGAGGTAACGTGTATTATTAAGCCCAAATTTAGCGAGCACCCACGAATCAATGTATCTTCATTAATATTGAAAACAATAACAGGTGAATTGCCCTCGCAAAATATTTCGTCGGATATATTAAATAAATACAAAAATTTACGGTTAGCAGATCCGGGCTTTCATAAATCTCAACCAGTTGAGATGCTTCTGGGAGCTGATATATTTAACGAAATCGTAGACGGCCATAAGATTTCGTATGACGAAAATTTACCCTCAGCACATTCCACTATTTTTGGATGGGTACTTATAGGAAAATTAAATGGAAAATCATCGGAAAACACGTCAGCAATGTCGGGTTGTGTGACATTAGAAAACCTAATGCAACGGTTTTGGGAATCGGAAGATTTACCACAAGACACGGATTTAAAGGAAGATGCGGAAAAATGTGAAAATCATTTTCTTCAAACAGTAAGCAGAACAGAATCCGGAAGATTCATGGTTCGGCTTCCATTTAAACGGGACATTCCAGAATTGGGGAATTCATATAATCTAGCTGCACGGCGGTTTTATACATTAGAGAATAAATTAACACGGAACATCGATCTTAAAACGGAATACTCTAAGGTGATGGAGGAATATTTAACATTGGGTCACATTGAAAGAGCTTTGACTTCGGAAATAAAATATTTTTTACCACATCATTGCGTAATTAAGGACACATCTACAAGTACCAGGGTACGCGTAGTATTCGATGCGTCAATGCTTACACATAACGGTTTATCTTTAAATTCGTCACTTATGACGGGTAAGAAATTACAAAACGAAGTGATGGATATCTTGATTAAATTTAGAACACATTTAGTTGCATTTTTGGCTGACATCAAACAGATGTATAGACAAATTACACTTCATCCTGAAGACAGAGCATTTCACGGAGTGTTGTGGAGAGACTCGCCCAATAAACCTTTGGAAACATACAGACTTACAACAGTAACATTTGGGGTAGCATCTTCCCCATATTTAGCTATGCGATGTTTGTGGGAATTAGCAGAAAAGGAGTGCGAGTCATTTCCTAATGCAGGAAGAATTTTGAAATCGGATACATTTGTAGATGACATTGTGAGCGGGGGTTCGAGTATTAAAGAATCGATTACTTATCGGAACGAACTTATACGTTTATTACAAAGTGCAGGTTTTGAGTTAAGAAAATGGATAAGTAACAAACAAGAATTTTTAAAAGATTTGCCAAATGAACATTGTGTGCAGACAGATTCACTCAAGAATACAGTGGTTGCGGTGTTAGGTATAAATTGGAATCCTCAGAGCGATTATTTTGAATACAATAAAACGGAAATTTCTCCTACTACGGTTATTACAAAACGATATATTCTATCATGCATTGCAAGTATGTATGACCCCTGCGGTTGGATAGCGCCGGTGATATTCACTGCAAAGGTCATTCTTCAAGAACTTTGGTTACTGAAGATAGGGTGGGATGAGAGGATCCCAGAGGATTCGGAAAATAGATGGAAGAGGTTTTCATCACAACTCAATCAATTATCGTCTATTAAAATTCCAAGGTTAGTGATATCTCAGAATACACGACAGTACGAATTACACGGTTTTTCGGATGCATCTAAAATGGGTTATGCGGTGTGTGTTTATCTGAGGTCGACTGACGATAGTGGTAATGTCATTTTACATTTACTATTGGGCAAAACAAAGGTGGCACCACTAAAACAAAAATTAACCATTCCTAAAATGGAATTATGCGGAGCAGCTTTATTAGCAAGATCACTCAAACATGTTTCAAACTTACTTAGTCATATAGCGGACATGAAAATATTTGGATGGTGTGATTCTCAAATTGTTCTATCATGGTTAAGAACTCCAATACATTTACTAAAAACATTCGAAGGTAATAGAGTGAGCTCCATTCACACTAATTTGGAAGCGGCCACCTGGAGGTATGTACCCACCTCTATGAACGCAGCGGATTGCGCTACAAGAGGTATTTATCCGGAACATTTGATTGAACATAATTTATGGTGGACACCCAAATGGTTACTGAAGCCATCATCGGAGTGGCCACAGTGTAAACTTAATATTGTCGATTATGATACGGAGAAATTATTGCCTTCAAAAATCATTTCGAACGTTACACAAATTGAACAATGGAATATAATCGAAAAATATAGTTCATTCAGCAAATTGGTCAATATTACGGCATTGTGTAAGCGTTTCATTCACAATTTAAAGAATAAGAAAAACAAACGGTTAGGATGTGTTTCAAGGGAAGAATGGAATGAGGCTTTGCGTGCTCTCGTCATTCAGGTACAGTGTGCGAATTTTCATGAAGATTTACACTTAATCAAGAGTGGAAAATCACATTTGTCGAGATTGTTTCGATTAAATCCTTTCATAGATGCTGAAGGAATATTGCGAGTGGGCGGAAGATTGAGAAACGCATCATTGAACTTTTCATCGAAGCATCCGATTATAATTCCGAAAAATCATATATTAACATCGTTGATAATTCGCTATTATCATAAGAAATATCTTCATACCGGTTCATCCTTAACATTATCACTTATTCGACAAGAATTCTGGATTGTTTCTGGAAGAGATGCTGTACGTCAGGAGGTTCATCGATGCATACAGTGTTTTCGCGGACGAGCGAAGAGTCTAGAACCCATGATGGCAGATCTACCAACATTCAGAGTAAGACCCAGTAAAGTTTTCTCCATATGCGGTATGGATTTTGGCGGTTATTTTAACATAAAATCTTCAAATTTACGGAATGCTAAGATACTAAGGCTTTCTTTCGGTCTATAAAATTTATATTTTATATTTATGGTAAATGCAAAGGGTGCATTTTAATTTTCGTTTCTTGTTATTTTTTATTATTACACATTCGGAAGCTTCCTAAGATAAGGAAAATATTATTTAGATTATGTATATTTTAGCGGTTTGAGAGGGGGAATGGATTTTTTACTTTTCGGTCAACGGATTCAACGGTAAAAATTATAAGTTTTTCTTTTTCTTTTTCGGGCTGCCGGGGGAGTATGTTCGCTATGGTAGCGAAGGCTATTTTTTATTGTTTTAATTTTATTTTTTCCTAATTGTTGCAACACTTCGGATTGGGCATTTTTTTCGGACATCTAGGTATGAATGCGATTTATAGGTACATGTCCTGATTACCTACATTCCATGATACCAAAATGTCACATATTATTCCTACCCAAAAAACCTTACCAACAAGTCAGTGTCAATTCATACGGGAATACGGTCGGATCAAATTTCTACATTCGCTCTACAAATTAATCTACAAATCAATATTTCATCGGAAAATTTTATCATCATCTTTTTTTTTATTATTATTCGGAATAAAATCATTTTTACTAAAATTCAACAAATCGGAATCGTAAAAGGATCGAACAACCATTAACTGCAAATTAAATTCTGTGCAAATTTTAGTGTGTGCAGTGTTTTGTGAAACCAGCGACCTCTGGATGAAGGATTAAAATTGGTAAGTCCCATGCACCATTTATCATTTTCCATCTTCCTACATCCATTGTTGATGTTTTGGCTGTATTGATAATAAAATATAGTTAAAATATACAACACTCACTAAATATGAACTTTAACTAATTAGTCCTCCTGATGATGCCAAGTAGAAGCCTTGGCGAAAACGTTTGAGGTGAATAAATTTAATTTGGAAATTATACAGTGTTTTTTAAAATCATTTTAATTATAATGAATTTCCAAAGTGTTAACACAAAAACATTTGATTTATTAAGCTATTTATTTTAATAGAAAGGATTAATGAAAACGAAAGAAAAAAATATTAATCCCAATGTATATAGTTTCACTTTCTCTTTTTAATATCTCTCCATAAATTATCATAAAACAATTATTTTCTAAATGGATTTCTTAAACCCTAGCAGACGTGACACTGTTCTAGGATCAGAATGAGGTGATTGAATTGCATAATAATAAAAAAACAAACAAAAAGATGGTACGGTTGTTACAGAGAAAAAAATATCAAATTTATTTAATATTACATTATAGGGTAACCAATATATTTATTACAATTAAACATGGTTATATGAACGAATAAATTAATTATTTTATTTTTATATTTCATAATGCAAATACAATAAATAAGATATCCAAGATATATTTTGTAGGAAAATGCGATTGGCTTTCAGACGATGCGTGTAGAAAAAACTTATTTCATGACCAAATAAAAGTTATGTTTATTTTTTTCATATAGTCTTCGAAAATTTCAGTGAACATTAGGATTTATTTTACTTTTTACTGAAACTTCATCTGATTGAACAAGATCTGTCACTGTTTTTTTTAATGTAGCTCCAAGATGTCACTGAAAAAAATATGGATTTTCAAAAGAGCAATTAGATTTGAGGCCACTCACATCCAAGCTAATCAAGAAATCAAATAAAATTATTTAGTTATGTAAGTACCTACTTTATTAGATAGACTCGAGTTTCAACATGTACTTACATAATTTGACATGTCAGTTTGAAAAAGATATAACATGTTGAAACTCGAGTCACTTTAATAAACTATTTGTAAAACTTCGAGTTAATAATTCAAGGACTCCAAGTATCTCTTCTACAGATCATTATGAATTGCTGCCTTTAGGAATTCTGTCCTTCCAAATATGATATTTATATCTAAAAAATATAATTATTTGTGTTATGTATATTAACAGAGATAGTCACCCTAGTATCATCTCAGAGCACCTACAAAGTTGTAATCCCACCCTCTCATTGCAGCTGTAGGGTTGTACTGGAATGTTTTCATATCGAGATATCCACTTTTAGGGGTGGAATCAATTGATGTCCTTTGGGGTCTATAAAAAACCCCAACTCCTTAATGCGGGGTTTTCACGTATCTACTCTATTTGTGTACCGTTGTTAACTAACTCAACCCCAGCCGCAAAAATGCAATAGTAACTTTTATATTTTAATTTTGATTTTTATAAATAAAACATTTGTATTTAATTCTCGCTAACTAATATTTAATTGAAGAAAACAAATGATTGAATATTAATTTTACATTTCGTAATCATTTCTTTTTACCAAAGACATATTATAAGTAAGGTATTTACTTATATTTTGTGGTAATCAGAACAATGTCCACAAATAATTATTTTGAAACCAAACCTGCATCGATATTCAACAACTGATTTTTATCGTATAAAGTTTTAGTTTTTCTTTTAATCCATTAAACAGTGTTCTTAAGATTTACATGTTGCTTTGTCTATGGTTATATAAAGTATCATATTCATCAAGGCAATTTTTCTGATTACATAATTTTCTGGACTGTGTGAATATTTCAGGTTGACTCATTTTATAAAGGTAATTTTGAAACTTCAGGTATCACAGTGTTAATCTACCATAGGTGACGCTCCGGGGATGAAATAACATTTTTATATTGGTGAAACCAATATTATTGTTTTGAAACGGGAAATCCCCACGAGAGAGGGAGTAAAGTCATCTACACATAAGGTTGATGTTATTCTGTGGTTCGCTATTTGAGTACAGAGAGCGCAAACTATGTACGTGCATATATTGTAAGTAATACGGGTATGCCTTAGATATTTTCACATCTAATGTTTTCGTAAGATATGTGTCTAGAGGAATTTGCATAAATACGAGCGAGAATGTATGTATTTCCACCTTCATTCATTCGTTATAAAGATCCAATAGCATACATCTTTAAGATCACGTAATGAGTAAAAAGCACATAAAAAATTGTCCAAAACAAAGTATTATCTTGTGAACATGGATAGATTGAAAACCACATTCATTCAGAGCAGTTTTGTGTCTTTTATAAGTACCTATGTCATTTTGAAAATTTATGGAATACTGAAATTATTTCCAAATCAGAGAGTGAAAAACATTCATACATATTCTGCAAGTTTTTGTAAAAGCAAAAGATTGTTTAGAGGTGGCATAAAACAAAGTTTCTTAGATAGCTTCGATTTGAAGAATCAGAGATGACTGTGAATATGCAGCACACATAATCAAAAAGCTTTGTAGATGAAAATTTTCATTACCTAATAAAATAATTATACTCGTTTATATTCTTGTTTATTAAAGTCACTGTAAAAAAAATTGTCAGATACTATTTCGCACCAAATCATGAAATGTAAAAAGGGATTTGATGTGAAAACTACATTGAACAGCACCTACTGCCATCACTATATACATACATAATACTATCTATACAGTTTCTTTGGGGGAAAGAATGGGGTTATTATAATAATTTAACTACCATAAAACACACTATTATAATATTGTATGTAATGCATGTACAATGTACATAATAGTATCTTTGTTAAGCCACTAACGCTGAGCAAACTCTTAAAATGAATTTTTCGTGATTTTAAATTAGGTGTATTAAATAATATGAATTATTTAAGAAGTTCTACGTCATTTACTATAGAATTTTCGATCTGTGAACAATTTGTCGAAATTGAGTCAATAAAGAATTATTTAAAATTTAACCAGCTATATTTCATTTCAATTGTTAATATTATCATTTTTTGTGTGGAAACTTTAGCTCATAAAATTATACAATTTATTTATACTCATATTTATTAGTTTGTGGTTAGTAAACAGGGAATCTATCTAGTTATCACCTACACAACTATGAAATTGAATTTGATTTGGAAACCCCCCATTTATATACATATAAATTATTATATTTTGATCTTGGTTATATCCCTGTCAAAACAGTGGGTGTTCTTTGGTAGGGGAAAAATAAGTTATGTAAATCTTATGAAATAAAAAAGCACCTATCGTTGTCTATGTGTGATGGGTATGGGTGTTTTTTTAAGATGGTATATATTTTATTAAATATAATTGCAATAGTATGCATTACTATAATCTGTAGGCAATTTTCTACGAAAATAAAGTCTTAGGTACGAAAAGAAATTTTTTTTTTTTTTAGAAAGATATATCTGGGTTTTTGTTATAAACCCAAATACAACCTTATACACCTTTCACACTAAGCTAAAAGCTTGTGCCGTGAAAGGGGAGTTTGCCGGCACCTGGGATCGAACCACGGACCCCTTGTTCTGAAGGCCGAGACTCTACCTCCAGGCTACCGACGAACTGTGTACCGACGAATATTGAATATGTATTTTATTTATTACTTTTTAGGCACATCTTGTTTAAATTTCTATTCTATAACGGAAACTAGAAGAATATCAGTTTTTAATAAACAAATAAGTTGGTTTACTAGAGGGTTTGCGTAAGACGACACATGTTTATTTAAATCATTCAGTAGGAATAATTCAACTAAAACAAAAGATAATTCAATGATATATTCAAAGGCTAAAAAAGTTATTCTTTATCATTTGTTCCATTAAAGTTTGTAAGTAATTTGAAAACTATACCTAAAACAATGATCGAAAACAAGAATAATATTATCTATTCTCACATAGATGACAGAAGCAATAGATTTGAAGATTGCATTTGTGAAAGATATTATTGTTCATAATACGTAAAAGACACAGTTTAGTAGAGATACATTATACATAAAGTGAAAATATTACTGTTCAAAGAGAAATATTGCTGTTTAAATAAGAACATCCTAAGAGAAACTGCTTTGTAGTAATATGACTAGAAAATGGTAGAATATAAAAATACTTTTTCTCGCAGAGTGTTGCAAGTTTTATTATTTTTAAATATAGTTGAGTTGAGGGAGGTGGTTTTTTTTTAAATAAAGTACAACAATATTATCAAAGAGAGAACAAATAATGTATCTTCTACAAGTTTCATTTAAAATATTACAGAATAGTACAGTGTACAGTACAATATTATAAAACGCGGAGATTGATATACAGTGTTTCTGATTTCCTTTTCAAATCTAGCATAGTACACAAAAGCTCTTAGACAGTACATGTCATAAACAGAAACAGATATATATATATATATATAGGTAGCTTGTATATTATACAATGTGTTTGTGTGTATAATATATTTTTAAAGTGATCTGAATGTCAAAGAAAGAAATACAGAGAATATCATATTTTTTATATTAGCATTTGATCTTTTGAAGATGTACGACTGTCATCATGTAAAATTGTATTATTTCTAGATATTCTCTATCAACTGATTTATAAATATTCAAAGACTTGATAATGTATAGATTTAATAGATATAGCTGAAGGACTTAGCTTTGTTTCGTTTTAAGTATCATTGTAACTATCAAAGAGATATTTATTGATTTATTAATACTGTCTACAAATCCGATTTCCTTCTGAGAATAATTTAAAAAAATATGTATTGAAAGTAGCATTCTTATGTAAAAAAATAAAATAAAATTTTATGAATAGATTACGGCAAGATTTTTATTCTAATATATTTCAAAGGTTTATTGTTTTCATGGAAAATATTGTTAATGTTTCATAAAATAAAATTATCGTTCTACTATAAGATGCAGTAGTAGATACATCGCAAAGCTTAGACATTATCAAAAAAGGAAATTGAAAAAAAAACGTAATTATTGTGAAGAATTTAATGAGAAGAAAACAGTTTTGTTTATTTTTCTCAGTTAATGTTTCTTTCGTGTAGTTTTTAAGATTTTCACAGTTATTGTTCTTGTTGCAGTGTCTCGTCCGTATGCAAAGGCAAGAGCCAAGTCTCTGCCCGACTGTACGCAGTGAAATGGAGTAAAACATTCATCTTATATTATCTCCTGCGTAAAATTACATGATCTTTCATTAATGGAATGCATGTTGCACATGCATTTCAAATGAAAATTAGATCATACAGTCTTTCATATATATATACATGAACCGTTTGGACAAGGTTTGGCGTGATCGAGGTATATCGAAAACCACCAAGAAAAGATTGGTTGAAACTCTGGTCTTCTCCATTTTCCTTTATGGAGCTGAAACATGGACGTTAAGAGTCAATGAAAGACACAAAATAGATGCTTTCGAGATGTGGTGTTGGAGAAAGTTGCTACGCATACCATGGACGGCCCACAGAACGAATGTGTCAATCTTGACTGAGCTCCAGATAAAGACTCGACTGTCTGTAATATGTCAGAGACGTATATTAAACTTTTTCGGACATATTATAAGACGTGAGCCAGACAATCTGGAAAAAAATATTTTGTCTGGGGGATTCGATGGAAGAAGAAGCAGAGGCTGAATACCGACAAGATGGTCAGATCATGTGAGAGATGCTGCAGGGGGTACTATGTGTGAGGCGTTTAGGCGGGCGGAGGACAGGGCACGGTGGAGAAGCTTGTCGCTTGGTTGGGGTCATGGTGGTCACGATCCTCAGCATTGAGGGACCGACTTAGGAGATATATATATATATATATGATTGTATATTCTTTACGGATACGTCGCGTCGAAGTTTTTGTTCGCGAGCTTTCGGAATCATTGGAGATTCCATCATCAGGCAATGAGTGTACGTCTTCACCCGTCGAGGAGTTGGCGCTGGCAGTAACTCGTCGCGAAAATCTATTTCAAAACATATATATATAACGTATTCATGTGAAATTCAAACGGATGTTAACAAATTAGATTGAGTTATGTAGACGCATTATTCCACTTTTATTTACTAGTTCTCAAATTATTCACAACTACTTTCCATTACACTTCCCTCCAAAACTTTCTCTGACTCTAGTCCACCCTTTTATACATTGTCCAGCTAATTCAGTCGAAGAACTTGAGTCTCAGTTCAGGGATAATTGTAGAGTTCTTAGTTTGGTTTCATAGCTCAAAAGAAAACAGAAGTTAAGTTAAATAACAAAATATTTATTCATGGTTCAAATTATTACTGTCCGGTTCAACACAAACAGACACACACTTACATTTTACACAAGCACTTAATATTATACAACAAATTCTAAGTTAAAATTAATCAAGTCACTTATCACTATGTACAGTTTATTTTGATACAGGTTTCAATTATTGTTTAGCACTTTTAACACAAGTTATTACTTTTCGGTTCAGCCACCGCCCAACGCAAAAGCGTCAGACGGGTGCTACCGAGGCCAGGGGCAGGGGACAAGTGCAGTTAGTTACAGGATGTTCAACATAGAGAAATTTAACGGAAGTCAAAATAGAGTTTTATTTAATATTTGCGGGATTCTTTCCTTCAAAAAAAGTCAAATGGTAACTAAGTAAATTTTAATATGGAATACTCTAATAATTATCTATTGTTATTTTTAACTACGACATTCCATCTCAAGTCATTTCACAAAGAAAAAAAATTAAAAAAAAAAAAAGAAAAGTCTCATTGTTACGTTACAAAGTGGAAATTACAGTTACAGAGACTATCAAAACATCAATGGAAAATTACAGTTGCACAGTGACATTACAGGAATTAATGATGATCAATCATGAGTTACATATATCAATACTTTTTTTTTTTTACAAAGTTTTTGTACTTAATTTCACCTTCTATTACAATCCTCATCAGGAATGTACACGTCATGAGCCAATAATGGGACCAAGAAGATGTACCGACAGGGCAGGTCGCAGATACGGAAATCGTAGACAATACCCTCGACATTCCTCCAAGCACACCATTACGAACTCAAGACAACAATTACAATATTACACATTATTTTCACAATTTCAACAATATAACCCTCAAACAACAACCCAACACCCAAGTAATTTCAGAATACATAGTTTGACAATAAAATAAAGGGGGGTAGTCAATCCGACCTTCAATCTTGCAACAATTATACCTGAATTACCAATCTCATTACCATTATACCTGATCTACCTCTATTCTAAGGGCGGCAATCTATACCCTATTGAATTAAACATGTTATTTCCATGGGGTGTTCGACCCATCTTGCACAGGCTTGACGACATATATCAGGTGTCCAACCTTTCGCGCGGAGCTTTTCCAAGCGAACCTGTACGTAACATTTGAGCGTCCTCAATCTCTTACAATGACAATGGCTTGTCGGGCTAGCTTCGACTGGCGACCACAAGAGGTTCCAGACGAGCAAATACAAATTAAAAAAAAAAAACTTAACTAAATTCGAGTTATGCTTGACTTTCTATAGGGTGAGACGATTAGTCACACCTCTAAATCAGCATAACTCCGGAGATGAACAGGGAAGAGTGCGAATCATCCAACTGACTCCGTAACATTCATTCTTGACATTTGAACATTACTGATAGGGTACGCATGCCTATACAGTAATAATGTCGAAATGACCAACAGGTTCACATACCAAGTGAGAACCTTGTCATTAAAATTTTGGTGAACCAGACAATTTGAAACAATCTAAACATTACAAAATTTTCCTTTTACCGATGCAACCTTGACCCCTTAATACAATTGTTACAATTATTATCTACTATCCCAATTAGTGACAACCTTTCACACACTTTTATACTTCAACATTTATGGCTCAATCTGACATACTTCATACTTTTATACCTTCCATCCTTCATCTATCATAAGACGTACAACAGTTACCACATAAGTAGGAGATTGGTAAGAGACCAATTACAAAAGAAAACGACTAAATATTATACTTTCGTATAAGGAAGGTTCGAAATTGCATCCGGTTTTTCTTAACATCCTAACTTAAAATTAAACAAGTATTGTCCCTTGCCTGAGCCAATGGGGGAGTTCAGATCTTAATGAATAAGTTGCATGTTGAAATGGCTAGCTTAAGAGATGGAAAGGCAACCTCATTCACCCAAAGGCACAAACAAGAGAGAAATTCACAATACAAAAGGTTGAGCGCCACGAAATTCATATTTTAAATTTTTTTACAAAATTCCTTCAGAGTCTGAATTGCGAAGATCCTCTGAGGCATACTTAAAATTAACAAGTTTACACGTACCTGAGCTGTAGTGATTACATACATTATTCTGATATGGTAACAAGAATCATTATATACTATTACAGGTTTTCCAATTTCTAAGTTATTTTACTTTTTCTATTTATCAAAACAATGGAATTTCAATACGTCCTTTGACAGTGACGTCATTACAGTACATACATTTTCATGGCATGGCGACAAGACAAGTTATATATTATTACAAGTTTTCAAATTTTCTAAGTTTTTAATCAACACAAACAATGAAATTTCAATACGTCATTTGACAGTGACGTCATTACAGTACATACATTTTCATGGCATGGCGACAAGACAAGTTATATATTATTACAAGTTTTCAAATTTTCTAAGTTTTTAATCAACACAAACAATGAAATTTCAATACGTCATTTGACAGTGACGTCATTACAGTACATACAGCTCAAGCAGGGTCAGTGTGATTTAAAACTTCTTAACCTAATACATCAATTGTAAATTAAAAAAAAAACTCTTTCGAACTTGTTGCATAGTCAAGTGCAATGTAGAGAAAAATTTGAAGCTATACTTTAATAATGTCTTTAACATGGAAATGAAAAGTTTACATTCACTGGAGCATAAGTAGATCAAGCTCGAGGTGTTACATGAGGATGAGTAACGGAACGGTCGCAACTGGGGACACTTTCCTCAGCAGCGATAGCACAACTAGAATTGGTAACATGCAGCAAGGTAGTATTTTCTAAAAGTTGAGGAACATTTGAAATTTTGTTATTAAATACCTTACATTGTTCACGTAGATCATTAAGTGACTGCGCAGGTTCTACACCTCTTTGGGATAAAGCATGCTTCAATGTTTTTGTGTTTGATTTTTCCACCCGAGGGATGGGCGTAATTAAGTATTCAGACATTTTGAAATTAAAAAAAAATCAGTTGTATTTCAATTACTTGACTTCAAGAAAAATTCAACTGCGGTTCGCAGAGGGTTAACAATTTCAATCGTGTTCACTAAGAGTTAAACCAACAAGTTCAAAATTCAATTGCTACAAAACAAAAATTTACATTTATTTTCAATTGTTACTTAACGTCCACAAAGGGTTAAGTGTACTTACATTTTCAAATTCGTAAAAGGTTGTGAAAGGTTAACATTATTTTATTTCAACTTAGTTCAAAAAATTATTTCCACAAAAAAAAATTAATTATTAATTTAACTCTTTGTCCCAGCACTATAAGTATTAATAATTTTATCCCAGCACTAGTTCACTATGCATTAAACCATAGATGATATTGCATTCAAAAGTTCTCTATAGAATCAACATTACAACTCTAATTGTTTCAAAATTCTTTTAACGAATTTAATATTCACAACCAAGGACACAAATCTACCTTTAAGATAAAATCAAAACAAAAATTTATCATCAAAATGAAATTCCCCATCAGAAGCTACCACACATACAAACTTATTATTATGTATAGCTAGGTAGGCACAACAACATTGGTACAATTTTGAGACATTTCAACAATCAATTACTGCTTTGCAAGGCTGCAAATTGCACACTGGATCTTGATGAGAAAAGAAAAAGAACTATAACAATACATTACGATTCTCCAGGCGCAATAGATGTTTCCTTCCTTGGTACCTAGCCTTCAATGACGTAACCAAAAAGAACGTTGAACAATTATCGGAATATTAATTTGTTGTATTCACATCTGTAGTGGAACTGCTCTACGGTCATCAAAAACGCTGGAACATGGCCTCATCATTCATTCATCTCTTGAAAATATCCACCGCTTGGCTCTGTATCAGGGTATCCTCACAGGCAGAACAACTGGAGAAACGCTTCTTGGACATTTGGTCTGAATTATGTTTCATTCAGACATTGAAGTCATTGTTCGAAGGAACTTGAAATCATCTAGCACTGTTTAATATTGTTTTACTTGAGTACCAAACGTACAATTGTACTTATTTATTTGCAAAAAACTGTATTTAATTATTTTATTATTATTATAAAACGTTTAAAACTAGAATTGATATTTATCTTTCACTTATTCTTCGTAACCGTTGTTATTTTTAAACTTTTGTTGGAGAGACGAAACATGACGTTGCGTGTTCTGTGTTGACCGTGTGAGTTGAGTCGTTTTAGAATTGAGCCGTGTCTTCGGGCGTGGCTCGAGAAGATACGTTGCAAAACGCAATTGCGTTGGCCATCTTGAATGTTCTAATGCGTCGAAATTTTAATTAGGTTATCACATAACAAAACTAATTGTATCTATTTTTACACTGAATTTATCACTATGAAACCAAATCTGGCCACACGTTGCAGGCGTCATTTATGTAGACGCATTATTCCACTTTTATTTACTAGTTCTCAAATTATTCACAACTACTTTCCATTACACTTCCCTCCAAAACTTTCTCTGACTCTAGTCCACCCTTTTATACATTGTCCAGCTAATTCAGTCGAAGAACTTGAGTCTCAGTTCAGGGATAATTGTAGAGTTCTTAGTTTGGTTTCATAGCTCAAAAGAAAACAGAAGTTAAGTTAAATAACAAAATATTTATTCATGGTTCAAATTATTACTGTCCGGTTCAACACAAACAGACACACACTTACATTTTACACAAGCACTTAATATTATACAACAAATTCTAAGTTAAAATTAATCAAGTCACTTATCACTATGTACAGTTTATTTTGATACAGGTTTCAATTATTGTTTAGCACTTTTAACACAAGTTATTACTTTTCGGTTCAGCCACCGCCCAACGCAAAAGCGTCAGACGGGTGCTACCGAGGCCAGGGGCAGGGGACAAGTGCAGTTAGTTACAGGATGTTCAACATAGAGAAATTTAACGGAAGTCAAAATAGAGTTTTATTTAATATTTGCGGGATTCTTTCCTTCAAAAAAAGTCAAATGGTAACTAAGTAAATTTTAATATGGAATACTCTAATAATTATCTATTGTTATTTTTAACTACGACAGTTATTAATTATTTTTGCTACCGACAGCAAGTCCCATCAAAGTTCATTAAATAAAAATTTGATACGCCAATCTGATGATGCACCGCAGTCTCATATTACCTACGTGGATTTGCACGGATATATAAAAAAAATAACAAGAATATATAAGGGAGACGTGTTTTCAAGTAATTAATGAATCATGCAGACGTCAATTAAAATGAAACGTGCGACATATTATATATTATAGAACACGTTACAGTAAACAACACGTAGATATGCATGCAACCATGCCCTTACACAACAACATTTTAGCACTGATATAATTATTATTATATTCGTGTTCGTAAGGTATTTTTTGTCCTAGTACAAAATTAACCTGCGTATGATCAATTCATAAGATTCTCGAAGATCTTTAAAATATCCTCTAAAATAATTCCTTCACTAATTCCTATAAAATAGTCACATCAATAGTACAAAAAAATACAATAATGGAATACCTATTAATTTTAGGTGATGATGATGATGATGATGATTTTGGATGATTTTATTTTATTTATGACGCCGTTTTACAGTCTCTAGACCGTCTCAAGGTTGCCAGTGAAGAGTTCAGTCTTTAATTTGCCTCTGAAGCTAGTGACCGTCTGACCATCTCTCAGCAGCACCGGTAGGCGATTCCACATAACTGGTCCAACAACACCAAAGGCCCTCTCGTAAAAGTTGGACTTACTTTTGGATGAGATTATCGCAGACGGCGAGATATTTCATTTAATCCAAATTAAATTCATAATTCTTTTATTAACTGCGGGTGCACAGAATGAAAATAAAAATGGGTAGTGTTTTATGGAATGAAAATCTTTTGAATTTTATTGACTCTTGACTGTTTGATAATAACTGTTTTCAGTTTGACTGCGACTAACTATTTTCTGCACAACCAACGACAATCATGCTCGTCATACTGTCCGTGGACATTTGATATTGTGGCGAGGAGAATATTGATTACTATGAAAAATATTACGAACCTACTACAACTTTTCAAATTTATAACTGCAAGTTGATTAAATTGTCTATCGTATGTCGGGTCTCGGTTCAGAGGTGTCTATCAAATTTCCTCGCCGATGGGAAATTTCTGAACAAAACGACCCACCTGAATCTCCACAGTTCACTGTCTGTATCGAATCATATTAAAAATCGACAGATTAATAATACCTAACTACTGAATATTTTTCAGAAAAATTGATGAGCAAATTATCTACATATATAACAATGAATAAGTATTAGTTTTTAATCAATTTCCTCGTGACAGACCTCAATCAGTATTCAAATAGGACAACAGCTAGATATAAAAATTAAAGAATTGAAACAATACTATTTTATACTATTTTTCTCCTTATTTGTTTTTATAATAATGTAAGTATGCGATATTCATGTTAATATTTAAGCTTTATCACCATGTTCTTCAAGTAAAAGAAACACAAGTAAAGTTTTTTGATACTGTATTTCCAAGGATTTCGTTTGACGTATGTAGCTTCATTTTTGTATGGATTCATGTTATGCAAACAGGCCAGGTAAGTTGAAGCAAACTTATGACATATTTTCATGAAAACTTCAAGCAAACAAGTAAAATGTTTCGTTTTGAAAAACAAATAGTTTGTTTTCGTTTCAGAGGAAATTTATAACGGTATCGTAGTGTATGAAACTTTGATGGTAAAAAAATCTTTTCTACTTGTAGGATAGTATGGTGTATTTACTGCTTACTGTTCGTTGCTTTTATCTAACAAACTCATTCGAACTAAACTTTTTATTTAATTTATAATATTGAAATGAAAATGGATTAATAATAATAATAATAATAGCTAGACAACTTATTTAAGATGCGCCGTTTTGTGGAAAAACCACTGCAAGGGGCCATTCAAGAATATTTCAGAAAATAGGTTCATTTTCAAGGAGCTCCAAGAAGGACGGGCGAAGAAGAATTAAAGATTTAAATTTTATTTTTGTTTGCGGAAAAGAACGGTTTTCTAATAACGATTACCCTACATTTAGTGGTACAAATTAAGTACATACACCATCCCTTGTAAAAAGTTCATTCTAGATCCCCACTTGGAAATTGTATCCTTTTCCTTGAATATTTAAATAAAACTAAAGGCCATTTTTACATTATGCGGGTCACACAGAAAGCACCTTAACCCGACTAAGTGGCGTCGCAAGGATAAAACTGTTTGTTTGGTATCGAATTTTCATGGGGACATTTTCGATAAAAGTGTCGGATGGTATGACATGAACGGGCAGAATAAGGGGAGTCCGGATATACCAGGGGTGACTTTAATGAATGCCGTTGACGTAAAAACATAAACCAATATAAAATCACGCCATATTTTTTATTACATTTATCGACACGAATTATCTTTTAACATTTTCAATATGTCAGCTTTTCGTGCTATCTGTAAATATCACTCTTAGTAACTTATGAAAACTTTATGCAATCTAATGCTAGAACACAATTTTATTGGGAATAGAGAAATAGGAAGACATAACTATATTTATTGTATAAGTACCAATATAAAAGTTTCGTTATGAAGCTTAAACTTTATATCTCAAAATAGTATATTTCGAATTATTCAAAACGTAGCTATTATCTTTATTGAAAAACATCAATTCAGTCAATCATTTTGGTGAATTATTTCGTAAAACTAGTCAATCATATGTATTAAAATAGTTTGTGATTCAATTATTTTTTTTATCAATTAAATACCTTTATCTTCTTTGTTTGAATATGTTATAATTTGTAAGTATCAGGAAATATAATCTAATACCTAAGATTATCAAAAGGATCTTCGTTGTACAAATTAATATAATATTCTAAAGGGTTCAGAGAATCATATTTCGCGTAAAATGAAAATTTCATCAGAGTGAAACGATTTTCGCGAAACTTCAACAAGAGAGAGACACAAAAAATAGTTTCTTCAAGTTGGAGAGTTAGGTTGCCGGTAAATTGGGGTGAAATGTCCTCGCTAGAAATACATTATTAACTCTTTGAGCAAAAGAGAAGAATAAAAAGAGAATGGGGAATCTCATGAATATTTTAGCAGACAATACGATGGACAGCTAAATTGAAAGTTGCAGAGAAAGAAGTCAACGTAAAAACAAAGGCGTACATAGGTATTCCATGTCTCTAGGCGTGAATATGTCTATTACATATTCTCCTTTTACTCACATTTGGATAATAATAACATAAAATGGAAACACTTTATTTCGGGTACTATATACCTAAGTATACGTATCTATCTACTGAAATATTCACACAAAAAATTCTATTTTAACACAGTTTCCTTTGAAAACTCCTCGTTCGATGAATATCAAAATCTTTACTACTAGTGCTAAATATAAACACACTGTTGATAAATATTATTATCATTAAAAGGACACAATATTCTACTGAGACCATTACAGCCTTCAGCCAATGCGATCGCAGAGAAAACAAATATTAACAATAGTGTTTCCACTTTCCTTATAAATTAACCGTATGTCATGTGGAACATGTCCACATTTGGGGAAATGTTATTGAACAGTCGAATTGCCTTTGCTATTGGTGACTCTGCGAGAATGTTCGTCCGGCTTGTTGGTGGATAGAACAGCATTTTTAGTTCAATATTGATAATATCCTTCATCCAATATTAAAAATCATTGCCTATTAAAATCACGATGATTATTAATTTTTCAAAATAATTATTGTGTATGTTTATGTGTGAAAATTGATAATAAAATTGTAATTGTTAACAACTGATGAAATACCTACGTTTTGTTTATTTGATATTACCTACGCAGTTTTGACTACGAAGAATTTTATTGAAACAAAAAGAGTAGATGAAATTGATTACAGAAATCCACGTGAAAAAAACGCAATTTAATGAAATGAATTCGCCATTTAATAATAATAATAATAATATAAATAAGCTTTTTGCAAACTCACGCTTTTTATACAACAATAAACACAGGTAAAATCTCTGCACGGTAGATATGTAAATATTGTTTCAATGAACGTAATTATTTTTTTTATTATTAGTACTATAAGTAAAGATATACCTACAATATACATACACAGATGGAGAGAACAGTACACAGATATTGAATATAATATTTTAGTATGCGTATTAACTGCTTAGGTAATGAAAAGGGTAACACCCATTAAACGTTGGCTGAACAACAGTGATAAGCTTGGAAATAATTGCTAAAATCATGGTTATGTACTTTGTGTATAAAGGCTATGTATGGGATGACGTACATAATAATATGTACACACTGTTGTTGTATTAGGACAATACCTGTTTTATATTACACCTTATATTGCATTCTGATCGTCCTGCAGTCCAACCATTAAATGGTAATATTAATATTAATAATAAACGTACGTATACAATAATTTTCTAATATGTTATACTTTATGCTGTAACTATCTATTTAATTTTTTATTCTACAAGGCAAAATGCTTTGAAAAATAAATTGAATATTTCATTCAGATTACCATGATTACACAGATTTATTTTTTAGTTTTTTTTTATTGTTGTTTATCATGTGAGTAGTCAAATGTACAAGTGATTAGTTATTTCACAGTAGGTACATGAATTTAAAGTCAGCTATTTTTTATTTTGGATCGAAGAGAAGTATCGTCTCCTCTGCCTGATTTGGAGGGTAAGATAGAGGGAAGACGGGCAGTTGGCAGAAAGCAGATGTTTTTAATGAATATTTTTTTTTATTTTACATTATTTTAAGCAAAAATATTTGTAATGAGCATGGAAATCAGCAGCAACTTTTTTTTACTACATTTTTTGATAATTATTTTTTTACAAAATGCAATAGAAACTGAAAAACTATATATAAAAATATCTTTGTTAAGATAAAGTACGAAATAGTCCTGCACAAGAAGAGTGTGGAATAAAATTTGGGGTAATGACAAGAATGAATACAGTAGATTGGGCACGTAGAAAGAATGGACGAGAACAGATACAGCAAGAAAATTCCCATGGTCAAGAGGAATGGTGTTTGGAAACGTATCCATCCAAAAATCAAATGTAAGCACAGCTTAAGTGTAATGTAAAAGGTTTATATTCACTCTAAGTATTTCTTTATTTCAAATAATATACAGAATTTTGTTATAACTAAAAATGATTTTGTTTTGAAATAACGAACGAGGATATTTTTCCATTTTTATAATAAAATCTGCTTACGTTTTTTTTCATTTAATCTTTATCGTTCGAAACGTGAGAAAGATACTAACTTTATTACACCTTGAGTAGTTTCAATAAAAATAAACAAAAATGAACACTACTTTTTAGTATAAATTTTTCTTTGAAATACTTTTTCAAAAAATAAGGGTTATAAAATGTTGTGTAAAGAGATAACGAAAAAAATGACAATATAATTTCTAAATGGAAAAGGCTTGTTTCCAATCTGTGTTCTTTAAAGGAATTCAGAATGGGTGACATATTTTATCGCTGAGATGGAGACGTTAACCCTGTTATAGGTTAATTTGAAAAGTGATTGAAAATTATTTCATATAATTAAACATTTAACGCTAACATAATATAAGTTATCTAAAGGACTTAAGATAATAATAATATATAATCTCCACTGAAATAATTCGTAAACATATTAATGTAATGTCTGGTTACAGTATCATGTTTCTCAGTTCAAAAAATACAATCCAAATGTTAATAGCCTCGATAACATTAGTGGTATCTTATGGGTCCATTATGTAGGAAAATTGACTGTAAATATTGCCTCGAGTGTATTTGCTTACCTTTTAACATAAAATTAACACGTCGACCTCGTGTATGTGCGTTCGTATTATTATTATCATTATGCACACCCAAGTGTGATTTAAATTGCAGCTATTTATAATATGCCATTATTTAATTTTTATATCTTTTACCGCTGTTATTGTTAATTGTATAACACGGAAAACACGCAAACTTTCTTAATTACAATAATTTGAGAAAATTGCCTATCTTTTACAATGGGACTGACTTAGTTTTTACTCAAAATACAGGTATAGCTTATTAAATTAGCATATAGCGACTTTTTCTCATCGTGTTTACCAATGTATTAAAAATGTAAAGATGCAAGTTAAGAGTTAGAATCTTGTTATTAATCAATTTAGCAGTCTCGCTTTATTTCTATCAATTTATTTTGTTATATCTTATTTAGAAGATCAAGTGTTTACAAAAAATGCTATGTATGAAAAAATAATATTGGTTCTCAAAAATTTGCCAAATTTTCTTTAGGATCGAACAAATGAAAGTATGAAAACGAAGTAATTGAGTGCGTCCAGATAGTAGGATGCGAACGTCAATCAATCATCAATCTTCAACGATTCGGAGCATTCTCCGAAGAAATATTCGAATGAATGCGTTTGTTTCCCGTCCTTATACGATTTACGAAGGCATTCATTTAAATATTTCTTCGGAGAATGCTCCGAATCGTTGAAGATTGATGATTGATTGACGTTCGCATCCTACTATCTGGACGCACCCATTGTAAAATGCACAAAAACATATATTTTCACAAACAAGAAGTGACTACTACATAAACAGAGATTAGGTTTATTACTGACTAAAAGAATATCTACCACATAATCATCACATGGTCAGATCATGTGAGAGATGCTGCAGGGGGTACAATGTGTGAGGCGTTTAGGCAGGCGGAGGACAGGGCACGGTGGACGAGCTTGTCGCTTGGTTGGGGTCATGGTGGTCACGATCCTCAGCATTGAGGGACCGGCTTGGAAGAAGAAAAAGAAGAAGAATCATCAACTTATAGGTACTCAAAAAGTTTTAATTTCATTTAATTGTAGTTCACCTTAGATATGTCTGGAAACACAGATCTATATTGCTAAACATTTCGTTTGTAAGTACGGTTATATATTATGTATCCTACAAAGATGTACCTACTTATTAAAGAAATGAAAGATAAACAATGCAGTTGGATATAATTGAAATATAAAATTATTTACAATTCCAATGCAACTGCCGTGGGTGATAAGATATTATTTTTAGAATTGAATATTTTTCCATTCACAAATCCAATTTAGCATTTTAAAATAAACGTCTTGTATTGTGCATTGTAATATATTTTATTTGAATGTTCATCATGGTTTATATAGAGTTTAGATAGTTCTTTACTTCAATAACTCACCATATTGTTTCTTCTGAGAAGTCTGCATGTTTATTATGCGATTATTGAATCTACTTGTTTCTATACTGTAGCGGCGTACGTTCAAATTACTTCTATCTATGTTGTCATTAGCTCCTTATTATTATTATGCAAAGTGGAATTGACGTTTTTGACAGCAGACTTTACTCCGTCTGGACCAGAGAGGAATAACAATTATATTTTTTAGGTATTTTTTTTTCACACTTTAATCGATGTAATTTATTAAAAAATGTGCCACAGATACAAATAAAATATTTTTTATACCATTAATCTTTACCAGGCCCTGGGCAAGATTAAAAAATACCCTGGCATCCATTTTCACACCTATATTTTTTAATAAACTAATCATAAAAGTTTGTTTTCAGTTTTGTGAATTTTACTTACCAATGGACAGTTGATTAGACCTTACATAGGTTTTCTAATATTGCATAGCTTTGTCCATTTATAGTTCAGGATATATTCTGCAAAATACTTCCAATGCTCTTGTTTAAAACATCATTTGGAGTCTAGAGGTGTTCAATTTTTTTAAATGGCGATCCACCGCAAAAATTTAAAAGGCTACAGAGTAGTTTTTTTAGGAACGAATTTCTGCAAGGACCATTCGGCCATCGGAATGAAGTATTTATTTTTATGTCTAAATGTATGTACCTAATTAATTATATCTGAGAACAACAATAATTTTGAAAAAAAAAAATCTAAATGTTTTCTATTTCTGGATCAGACAGTATACATTCCTAATCAACCTGCATAAAGGCTCGGCTCACCCTTCATTGATTAGCTTCCAGCTATGTTGCTTTACAGAAACAGATGCATAATATTGAAGCGCAATATTAATTGCATAGTTGAAAACTATAAGAAGAGATATTATATAATGTTAATATGTAGATAGATATTCATTATTAATATTTCAAAAGTAGGTACCTAATTTAGAAGTTTTGGGCACCAAAATGTCTAAACTAGCAGACGTCTTAATATTATATACAAATAATTCCATAAATTAAGTACAACTCAATAAAACTAATTATGTATAATATTGATTGTCTGAAAACGTTTACACTACTTAAATATTTTGTATTTTATTATCCATCTTATAATTTTAATTTGTGTATATTTTAAAATATTTTTTTACGAAATGGGTAGTGCAAAAGGAAGATGGTTTATTCAGAGTGATCACCGTAGTTTTCTGGAAAATATGAGATTTTTTAGAACCAATGCTTAAGGTATTTTTTTTCTAAAATTGTCTCCCTGCCACTATCAAATGTGTTAAACTAATTGGTTGAAACCTCACATATTATATTTTAATGGTTATAATACTGAATGTTACAATTTTGAACCATTAAACAACTCCGAACCATTAATTTTTATACACAACGTTATATGCGTTACCTTCTTCATACCATTCATCAAAATGTGTTCATAATAAATATGCACAGCGCAAACAATATGAAGTAACATAAATAACATTGCGAATAATATTATTTAAAATAATGCGTAGGGTGGTAGTCGAGACAGTGGATCGGCGCTGAGTGAATAAATTAAATGTAAATCAAACTGAAATATGCATATATCCTTACTATACAATATCCACAACACATAATACCAACTGCATACTGCAGTGACCAGGGTCCGAGCAGGTAAATACCACACCGACTAGAGGAAATTGAAAATAGATGGTCAGTTAGCTTATAGATTTTTTTTTCAAGCTAAATTGGCTACTATAATTGAAGGATTTCATTCATGAAGTAAGATGCTACAATATATACCAAAGTCGTGTAAGGTTTTTTTATTGTGGATTACATAAAATATTTATGAAACTCCTAGTAAATAATCTTATTATGAACTTTTTTATCTCTTACTAAAAAAAATCTTAATCGAATAGGAAATCCTTTAATGTAAAGTTTGTTGCATGGCTACTTTAGTATAGAGTTTAAGTTCATTTATTATATTTGAAACTCAAAATTATTCCAATTTATTCAGAAGAATAGAGTTGTACAGTATAATTTTCTCGACACAAAATATTTTCTCATAGAAAATAGCAAAGATTCGGATATTTTCATAACAACTTCAACTTAATTGCGCAAAAATAACAAATAATAACAATGCTACACAAAAGGAAGACTAAAAAAGAAAACGAGTCATGTTTTTTGTTGTAATTATTATCTTTTGGTAGAATTCCTTTGAATAGTAAATAAAATATTATTATGGAAGGAAAGAAGATTCTTTGCAGGACCCGCTTGTTAAGAACGAGGTTTGTATATTTGCCTCAGGCGACACCAATTGACTTCTCGCCTTCCACCTCGTTATGTGAAATAAATAACCAGTCCCCAAAGAGATTCCTCATAATTCATGAGATATTTTTCA
The DNA here is from genome assembly GCA_947579605.1 of Athripsodes cinereus. NCBI lineage: Eukaryota > Metazoa > Arthropoda > Insecta > Trichoptera > Leptoceridae > Athripsodes > Athripsodes cinereus. The sequence goes on from OX388329.1 coordinate 18,150,864, forward strand.
AGATTCAATCGCACAAATGCGTGTGAATGCTTTGATATAATTTATATAATTATTTGAAGCACAACACTATAAAATACGCTACACTTATACAACATGTCGATTTTACATGTTACATATTATTTTCTTATTCCACGTATTCGACTAAGAAATCGTGTTGGGTGAAAAGAAATTATGAAAAATGTTGTCTGCTTTGTATTGACTTCATTGAATATTTAAAATTTGTATTTTTTGTATGAAAATTTGTTCTTAAATTTGTTATCATTTAGAATCACAGGTACTCGCCAACCTGGAAGACCTGCAAAGAGATGGCGAGACAGCTGGAGCTCTGTCTCTCAGGAGACCTCAACGCCATAGAAACATATCTACAGATCTATTAAAAGAGGGAAAAGAAGAAGAAAATCACTGTAAAAGTTTATAGATCGTGCAAAAAGCATCAAATAATTTTTCTTTAGATTATTGTTATTCAATAGTAATGTTACGAATCATGGTGTCCAATTTACCTACAATGAAGAATATTATTGTATTATTTCTTATTAAAGTTGTTGCATCTATTGGAGGAAAAAATAATATATACCTACCTACTCCAAGTTCGGCTCACATAATTTGCTTGTCTTAATTTATTTCAGAATAGCACAGAATTTTAACGGTCATAGAAAAACAATTAAATTTATTGCATAATGCAGTACTCTTATTATTAGGTATACATACATACATGTTTATAGATTAAACTACAGCATATGTACCTACATAAGAAAGACTAATAAGCTGTTTTGCTCATGTTAAGTTATTAGTATCAACACACTAGGTATAAGTACCTACTTGGAGTTGCAAGTTGCACAGTCTTCAATTCTTGTATAAGTACATCATACTAAGAAAGTAAGAAGTATGATTGTACATGTTCATGCACTTTTGTGTTAGTTAAGTTTGTAGGCACAACTTATTATTGTAGTAATATGTAGGTATGTAAGTCTTATTATAAAAGGAATGATCTTCGTGAGTTATGACCGTCAATACATGAGACAATAGACGGGAAATGCTAATTTTGAATGTCGATAGAGATATTATTATTACAACGAAATCATTAGCATAATATAATGTATTGTACTACAAGTTAATAGGTATATTCTTAGATTAAGTTCCCTTCATGAATGATATTAATAGATATATGTAGGAACATATTTCTTATAAACATTCAAGTATCTCACACATGTACGAAGGTGACAATGTACCAATCAGGATCAAGTGTACATAAAATATAATATATATTATTCTACTTTTACAGTGTGTCATAAAATAAAAATCTAACGGAAATCTAGCGTGCATTGTCATAAGAAATTTGTCGGTAATGACAAGATTCATCGAAATCACTCGTTGCATTGTTCGCGTCATATATAATAATTCTTTAGATTTTCTTGTAAATTTTTATGATCGAAATCGTGCTATCTATATTATTTTTTTTAAAGATAAAAATAATTTTGGTATCAATACTCCAAAAAAGATGTTCATATTTAAACATTTTTATGTAACGACAATTTAATTTGACTTCGGGTAAAGACAGTCGTTTAGGAATGTAAAACTTGAAACATATATGATTCAAATGCGAATATTTTCTTAGAAAGTTCAACATTTCATATAATTGTTTTAATAAAAAAAAATATCAATCTATGATCGCATTTTATATATGAGACCTATTAGATCTAATTTAATTTTAATAGAAACAACAGTTTTACATTACGTTAAAGTCAATGGTTTTTATTACACTTTTTCGTTATCGTAAATAAAATTCATTTTTCATGTATCGTCTATGCAGCTGGTCTGCTGGCTACCCCACTTGCGGGATATGCCGTGATGGTATTATAGTAGTAGTAGTAGTAGTCTATAAATAAGTCTTATAACATATCCAGTAATTTTATAACTACAAGTACGACATCAGAATCGAGACATTAAAACGTGTTTCCTCAATTTGTTACATCAAGATGTTTTCAACGGAAACAATACAGCGATATATTAATCATAATGTACTTCAACGGTGAGTGATGTTCATAGATCACATTATGTGTGAAATGCATTTAAAAACTCATTAATTTAAACATTGGACATTTCTGCAACGGAGCGCGGAGCTTAACAATGTTTAATTTTGAATATCGCTCATGAAATTCACTACGTCGAATATGTAAAAAGGAAAAGGTTTCCATTAAGACGCATTGTGAGGTTCTTGAATTGTGTTGGCATATTGCTACTAGTTACAGCGTATTTAAACAATTTAATCTAAGCTACTTAGTAGGTATAGTATAATATTATATGGCTGCGTAGCCCCACGGTTTTAGAAAGAAATTCCACGTTTCTTTCTAACCCTAAATTAAAGGGTAACCCACTCAATCAATCTACGTCGAGAAAGGATGCCTAATTGAATCCATAATGTAAAAAGGAGAGTAGCGGATTTTTTCGTATATTTTTTTCCCTACATTTACTCATCAGCTTTCTTATTTCTGTAGTACCCAAGCATTACATATTTTTTCAACACTTAACATAATATTGCATTTCAGGATAGATGTGTACATTTCAAAACCATTCATCTCTTTTAGATGACGTATCTTAAACGAGGTCAGTAGTCGATTTGTACGAGTAGGTATATTCCAACTAACTCATTCCAATAAACACTGAATAAAAATATAGCAATTAGATCTATTTTCCTATGCATTTACATATACTACCATGGCATCTACCAACTATCTATAATATTAAGGGTTGATGGGAGCAAAAACTTGAGCAATAAACCCATTTCTGCCATTTCAGCTAGTATTCTTCTTCTTCTACTTCAAGTGACTTGTCGGGTCCTCCCATCGTTGAATATCACGTCGGCGAAATTGTCCCTGTCTTTCGCCGCTTCGGATGCCGATCAATTTCGTTATATTTCGCAGCCAAGACTTCTGGGTCCACGGCGTCTCACAATTTTTTTAAATATATTAAAAAGATATATCTGGGTTTTGTTATAATGTAAAATACTCACACCTACTACGAGTACTCACATCCCACTAATGGTTGGCAATTCCCAAATATCTCAGGTTAGTAAATTCAGGTACCTGGGAGCAACCATAACGCCAGAGGGTGATCTCCGGTCGGAATTACCAATCCGCATAGGAGCAGCTAGCGGGGCTTTCAACAACATGAACAAAGTTTGGAAGGCGTCTGGACTCAGCATCAGGACAAAATGTCGCTTGTTCAATGCGTGCATCATCCCGATCCTTCTATATGGCTGCGAGTCTTGGCACTTAACCAAGGCTCAAGAGCGGAAGATACTAAGCTTTGAAAACAAGTGTCTTAGAAGGATTTTGGATGTCAGATGGTATGAACATGTTACAAATGATGCTGTGCGCCGGCGCACCCAGCAGAGACCTGTAATCTCCGTAATACAAGAGAGACGATGGTCCTGGCTGGGACATGTTTTGAGAATGCCCAATGATAGTTGGCCAAAAAGAGCACTGTTCTTCCGTCCGCAGGGGTTCCGTAGGCCCGGGCGTCCCTCTTTCACAATACACCGTTCCTATGACAACGATATCAGAGCGCAAGGAATGTCGTGGGAAGAGGTGACGCAATTGGCACAGAGACGCTCTGAATGGAGGAGGCTGGTTTCTGCCCTGTGCTCCCGAGAGGAGCGTTGGGGGCGATGAGTGAGTGATGAGTTTGTTATAAACCCAAATACAACCTTATACACCTTTCACACTAAGCTAAAAGCTTCTGCTGTGAAAGGGGAGTAACATAAACCTTTTGGAATTGGAAAAGTCACCTAGGTTCCAAGAGTACTCTTAATCAAGCCTTGAGTCTATTCATAAGCGTCGAAACTCTGTGTCATGTACTTTTAAAGGAAGTTCACATATGTATGTGTATCATATACAACATACTTACCTAGTTAATACTTATTAAAATAGGCTGAAATCGTTCAGTGTAATCAATTGGAGTGATTATTCTAGAGTGGTTCACAATATGGTTAACATATTTTCTATTTATATCCATCTATCGATGATGCTATTCTATAATATATGTAAAAAAAAGATATTCATAACGGGTGGGTTACCTAAAGATGTCTAATGTCTTAAAGTGATATTTCGAATAACCACCTTTCACAGAATACCTACTCCAAAACATAAAAAAAAAACAAATTAGCCGGCTCTTTTATTCCGAGCACTCCACGGATATTTTCTCACTAATATATTGTTTTCTGTGTGTTTAAATGCAATTATCAGTTGTAATTTGCTTATCAGAAAAATTGAAAACTTGAAGTAGTTAGGTATTTATCAAAAATTATTGAGCAATACAATATATTTGATAATATATGAACCAACCATAAAAAAAACATTAAAAAGTATATAAAAAATATTATATGACAATAAAATTATTCGTGTCATAATTTAAGTATGCACGAGTATGTACATATTTCATAGATAAGAAAGAGTAAGAATGAACACAATGTATAAATATAAATAAACAAATGCGCAACTAAATAAACAAATGCAATAAAATTGAAAGATATAAAAACACATAATATTTGATAAGTATAAAGTATCGCTTACTTTATGTGTTATAACAGTAATTCATTTTTAATAATTATCGTAGTTAAATATTATCTCGTATTTATTATTTATTTAGGTATGTTACTGTAATTATTATTATTATCGTCATCGTTGATGTTTTCAATGCGGTCCGTGAACATCTTCACGATTCGATGTGAATAAAACCATAAAATTTAATTACAATGAATGCAGTACAGGCGCTCCCTATGTAAACGATACGATGCCGATACATTGATTCCTCTAACCTATATGGTCATGTGGTAAGACAAGAGGATGGCAGATTAACTTCCAGAATTTTTTAATGGAGGCCGTGGGGACCCCAAAAAAGATGGGTTGGCGATATTGTCCAGGTGACGGGAAAACAGTGGTATCATGTTGCTTGAGATAAGAAAATGTGGAAAAGTTTTGAAGAGGCCTATATCCAGCAGTGGAGAGAAGAGGGCTAGCAGTAAGTAAGTATTTACATGGTCATTGAAATTTAGCTATGTATCTTCCTTAAATCCAGATATGTAATTGAAGAATAAAATAAATAAAATAAAAATAAATAATTTATTTTATTTTATAAGTACCTACACGCGACTTGCTGAGTATTTCTATTTTATTCAACTTTTGCATTTTGTTTTATTTTATTCATAATAGGCGCCCTTGAGACGGTCTAGGGACTGTTAAACGGCGTCAAAATAAAATCATCCAGAATCATCATCATTATCATCAAAATAAGAATACAGAGAATTGACACCAAAAATATCACAAGCGTAGACAATGAGCAATAAATAACATAACTTAACATGTATAGATAATTCTCACAGACCGAGCTTGTCCCAAATCAAGAAATGAATCTTGTAGTATGGGTAGGTACACGACGATACACATATGTACAATGCACTAAACCAATATACATGTTTTACACCCAAACCCAGGACAGTTTGAAAAAGGTCATTATTCATTTTGCCCTGCAGGACTACTCTTGACAAAATTAAACACGATCTTAATCTAGACTTGATCTTGATCATACGACCCACGAAGTGACTATTGGCCAAAAATACACGCAAACCGATCGCGCGTTAGCGGTAGCGCGGTGTTTTTGACCATAGTCCCTTCGTGCGTCGTATGATCAAGATCAAGACTAGATTAAGATCGTGTTTAGTTTTGTCAAGAGTAACCCTGCTGGCCGGGAATCGAGTCCGGGACCTCGTGACTCAAAGACAAGAGCGTTAGCCTCCGCGCCACTCAGGTCGTCAAATAAACCAGTAAAGTATCCACTTCACTGATGCCGTTATTTGTTTTATTCTTTACTGTACATATAATGAACATTGATGACAAGAAATTTAACTTGAAAACACATTTGTAACAAATACAATCGTCATACAGATGTTCTCTGTATGACGATTGACTGTATAGTGATATGACTATAGACTGATATGACTATATAGTGATAATCTCGCCACTGCACATCATCACATTTTTTCTTGTGTTTATTGCTTTATTTTATTTGTTATATGAATGATGATGTGCAAGAAGAATAAAATAAATAAATAAATAAACAAAGCGTGATTTCTTGCAACTAACCCAAAATCTTTTACCGGCTTAACTCGACTTTGCTCATACTTATAAATTGTTCATTATTCAATATGATAAAATAATTTAATAAAAAAAAACAATATTATGACTACACATGTGGAATAAGATATTTAATTTGAAAATAAATTTGTTGACTCGGTACACTATGACTATATTATGACTACACATGTGGAATAAGATCTTTAATTTGAAAATAAATTTGTTGACTCGGTACACTATGACTATATTATGACTACACATGTGGAATAAGATATTTAATTTGAAAATAAATTTGTTGACTCGGTACACTATGACTATATTATGACTACACATGTGTAATAAGATATTTAATTTGAAAATAAATTTGTTGACTCGGTACACTATATTTTATATATTCGATATAATTTTTTTTTTTTTTTTTAAAAGATATATCTGGGTTTTGTTATAAACCCAAATACAACCTTATACACCTTTCACAGTAAGCTAAAAGCTTGTGTCGTGAAAGGGGAGTTTGCCGGCACCTGGTATCGAACCCCGGACCTCATGTTCATAAGGCCGAGACTCCAGGCTACCGACGAACTCAAATTATGTAATATATTCGTTCAGACATTTTATAGATTATTTCTACAACAATGTTGTTGTTCTTGATCATTTTCGAAAATTCTGTAGATATTCCACTTTACAGGAACTTATAAAATAGCGTTAAATGAAAAATCGTACGTCGAGGATTGTCTTTATACTGCACATGGGTACTTGAACAATAATTACCATTATAGACAAGTAAAATGAATGAATAATGATCTTACTAAACAAGTGTCATAAATATTTACTTATGACTTTTGATATAAGTTCATAGGTTAATAAACAATTATAATTAATCATTATACCTATCAAACTGATCCTGGATGAAGAAAGATTAATAATCGGTATATATACCTAAGATATATATAATAATATATGTACGTAACATACTAGTAGAAACATACCTGCATACTACCAAGTCGAAGTTTCATGATTCGATCGCAGACAGAGTGCGATTCTGAACACGATATCATTACGTTGTACTGGATAACGTGTTTATGAGTAAATTGGACAAAGTTACAATAGATATCTTTGAAATTTCTTGCATATTAATATAGATACTCTGTACTCTCTCTCTCGTAATCAAAAAAAAATTCTTACATCAAATAAAATCATATTAACTTACTCACCAATACTTACTTGTCTAGCTAGAGATTTCAAAATTAAGAGGAAAATGAGTAGAATGTTTGGTTAAATTTAAATATAACTTCTTATCCGGTTTCTTTATACGTTGTGGAATAGAGAAAATTAGTTAGCTAAGTAATTTTTTGCATGTTAATTTATTTTTTTATTTATTAACCCAGTATACGGTTTACCAACCATTACAGTACAATAACTTAAAAAAACATAGGTACTTGAAACAAACACAATCAATATTATAAGGGACAATGAATTCAAAAACATGACAATAGAAGCTACAGGGGGTTCTCAACGGATAGCATGTAGCTTCGAAGAAACCATCTCTCAGCACATTTCCTCACAGAGAACTCTAGTAGGTATTTTAATATAGGTTTGTTGATTATTTATCTAATTTTTAACTCATTTATGTATAATATTTATTTTTGTGGCTCGCAATAGCAGGAAAATAATTTGAATAATACTACCATGAAATATTTATACATACCATATATATGTATAAATGCATATAAATATATGTATACTACTATCGACTATCTCTATTGGACTTTTGGCTACTTGGCTTACGGCAATAATGTTTTATTCAAAATCGTTTGAAATTATCTGAGATCAACCAATAAAGATGTAGATAATAATGAATTTACAAACAGCGTTTAAGAAATCAATGAATTTGGGAGTCGTCACAACAAATATTAAGTCCGTCTTGTATCTTGTATCAATGAAAAAAATAAACTTTGTATATGCATAAACAATTGATCATTTGGATAATGTCGAGTATTCCTACCGACATATTTTTTATAAATCACTCCTGAAATTTTCCTACCTGAAAATTTATATTCTATTGAAAACATGATATTTGAAGATCTGTTAACATTTGAAATAATAAAAACAAAATTATGTAAAATAAAATAAACTTATCTATTTTTTTGACCATTATGGTAATCCGAAAAAGTGAAGGACAGTTACTTTCCTCGATTATCGAAATGGGTTCTAATTAAAAATTTACTTTATAGTGTTCTATGTTCATCTTATTAAAATCATAAGTAACGATCCCCATATTGCGTCCAATCCTCAAGCATATTATTTACCTATACGGAAAATAATCTCTACTTTCATTTAATCGTAACAAAATCAGTACATGATCATAATGGTATATTTTTTTACAAGACAAGTCTTTATACTCTGAGAATGTGTTATTTTTACGTTTTGTTTTATAATATACCCACGCTAATGGTTAACTGATGGAGTCACTGAGATAAAATATGTATAAACATAGTTAGATGTTGTAGGCTATTAAAATAATTTTCAAACCCAAACAGCAATGGAATATTATTTTAATAACTACAAAAAATGTTATCAACAAATAATTCAAGTATGTAGATACAAATAAGATAGAAGCTTACACATTATAATTTTTTATTTATCTATTTACTATGTATAACCAACAATGACTGCCATGACAGTTGTTACCTTTGCGTCACTCAAAGTTCACGATACAAAAAACAGTCCCACAATAATACATATTATACGCAAGCAAATGATCATCAAGCAAAACGTTTCAATATTCATAATTCAATATTATTTAACACTTAAATCTAATACATTAATCAATTAGAAATCTTTTTTCAAATTCGTGCCAGATATGAATGCGTATATTCAACATACCGAAAATATTTACATACTTTTTTTATTTCAGTGATGGTGTATCTCTACCACATATCCTGTGAATGTCTTGTCCTATTATGATAGCACGAGGAGGATGACTTGTACGATTATTATACACATTGAATCCAATGACTATTTTACTCTTTGGAGATGTTTGAAGAGTGCATTTACGAGCACTATCAACATTATATTATTCTTTCAAGACCTGACGCAACAAAATATATGTTATCTTTCTTACATTTTTAGTGCTTCGTGTGTTAGGTATAATATAATTCTAAAACATAATACACAGCTAAAATAATATTTTTTCAGACAAAGAGAGAAGCATATTACATAATATAATATTTTTTATTACACATTTCTTATGTTGTACGTAGTTTCCAGTATTACAATATTCTTATTTCAACCCGAAGTTTTCAGGCCGGGCTGCTAGCCAATTAAAATGTTTCGCTTGACTTGCTCCGAAATAAATATAGGTACCTATGAATGTATAGGTGTGTGTTTGTGTGTGTGAGGGTGTGTGTGTGTGTATGTATGTGCAGGTACCTTTTCTAGTATGAGCGTCTCCCTTCAATATGATTCTGAAAAAAATACCGAGCTTATCTTTTTCAGAAGCGTAATCTGAAAAACTTCAAACTTCTAAATTATACATGTTGAAACTTTGTATAATAATTTATATCTATGATACTGATGATATTTCTAACTTCATAATAATTTTCAAATTCAAATTCAAATTCAAATTCAAATATATTTATTATTGATAAATATACAATTTACAACAAGGATTGTAAGAAATAAAAAGTTTTATGTTTTTTTTACAAGTTATTAAGACTGATAGTTATGTCTCACTACTAAAAATGTTATTTCTTATGCTAAATTTCTTAGGAGATGTATGATATTAAGCTTTCACGGTCGGCGTCACTACTAGGAAAGTTATCTTCCACGCTTGCACATAGAGTTGCCAGCCATAATAATTATAGCGTTTCGAATGTGATTGACAGCTCGCGTACACCTACACCTGAAAATGTCCACCACAGTTGTGGGTGAAACGTTGGGACATAAATTGCCCTATAGACCATGGCTATCAGCCCAGAAGATAACTTTCTTAGGAAATGTTTGGCTAGCAGAAGTAAGTGAAATTACAAAAAGGAATAAAAAAGGGTTGTATGTAACAGGTATGGATAAATTCCTAGCCACAAAATTTACTATACTAAACTATACTATACCCTCACGCCGTGTCCCAAGTGGGGTAGGCAGAGAGAACGGAACGCCAAACAGATCTATCTTTACACACTTCCTTCGCATCCTCCACATTCATACAGTTCCTCATACACGCACGTCGGTTCCTCTTACTCAACACGCGGCCGTCCTTGAGAATTTGATCCACGTGGTTCTCGGACGCCCGCGTTTCCTCACACCCTTTCTTTCAGATAAGTATATCCTCTTTGTCATTCTTACCTCGTTCATTCGTTCAACATGCCCAAACCACCGTAGTTTATTCACGCGCATTCTGTCCACAACACTCTTCTTGCATCCGCTCATTCTTCTAATATCCTCATTCTTCACTCTATCACGCAGCGTTTTACCAACCATTCTTCTCAACGATCGCATCTCTACTGCATTTATTCCACTTTCTTCCTTCTTCAACCACGTCCATGTCTCGCTTGCATACGTAAGTGACGGTACCAGAATGGTATTGTGCACCAGCATTTTAGCCATGTTCGACACATTGTCATTGCTGACAATGGGTCGAAGTGCACCGTTTATTCTAGCACCGGCCATTTTCCTTCTTTCAATGTCCCTATCGCATCTTCCATCCCTTGTAAACATACTTCCCAGATATACATACTCACTTACTTGCTCCAAACATTCGTCACCAACTTTAATCTCGCAAATCGTTTTTTCATTCTCTCTTTCAAAAATTAACAGAAACACAAACACAAAATTTAACAGAAATGATATTTAATTTGTTATGAAGTATTTCATCTCACTCATATTAAAATTCATATTTTGATGAAAGAAATACATATTGTTTCAGCTTGACTAACGCAGAGAATAAAACACAGGGGCGTTTCAATATTTATGAGCTCTGTGTAACATGTGAGTTTATACGGAAGCTGAAGGGAAGGTGTCGGTTAGCCAGCAAACAAAAAATATCCTAAGCTATATGGCGTAGCAGTAGCGAACTGTGTGGAGTGTATGCAGGAATAATAGTATTATACAGTAATATACAGATAATATAGTAATGTATAGGAGTATAATATGGAATCTCAGTACTACTCTACCATGAAGGTTACTTTAGTAATAATGATATGGGATTTCGAGAAAAGAAAATCTTAGCTAGAAGCTAGTACTTACAGTACGAGTATGTACCTGCCTATCTCCATGTAACCCAGTAAAATTTAACTCTTTATGAACTGTATAGATATTTATCTGAACGGTATTTGTTTTATTTTATCTTTAGGTATTGTACTCCTTATGGAATAGATAATTTAATTTTTATAAAAAAATAATTTGTTGATTATTAATATACAAAATCCATCAATTCATAAATTTGAATTAGAGGTTCACTAATTAAAGGTTATTTCTGATTTCAGCATCTTAATAAAAATTCACATATCTTAGAGGCACTAATAACTATGTAATAGTTTCTAGTATTTTTTTTAAATGAATTGAATAACTATGCGATTTGTCACTTAAATTAAATGAATTAATGCAAAAAAATACATAGGTAGGTATTTATTGAATCCTTTTAAAAAATATATATTAGTAAAATTTTAATATTTCATAAATCCACAAATTCATATCTATTACAATGGGCTCAAAGAGGAATATCTGCAACAACAAAAAAAATCTTTTAAAAAAATACTTAGGCATATACCATACTAGCCGAACCAGCGAGCTTCGTACCGCCTTACAATCAATGAGTGATTAATATTTTAATATCTTTACAAACTTCCTGAATTGTCCAAGTGTGTCATCGCATAGTGCAAGAAAATAAAATTCATTTATGTTGAACAATTATACTTAACTCAGATTTGTTTATAAATTATCTGCTGTACGTAATATATGCAGGTACTAATTTATTTTTTTACCTATTCATTTTAAATTAAAAATTCTTATCCATGATTTTACAAAATTGAAATTTTAGAACCACAGATGTTTGATTTTGTATAATTCTCCTTATTGTTTTTTTTTTATTTTATCTTTAGGTATTAAAAATGTATAGCGTAAATAATTTTCTTCGTAATTTTTCTTCCCGTGAATTTGTAAGATATTTTAATAGTTAATCGGCTATTCGGGGCGGAGAAGAATCCAACAAATCAGAGATCATTCAAATCGGTACAGCCATTCTTGAGTTATAAATGGTGTAACTAACACGACTTTCTTTTATATATAGGTATAGATAGAGATAGAAAATCATTCATGTTTGTAATCGGGCTTTTTCTAGTTATGTTTTTAGTTGTGGTCGAATTGATAAAAGCCAAATTGGTGAAGATCAATTTATTTCGCGTATTTCAATGTAAATTCGAAAAAATAACGTTTCATTTTCAATTTGATCAAATTTAATAAAGTACTAAACTACGCGTTTTCAAATATTTCATTACGGATGAAATATTCAAAAGCTTTCAGTTTTAACTAATTAATATCGCTGATTCCAACATATATACAATCAATAAAATCAATTAATCGTCTGGCAAATACTTCAAAATTTGCATTGATACACGAGATTTGAAGAGGCATGAGTTTCGAAGCTTCTGCGAGTAACAAATGTCAATTAAAAATATTTATAATTTGACACCTTGGATAACTTTCTGTGTACCCTCACACATTCACGCCACATAACAGACCTTTTCGTTGTACAATCGACCTAATTAATATTAAGTAGTTATAGATTTAGTTCCGGTTTACGCCATTTACTTATTTCTAAATATATTACCCTCTTGTTAATGAGCACACCCCCAAGGAATAAACTACAAACAAAACCAAAATATAAAAAAAAATTAAAATAGGCAGATGTTCATTGACTTTTATTTATTATATTCTCTAGAATTCCGAAATTGAATAATTTGTTGTTTTTTTTTTCATAGTATTCATAATATTTTTATTTGATAGAAGAATCTTCATTACACATTTTAAACATTGGATACTTGGAAATTCACGATACCTAGTCACAAAACATTTCAATTCAAAAATCTCTGCGTATTTTTACCCATATCTTTCGTACAAAAATAAAATATCGACAGAACTTGAATAGGCATCATTTCCTCTTCACTCTAGCGATTCTCTCGAGAATTGATTAAGTAATAATCCGAATATATGTTTCGGAATAAATGAATGGAATGATATCATTTGTTATTTTTCCTTGATAACCAACACTGACCAGACACGCCAATTAAGATAAAGTGAATCCGTTTTAACTCTGATTCATCAGTATGTATTATAATCGACTTCATGAGATGTAGAAATTTATTTATATGAAAACATTTATGCACTTATAATGGATAAGATTTTTATTTATGTAAATAATTTCTTTGTTTTATAGACGTCAATGATTTTGAGTGGATGAATGTACACGTACACTGATTCAATAGTGAATTAACACCAACAATCTGTGTTATTTTACAAAGCGCAATATATTTTTCGATCTTAATTACTACCTAACGAATGCAAACTAGACATGGATATAGTTGAAGAAAAAGGAAAGCGGTATACATGCAGTGTAAATGAGATCATTGACAAAAATACGTGGTAAAAGTCTAAGAGATAGCGTGAGTAATAGTGCGAGAACAGTGTGGAATAAAATCTGTGATAGTAAAATTAGTAACGTGAATGAAAGTGAGTAAGCTAGGTACGGTGATTTGGACACGTGGAGAGAATGGTATTCGGATACCCTCTGAGGATTAAATGGCAAAATCATATAAGGATCAGATTCAATAGGTGTTGAGCATATTGAATTGGAGAGCATGTATGACTAATTCTATGACAGTGACGGAAGCGAAAAGTGTATGAATTGTTAGGAACAAGTGGCGCTAGATCCTTTCTGTCTACCCCGAAAGGGAAATGGTATGATTGTGATGATGATGGTTAATTACTCATCTTGTTCTTTCTCTACATATCTGTACTCTCATCTGTTACATCTAACGCAATGAAACCAAGGGTTACGAATACTTGAAAAGTATTTAAAAAAAAGCTGAACAGTTTAGGTTTTCGTCATGCAATAAATATTTCACAAAGTATTCGGATTTCATCTTTGGTATTGCCATGAGATGGATCCTTATATATTTACTTCTTTTCACAATCATAGGTGCAGTAAAATCTTGATTACATTGGATTCATTGAATTAATTTACTTACCCATCTAGATGATTTTTTGAAATGCTTTTCTAAATGCAAGAGTTTATATAAAAAAATGTGAAAAATCTTGTCTTATTTTTATTCATTGTGTAGGTAGGTAGGTACCTATGGGTACATATTTTGTATGAAGAAGCAATACAAATCATTGATTCAAATCGGATATTGTATTATTCAGAGCTTCACACTCTTAAGACTAAAAATAATAATAATACAATATTATGATCACTTCTTAGTGGTGGATGATAGCAGTACGTTAATAATAAAATGCTTCATTTGTGTATGGGATAAGTCACAATATGTTTGAGTAATAAATTTAATAAATAATATGACTTTGTGAATGGTTGGCAATGTGGTTAGACCCTAATCCCGATGAGATGAATTTATTATTACCTACAATGTACCAGGCTCACTACTCGCTACTACGTACATAATAATATATTATTATAATATCTATCTATATTACATACATTGGTAGGTATATTGTAACGAAGAGCGCGTTACTGTAATAATATTCACCCTGTGTAGATGGCGCTAGTGTACGCTGGATCGCATCACACGAAAGCTCTACAGTTTGACAGTTTGAACCGCGCTCGCTCGGTTGATGGTCGTAAGGTGGGAATATATCACGCGGTTATCGTAATATTATTTACGAACTAATCTCGCGTGTCTAAAATACGATTTCGATCTAAAGATAAGCTCTATCATAAATATAATAATTACCCCTTTAGTAACAGCGTTTATTGTACTATTATTATGTTTAGCTATGCACAAACTCTAAAACTATACTTTGAGGCTTTCCACATAAATAATAATTTAATGTTTCAAAATTAATTGTAATAATATTTTAATTCAATATATTGTTTATTCCTGATTAATTAAATGAAATAATTTTATAGTATTTTTGTTTATAACGCTTTGGTGACAATATTATAAGTGTATACGATTATTTAGTGATAGAGGAAGTAAAAATAAATATATGCAGCTATAGTTTTACTATAGGTTATTATAAACATCAATATACACAGGAACATTCTGCTTCTTGAAAGTTTGAATCTATAAAGTGTTGTACATTTGAATGACAATCAGTATGGTGATTTAAACGAGCTAATTATTATTGTTATAAATCACTCTTTCAGTGACTTGTGAAAAATGTGTATTTTGGATATTTGTTTGGATAATTCTGGATAATCTTCCCATCTAACAGCCTATCGTGCAAAATTGGAAGAAAGGTTTGTTATTTATTAATTTAGTATTTACGACACCTTTAATGTCTAAAAAAATATCTTTCTTTGTATTGTTTAATAGTAATATATCGCATAACATCACGAAATTATCCATAAACGTAAATAGGAATTTGTATGTCGGCAATATAAAATAAGGAGGTATTTTCAAACATGCGTGTAAAAAACTCGTAAAATATTTCTAACTAATAATAAATGTTAGAAGAGAATATAACGAATACGATACTGCTACTACCTACTGCTCTTGTTCTTCTGCGATATTATTTTATAGTTTTTTCCTCGATCTACATATTGTAAGAACCACCCTCAGAATTAATTCAAGACGCCACGACGCCGAGGAAAATAACCATGAAAAGCTGGTTCAAAATAAAATAACTATTTTTCGTACCTACTACTCACCATAATACATATAGAAAGTGAGTAAATGAATAAAAATAAATGTTATATATTTATACAATTTTTATTGTTAGATATTTTAGATTCAGATATTATTTTGAAACCAATTGGAAGGGAAATTTTCTATTTAGGGATTAAAATCACCTATAACACAACAATGTAACATACCAAATGTATTCAACTGTTTTTATTTATGCGTACCTACCTATAAAAATAAATTATTATGGTAATGTATTATTAAATTAATAGATATTATTTGTAAACCCTTTTAATATAATAAATAATATGTTTGTGCCGAGTAGGTGAAGTATTTCAATACGATCTCCCGGAAAAGGAAAAGCTGGCTACCCGTTTGTGAAAACTTAAATGATATCAAATATGAACTTTATACATACAGTTAGGTATTAGTATTTAGGTACATAAATTGTGTGAGCCAGCTCTCAAATCGAGATTCCACTAATATTATTTGAAAGCTAATGTGAAGATGGTACAACATTTAGCTAGACTTAAGTAAATGTGGTGATGAGGACTATGAGATTTATTGTCTTTATGAAGTTGTCAATAAGAATTCCTGAAAATCAACTCGCGATAACTCAGTGTTGTATAGGTAAGAATCTAAATTCATAGATTAATTATATACTTAATTCTATATATTATAATGTATTATTAAATAAATATTCCTTAGAAAAACTGCTGAGTAAAAGTATGTAGGTACCAGGGTACCTACCTATTCCCAAACAAAATATTCAACATGTATTCTGTTAGGTTTGAATAAATAATGAGGCCTGAGGCTATATGGCTCAGCAAAATTCACGATTATTGATTTATTCAAATTAATACTATCATCCATAAAGAAAATAATAAATAATTACACAGCTAAGCATAATGAGTATCATTATTATTAAATGAACGTAGATTTTTAGGTATTGGTTTATTTTTATTCCTTACATTAATTGTGATTTAATACCTAATTTTTTACCAGTTTAATTTATGCCGGTTTTAATATTTTTCTTAATGAGTTATAACATTGCTCCGTGATATATGAGGTTACGAATTACCTATGAAATGATGTAAGTTATATTTTTATCGTTGATATAATTCACCATTTAATGTTGGTATACATTGAGGAACTACTGTAATATTTTTATATTGTACCTAACCTATTAAAGAAAAATCATGATTGAATGAATGCTAATTATATTTTTCGTATAATGAGATTCCAGTCAAGTTAGGTATTTTGCTTAGACGATTTCATTCGCAATGTCAAAAATACCCAAGAGTTTGTTTCTTTTTCTTTTACATCATTACTTTTTTATAAATTTATTGATAATTTAACGAACATACTAATGTGAATTTGTAAATGTTTCTTATTGGAATCATTTTGGTCATATCTAGAAGAGTTACATTTTGGATTTTCCCTTCTTTTTTGTTAATTTTAGAGTGTTATATAAAAGTCATCACAAATAATACATTTAACATCTTTCATCACTCATCCTGAACGTCTCCATTGTAAATGATTTTTTCATAGATAATTCAAATAGTATATTATTTATTACATGTAGTTAGTCCGCTGGTTACCCTATTTGTAGGATGCTGTGCTAGTTTGAATGAACGGTGAATGGAAAAATCTGAAAAATATTTTTCAGTAAAAAATACAACCTTTGAATATTATCCGAGATTTTTTTTCCGGTGTTCTATGTTTAGGATCTGAATAAGTATCTGTAGTAGGTATTAGTGATGTAACGAATGTGTGATTTTGGATATTCGCGAATGCGAATGCGAATATTTGTTGCCGACATTCGCGAATGCGAATAGCGAATATTGACTTGCTTAGATTTCGACAATATTGCTCAATCATTAAAATTTCTACCCCCTCGTCGCCGAATTTCCAAAATGGTATAGGAATTTAAAATATTTCAAAACTCCTCGGTTTTCTTAAAGAACATTTTCTTGCAGTACCCTTTTCTGCAATGTACCTGGTAAGTATCCTGTACTTTTACCGAATATTCGATACTTTATCACCGAAATAATATTCGCAAAACATTCGCATATTTTTTTGCGAATACGAATGCGAATACTTTGAAATATGCGAATATTATTTTAAAACTAGAATGCGAATACGAATATTCGTTCCATCACTAGTAGGTATACCTTTGCATATTAGGAATTGCTCTATTAGTAGTGGTTTTACAGTACAAACATTATTAACACTCCATGTTATATCTGAATGCCATTAAAACCTGCACCTAAAAAAACACAATTTGAAGAGTAATAACATGTAATTAGCTGAATAAGCTGTCATCTCATTCTATTGCCCGATGACAACCATACATTATCGCATACTTTTAAAATACCTCTGGGGTATTTTTGAGAAATAAGATTTTACAGTAATTAAAACATTAATGATGTTAATTTAACGATAATAATATTATAATATCTATGTAGGAATATGCTCACTGTCCATGAGGTACAAATATGTTAAAAGCAAAGCGGTTTGTATAGTCAAATACACATTTTAGTCGGTTCATGTGTACTTATTTAGGTACCTTAGCTGTGTTTTTCATACAAGACCAAAAGCTGGGCTTTATGTGATTTTTTCTAGTTTTAAAATAATAAATAGATAACAAGAGTACATAAAATTCGCGCGCGATCGTGTAGCTCGCCTGTTACGATTTTGTTTTAGTTCAAGAGAACGGGAACGTTCTCGCAGGCAAGAAGTTACTTATTCTACCTTGAATCTTGTTTGCTTATGTGGCCTTTTGATTGTTAATTTTTATCTCGCTTATCGCGCGCTATAGTATCAAAATTCATCACGTTTATGGTATGCTAATATAGGAGAAATAATCCCGGTATACCTACAATCATACTGGAATGAATCGGTTCTCGTCCGATTACCGCTGTTAAAGAATAATTATAATGTATTTCTGATTATACATACATACACATACATACCATCACGCCGCTTCCCTCGCGGGGTAGGCAGAAAGGATCGAGCGCCACTTCCTTCTATCCTTGCATACATCTTTCGCTTCCGTCTCTGTCATACAATTCCTCATGCATGCTCTCCTGTTCAATGTGCTCATCACGTGACCGTCCTGTAGGATTTGATTTAAATGATCTTGCCATTTAATCCTAGGACGTCCACGTCTCCGAGCACCATTCCTCTCAGCCAAATATATCTTCTTAGTCATTCTGTCCTCATTCATTCTTTCCACGTGCTCAAACCATCTTAACTTATTTACATTCATCCTTGTTATTACACCCACTTTCATTCCACATTCCTTTCGTATATCACTGATTATGATAAAACTGTAAAAATCCTGCGTGCGTTTATGAGTGGTTTTTTGTCGGATTGATCAATATGCCACGAGCAAATTTAGATCAAAATCTTTTTCATTGATATCACCACGGCATTGTATGGGTGGGACAGTTAGCGGATGAACTGCAAGCAATAAACATGCTTGTGTGATGTAATATCTTGTATTTATACTTTGACAGCAACCCTATACGCAATAAATGGAGTATTCAGCAAACTAACCGCTGGATAGTAAACATGCAAGGTAAGACGTTTAAGATGTGTAGCAGGCCTCATCGCTGAATTGAAGATGTTAAATGTTTCATAATAATTGATATTTTACTGATATCTTTTTTTCACAGAACGCTTGAGAACTTACAGAAGGTCTTCCGCGGGACAGAGCTAAAAACTAGTTTTATAATAATAATAATAACAAAATAATGTATCAAAAAGGCAACACATGTGCCAACTGTCAGACGATCCTAAATAGGGCGTGTCAAACGTACAACATCCAATTTTTTTGCAAGCACATTTGAAGCTAAAACATTATGGTCATTTTGAATGATGTTTCCGAATCTAACAAAAAGTCGGTTGATCTTTTATTATGTAGGTTGGCATTTTATTAGCTTGTGTTATACCTACATAATATTATAATATCAGAAACAAGGTTTTTATATAATAATGAAATAGTAGAGATAGAAATGTAAATGAATACAAAAATACATAGTTCATATTTATAAATATTTACTAGTACCTACCTACTTTCTTCACTTATCAATAGTTACATTATATTGATACATTTGCATGTAGGTTAAAGTGTATTGATTTTTTGTTTCACTTTCAACTTAATTTATAACACATTTTTAATTGAACCTTAGTATTAATCATTATCAAACTATTGTATATGAGTTTTAGTGTATGTTTCTTCAAATAGTTTGTTCGACAAATTACCAAAATATTTTGCGGTAACATGCCATGGTTGAAAGCAAAAAAAAAATTTGAAAGAGATATACCACAAAATATATGTGGTAGTTAGAAATTTGCCGTCGGCCAAATACACAATACATTAAGTTATACCTAATATAAGTATTAAATATTGAGCTAAATAATTCTCACAGTCTTTCTTTGCGAAAATAATTATCACATAAAACCGTAATATATTAATTAAGACTGAAAAATAAACATGGTTGACTCTTTTGTGGTGATATTTAAATCAAAAGTAGGTACTTTATATTGATGAGTCTCTCTTTCCCTTCAAAGTCTTTATTACAAGTAGAAGTTGTTGTCAAAACGCATAATTATGCGTAATTATCTGTAGATTGATTTGTATTCATCAGTAAACGGGTGATGTTCCCCAAACATCAAACAGAGAAGATTAAAAACCTTGTCAAAGTAAAAATATTGCAGCCGCCGACCATCGCCGCATCGATAATAAGTAGATATACACGATTAATTTTCTTTAACAAGAATTTCTAAAGAAAAATCACGTTAACGGCCTTTAGACATTGACTAACTATTTATATGATATATAAAACATATGGAAGTGTATTTCTAATAGATCAACTTACTATAAATTGGATTCCCAGTAGTAGTTTAAGCAGAAGGAGAGGTGTTTATCTAATTAAGAGATGTAAACATTGCTTTAATGATGTGGTCCATCTCCAAATGGTGAATAAAAATAATTGTGAGTCTTATTCGTCTAGTATCGTTACATCAGGATGTATTTTAATACTCGCATAGTTATATTGTAAATTAAATAATCAATGAGTACTGTGTTTCCGGTAGAACATTATATTACCTAGTTACTACAATGTAGATTAACAATGTATGCCTACTCATTATGCTTTTATTTAGAAGACATTTGTGCCCTTATAGTACCTGAATCTGTTTTTGGAAAATAAAAATAGTGTTACGTGTGTGTATGATAGTTGCAATTTGAATGGTTTGAAAATGAATGTTATGAAGACGAAAGTTCTAGTGTTTGAAAGAGAGAATGAAAAAACGATTTGCGAGATCAAAGTTGGTGACGAATGTTTGGAGCAAGTAAGTGAGTATGTATATTTGGGAAGTATGTTTGCGAGGGATGGAAGATGCGATAGGGACATTGAAAGAAGGAAAGTGGCCGGTGCTAGAGTGAACGGTGCACTTCGACCCATTGTCAGCAATGGCAATGTGTCGAACATGGCTAAAATGCTGGTGCACAATACCATTCTGGTACCGTCACTTACGTATGCAAGCGAGACATGGACGTGGCTGAAGAAGGACGAAAGTGGAATAAATGCAGTGGAGATGCGATCGTTAAGAAGAATGGTTGGTAAAACGCTGCGTGATAGAGTGAAGAATGAGGATATTAGAAGAATGAGCGGATGCAAGAAGAGTGTTGTGGACAGAATGCGCGTGAATAAACTACGGTGGTTTGGACACGTTGAACGAATGAACGAAGTAAGAATGACAAAGAGGATATACTTGTCTGAAAGAAAAGGTGTGAGGAAGCGCGGACGTCCGAGAACCACGTGGCTTGATCACGTGGATCAAATTCTCAAGGACGGCCGCGTGTTGAGTAAGAGGAATCGACGTGCATGTATGAGAAACTGTATGAATGTGGAGGAAGCGAAGGAAGTGTGTAAAGATAGATCTGTTTGGCGTTCCGTTCTCTCTGCCTACCCCACTTGGGATACGGCGTGAGGGTATAGTATAGTAAAATAGTGTCTACGTTCTATAATTTAGCTAAGTACCTATATTGATATAAAAAAAATGGGCAATAGGTTGATGGTAAAGTCCAAGCCGCTTTCGCTGTAAATGTTTCTTTTTTTATAGAAAATTCTAATTCACATTAAAAAAGTATATACCTTAATGGCTACAAGAATGGATTTAAATAGAAGTAATACATACATATACCTGATTTTCTCATGATTACAAAATTATTGATCGCAATATAATTTGAGTCGAAATCCATTAGATTATTTGGTAATTAATTACGAAAAAATAGCTTCGGATATTGTAGATATATTTATACGTGAATATAATGCGAATGTACCTAATATAGCCACAACCCAAACCTGGGTGGGTAATGAAATAAAATACTTAATATCACATATGGGGGATCGCAGTTGGTAGTACGGGTGTTCATGTAGACTTATGATTAATTCAATTTGAGTTCCGAGTAATGCAAATATCAATAATAATTTTTATTCATACATAGGGGAGAAAAGTGACCAAAATTATATCTACGTAATATGAAAAGTGGTCTGTTAGTCAGTTTAGATGTAGGTTTTGTGGGACTCGATATAATATGTTATATACAAATAAATACATACTATGAAAAATATTGTCCGTTCACCATAGAATGCGGTAGCCCTCTTTACTTTATCATATTAATAAGTGTACGAGCACAAGAGTATTACTGGATATTATTATATTTGTGTAGATGTTGAGTCAATAATATTATGATAAAAGGGAATACGACGCGGCGCCAAAAGTAGACGTCATTTCCTTATTAAATCAAATTGAAACATGCTTTCTCTGTACTATCTACCTACCTTCATATTTTACGACTCTTAACTATCTCTTTTTCCAAAGACTTTTTTGTTTCCTTTTCTACTGCTTATTTACTCGAATTTACAATACACAACATCAGTACATTTATTAAGTACACATTTCTTTTTCAATAAAAATAACTATGTAATAATTTTTTATAAAGTGTTTTCGTAAAGAGGATTTCGTGTTTATATAAACTAATTTTAATGGGTTTTAGTATTCTTTTTTGTATCACTCTTTTTTTGAAATACAAGATGGAAACAAAACTCCTTCTTTCAGAATCGGTGCCAATTAAATCACATCTTCGTATGGTTTACCTAACATTTTGATATCAGCATTGTGAAAAATGATTGACCAAAAAATCCATAACTCATTGTTAATTGTAAATATTCTTATGATAATTGAAATTCAATATCATCCACAGGGTATACTAAAATTTAAAATCATATTTTATTCACTTAAAAGTTGATAGATTAAGTAAATTCATGCAAACTGATTTTCTCGTAAACTTTTTCAGTCTCTTACATATTATTATATAGCATTCGGTTTTAAAATAATAAGTTCGTAATTGACATGCCAGATTGTTCCAAGTTAAAAACCGATCATTGTCCCTAAGTATTTTATAGAAATCTAATCTGGGGAAAACTCGAGCTAAAAACATTTTAATATTTTTTTCGAATAGCTATTGAGAAAGTTTGTCAACTTGCATAAAATTACTTACGAAGTTGAAATATTATTTGGCAGAGAATTGCAACCATCCGACTTGAAAAAGTTCAATTTTTATGTAATCGATTTTTCAAAGTTTAAATACTTTTCAACAGTAGGTACCTATATATCTATAGTTTTTCCTAGGTCTATGATATTGTAACAACGTTTGGATATGAATACATAAGTCTAATAGTATAACAGTTAATAACTTTTAGATTTTTGAAGAGGAAACACTATGAAAGTTCATTTGTATTTAGATTATACATAGTAAATAAAAAATTCTATTTTTTTCACTTGATTAACATATTGAAATTAAAAGCTTTTCTGACATACGTCCATCTTCAGTAATAATTACTTATAAACTAATGACAAAGACAAAATGTAAATACAGATAATAATTAAAATGGGGGTGGGTGGGTTTTTGGAGTTAAAGGTTCCTGGGTTGTGTGCAGGTGTGGGTAGAGGTAGTGAATGATAAGGGAGGAAACCCCCTCATTTACTTTATGTATTAACATTTTATCTTTGACATCGGTTAAAAGTAGTAATTACTGAAGATGGATGTATGTTCGAAAAGCTTCTAATTTCAATATATTTATCGAGTGAAAGTAAACAGTGATTTTAATAATATAAAATATTACAGTACGTTTGGAACAAATTATGACTTAGGTACGTTAATGTGTAACTATGTAATATAAAATAAATCGTGAATGAATCTACGTTACTTTAACGTTATGAGCATATTGCTTACTTTGAAGATATCTGAGAGTAGGAACATTTATTATAATAAATATCTTAAATATTGGCACTTTCAGAACTAACACTTGCAGCATAAGCAATCCATATGAATCATTAGTACTGTCTCTATCTTTGATATCGGGAAGTTATATGAAACAAGTGCACGGGAGTCGTAAAACTTTGTTGTACTTTGTAGTGCATTAATTGTAAGCGTAGTAAAAAAGTGATATTATAAAAAACATACAAGTATTGATAGTATTTAAATTAGAAA
The DNA here is from genome assembly GCA_947579605.1 of Athripsodes cinereus. NCBI lineage: Eukaryota > Metazoa > Arthropoda > Insecta > Trichoptera > Leptoceridae > Athripsodes > Athripsodes cinereus. The sequence continues at coordinate 18,175,418 of OX388329.1, forward strand.
CGTTGAAGAAGAGAAATATAAATAATACAGTTATTTGAGACATTAAAAACGGAATTGCGACACAAATAAATGAAATCAAATAAAGTGTAATTTTATTCCGGTGTCATTTAATTTTATGCATTTAAATTGAACGTTTAAAAAGTATCGGATAATCCCAAATACGATATTACGAATAGCAGGTAAGTAAATAATATGTTTGAACAATGTGAATATATTATTATCATCTACATACATACCTGTTACATATTATAAACGTTTACATCCTACATTCACAAAGACAAGATTTATATTCGGACAACATAAAGATAAATACATTACACACATAACATTACGTTTACTAACGATCCGAATATTTATAGGGCTAATAATACCGATACACCTAATAAGCATACATTATTCTAATGTAATTTTTAGTGTAACACCTATTATGTTACATATGATACGTGGCAGGGCATTCAAATGAGATTTGTAATAAATATTATTAAGTGTTAGAAATTTCTATTGTACACCCACAGAACTTGGAACTCTGAGTTGAGAGAAAAATGTCCATTGTCTTCTGATGTTATGTTATGACGTATGTAGATCAAGAGTAATTTTAATGTAATTTATTTATTATTTAATTAAGTAATAATTATTACGTTCCCGCCATATCAACACGAATTATTAATACATATAAGATTGCATCAACACGTCTTTATATGCGTATAATTCAATTATTATTTCCTACGCATGGAATATGTAATTTATTTTAATTTTTATTCATTTGTTATGTAAGGATGTCAATCTATAAATATATTAACTAAATTATCACTTTTCTATTGAAATAAATATAATGCATTTAGAAAAACTTTGCTGTATTCTTTTTATTGAAAAGAGGCTCGATGTTCCAGCAAATGTGTCTTCGAGTGACCTTTGAAACATGCTTAAGGCTTGGCACTTTAATATAGCAAGTTTTATGTATACATGAATTTCTCGTAAAGAATCAATGGTGGCGTACATTGCATTACGTACTGGTAAGAAGTCAATAACACGTGGAAAGATTTATATTTATCCGACTTTAATGTTTCGTATGATACAAGGGGATTATCCCGTCCACTTTAATGGGTTAGTGTTGTACAAACCTACGACCTTTTTGTACCGACTTAATATTACTTCACGTAGAAAGATACAACATATTTTTTTTATCTTAACGACCACAATTATAATTTGCATCATCTAATAGTAGGTATTTTAAAACATCATCTATTTATTATAAATGACACATGTCGTCGTCAATTCATGTCATTACTTAACTCATCAAATTGATGTATTAAAATTATATCTTGGTTTAATATAGAGTAAATCTTTCGAGCAATATTAGATACTTTCGTCTGTCGGTTTAAAGCGAGCATGTTCGGTTTTATCTCTGAAGGAATATTGACCAGAATGTTCTTAATAATCCTCATAAACGTAGCAGACAGACATAAAGCAAGACAGGGAGTGACGACTTTAGACATAAGTACGTCTTATTTATTCCATAGGTTTTGGGTTTCAGTCTTTCAATTATCGTAAAAATTTCCTAGCAAGACACGGCGGCATTCGCCTCGAGTATTTTATAGATTTGATTTACGATTTTCGTGGAATTTATTGCTATGAATTCAATGTGTCGTATTGATTTTTCAATAACAACTTAAGTACTAAATTGGAACTTATTGAATTGAATAAATCATCATGCAATATGATAAGCTATCAGCAGATATAATATTGTGTTATTTAAACAAGTTATTACTTGTTCTTTTTCCGTTCTGTTTAAAATCAAATAGATTTTGTATGTGAAAAATATTACATAGAAGGGAGATAAAGTGGAAGAAATATAAAAGTATTAAAAAGTTATACACACCTACATATTATACAAATCGAATAAAGTGGACATCGACCGAATTTAAATATAAATCGCTTAAGCAGTCATAAGAGTAGTATTAGTTCGTGAGTAATTGACTCCAAATACAGTAAATAAAAACTCCCGAGGCATATAATATTAATTTATTAAAGGTGGGTAGTAAATTTCGCAAATAAATAGCTTGACTGTATTTAATTTCCCTGTGTTTGACACAAAACAGTACGTAAGAAAGATTTATGTCCGAAATGCATTTGGCCATTTAATCTTTTGAAACCAATGTGGGTTATGAAATATTATAAGAAAATCTCAAACCACAATATTTCTTAGCACTATTCTTTAACTTTTGATATATTGGTTCATATTTGATTCCGCTTCTGACATTATACCTTTGTACCTTTCGCACGTCTCATTAAATGCTTTTCTAGGAATTTCTTATAAATATTTTATTAATATTTCACCTTTTTTAAAAAATAAAAAATGTTTTTCTCCTCCAGGAATTTATGATTTGATGGACATCCATTTTTGATCTTAAATTTTATATTGTTGCCTGTAAAATTTATTTTATAATTTAGATCAATGGTGAAAACATGGAGATGAAAATCTGTTAGATGAGAGATTTTTTGCACCATAAACATTAAAAATCCATTTAATATACTTTCGTTTAAAAACTTTCGTTCGGTCGTCATGAATATTGTGTATATTTTAAACTAATAAAAAATAAATATTTTTTCATATTTAACCCAAAAATGTCTATACGGCAAAAACTTCCCCTATAAAATTGTCCCCCAACAAAATAATATTATTATTCATTTTATGGATAGTTGTAAACATTTTAGTATTCGTCTTAATCTCAAACCCCATTAATTCTCTATAACTAAGAATTATATCAAAATAAAAGTCAAACACGCGACGCACGGTAAAAGTAGTTCTATTGTCAAATGTAAATATTATGTTATGAAATAAATTTGATGAAAGTTATAACGATTACCTTCTATACATATTACACAAATACACCGTGTATTATTATAAAGAATATATTATATTCAATGTAAAAACACATAAGTGGGAGGTAATGATATTTGTTTGGATACATTAATATTGATGGTTATGTGTTTTCGTTTTGTATGTGTAGATAATAATCATTATTCAAGTATGATTGCAAAAAAAATACAAATAAAATTCATTTAGAGAAACATATAAGGACACTCTTTATGTATTATTTCACAACGGTTTTCTATATTCGAAATAAACCTTCAAAATATGATAAATAGATAGTAAAAACAAATACTTTAGTTTAAAATAATAAAGCCTGTTTTTTCAATTGAATATTTATTTAAACCTAGTATTATAAAAATGAGTAATCCGTCGGCATTCTCAAAATACATATTTTTGGTAATTTAAATTTATTGCTGTCAAAATGATGATATTAAATAAGTATTAGTAAACAGATAACATCAACAATTATTGTTATGATTAAATTTAGTTTATATTTCATGAAGTAGGAATGAGCTTTGTTTTCTTTATGATACGATGTAATTGTTCATACTGTTCTGCTAAGTGATTTTATATTCCAGTCAATATAATAAAATTTCACTTTCTTATCGTGACTTTTCTTCAGATTTACTTTCTTTTGATATTTTCTCGAGTTGACTTTTGATACAAAGCGTCAACTCATCTACACTCACAAACATATGTATATTTATATTGTATTGATGTAAGTTTATAGAAACGTAACATATTTCTGCACTCAAGACCAATATATGTATAAAGATCAATAAATGGATCATGAAGTCATGTAGTGGTACAAAGTAACAATAATAAACCCATACGAAATAGCCGTTTAACATGCTCCCTTAAATTTTATATTAAATTCTGACGCTAAAGATTTATAAACCTAAAAGCATAAAGACTGACAAATAACACAACATGTTCTGGATAAAATTATTCAACTTTATGATAATAATAAATACATATTTTGCGAGTAAGTTTCATGCGGAACTAAATTATCTAATATGAATCAAATTTTTTACGACCGAGAAAAAGAAGTAGGCACTCACTTTTTATAAAAACTTACTTTGTCCAAACGCAAAGCATTAGGATGATTGAAGATAGGTATATGTTTTTTGACAGATTGTAATGTAAAGTCGATATAGTAGTTGGATCGTAAGTATATTACATATGTATTCATCTTACAAGCCAATAGTAAAGAAATGCCTAGAAGTATTTTGCAGCTTTCATACACTACTTGTTTTGTGAGAACTATCTACATATTATCATAATTTTAAAAGTATGTAGATGGAACTGCTTACAGTATGGTAGAAGGTTGTACTGGTTGGCGTTTTAGAAAAAAATTAAATTATGATTCTCAATAGAGGGCACAAAATATGGAGGGCAGTGGAAGATCTGCTTTAAGGTTCAATTTACCAAACAAATAGTTTTCAATTTTTTTTTTGTAAATATTAAATGTGAGTTAGTTGACTTAGATGAGACATGTGGGGGATCTGTTCCGGGTCGCGCAAGATAGAGAAGCCTTCGCCAGAGTGATTGCCAACGTCGGGGGGACCTGATACGGCACGAGAAGAAGAAGTTGAACTTATAACGGGACTACAAGAAAAACAAATTAAATTTAATTTTCCATCTTATTTTTGTATTCCATATAATGGGCAATTTTATCAATAACAACACCTGGTGTTCAGGTGGAAATAACAAGAATAAATTCTTGGTAAAAACGTTGTTAGTTGGGCGTTGTTTGAAATTATAACATGCAGCTACGTAATACTGTTCTACAAATAATTTAATTTAATGGTATGAGTAGTAGTACTAAAGAATGGGAATTGTGGTACAAATAGAACTATATAATTATTATGAAATGATACGTAAACAATATTATCGAATATTCACAGTGCGTGTATCGTTGGTATGTAGAACAGGAATTATTCATTGTAGTGTACAGACAAGTTGTCAGCAAATTAACGAAATATGATTACACAACCGTAATGTATTCACAAGATAACGACGGGGAAATGTTGTAATGCTATGTAAATCTTCACAGTAAATACAGTGATATAAATTATTATCTATAAACTATAAAATAATATTTTATACCTCATGATTAACCAAATGCACATGCGCTAGAGAATATCTCTATATTGCATAGTTCATCATTTCTGGTACCTAAATGTATGTAAATTTGTCAATCAATAAGTTGTTTTAATGCCACACTGAATGGTTAATTTTTCTACAAAATTGTTAAACGATTTTTTATGGATTCTTTCATACTTCTAAGTACTCTGAGCTGCGTTCATAGTAGGTACCTACTTAGTGTGTTAATACGAACCACGTGAGAATCGTAAACGTAAAGTTTTGAAAGGCTTGAGAATGAATTATTTAGCAGGTATATAAATTGGTTTAAAGTAATGAATTGATTATAGTTCGAATTCAATTGATTGAAAATTGCTATATGAAACTTTTGTTCACATTCACATTATTGCTAGACTTAGTGTGCTACAAAACCCGAGGAATTGTTTCCAATATAATAGGAGTACGTCTCCAACTACATTTGACACAAAGCACCGCAAACTTAATATATTTTCATTTCTTCGGTTTCCTTTGTTGACGCGAGTTTTACAAGTCAAAAAGTGTTTTTTGATTACATTTCTGAGAAAAACTTCTTTAACGTACTGAAATAAGTATTGTTCAAGATACGTTTCGTTACTACTTTACAACGCGCTAAGTGTTTCTGCATCAGATTCGCATGCTCATTATAAATGCATAAATAAAAAGGGGAAACTCTTTCATGCTTCTCGTTGTTTTATATTTCAAAGCAAATAATTAATTACTTTACAAGTTGCAGGTACATTTTAAAAACATACTTAAACAAATAACTCTGAACAGAAAATTTGCTTTGCTACTTTCATACTTTGTGGCTACTAGAGTCTTAATGCAGAAAATTTATGCCCATTTGTGATTTCTATACAGATGGCTTGGATATAATATTCAGTGTCCGAGTTTACGTTATGTTGAACGAATTTAATCATTTAATTCACTTTGTACAGTATATCTAACATACAATTTACATACAAAATACCTCGAAATTAATTTCTTTAAATTAACAAAGTATATTTCGGTATTTTTAATTTGGATTCAGCGTTTTGCATAGAATGATATTTGTTCACTTACATGCGATAAAAATATTATTATAGGTGATTTTCGAATAGGTAATCATTTTTAATTGAAAGATATTCAAACAAATCTTATCTACAAATTAATTATTAACATGGCTTTTTCATCGCGCTTATACAAATATATAATAAAAAGTCTTTATTCTTCATCCAAAATCTCCACACATACATAGTATATACTTATAGGTATAATAATACAGAACGGCCTCTTTAATATTTATTTCATCGAAGAAGGCATTTGTATATCCGTTTTAACCTTTCAACGCGTTCAACCGAATTTAAATTATTTCACTTGATCTGTTTTAAATGCACCTTATGTCGTCCCCTGTCTGTTCGTACAGACTCATTTTGTGGATTGATTTTGTTTTGTTTCACCCTATCCTTTTTTTATTATTCCCTCTTTTGTTTTGTTATTTTTGCAAAATGCTTCAACAGATTTGTAACATGTTTTCTGCGTGTGTGATCCTGACCACCCGTGATAATTCCATGTCGTCCCGTTTATATCGTTCATGATCTTTCACTGAAACGAGATGGTTGTTAGTCAAAGGTGGGATATGATTAATTTAATATTATCTCTCTCTCTCTCTCTCTTTGAAACACTTCTTATGAAAGTGATGAATGATTGCTTCGCGTTTATGCGATGGTAAGATCGTAAATGTTAATATTTATTCTTGCCACTGTTAATATATCATATATTAACTAACTATTTTTAGTATATTTCGTACCCATTAAACCACTAGATGTTATATTTAGCCGAATAACATAATACTTTATTCAATCAGTCAATAATAAACACACAAAAGCTGAGACAATATATCACCAATACGGCTACAATTGTGTAATCAGTCATTTACAATAAAATAATAAAAGTAGGTAAATATTTTGGTTTAATTTTCTAAAGACATGGTGTCTTTTTAAATTTAACAAGCAGTATAATTGATTACGCACTTTTATACGGGCAAGTGTCTTCTTAAATACTGCTTATTGATTTTAAAATTTTCTCTGCCTAATACCTAAATATACATTATGGGTTATCCATCTATCAATTCAGTTACCTAAATGGACACGTATGCGATATTTATTTATATTATAAAACTAAGTCATTCGAATGGTGTAATGTACAAGTGGATTGTCCGGGCCTCTGTGAAGCTTATTGATTATCCGTCAATAATTAATGTGCTCTAAACTGAAAACTGAAGGACAGTGTGGAAGACCTTTTTAGACCGGTGTATTTATTCATATTATAAAACCAAGTCATAAGAATGGTATAATGCACAAAAAGATTTTCCAAAATTGTGATTGTGTTAAATGCCTTTGCAGGATCGGCAACGTGGAGAATATATATAATGAGTTATAATCCATTCGATTGCTCTGCAACGAGTTTGGATTTTCTTCTCCATTCCTCCCTATTTTCAGCCAGTCTTTTCAGCTCTACGTATATGAGCCACAGTTCATGTCCCTCTTCAGTTGGTCCATTTACGCATCTCTAGGTCGAACTCTGCCATTTGTCCCCTCGGTCTTACCTTCCGCGATGGCGATGAGATACTTATTATAAAACAGAGAGTGACGGAAAATCAACTCCATGTATAATTTTAGAATAAGCAATTATTATTTTTAGAAATACTTGGCTATATGTAGGTAGATGCCTATTGTATTTTATATTTTTTTTTCAAATTCAAATATGTTTATTATTAAATCATATAGGTACACTTTTCACACAATTCGCACAGTTTTTTTTCAACAACATAATTTTCCATTTATTCTTTTAGGTTATCATCTTTTACTTTACAGGAGTGCTTATATTTTTTTCATAGATAAGTGGGAACCTGCCATAAATAATATATATGCAAAAACATTATTTAAATTGTAGCATGCGTCTTTCTGCGAAGTGCCCATAAATATATATATATACCCAATATTATCCGTACAACGTTCCGCTGCGGATGTTACGGTTGTTATTTTAATGACGGCGTATGACACGTTCTTCAATTTTCATAAAATAATTATGATTTTACTCTAACATTATCGAAATAGACTTCAAGTGTTATACCGCAATAAAACAAAACACACCACCGAGAAACAAAACATACTCAACAGAAAAATATTTATCGCTAGTTGAAGAAATATTAATTATAATAATATCGAAAATATTACAAACTTGATGCATAATATATTGTTTTTGAAAAATTATTTTTTGAATTAATCTCTTAGGTCATCGTTTTTCTACTGTTGCAGCGTGGACCGAATTTCAAACAAATGAATAAACAAAAGGTAAAAAATATCTATTTTATTCTCGTCACAAGATTATTCGGTGAGGACGATGTTTCGTCACCTATTAAATAATTAACAAATTTTAGTTCTTGTCGATCTACGATTATGAGTCTATTTTTATTTGGTATATTAATATAGTACATGTCTCAGGATACATCATATATGCAAATGTTCTGTGTATTAAGTGGATATGTATGTTTATTATACATACATAATACCTATGAATGAATGGTAGTCATCGGTAGGTATACATGTTTCTCTTCCGTCAATATCTATCTGTGAATACCTTATTGTTTTAAAATACATTTAGCACAAATATTGTCAAAGAAATACACACAGGTAGTCAAGAAGTAAGTAGGTATGTGTAATATATTCGTATGTAATTATTCATCATTAGCATTTTAAGTTTGTTTGTGTACTATTTGTATGATGTTTTAGTCAATACACTGTGTCATTGATATTGTAATTGATTCTACTTTGTCTTGACTACTTTGTGTCTTTAAACCGCTACTACAAAACAGTCAATTATTTTCGGTAGTTTTTCCTACATACAACCTACAACCATTCGTTTATTACTCATACCATACATTAAGTTAATAAAGAGCTTAGTTTTTACTTTTTATTTCATCAGATATCAATGTATGGTCAATTAAAAGTTATTATAATTTATAAATACGTAAATGTTGTACCCATCTTTGGTCGCGCAGTACAATCGTACGTATGGTAATCATGAAATCACATTTTATGATTTATTACGGTTAATGGAAGTCGTCTCTGTTGGTGATATTGAACGTATCACATCATAATAATAAATCCATTGGTGTTGGGTGTCCTCTGTAGTAGGTACTACCTGGAGGTATACGTCATAAAGTATGACAAGTTAAAATCCCTCCCTATTCATACAACTGCCTACTAGTTGCTTCCCTCATAAAGCCTGTATTTATAGGTAGCTATAACCAACACTCCTCACCCTGGCATACATAATAATCATAAACCTTTGATACTAAATAATATTACGCATATGTAATCAAAATCTTCATAGTCCCTATGTACTCTAATACCTACCTGGGAAATTATTCTGAGATGTTAAGTCGAGCGAAGGTATGATAATGGAACCCCTTTGTTATTTAAAATATTTGCATATTTTTGTTCACATTAATACTAATATTTACTATTGCATATAATAATGAATTGCCATTATAATATATTACCTTTGATTAATTTCTTTTATATTTTTGTTGTAATAGAATACCGATTTAGTAATAGGTATACCTCAAGTAACAAACTATTCGTGTCCCATTATAATGTAACAACTATAAAAGTTATGAAATAATAATATTAATATAATTATTATTTATTTAAGCGTAAAGTACCATAATAATATGTCCAACTTTTCCCATCAACTTTAATTTAATTTCTAGTTTTCACATGCCTTCAACTTTGACCAAACGATTATGTACTCGTAGTATAGTATTCAAATTAGATTGTTTTGGATGTAGGTAGGTTTATAAATGTATTTTTTGTATTCATTTTCAAAAGTCACATTTATTTCAATCCTAAAGTTTTCGATGTACCTACTCATAAATAGAAAGTTTTGGCGAATATTTTGGAAAATAATATTACCTACATACAATATTTCCTTTATTCGATCAATTTAAAATATCTCATTTGCACATCGTCATTCGCTCACAAAATTTAATTTCGTTGAACATCGAAAGTACTCTGGCTTTGTATGTACACGAGCCCAAGTAAAGAGCGGATGCAAATTTTTTTCTTTTAACAATTCTCTTTAACTTTATAGCGCCACCCCGGGTAAATGTGTATAGTAGGAAAGTACGTATAATAATATAATAATGTATAAATCTACCCACAACTTTGAATTGTTTAAGCAAGTCAAACATACTAACTTTGTGTTTTCAACAAAAGCTTTTGTTCCTTCTCTATACACCCGTAACAGTGAACAGATGTAATAATGTTTTAAGTTCGTATTCATTTTGGTCCGTTCATAAAATATACATAACCTATATTATTATTCATTGTACAATTAAGTATTCCTTACTTAATTGTTGAACTTATTACTTCTTCCGGTCTTGTGTTTAACTATCAAACAAACTTTGCTACACGTTTTTTTATTATGACTACTGTTTCCCTCCTCTTTTTCTCATTGTATTATTGTTGCTAACAACTCGCCATGTTTTCAAACGAACTTATATTATTATTCGTACGCATAGCTAACATATTGGAATTATAGTTGTCTTGTTTTTGATTCTGTGCAAGCAGGAACTGTATTGTATATTTTCTTTATGCATAAATATTTACATCATCTATTTATTTATTTTTATTTATTTTATTCTTCACTGTACATTGTTTACAATAATACATATTAACATAGAAAATATCATTTATACAATTCAATGCACAGAGGGCGAGTTTATCGCTAAAATGCGATGTCTTCCAACTAACCCGGTTATTAAAATCAAAAAACAAAACAAAAGAAAAAAACAGACATAAATATACATATCTACAGTAATATTATAAATATAAAAAAAACAAAAATACAATATAAAGCAAACAAATGAAAAAGGCACATGCAGGCAACAATGTACTCATGGACACATAATAAAAAAAAAAGTAGAACATACACACACTGCCGCGTGCACATGCATAGGGGAAAGGGTTTTAGGAGTCAGATGCTAAATTCAGTGAAAGGAAGTGATTTTTGACAGCTTGTCTGAAAGAAGGAAAAGTTGTTATCATTCTGATTTTTGAAGGAAGATTGTTCCAACAGCATCAGCAACCGAGAACATTGTTATCTAGTCCAGAAGTGTTAAGTGAGCGATTTCTGGTTAGATATCAGTAGTACCTATTTAATTTGATAGAGGTTGGTACATAGTTTCATTCAAATTATATATTTTTTGTATTTCTCTGTAGGTATCGGAGCAAAGACTCTTTTCTTTTAATGTGTAGTATGAGATACTAAGATTAGTTGTATAATGTTATACGAGTACTGTTTTTGTATATTTTGATATTCACTACAATATACTATCTGATAAGCTAATTTATGGTCAAATCGTGATAGTGTCTGTAGATTGTTCCGCAGACCGAATTTATATATTGTTGGTATTATGTGTATTTCTATTTCGTTGAATGAACAGTACTTACAAAGGCCCTTGTTTGTGCTTTTTATCCAGAAAGCCTATACGGACTTTGGAGGATATTAAAGATTAGATTTATATTCTACAAAATAGTTCGGTTGTGAAGAAGATTGTTAAAACAATGTATTCTTGAGCAAATAGGATTACCTTTAAATATAAACCACGACGATCCTTACGGAGATAAAGAGCGGTAGTCCCTATTGATGAAAGGTAAACACAAGCGGTTAGAAGGTACCTTCAGAAAAAGCAGATTTATAAGAGATTTGAGTAAAGTTTTTTTTCTCTTCGAAGAAATTTTGTGGAGCGTAGTCTTAACCCGATTAATGTTTGCTCGTTTACCGTTTGCTTATTTTTTATATTTAAAAATTTACACTTTTTACGTCGCTATTTGCCTACACATTCTTACGGGTAGGTACTAACTAAGTACCTGCTAATTTCATAATAATTATACATTATGTTTATAATTTCAACTGAACCAATTTTCCTCTTAAGTAGATAATTGCTTTTTTAATGAATGCAAATAAATGTCTTAAAATTATAGGTACCTAAGTGCCTACGTCAAATTTTTCAATTGAAAGATTGCGTGAATTTCTGCCTTTTTTACCACTCAGTCTAAGTGCTATTCGGTAGGTACTTACTTTATTTCTTACATGGTAAGCTATAAAACTTTTATTCCGAGCACATTGTTGAATATTATATATATTTTTTTATAGTTGTAAGCCATATACGAAATATTGCGCATTTTCGTCACGAATCCAACCCCATATATCAAAAAAACATGAATATTGAAACGGACTAGGAGCGCTAAGCGAAGGTGGGCTTTTTTTAAGTAGAAAAGCTCTCTGAAGTAATACGAGTAAGAATAACATTTTCGAATTTCTCCCTAGAAAGGTATCTGAAAACACTAAGTGGATATATTATACTTCTATGGATTAATACATATTGTAAATCTTTTTTCCACTACCTAAATAACTATATTCTATACGATTTTGTTGACATATAGGTATATGTATACCTAAGATTTATCATATTGAATTCAATGCCCATTATTCAGATAGTACGTGTAACCGAGGAAAAATTGAAGCGTTGTATGAGAATTCCAATCTCTCGAACACTTATATGCAACATGTTGTAATTAATTAAGATTATATAAAATAGTATTATTTAAAATATATTATTATTATGTTTTATTCTATTAGTAGTCCCTTGATTCAAAATTTATCAGTCCACAATAGAAACAGAAGTGAAATTAATAATATATAAAAAAATCACATAGACGATAAAACTAAAAAAAAAACATTTATTATTTGAGTTTCTTCAAGTTAAATTTCATTGACTTCATAATTTTTAAAGATTTGACTATTTGAATTGGGCTATTTTTATTAATTTTTAAGGATTTGACTATTTGAATTGGGTTACTATTTTTATGTAGCATTCATAGTTTTCATTGTATTTCGTGAACAAAAAGTTTCCTCTTCTATCTCACCTAGCTACCCGTTGTGGTATTTGAAATCACTTCACTATCACGGTCTCCAGAACTAAGAGACCGATGGAAAAATAAAAATTATTCAATGTCATCATTAACTTTGGTTGCCCAAAGATTTCGATTTTTTTACCCTTTTTGACCGACTGTTCTTACCAGATTACGATTTGAATGAGTACTGTAAACACTCAAACAAATTCTTTCGACAAAAATCTGTCGATTTTGTAAAGGAGCATATTATTATCCTTCGTACCTATATATTTTTATTGGCAATACGAAGTCATTGACAACTAATAATTTTACATGTTTTTTTAATTTGTCTGTAATTACCGCCGGTCAACAAATATGTAGTAGTCAATTCTTTCGATATTTATCGATAATTTATTTTATTCTTTACTGCATATTGGTAATAAGTGTTATAAGATCAATCATTACAAACTATCATAAAATTATTAATTGTACAATTCAATGCACAGAGGGCGAGTTTATCGCTTGATGGCTGAATATTTTCCAACTAAACTGGTATTATAGTATATATTTAATGTTTCTACAGGGTTCATAATATTTCAAAACACATTTAAGAAAAAACAAGCAAACTGTCATAATGTCATATCATATTATGTTTTTATTGTACCTAATATAATATATAATTATCATTATGTATATTATTATGTAGATATTCTGCAAAACAATAAGTTGGTCGGTGAGTTGATTCAATACAATACATTACGCAGTATGTAGATAAGCATTCCATGAAATAATCGACACAATTATTTAATATGTTAGTTTATTGCTACGATGATTTATATACGTTAAGATATTATGTTCAGGTCGTTATAATAAATGATAATTACATATTTTGATGTATTTGGTAGGTACCTACATACTCAATGAATTGTTCATTCGTCTGGGAATATAGAGAGTAAGTTGTTTGTATTGTGAAACATCGAGTATACTTTGCATTGAAGTGCTCCTTGATTTTTTTATTGTAGGTAGGTACTATGTAAAGTGAACTCCTCATCTTCAAACAATCTTGCATCAATTCTTTCGAGTAACACGTTATTATGTATTCTTGGACAGCAACCGTCAAAGTCGAATGAAATATTTTGCCGATGGAACTCTTTCTACTTTGCCAAAGTATTAATTAACCATTTCATGAAAAAAATAAGTATTGATCATTAATTCTACAAAATTACAAAATCAAATTCAATGATTTGAAAGTGATGATGTTTGTTTAGGGTGTCTTTTCGATGTTACGGGAATAATAAAATGTTCGATTCTAAAAGCAATATTCGTCTCATTAGAATACATTGTCAACATGTTAGCATCACTAATGATGAGTAATAATAATATTGTAATGGAAATGTAGACTTCAAAGTATATTACCGCCTATAATGAGCACTTAGGTAATTGAAGCCAGAAAAAGTAAACATAATAGTGCTATAATGCGATAGATAATATCTCCTATCTAAGATACCTCACACTTACATACGAGTAAAATATTAATAGTAATACGTACCTACATACCTATTCCTATTTTGTCATTGTTTATCTATTCTACTTGTGCGGGTGATAACGAAGCAATATAGTACAGTAATAACAATATTTGGTTCTACTACAATTACTTGTACTACAAAGTGTCGGACTACGCGTCAATAATTTATAGTAGGTATGTATGTCAATGATCGATTAATCTGATAAGACTCTCAATATATTAATAAAGATTTGTTAACTCGTGAATTTCAATAACAAACATTAGCGTGAAATCAATATAGGTACAAGAATAGTTTCAAAAACCTACAGAATAATTTCAGTGTCATGACAGTGACAGGTTTTACAACGACATTCCTAATCCTATGAAATCTTTGCTATAATGTGTAAGAAATAAAAAGAGGTCTTTAGAAACTTTATTTATGTTATAAAATTATTTTTATGGCCTTTTCGGGTTGCAATCTTCATCTCTTCTGTACCACAAACAAAAACAGAACGCATTTAATTTTTCATATGTTCGTAAAATTACATACCTATCCGATATCATTATAATATAGAGTTGTGTATGCCTGCTAACATGCCGGAGGTTCATAATATGATGTACATATTTATTTTTTTCTTTTTCGTTAGTGGTTCCAGTTTGCGTTGCACATATGGACTTATTTTGTGTTTTTTTTTTTGATAAGGCTTATTATAATACGAAGCTCATTCCGTGATTATTCTCAAAATACTTAAAAGGAATGTTACAAAATATACGAAACGTATAGAAAATGGCGAGCGTCTCGACCAGTTTTTATTTGAATAAATAAAATAAATTCGATTCCAAGTCAAGCATTTTTATAAAATATGCAACACGAACGCATTTCATGTTGAATGTGATACCTACATTATTGTATGTATTTACAACGATTAACTTTGAACTAATAAAATCATCTTTTTCAGTCTATTGAGGTCAGCGGTGGAGGTAGGTAACTATTGTTTATTTTTTCCTTTATCCTCTGTGGTTTGCTTTTGTTTTTTGAATTTAAAAAAATCAAACCTTTATACATTGGCCGTCTGTTCTTAGAAATATTTTTTTATTGCTTGTTTCTTAAATTAAAATGGGGCTACCTTGAATAATACATACATATGACAGGAAATCGCAGTTGGTTTAATTTATTGTAAATATTCAAGTACCTACACCAGTCTTTTAATAACATGTTTGTCCAATTAAATAATAGTAGGGTTTATTGATATCAACCATAGAATCAAATAATCCGGAGTAGAATATGCATTGTAAGACTCATTCTTGTATTTTAATCTCTTTTCCCCTTCTGATATGTAGGTAAGTACAATGTATTGTGAAGGTATTGAAGAATAAGATGTCCTTAGAGATGTCAGAGTAAAGTGGATAACACGTGATTTAACTTGGGGATTTTATTATGTCCCGATTTTTTATGTGTATTTGAATGAAGGGAAAACCTTTTAGCTATTATGTTATTACGGTAGCATGACTCTTTGTAGATTTTCTGATGATCGCACAAGAGGAAACGTTTTGTTGAATACACATTGAAATAGTAAGCATGTATTTGTTGCGAATATTTATTAGGCTCTTAAATTGTGAAAGGTTAAACAAACTTACGGAATATCACTCTTTCTTTCATTTAAATGTCTTTATTTCTTCTGAATTATTTATTCGTTTTTTCAGATATTATTCTTGAAAATATATAAATGAATTCTTAACTTATTGAGAAAATGTAAATCCGAGGCGGCGAACTCTCTTTTTGACGTTAATTAAGAATATAAATTCGGACGAAATAAAAATCAAATAAAAATAGGTAGATTTTTATTTGATTATTGATTTTAATTTACATATTTCTTTCCCACTGACGTGGTAGGGTCGGAGATGTCAACTATGGCATAGTAGTACTGACAGACTAGAGAGAGTTGAAATATAAATAAATAGTCACCTAAACGGATAAATAGGAGTCCTTGGACTCCTGAAGTATCCAACAAATAAAGTTATTTCAACATATATTCTCACTGGATTATTTTGAAAACTAATATGCACAAACGAAATCTTAAATATTAATATAACTGAGAGCTTATTTGTAAGAAATAAAAGATAATATATTTATTTCAATAAGTTAAAATATAATTATTGTCACGTAAGTATACCTATATGATTGTGTGAATAATACAAAGAATTACCGCAACTGAATTCGTCATCACGAATACGCGGTATTCAAACAATTATGATTCAATTAACTTATCTATTCGAATTAATTTCGTGATGTATTTATAGTCTAGACTTTTATAATTAGAATAGGCAGATATAACAAATAGCATAAAATAAACGCTATGCTATTTTACAAATTAAAATAAGCTCGTTATCATAAATAATAAAGATACAATTTAATAATCGCATATATTCATAATATTTTAAAATGTAATTACATAAGAGTATTTAAATTAGTTTGGCAGTGATTGCGCGGTTTGTATGTTTTTTTTTATCGTATTGAAAATTTTCGAACAAGTTGCTAAGTCAAACAAAAGGTTTATACAATAGAAAAAAAATTGTATAATATGGTATATTGAGGCCAGGGCAGATTGAGGAATGACTTTTTTCGAATTGTCCTGGGTCTGGGTGTTACATGTATATGTGTTTAGTGCATTGTATATGTGTGTATCGTCGCGTTAGTACCCATAATACAAGATTCATCTTAGTTTGGGACTAGCTCGATCTGTGTGAAATGTCTATGTATGTTATGTTATGTTATGTTATTTTCAATTTATAAAAAAGCTGGCGCTATTAAACGAAGCTTCATTAAACGTATTACGATAGTTAAAAGTTAAGTAGTAGCTCCTTAGAGCTTAATAAAAACTCTTTTAATTATGTAATTAAAGAACAAATATGCGCAGAAGGACTTTCTATGTTTCATATTGTATTGTGTAGATCCTGACTATTTTGCTTGTGGGAATAATACTGTGAAGAAAATAAGCAATAACGTGTAGGTATAACGTTTTGTACAAATAGCTTTTAATTTAACTCTAGTATATTATTAACAGTATAATGTGTATGTCATACTTACTTATGTATATCTACACACATCTATTAGTTGTCTACTTAGGTGGTATGTCAAATACCATTTCATTGCCGTTGGTGTATTGTCATTGTGTCAAATACACTTAGCATCAGTCGGAGCGTGATATTTGTTTCATTTACATACGGCTTCTCAACATTATCACTTCTATTGTCAAATGTCATAAACTGGACACGAATATCTTATAAATACTTTAATATTAAAAATATTTGATGGATAAAAAAAATTAAAACAAATTTATCAAAACAATGGAACCCGAGTGGGATACTCTGCAGGTGTTGCATTGCAATATACCTACCGGTAGGTATACGTTTTTAACAAATTGTTCTTTATTAAATTTGTAGTTTGCACTTAGATATTTTCGATCTTTACTCTCTATTAAGTTTCATCGGTGTTTGAATAAACGCTGTTACGAGTTTTATGTTATATTGAAACCAAATTTAAATCCTTCCTTTATCATAAGTTCGGGAATAATAAACATGTAAAATAAAATACATCATTGAATACCTTTACAATAAACGAAATGGTATGTGGACTTAAGAGCGGAATGGGCCAGCAACGAGATTAAAAACTTATTAAAGAAATATGCTTAAAGTGATCTCTTCACTTCTTCATATCTATCAAATCGACCACCTCCATAAATTAAGTATTTTTTTTTAGTAGGTAAAGTGTTTATACGATATTTATTATTTGATAATATTGTCGTTATGTAAACAATAAGCGGATGATAATAGAGAATGTTATCTTCAATCATATATAAATGTAGTAGGTATACTGTACCTTCTTTGAATATCACCTTAGGGATTTAAGAGGTAATGATACTTACGTATCATAATTGTTTATGAAATTATAAATTTTAACACGAGTACCTATACTTAAAACTTGACAACAACAGAGAAACAAGCCTCTTTCATTAAATGATACTAGTCTAATCAATTTACGACAAAATATGTAGCTTATATTTTTTGTTAAGTGAAAAAAGGTATTGTTTCTTGTGAAGTAATAATAATAATAATAATAATACGAACCTTTATTGCACAAAAAATTAACAAAATAAAATAAACAATTTAAACTAGACAAATAAATTATACACTTAAGAACGTTATGTTAAATTTAAATATTTCTTAGCATATTATAATTACCAAGAGACGCGTATATGGACCAACTGAAGAGGGACATGAACTGTGGCTCATACGTAGAGTTGAAGAGACTGGCTGAGAATAGGGAGGAATGGAGAAGAAAATCCAAACTCGTTGCAGACCAATTCAATGTATTGTAACTCATTGTATATAATTAAGAATTCGGGGATGAAGCCACCTTATGTTTTGAATTAAGAGCGAGATATGTGTGCCACGACTTTCAATACTAAAAATATGTTACCAGGGAAATCTAAATTTTTTAATCAGGTAAACCAATTGATTTGATGTCAAGCTTTGATCGGTATGAAGACATTGAAAAAAAAAAATCTAATAATTATTGTACCACACTAACATGGTTGTGTTGTGGCAGGATTACAGATGGATGTTGTACAGTATAATTACAGAAATTAACGAACTATAATTCAAAAATTTAAATAGATGAAAATATTACTTTGAATAGAAAAAATAAATAAAATATTCTGAAAATGAAAGAACGGGATTATTAAACTTTTTATCTATTGCTGTTATTAAAATAAAATATGAACTATAGTACTATTATTAATTTAGTTTTGTATAATATATCAACGTTCATTGTCGATGTCGTACTTCGCAGTCAACCATTAATTTTAATCATAGATTTTACTAAGTGATATCAAAAAGACTCTACAAAAGAAGTCAGTGTAAAGATTTTGACGCTTGTCCCTTGTTTAAAACACTTTATTATTCATATAATCTATCTATCTATCTATTTATTCCCTCACGCCGAATTCCAAGTGGGGTAGGCAGAGAGAACGGAACGCCAATTAGATCTGTCCTTACATACTTCTTTCGCTTCCTCCACAGTCATACAATTTCTCATGCACGCACGTCGGTTTCTTTTACTCAAAACACGGCCGTCCTTGAGAATTTGATCTACATGTTCAAGCCATGTAGTTCTCGGACGCCTGCGCTTCCTCACACCCCCCTTTCAGCTAAGTATATCCTCTTTGTCATTCTTTCCTCTTCCATTCGTTCCACATGACCAAACCATCTCAATTTATTTACACGCATTCTATCCACAACTCTCCTCTTGCATCCACTCATTCTTCTAATATCCTCATTCCTCACTCTATCACGCAACGTTTTACCAACCATCCTTCTCAGCGATCTCATCTCTACAGCATTTATTCCACTTTCGTCCTTCTTCAACCATGTCCACGTTTCGCTTGCATACATTAGTGTCGGTACCAGGATGGTATTGTGCGCTAGCAATTTTGCCATGTTCGACACATTGTCATTGCTGACAATGGGTCGAAGTGCACCGTTAATCCTAGCACCGGCACGTTGTTACAAAAACGTATGTTATAGTAGGTAAATTTTATTTCATTGCGAGATAAGCTTTAGTTACACACAATCCACTTGTTATGAGTGTTTATTTCAAATAAAATTGTGATTATGAAAATTACGTCTACACTATTCTATATGACGTTTACATCATCTCATAAATATCTCATACTTACAATATGTTCTATAGAGTGCAGAGAAATTATATACATTGATCTAAATTGTATTGTAATATAAAAGGCAACAGGCCTTTATTGTTTAATAATATTTTATTTGCTAAAAACTTTATTACTGCTGGTCTTATAAATAAAGGCGAAATACTTTCACTATATAAAAAGGATTGTCATACATGAATTATTTCACTAGTCCATATGTAATATTTTTAGATCTTCCTACGCCATTTGTTTCCTTGTTTTATTCGATTACTAATGCAAACAATGTACCTAATTCAATGGATGCTTGTACATACAATTGACTTTTTGATAAATATTTATTTTGAAGTAAATTCTATACCACAATGGTCTTACTAACAAGCCTAATCTAAAACGAAAGTAATGCATTTACTACTAACATAACCCATAACAGATTACGATTATCTCTATCAAATCGTTTAAATTTAATATTATTCATTGCTTTAGTTTGAGACATGATATGGACATTGTACACTTTTATTCCGTACTAATATCACATATTAATTTAATCATCTTATTGTACACTAAACACATTCATTATTTATTAAACTTACTCTTCTTCTTATAAACTATTCAAACTATCCATTGACAATCATTGTATTTATAATGATTGAGATTTATCTGATTCTTCGTGCAGGTCCGTTCACTCATACTATCTATCACAATGTAACTTACTGATTAAGAAGGTTGATTGTCTACAGAAGATAACTTGACTCTTAATAATATAACGGTAATTTTTTATCCACTCTTATAATAACTCAACGATTTCAATAAAGATTCAAATGAAAGTTTATTTGGATGTTTTTTATCCAACTTCTAAAGTAAGTTTTGGAGATAAAGTATACGCTGTCCAGCAAATTAGAGTAGGTATGAGGATTATTTTAAACCATTAATTACCTACTTCTTGACTACCAGTGTTTTATACTAAAGATAGTCATAGATGTACGTGAACTATTTTATAGTGATTGAAGCACTACTAAATAGCACACATTTTGTACGTTAAAATATTGAGACATTTGATATCTAAAATTTAATTTGAAAAATGTATATAAATAGTTACTCTGGTAGGTAAGTAGGGTATATTTGAAATTTACAACTCAATTTCTTTGTAGTGTTTCACAATGTTACAATCAAACAAAGATAATTTATAACAAACAAAAATAAATAAAACAATTTCTTTTGTTCTTCTTGCACATCATCGTTCATATAACAAATCAACAGAGCAGTTTACCTAAGAAAAATGCGATGATGTGCATTAGCAGGATTATCTCTACATACATAGAGATCATCATTATCGTGGCATTATGAATTACGCTTTAATTGAATTCTCTGTTTGTGCATGCTGTAGACGCTCCTAATTGGGGAACTGGCCAGATCTTGTTGTATGTTTGTAATTTATGTATTGTTTTGTCAGTTTTCTGTGAGTGTCTCTATAAAATAAAATAAAATTAAAAAAAAAAATATCATTGTTTAAGATGCATCGTCATAAATTTACAATCTTATTTGTTTTAGACTTTATTGTTGGTACATATATAATGAGTTACAATCCATTGGATTGGTCTGCAACGAGTTTGGTTTTTCTTCTCCATTCGTCTCTATTCTCAGCCAGTCTTTTCAGCTCTACGTATGAGCCACAGTTCATGTCCCTCTTCAGTTGGTCCATATATGCGTCTCTTGGTCAGCCTCTGCCATTTGTCCCCTCGGTCTTACCCTCCGCTATGGCGATGAGTAGTCCTGGGTGCCTGATGTTGTGGCCAATCCAGTTAGCTCGTTGTTGGCTGATTCTCTTAAGGAGTTGCCTTTTTTCGCCTACCCTGGTTAATACTTCTTCGTTTCCGACGTGCTCTGACCAATGGATCTTAAGCATGCGTGTGTAGCACCACATTTCAAAGGCCGCCAACCGTGTCCATTGGTACAAGGACCGAATTCTCGGAACCTATATTAATTTTACATTTCGATTTGGACATCTTGGAACCTCTAGAGAGGAACTAATCTAACCCTCCGGAATATTTATCTTGTGTCAACAAACGGACATCACTTTCAAATTGATGCAGGTTCTTACAGTACAAATACAAGCTTTCTTATGTTTGTCTTACATTATAGACGATGTATTCATAAATGAAACTTATAAAACCTAATTTTTATATGACAGTTCAAAGAAACTTATCTTTAAAGCGCATTTATTCTAACGAAATTACATTCTATTTCACGGATTTTATTTTATTTATTTTTTAAAGTAGACGATTTACTTAAATCTCCAATTAAAACTTGCCGCGGTTGAATTGCTTTCAAAATTCTTCTGAATAAAATTATTTTTTACACAATACATCCCCTAAAAATAAATTTTCATTCAATGTAAAAATAACAAGTTCACAAAACGCCAAAAACATCCAAGTACGATTGAATAAGTAAACGACTTAGGCAGCCAAAATAATCTAATAACAAACTTATCTACATTTCTCCCCTCAACACAGTATTGTGGAAATTTTAATAATTCTAAAAACGTTTAAAGGAGGTTATTGGCCATATTTCTCCAATGAAAATACGCCTTTATCTTTGATTTTTTCACAATATTCGCCTTGATATTAAAGAAATTTGTTTTAAATGTTATCAATTTGAGATAAGAATTTAAATTTTCTATACATCTACTCGTAATACTAGTGTACTCGTATTATAAATTTAAATTAAAAATCACTTTAAGTTGATTTAGGGACATAAGATATAATATTATAGTTGAAATAACTTTATTTGTGGGATATTTCAGGAGTCCAAGGACTCCTATTTATCCGTTTAGGTGACAATTTATTTATATTTCAACTCTCTCTAGTCTTGTCTAATAATTATAAGGTATATGTAAAATATAAATTGATAGCAGACCTTTTGTTCTAGTTGAAACGTTGTGCATAAATTGTCTTTAAAGAGTCTAATAGCCATTACAGTCTTCGGAATCTCTGCTTGCTCCAAGTTTAAAATTTTACCTATAATAATATAGACCTATTCTTAGATACTTGTAATCGAGTAGTGCACCAATCTTCGCCTTTCTACATATTTGTTACCAGTTCACTCTCCTCCACTGAATCCAAAGCTTTTAGTGGCAGTATTTTTTTTTTATAAAATATCAAGTAATATATAAGTAGGTACATATTCAATCTTTTAACTGTATGCATATTATTAGCCATACTTTTGAAAAATAGAAACAGATCGGTGTGAATTCCTAATACCTTTTGATTGTTTCTGTAAAGGAGGGATTATTTTACGTTACGCAAAGTTTTTAAGTCTCACTCTTAAGAAATTTAAGAATTTTCTTCATATTATTATTATTTTTGGTTCCGTTTCTCCCCACACTTTCCTCCTCTTTCTTGAGACTTTGCCAAATTTGTAATCATCATCATTCGTCTGTTCTACGACAAGTTGTAATTTGTTTTCCCCGGTAACAAACTTTTAATGGCTGTAGAATGAAATCAGAGAAAAAAGTACCATTTTGTCCACCTTCAATTCATTATCATAGAATACGTTTTCAAAGGTATTATGAAATACAAAATTGCATCAAATTTCTGGTTTTCAAATCAGAAAAATTGACATATGTATGTATGCTCTAAACTTTAGATTATCCGTTATATGTTTTAGAACATAATTCAGAACCAAAACACACAATTCCAGATATTTATACATATTTAAAATGTAGTGATTTCATTGGATATTAAAGATGATGTCCTGATGTGTAACAGTAGTAAAATATCAGAAAAAGTAAACAAAAAAACGTTGTTTTATCCATATATATGGTACCATGCATAATGAACTAGGTAATACCTACCTGTTACAATTTATGGACAACTCCATAATGACATTACAATCATCTGATAGACGAAAAGTTTTAACTACAAGTATCAATGAGTCATGGCAGAGTAAATAATATATACATAGTAATATGCAGTATGCAGATAGAATCTTATCTCTGTCTAGCGTCTAATCCACGTTTCCGTTATCCTTTCGATGATCCCCTCCCAGTTATAGAGTACAATGTGTTTCGTAGACATACATCAAACATTACATCCTTCCTCATACCAACGACATCAAACAATACTATGTACATATATATATGTACAATGCCTACCTGAATCGTTGCTCCTTCATACAAACATTCTCTCGCACAGCAAGTGTACATACATGTGTACATATGTCTTGTTGTAACAAGTTATTTACTAGAGGTTAAGGGTACGAAAGAGACATTCCTCAATCAAACACATCATGTCATTAGTATTGAGCCTATTTGGTAAAGCGAGATGAAAGATATTGGTTTCGCTCGGTTTTGTAAACTTTAAATTATATTGACATACCCACTCGAGCTTCAAACTAATTATTTAGAATCGTACAAGTATGTAAGTACTTATTCTCTCAACAATAATTAGGACAAATTAATATAACAATGAATTACAAAGGGAATGATACATCCACTTAGAAATTGCTAATATAATATGTCTCAGGTAAGTGAACTCCTTTTAAGATGCGTATTAATTAAAACAAAACATTACGTTTTCGATGAAAGTCAATCCTGCTCTTTTCATGAGAAATATATTGAATAAGTTAACACTTTTTTTGGTACTAAATTCTTCAAATTTTATTCGTATAAATGATCGAAAAAGTATACCTACAATTTAATATGGTCGAATAGTTTTGTTAAGTAGACTAATATAAAACTGTCACAAAATTGCGGGATATTTGAACATGAAAGAATGCTTATTAAAAACAACAAAAAAAGGTTTGATAAACCAACAGACGATAATAAATTAGCAGTGGGTAGTATTTTTAAATTGAATTGACTGAATTATTTAGTCACCCCTTTTGGTGAGAGCAAAGAGAGCATAAAGATTTTATCACCGCTACTGTTAATTATTAGGGAGCGTGCCACGTCTACGCCACACACGTATGAAACGCTCTGCATAAGTCACGTACTATTTTTAATTTCTTTCATTATTTAGTGAAAAGAAAAGGGGGCATTTGTATATTACTTCTGTGTATAAAAATGAAATTACCAAAAATTAAAAAAAAAACACCCCTGGCGTATCCATATGTTACAACGCTGTATTTATATGGGAACCAATCTATCAATATGTTTAAAAAATATGAATATTTAATGAAGTATAGATATCAATAGTTAAACTTAGTAAAAACATTAAGTTGGACAATGCATTTTTAAAGGAAATACCTAACTACATAAATTTGTAAACATATGTTTTACACACACGCTTAAAAAACGTTTGTAAAAAAACAATTGTAAAATCGAAAGTTATTTTGATATATTCGAGGCTGCAAGGTTATTTACCATCTAGTCACATGTTTATAACGTACCTCGACTTTTTTTTTAACATTTAATAAACATTGTTTTATCTGTACCTTTGAGCACATATCTACTCTTATACATAAAGTTATCTGTATATGTATACTTACATAAGTATTTTATGATCACGTTTTCGTTGTACTATTAACAGAGTAGAAATTTGTATTAGTAGACATCGGTATTCCTGCAATAAGCCAATAACTTATAATAACTATGTATTTTTCAATGTCTTATACAATAAATTTAAAGAAGTATGAGACAGTTGGTAGGTACCTCCATATTTCAGTATCTAATAAGTTTAAGAGATGAGGAGCGCGGGCGAGAATAACATTGTCATGGCTAACTAAATTACATTGTAGCGGTGGCATTATTCAAATGAATCAAAGGAATTTATAATTTGTGTTGTCTAAAAGTCGGTCCCCCTCATATTTACTAAGTACTCGCGATGCATCTCTCTCGCTACTGTGTCTTATAACACTAATGTATCTCTCTATAACAACTTTTCCTTCTGAGAATATTTTACTCTGATTAAATTTTCTTGCACCATCTCCTTAATCAAACAAGCCATATATTATTTATTGTATGCTTTTGATTTAGGTATCTCTTGAAATAATAAGAAAATTAATTAGTTACATAATATAAATTAGACAAACACCTTATACACATAAAATACATATTAAATATTTCTATCTATACAACAAAATCGTTTGGGTAGATGGCCATCATAATATGTAAAAAAAACACCATAGTTAATAGCAAATCATTTACATGTATCTGTTTGAAATATGATAAGTACCTACTTAAAATGATCAATCACAGATCGCAAGTTTGTAAAATGATACACATCATTAAGCCGATTTTCACTGTTATTTTTACACGACAAAGAAACTCTCTTGAGTTGTATTTAAATATGAAATTTACAATGAGCTCTTTTATAGATCATATCATTTGCTTTATGATTTCATATTAGGTACGTAGTATTATATTAGAAGTTGACGAAGAGATATTCCTCATTACCGATTAGCGTTAGAAGATCATTGTACCAGAGGAGGTTATTAATTCTGCTTTAGTACTTACACATAATAAGTCATTGTCTTCACTACTTGTAGATTTAATTAAGGCCTGTGGAAGAGGGCATCGCTTGTTAAAATATGTCAGAAAAAAAGCAATTAGTTTATTTAACATAATTAACTGTTGAACTTTGAAATAATCCATGACAGTTTTAATTGGATTAATATTAAAAACTTTGATATCAATATTTAAATTCAACATATTGTACTAATGATTATTTTGGCAAAGTTTTTATTCATGTGCCTACGGCTTGATGGAAATTAAAATGTTAAATAATATAAGCGTGTAATTCTATGCGCAAAATTCTCACAGCACTAAGATAATATTCGTAATAATTAGATCAAATACAACTTGCTTTATGTAGTAGAAGTTGTTATTCTTAATTTCTCTATGTTGATTATCTGTTATTAAAACATACAAAGTTTTTGTAAAAGTTGGCAAATTCATCCTTTATTCCTGGAAATAACTGTTTAAACAAGAGAAAATAACTAAGAAATATTATTCTGTATTATTCTCTTACATAAAGTAATCCTTATGTTAGTCACCGAAAATTCGAACCTAATTTGATAATAATCTTAATGTAATTTTATTACAATTTCTCATCTCTTTACCAAGAGTTTTCTCATGAATAATTCGAATGCTAGGAAACGAAGATTAATTCAATTAATTATGTAGTAATATTGTCGCCCGAGGTTCGCCTACCTACTGTCTTGAGATCCGAAATCCGCCAAGGCGCGTCAATTATTGAGTAGGTATATAATATTGATCTTTGAGACTGATTGCCATAATCCATTAATACATCATCCGTCTCGAAATCAGTTTACTGTCACAGCAAATCCTATATAATTACCTAATATGGCAAAATGATATGCAAGTAGACCTGAACGTTACATACATCAACATGCAAGTAACTATAACCGATAGAAATTTTAGGTTCGTTACAAATTTTCGAGGTAAAAAGGAGAAACAAGAAAACTAAACTCAAATTGAATATATTATTATGATGGCAAGAGGTTTAAATAAAATATAAATAATAGAAAATGTACAAATATATGTTATCTTCTTTATAGGGGAAGATGGGGCAAGACGGGGTAGTGAGGTAAGATGGGGTATTGCGATAAAAGTGGAACCGTGCCGAGTAGCCCTGAACGCTGGATGACATTAGATGCTCTCTTCGGACCCCCCACTAGTAACAAAGTTACATCAGCAGTGGCTGCTTGCTCCATGATGCTGTGGTACTAAACGTGTTTTTCGCATATTTCACGTTATTTTACTTAATTTTTTTGATAGTGTCATTGAAGGAAGAATATTGAGATTGTTTGACATTTGATAAACAAGATTCAAATATTGAATTTTAAGGGAAGATATTCGATTATAAACTGGATAAAAATATGGTTAATTACTTAATTAATCGATTAAT
Source organism: Athripsodes cinereus (assembly GCA_947579605.1). Classification (NCBI taxonomy): domain Eukaryota; kingdom Metazoa; phylum Arthropoda; class Insecta; order Trichoptera; family Leptoceridae; genus Athripsodes; species Athripsodes cinereus. The sequence goes on from OX388329.1 coordinate 18,203,443, forward strand.
ATTCTTTACTACCCCGTCTTGCCCCAACCCGTGTGGCAAGACGGGATAATTAAGCTTTTTTTAAATTGAACATATTTATTATTTTTTAATGTTTATTTTTACATTTTTGTGATTCATTTGCTAGATTAAAGATCAAAGTTTCTGTCAATAAACTTTTTTTTTAAGAATTTATGGAAAGAAATGTATTTTTTTGACATTTTAGCTTAAAGGCCCCGTCTTGCCCAACCCTCCCTTACGTTCTTATTTCACTTTACTGGAAGAGATTGCATGTAGGCGTGTGTGAACTACACATACAAGATATACTACAAATAATATATACGATTCAGCTATGAGTTATGCCACCCATCCTGAATGTCTGATTATTATCGTAGATACGGAGGAGACAATCTCCTTATTTATTACGTGCAACACTTAGTTAGTCCACTGGCCACCCCACTTGTGGAATATGCCGTGATGGGATAGTAGTAGTTTTCTGTCGCACGTCAGAAATTATAATAATTGTAAGTACCTATTCAAATTCCTAATGAATATTACACAATATGTGCGTATTTCAATTTGTTGAGCAACGTTAAGATTTCCACACAGGCGCCGTTGGTCTTCGCAATTTCCAAATAATGACGTCCACCCATTGGACAAATAGTCGTAATTTCTTTAACACGAACCCTTTCATCTGTTTATGGTACAGTATGTTAAAACGACACTACAAAATAGTATGTTCACATTTTATATTAAGTCTGTTACCTAGTACGCTAAACATATGAACTGACAGAAACTAAAGTAGAGAACAGAATACTTCTGTCATAATCCATTCGTATATCTGTAGTACTTACCTATATCTATTCATATTTATTTTTATTGAAAACCTTTCACGAATCAGGTTTAATTTTCGAACGATCGTCATCGTGAATATTGGTGTAAATAATTTTACAATAGAAGCGAAATAATACGTGTGAACTATCGTATATTGTAAGTTATTTATTGACCCTAGTATGTATAATATATTATTATTTGTTTTATACTGTATTTAATAATTTATGTGGAATACAAAAGCAGATGGCGGCTGTTTGCAAGTGGCGTTACTAATTACTAGTATCATAAATGGTCATTGGTCGTGTCATGTAGTAGTGTAATATTATGTATTATTTCACTTTAAATGTGCAAGCCCTCATGTTATAATATTGTGGAATCGTTCCGTAGTCTTTCGCCCACTTTAGGCTTTAAACCCTTATTACAATATAGGACATTAACAAACAACGATTTTAGGGGGATGCTTCTCACCCAATTCATCAAGCACGTCTTTAGCAATTTACAAAACCGAAAATGGTTTTTTAGTCAAATATAAGATACATCCAGTGAAACACACATTAAAATTAATCAAGATTTGTTTTAAGTTTGCTTTGTTTTTTGTCATACTATTTTTATTTATTCTTATTTTGATAACTTCCTCAAAAAGTTGAAAAAAATCGAGACATTTCTTTTTCATAAAGAAAATCTGATTGGCTAAAAAATTCCTGGGTATTATTTTCTTATTTATATATGTCTTAGATTTCGTGATTCTTTTTCTTTTATTTTGCCATTTTTTTATGTTACGTTACATTTACAAAAATAATCCTTTTACTGAAACGTTATCCTATTTCATCAATCAGTTTATATCTCTGGCATAACAATAATATAATAACATCTGACACATATATTTTCAAATGCGTAAACGATACTTAGAATAATAATTCCACGTAGTTACCTACTATGTAAGAGAATGCTAGAGTAATATTATTTTCTTAAATGTTTTGTAATATATGCGTATGCATAGTTCTCCTAACAGCCCAGTATTACATTGTATTGTATCATACCTACTCGTATTAATATTTTAATCAAACGGTACAAATATTCTATAAAAGTGATAATTTTCGAAATATCCATCCATTTCACTTTACTATCTTCCGCAAGGGGTATAACTAACACACCAACTGTTTGTAATAAATATGCAAGTCGTTCGCTCTGTGATAATAAAAGTTAGGATAGTCAGGATGGGTGGCATACATAATTACTAAACTGAATTTCGTTTGGAGCTTCTGCGTTAGCCGGGTTCAAGTGACGTGGAAGGGTTAGTTTTTCTTTTTGCCCATTGCGGCGTTGGTGCAATGGCAAACTCGTTGTGTCGTCCTGTCTCTATTATTGGAAAGTAGATTTGGGAGGAATGTTCTTTTTAGGAGAGTTTAATGTTTCCACACCATGCAGGTACTGACGAACTCATGGGTTCGCACCTTCTGAACACCTAATAACATTTAATAATTCAAGAGTTTTTGTGTTTACGCTGTGGAAATCCATTTTTAATTTTAATAAATAAAATATAAAAATATATTATTGAACACTGTTTAATCTCCACTATGTTAGGTTGAATACCGAACGTTTTCGCCTATACTTGTAGGCATCTTCAGGGAAACTGAGTCAGTTTCCCTGAAGATGCCTACAAGTATAGGCGAAAACGTTCGGTATTCAACCTAACATAGTGGAGATTAAACAGTGTTCAATAATATATTTTTATATTTTATTTATTAAAACTAATAACATTTGTTTGGATACCTTAAGACACTGCGGGATTAAATTTTGTTTGAAAAAAATATTATTGTAGCTTTACTAGACAGTTTTTACATTTGTTTTTACTCATTGACTTTTTCACCACTTCCATAAAGAGAGCAAAAAAATGTTCAATAAATGTTTATATACCTAATACTTATACCATGTTTCTATTATAAATTTATGGATTTGTCTATTTTCGATTTACTTTATGTTGTAAGTCCACTTTGCACTTTTTATTCAATCTTTATCGCAATGTAAAGTTGGTCTATTTAATACCTACATGTCTATAAATATCAGAAAGGAATATAAATGTTAAAGTTATTTGAATGTATTTTAGTTAGTTGAATACACGAGTACGTAGTACCTACCTACTACTTATCATGATTTCAGAATATATTTAGAAAGTACTAAGGGTTCCTGCACGCCCCGATCTACCTACACAATATATTCTTTATATGTCTACTCTTTGATTCATCTACTTGAGTATTCATGCTCAGATAGAAATATTCTGTGTAGCACTAGACTATATTTTATTATTATCTTCCCTCGAAAAATCTTCAATAATAAGTATGCAAGAAAAAGAGAAACCTCCCCAAGTCCTCGTCTTCTTAGTGTGGACATCTTTTCTTTTCATTTCTCGAGTACATTGAATCCTACTCCTACAACACAGACTGTTTATTAAGTACTTATGTACATATTATAATATCTACGTGAAGTATGTTTGGATATTGTATGTAGTAAATAATATGTAGGTACGTTAGAAGTTTTTTCGAATTGAAGAATGTCTATAGAATCGTTGTACAATTGAAAACGCCTGTAATAATAACTTAAGAGCATACTTTTCTCCTCCGCTTGCTTATTTATGCTTTAAAACATTTCTTATTAAAAAAATGACATAAGAAAGACAAGTTTGTATTCACTTGTATTGATATAACTTTGTTGTTTTTCGTGAATGCTGTAAGTAATGAAATAAAGATTGAAAAATAATTGTTCTCGATGCATAATATGTACATACCATTACGTCATTTTCAACAAGTGGGGTTGCCAACAGACTAACTGCATAAAATAAACACGCTCGTTATCTCTTATAAATGTTAAGTAGGTAATTCAAGATACGTAGCATAAGTTTCGTTTCGAAAAATTGGTCACTCACTCCGAGTGTCCTGTTGAAGGCAGATGTTTTTTTTTTTTTTTAAAAAGATATATCTGGGTTTTGAAATAAACCCAAATACAACCTTATACACCTTTCACACTAAGCTAAAAGCTTGTGCCGTGAAAGGGGAGTTTGCCGACACCTGGGTTCGAACCACTGACCCCTTGTTCCGGAGGCCGAGAGTCTACCTCCAGGCTACCGACGAACTCTGTAACTGAAAAGGTAAGATCGAACTTTATTTGCAATGATTTGAATTAATTAGTATATCTAACAAATAATAAGAGCTTTGATATATACCTACCTATATAATTTAAAATACTATCTTTGCTCATCATCTCCGTCGGTCCCTCAATCCTGAGGATCGTGACCAACATGCGTCGTTCTGTTGCCCATCTGTCTCCATCTTGAACGATCCTCCGCCATGTGCAAGGCCCCGTGTAGTGAGCTCTGTGTGGCCTCCTTAATTTGGTCGCTCCATCTTATTGGCACTCTGCCCCTTCCCCTCCTTCCTTCTACAATCCCAGTCATAATTTCTTTTTTCCAGGTTTTCATGCTCTCTTCTTGCAATGTGCCCGAAATATCGCAAAACGCGCTCTCTGCAAATCGTTGAGAGTCGTGTCGAAATGTTTAGCTCCCTGAGGATGGACTCATTGGTCCTGTGATCAGTCCAATGAACTCGGAGCAATTTCCTCCAGCAACACATCTTTTTTAAAGATGTAAAATAATCAAAACAGGATTCTATATTGAATATATCGTATTAAAAATAGTTTGGGGTAAAATCTTTTGTATTTTCAATACACCTAATATATCTACTAGACATTCAAAACGCAATAATCCTACTTGTTTCAATTATAGGTACCTATCTTTTCAAAACCCTCTACAATGAACATCGAGAGTGTACTGAAAATGACCCTTTTTAATAATGAAAAAAGCAGGGATCATTGATGTAGTTCAACCACATTATGATTACCCTTCAGGGTTCTACTTTGAAAGTACCATTATTATATTCAATCAGTAGGTATGTTATATAAAATAAATTAATGAAAAACATATATACCTACCTAAATTATATATGCTACCTTATGTCCGTTATCTGTTTCCAAAGAATTGTGAAATTATTCGGACACATCGCACATGATGAGAAGAGGGTAACGAAAATCTGATGACGATGATACACGTAAAGTCGAAACCCACTTGCAGAATAGCAAAACGTTGGATCGATCGTAGCTCCGTCAAACTATGGTGCAGTCCATTACATAAGTGCTAAATCTGGACCATCTAGAGAAAGAGAGAGAGATAGACATCTATTTACTCGTGTTAACTAGTACACACTTTGTCTATATAAATAATAATGATGATGCTTGAGTATATTGAACGATTGAAAATCCCCTAAAGGATTGTTTTTTTTTGTTTCTGTGTTAAAAATTATTTCAGGTTTCTAGTATAAATAAAAACAATTTTTGCTTTTATTCCAATTATCGTTTTAGGCATATTTTTCGTTTCACAAAAACAGGTTTAACAGGCCTACTACAGGAAATTCTCTCAATGTTAAATCTATAATGATAAAAAGGGAATGTAAATGTATCTAGGAAAGTATTGCAAAAAAGGGGTAATATATTCAATTTTATTCATATCTAATACTTTTTATTATTATTATTCCGTGTTCAAGAAGGTTTTTCATCCAGTTAGGTACGTATATTATCCATACAACAGTAAGTAAATACATTAACACACACTTTCAGTATCTGAATAAAGTTTATCCGTTTTTTTATTCTATATCTCTCATATGTTCCTGATTCATCCACGATAGTATAAATAGTACCTACACACTTTATCAGTACCTACCTAGACCTACATATATTCATAAAATGAATAGAAATGTTGTATTACCTACTTTATACATATTATGTTCATAAAGCGCATAATAGGAGGGGAGACCTTATTATTGTATTATATTATTATTAGCCTAAAGCCACTTTCACGACTCTATAGATCCTTTTTAAAGCATTTACAAATGTCTATACATTTAATATTCCCTTTTCAAACTCATTATAAGTAATTTGCTCCTGAGCAATAACGTAGTATCTTAGATGAAAGAACTCCTTTAAGTAGGTACCCGAATACAGTAAACCAAAAACTTTATTTAAGGTTATATTATATTATACCATGCCTATTCAAAAGAAGCGATTCTTTGTTTTACTATAACGCGTTAATTATGTTTGATTTTGACATCAAATAAACCGAATTCTGTGTGAATGAATATTACCATTATTTGACATTTTCAATCTGAAGGTAATCAAAGTTGAGAGTTACTTAGTTAGATCAATTAGTTCTTTGTAATGGCAAAATTCTAAACGAAATATTTTTTATTACAATGATTTCGAGTTATATTTAAATCACTGAAATTGGCATGTTTTTAATTATATCGTCAAATTTCTACCCACAAATGATAATTTGTACAAATATGGTCGTCTAAAACCAGTACAGTTCATAAAAGAGAAAATCACATTATTTTCAAGTAATGGCATAATATAAATATCATGTTATATGTTGAATTAAGAAGTACTTAAGTGAGATATCGGCAGCATGCTGACAGTTTGAGTAAAACGTATAAGAAATGGCTGAATATGAGAAAGTGTCAACCTGTCTAGAGAGGAGTGCAGTATTACTGTCGCAAAACTTCGTATGGAGGTGCAATAATAATAATATACTTATAGCATTATTATGAACGAAAGACAGAATCTTGGTAGTATGTTAAATTAACTGCTTACAACATGTGTATGTGCAGGGAGATACATATTATTAAAACAACTTGTCACCGTCGTCGGTATCAAGATTGGCAATATGTGTATAGCTGAAGTTGAACCGAGCGAGTACTTAATAGCTTTATTTAACTACATATTGTAAGATGATGGTTAGTGATAGTGATTAGATTGTTACAAGGAACACGTTAACAGTTGGCTTGTGGGATCACACTATGTACTTGTATTTAACTTAAATTAACGCTGTAGTTTGTTAAGCGATATTAGCACTTAGGGTGGGATCAAAGCTTCTTCATGCCAAGAACAAGTCACGCATCTTCCGTATTAATACTTAACTGAATTTATTTTTCTCTATAGTATCTCTTACAGTACCTACTTTAATCATATTAATTTAGCTGGATAGTTAGTTGCATTATCATTGAGCATTGAATATTGGAAAAAAATTACATAATGGAAAGTTAAAATTGTGAATACACATTTTTTGCAATATTTTCCATGAAATAGCAGCGTCTTTGTAATGTTAGCTTACATTTTGAAGTATATCCCATTCAAAATTATAATTCAATTGTGAACTTGCTTTATGACATATATTTATTAAATTTCATTGTTTTATTTTTTGACACAGGTATAGAAATACTAGGTATAGATTTATTTTCGTTTCATAAATTTTGTACACGTTGAACTAAACTGTAAAAAGTTTTTAAAAAAATCATACGGCTATTAACAACGATTTAATCGATATGTAGCGAAATTGATTATGTTGTATGTTTTGACTTTGTATCGAATATGGATCATTTATTCAAAAACCTGAAATACAATTGGATACATCGAACTTTTCAGTGGATTGCAATATATTGGATTTGAGTTTCGTCTGTTTGCTTGGTTGCTTGATTGATAATGTCTGTTTTTACAATGTGTGTAGTTTAATTTGATTACTCAGAAATTTCACAATGAAATGGTATACTCGTATTATACTATTACTGTATAGTTCTAACACAAAAAAGTATTTATTTATAATGTATGACAATTCCGATTTTATGGTATGTTTACATTAGTTTATTGTTCCATAGTACCTACATTATTTTAAGTACAATGAAGCACATTATTTTAAGTACCTTTTCTATTTACTTTATTTGCAATGCTCAGATGTTCGTTGTATGCAAGGATAAGTAACAATGGATTAATCGCATATGTTTCATCGCAGTATGTTATCCAAATTACATTATTTATTTCAGCAGTGGCTGTAACGAGTAGGAGTAGTTACACAATCATAATGTATGGCGCATGTGATGTTTTTATTCCATTTGACATTGAACTTAGGTACGATAATTGAACCATGTTTATGTAATATGTACTAATAGCATTTTCTCTTTTTTACTTGTGATGAGTTAGATTAGAAATGAAACGAGATAGATGTATGTGCACTTGCCAGTTTTTTTTCTGTATTTGCCTTAGGTAATATTATTATTAGTTGCATAGTAAGGGGAGACTGGATAACAATGAGTTGTGTTCGTATGTAGTACTTACCCATTAGGTAAGTACTACATACTGTGGATGTACTTCTCCATACGTTTCTCTCAATACACGCCTAAATGCAAACCGTATTGAATAACACAATATGCAACCCCTTTTTTGACTGACATTTAACAAATCCCCTGCAGTTTTATTTGTATTGGGGAGAAATTCTCTTCTTTCGTAGCGACGACGTAATACTATGTTTATTATTCAAAAATACGATCAAACATTCAATACGCTGAACACAATACGACGAAAGTTTGTAAAGAAAATCCCTGCACAGGTTTTCTAAGGTATAATGATTTAAAATATTCATAGCTTACCTGGTTTGATCAATTTTAATTAAATGCGGAATAGCAATAACAAGTAGGGGAATAAAATGCAATGTAATATTATATAGAACATCATTTTATTCAGATTTTATTATGAAATATTTTATATCATTATTAGTAGATACGTAATGAAAAGAAACGTATTGACTAACACATACTATACTGAGTACATACTGCTATTACAATTATTATTTAAAAAAAATCTAGACTTATCTTGATATTTAAATCGTCGATGTAGTTTCCGTCTATTTCGAATATAATATTTAATAATGAATGGCAGGATGTTCTGTTCCTTGATGATTTTGCCGTCATTTTTGTCGTAAGCCAGTTTTGATGCAAAAAGATCTATAAAAGTCGCCGACAAAGAATATGAGAGTTGCAATTAATTCTTAACACATATTTGCATTAAAACTACAATAAAAGTGGACGTTTCTATTTTGCCATAAATAAATTACTGGATTGAATTCTACTTACTGCGGATATTACTTAGAACTGATAGAGTCATAATTTCCGATGATTATTTTAATGTAATCCTCCACATAATGTATCGGCCTCTATAGATCCATGTAATTATTGTATTGCTTTTATGGCGGCGTAAAGATATAGAACGTATAGTGTATGTAATATCTGTATAATATGTATATCATTATTATGATATTGATGATCGATTAATGTTCTGCAAAATTATCATAAATAGTCACATACCACCTGTTATGTAAGCTGACAAAGTTAACTGTCAAGTACTCGTATTAGATGGATGATTCTATTAGCATAAATCAAACTATGCAGGAAAAAGTCTGCGTAGTATCTTATTACCTAGTTTTCTTTTTAATTTTTGGATAACATTTTTTATTCGCTATAAACTTCATAATGAAACAATACGGAAATCATTTCTTTACTTATTTATCAATAAACGGCGTGAACCTTTTACATATTTAAAATAAACAGTTTAACAACAATAACCAAGGCTTAAATGTTAATTTTAATCAAGAAAAAAATTATTTCAAAGTCAACAGGTAAAAAAGCAGATAAAATCAATAAATGATTAAAATTTACAAAGAAGCGTGTATTCATGAAATGAAGCATTAATAAAAACCATTTTATATTTCAAGGTTACTTTCACAAATATAAAGATCAAACTATCTTAAATATCACAACATCAAAAAACCGTAGATTTGTATTATTCTATAACAGATTGATAAATTTTGTTTGAGATTTGGCATGGAATAAAGCTAATTGTAATTATTTTTTCATGTTAATACTTTTTCTACAGCAAGGTTCGTGTATTTCCATGTTTATTTTTTACATTAGTATTTGATTTCCTCTGGGAAAACATATTCAGCCAGTACACGATGACATAATTTGACATGAAGAAGGGGACTTGTTTGTATTAATATGGTACTGTTTGGATTAAGACACAATGATATCCATTCATCCACCAAATTTGCAAACCTTTATATCCCATGTTTTTATCTGCACATGTACCCACATCTACCAAAGTTTCATACGAAAATATGATGTTTTATTTTGTGGTCGACAGATAACAGATGGTTATCATTACATTCTCATTACTTAGTTTATAAATTCAAATATGGATATCATGTACCTATATACAACTTCTGATCCTAAGATGTTTATATTTTTTGAACCAAAATCGACACTATACCTATCTATAAACCTCTTGTATAACTGCTTTGGATATTATTCTATTATTGTTAGTAAGTGCATGTATTAAATTTTTACTTAAAACGTTACCACGTATTGATAGTATGTACACTTTAAATAGCTTTAAAAATATGATCACAAGTTAATTGTCAATAATACGAGTAACCATTTTCATTATTTATCTAATATTTTTAATTTCATATAAAATACTGTTCAAAATGCAAAATAGGTTAAAACCTATTCAATCTGTAGTAATTTAATAATTAATTGGTAGATAGTTAAGAAGTAAATTAATACATTAAAATAATACATAAAAACCGCAGTACGTCCTCTCAGGTATTGAGTTTAATAATTTTAATAACATCTTCGCTGTTTGATTCGATATCTTAATGCTTCGTTCATTAGTAGGTAAGTATGTAGCTTCTAACAATGTACATATTAATATAGATTAGTACCGAGTTGTTGAAGTGAATATGCGAACCGGTTATAATGTAAGTATAAAGAGCGTTATACAAATTATTACGCATATTATCTCGCGGTCTGATGAAAAGGGACTCATACTCAAAGCTATTTCAATGAGAAGTAGTAAAAAAAACAACATTGGTGTGAATTTCATATTATCAGACGTCACTCACATTAATTATTTCTAATTTAAATTGACGTCTTGGATTACCTATCACTAAGTGTTCTTTTATAAAAGAGAAGTAATATAATAATAATAATAATAATAATAATAATAATAACCATTCGATAATATTTAATTTTCTTATTTCATACCTGTTTATTCGTGATGAAACTTTAATGTAGGTGTTGACAGACGAAGAAAATTATAATGATATATTCACAGCCATTTTAATTATGTTTGATGTATATAAAGTGATAACAGTATTTTTAATCAGCAAATTGAAAATTTTCAGAAAGCATTACTTAATGCGAAAATAATAATAATAATCATTCATGACTCATTGTAGTTTTGAAATGTTGAATCGAATATAATGAAAAAAAGTCAAAAAGAGATGAAGAAAATTTCTATTCATTCATTCATTCTTTTCTCATCCTTTTTGTTATATTCTCTTAGTGTTACTTGTTCTCGAAGAAATCGGAAAAATATAATAGGCATAACAATCTGGCGTCAATCAAATGTCGTCTCAAGCGCCCCGTCTCACAAAAGGCTACGTCAGTCAAATCTTAGGACGCAGTCAGTGTCTCGCAGGAATTATTTCTCAATCACCATGAGTTATGTCAACGGAAGCAAAATTTATACTGGAATGGTAATACATACGCACACAAATAATAGAATGAGGGCATTGCAAAAATAATCCTATTGTTGAAATCAGGCATACGTAATTTGAAAGTTATATACTACACGTCCTTATAAGTCAAGCACATATATCTTGTTAAGGTCCTCAAATGTCTAATTATATGACGTAGTCCAGATTAGAATCTTTCAGATATTTTATTATATTATTTTATTTACAAATATAATAGGACATATTATTTCTAAGGGTATTCTCTTGAGATGCGATTAGTCTGTTTTGTATAATCATATACCTACATACCTATCTCAATTCGTCAAACATAATATATACAACACGTTTTATTATTCTGCTTTGATGTGCCATTTTCAGAGAGTAATCAACTATCAATAGAGAGTATTATTTGTGATGTTTGTTTTTTTTTTACTTGTTTTTATTGATATGGATCACTTGAGGACGTATAATTCTTTGGAGCGTAAAATAATAATACCCACTTGTGCGTTTTGTATTGTAATGTATGGTGCGTCCAAGCAACAATGGTGCACTTACCTCAATACCCCACCCCAAGTAAATTTAAAAGAAATCAAACCAGGCAGCAACAAAAGTCTGGCGATTCATTATATTATTGTTATCCCCTATTAGCTTTCATGATAATAAACTCTTATCGTTTCACTGTACTTGCTTAGTTCTGAATATAATGGTCTTATATATTATGGCAGTTCTATAAATAAAGTCAGATCTCTGAATGCTTCAATTAATAATTATATGTATTACGTACTACAGTACTATTATAACAACAAACCTACTGTAGAGAATAGAACATAAGATCCGTTTTATTTATCGCATCACTGACGATAGCTTTTATAACAATTATATTTAATTATAATTGACTTTGGAGATTTAATTTCGTATAATAATGAAATCTGATGTTGATAAAACCAACAGCTAATTATTTATTGTCGTTAGCAAGTATTATAATAATGAATTCTCTCTACATTTATGGGTAGTAGGTAGGTACATGGGTACAACTGCGGATTAATTTGTTTCTATATATTCCTTTATATAAATTCATAATAATCTATTTTATACTCTACGTTTGCGTGATTTTCATATTCATTATATTTCAAAGACATATAGAAAGTATAAATGTTATCTGAATAAATAAAACATTTTATAATTATTGTTTCAACTAAAATGAAATAACGCACATTTCTACACTTTTTTTTTTCTAAGAATTTCTTTGATTATCAGTATCTATTATTAGATTTAATTTAAACCTAAAACATTTTCTACACCTGGTTAAATGAGGTCAATTATCTTAACAAATGTCATTGAATTGATATGATCTTCTCCGTGGTATGATCCCCTTCACCATCCCGATGAAAAATATTAGTCAATTATTCATTTTATAATACCACATTTCCATTAAGGCGCAACTAAATAGATGATGAGTAGGTATATGTAATAATATTCAAGTGGTGAACCCAGATTTGATAAAATCAATTGAATTCTATTCGAGTTTATCGTTTGTATGTAGGTATTACTAGATAAGTAGCTAGAAAGATCTCCCCATCAACATTTCAACTCGCCTTCTTCATATTACAACAGTACATACACTCACTATCAACATTACTGATTCAATTTATCATTATCTTGTCTTTTATTTATAAAATGTGGGGTGTCACTTGCATTCATGCTGCGTTGATTGATTCGATCATCCACGACTGCTTGTCTACATATCATTTAGTAGGTAACACTCGTAGTACAGTGATAATTTCAACCCTATTTTATATTGATATCACATTTATAGGCGAGAAGGTGGTTACGATATTGTAAGAATGTGCGTAGGGAAGATTTTTATAGAAAAGTTTCATATTACTTATTATTTTTATCTATAGATTATGTTAAGCAATATTATCACCTAAACTTGTCTTACAACAATATCACTGCCTCCCTATTGAACATACATAATATTATTAAACTTTGTAAGAAAGTTGACGAGATCTATATTGTATATTCCATTTTATAATAGTTTTAACGTTTTTATTATTATCCAACATTGTTCTTAATAACGATGGGTTAAGGTAAGATTTTTTTTGGAATGGAATATTTTGTAATTGGTTAGAAAAGCTTAACATATTATTGCTTTACGTTATTAGTTTAATGTGATTTTAATGAACAATTTTTTGATTTTTCCTACTTATTCTAGAACGTAGTGATTACATATTTACATGACAATAGTTTTACGTAAAAGAAGAGCATGTTTTGCAATATTTTATACTTTTCACATACATATGCATCTAGATTCGTTAATATGAATATTATACCAGTCGATAAAGTGGAAAAAGAACTAATAATCGCCATCCCTCCCAGAGGAGACGAGCACTTAGAGAAGGATGCGATAAGTTTATCGTACCTATATTTTTTAAAGGTAAACCTACATTATGACACGTTATACGAGTGAAATCTACAAGCATTTTAAGCAAGTAGGTACTATGATTTTTTTTTTGTTTTTTATCTAAACACAATATTGTACGACATTTGTTCACCACATTTCATACAAATCAAGGTAATTCAATCTTTTAAAACTATATACTGCATTAACAAAATAATATAGAAAGGAAAATATCACGGTAATTCAGAACGACATTACGTAAAAATGTCAGTCCCTATTACAATAACTTTATTTGTTTTGTCATTGTTTTACACGGAAAAATGTTTTTTTTTGTCATTATATTTATTATGATTTTATGAAATAATAATCGTTTGGGTTACTTATAAAATATACTAGAACATTTGTTAACTGAGGAAAAAATATTGGATTAATGAAATGGTGAGCTTAATTGCATAACATTGCATTACATACTTGTTAATCAAAATTATATATCTGTACTAAATTTATATGTATTGTCTGTAGTGTTCCGTCGATTTGAATAAATAAATAAATAAATATGTAGTTATGAATTATACAATCAAGTTGTATAAGTATCCAATGAAGTATTGAAAGGCGACGGAAGCAGAAATTGGCGGTCTGTAATAAAATAAACTCAACCTTAATTTACAGAGTCTATAACATGGGTAATAAAAATTAGATTAGTCTGTTCTTCAGATCACATTACAATATGAAAAAAAACTCAAATTTAATTACGTAGGGAACCATAAATTTATTTAACATTAGCTTAATGCTAATTTTATTACACATAATACATTGACTACATCCCGTCAAAATAGAGAAAGAATTCAAAAGTTAATCTATGGTTAATCCCGTTGGCCTTGTAACAGGCATTTTTTATTCGTGTTCTTATAAGGATATCAAAATTAAATTCAAAACTAATATTTCAATTAAGTAATGTTTTTATTAATTTTCAGTCACCTATGCCATTTTATATAAATAATAATAATAATAATATTTTTAACGCACGAAAGAGAGTGTCAAAACACTAATTATTGACGTCAAAAATTGTTATTATTCAACTTATAGTATAACTATAAAACATTAGATGAAATGTGAATTTTGTATGAGAATATAATTTCACAGGGACATTTTAAGCTCTCTCATGTGTAGAAAATCAAATTACTCCCACATGATAAATATTTACATAACATGGTCCATTCATCAATTTGTGTTCTAATACAATACAAAAGTCAGCGATTCAAATTAAGATCAATTTGGAGACGTGATTTTTTCTTTTCAGAAAATACTAGGATTACTATGCTTTACATTCACGCCTAAGTGGGCTAAGCAGAGTGGACGGAACGCTATGCAGCTATCCCAGTCGTACTTTTTTCGATTACAGTATAACTTTATTCACGCACGCCAAATTCTTTTACACAACACCCGACCGTCGTTGAGTATTGATCCAGGTGATCAAACTACGTAGTTCTCAGTAGTTTTCTTTCGAAATAAAATATTTTAATTTATTACATAGTCAATTAACATCTATAACCGATGTGTTTTGTTGTACATAGTATTTTGTTAATGTTGATAAACCTTTGTATGAATGTTACTAGTAGAGTAACAAATAATGCGTTGAATTCAAAGATTGTAGAAACTTTTAGCATTCAACTGTTTGGAGAACATTTCAATTTTGTAGTTGTCGATTTGTTTTGCATATGGTATAAAATTATGAGTTTTAAGGTAAATCATTATTTTCAATTGGTATTCTTGTATCCAAATTTCAGTTCTTTTCCTCAAAGTAAGGTGAATGAAATACGTAGGTAGGTACCTACATTTAACGTTTTGTTTCATGAAAGTATTTATGAGCAAGCATAATAATATTTAGCGAAACAGTTTCACTGAAAATCGTAATTCCTGCAAGTAGCTAGCGAAATTCTCAGTAAACCTAATACAAGTAGGTACCTACATTGGTATACATATTATTTTCTCAGGCAGAACGTTGCTACTATAAGCTTTTAGAAAATTTTATTGGTAGACACCGTCAAAGCGAAATTGATCGCTCATCATTTTACAAATAGAAGACTAAAGGATGTTCTTGCTTGTATTTCAAATCATAGTAAAAGAGACAGTTTATGATTATATTTTACGACTTATCAGAATCATTAGTGACGTTTCGATGAAATCTCTCTTTACGTGTTTAAAGATGATCGTAAAACCTCATTTCCAGCAACGAATAAATTTAGTATCCTCACAACGGTTATACATTTTAATTCTATTTTGTTTGAATATTTTTTCAGTGGAATTATTTTCAATACTATTTTTTCTATCAGCATACAAGGGAGTTGAAAATATTGTATACTTCAAAGAAAATCCACTTTTATTCCTTGCAATTTAGTTACTTTTATATGTTTAGTATTCACAATTCTGCAGACGAAATAAAATTGTATTTATTTACTAGAGAATTAAAATAATTTCATGCAAACTACAGAAGAATATTTTAAAATAGATTAGGTATCCAATAAAATATCTGCTCATAAACAAACAAGAATGATTGTATGTGTTGAAATAATCTCATGTTTGTGTTCTAGCTATCGAGTAATACTTTATCTTTCGTATTATTTTTTATGTTACAGATACTTCATACCAAAACAATGTTAGTTTAAAGACTTTAATCTTTTCTCAGATCTGCTAATCCTTTTATATTATTCTCATTGTGTTCTTTGGGAACAAAGTTTCTCAGTTTCTTAGTAATGACGACAGCTATCATATTGTTTTCATCCGTTTTAAATGTAACTTAATTTGTTAGTATACCTAAGATTTGTAGAAATGAAATCATTATTCATGAATTGTGATGATTCAACGTTTTTTCTTCAATGCTCCAAACAAATTAAATTATTCGTGTTTATAAGTCATCTTATAATTTTGATTTAGTGATATGGTGTACCTACTATAAATGCTGAATGTGTCACTTTTATGAAATAGAGGGGGCGTCATGCATGTTCATTATATGCAGTTAATTCATTGGCAACCTCACTTATGAGTAATGTTCACATTCATCGCCCTCAACGCTCCTTTCGGATGCACAGGGTAGAAACCAGCCGCCTCCATTCGGAGCGGTTTTGCGCCAATCGCGTCACCTCTTTCCACGACATTCTCTACTCTCTGATGTCGTTTTCGTAGGAAGGGTGTATTGTGAAAGAGGGACGCCCGGGCCGACGGAACCCTTGCAGATGGAAGAACAGTGCTCTTTTTGGCCAACTATCATTGGTATTCCGTAGATTACAGATCTCTGCCAAAATTTTTCACATATCAGATTTAAATACCTTCAATATTATAGCCAACGATGTTTTATGGAAGTCTATTTATTTATTTACATGATCAAATGTCAGTAAATGGCTCGACAAAATAATTACGCGTATGCGCTTTTTGTTGTTTGTTACTTTTTATGCATATTTTTTAACCAGATTTTATGTATATAAAGACTGTAGACGGTCTTCCGGAGTTTCTCCAGTAGTTTTCTCTTTCCTAGCTATTCAAAAATTGAACTGAAATTGATTTGGAAATAATTGAAACTAAATTTGTGATTACTACGAAGTTTAATAGTATTATTAGTTTAATAAATCAGACTCAGAGTTTAAAAATATATAATCGCTCTTTTCAAATATTATTATTAGTAATAAAGTGTTGGATTTTAAACAATTTCTGATTTGAAACCTTACGCCTACTCAATCAACTCCCAAAGAAAAAGAGCTACAAAGAAATCATTCCTTGAATGAAAATTTACGAGAGAGTTCATAATAAGAAGTATCGTATCCTGTAATGTCTATTTTAAAATTAGGTATATTATACGAATTAGTATAAGTTCATACTTAAAAGTGTGATTATTTATAGGCCGTCCACTTTGCTTTGGATCATCTCAAACACAAGGGTAGTGGATATCAATATGCGAACTAATCCCTTTAAATATAATTTAAATTGCACAGTTTCACTTATTTTCGAGATTGCTTAGTATATTTGATTAATCTTAAATATTTTAAAATCACTTTGAAAAATCATATAGGTAGGTATATATATTATGTAGATGATCATTCTATTTACATAATGATATAAAATTTATTAAGAAATTAAAAGTTTCTAATAAAAATACATACCTACAATAATTAACCACGATACTTACCTATTCAGTAATTTTTTTACACAAAATATCTGAATTATGAAGAGAACACATACCTATTTAATACTGTATTACGGAAAGTTTTAATTTTTTTTATAAGCTTTTAACTAACGTTATTGTTTTTATACATCTTAGAATTGTTTGAAAAAAATATTAATAGTATATTCGGAGCTTAATAATGTAATACATACATAAAACTAAAATGATGAATAGACGATGATGCGAACACACTGTATATTGGTTCGTAAAGTATGTACCTAGATCTAAAATGCTTTATCCTGAATAATGGTGAGAGTCTAATCTGCTTATCATACCACATGAACATTCATACATTCCTCTGGAAGCCATCCTCATAAGATATAATATATCATTCCCGTGTGTTTCTACATTACTCAATCAAGCTACTATATTGTACTACATTGTTCTCCGGCCACTATCTACTTAGGTAGGTATTAACTTAGTGTAGGTTTCTGTATCGTGAATCTTCTGTACAAAGTTATACTACTATAAAAGGCTTTTCGAAATAATTTTTTGGACCATTTTTTTATTTTAATTAATTGATTAAACAGTGTTTAGAATATTTACATTTTTTTTATTGATTTTCCGGATTTGGGTGCTTCTAAGGTTTGCATAAAGCGTCTCTCGATTGGTGGACCTTACATCGTGACAGTGAGAATGGTGGAATTGGTGAACGTTGTCCATGGACACCGAAAGTGATCACTTAAGCCAGTCTAGAGCCAATCCGTAAGCGTTGAGACACCTTTCTCACTTCTTCCGATTAGATTTTACACAATGTTGCATTGTGTAGACATGGTTCTCCAATCTAGGTTTCTGATTAAACAGTGTTTGTCATTATTTTTATAAGATATTAGATGGTATAATTATGTAACAATAATGATTTTCTTTTTCGGAATATTGTTCTTGAAACCTTTAGATTCAAACGATATAAAGGTAATAATGATCGTGACTTTATAATATTTTGAAAAAGTTTAATATTAGTTGGACAAAAAAGCATAATTTAAGAATAAAAATGAACTGATTCGATTGTATTTTTTATCTGAGACAAATACGAATATTTTTTATAATTACCGCTGATTCTTTGCAAATATATGAAAAAGTTACGTAAGCTTTGTGAGAGTATACATAAGTTTAGTGCGATGCTAGAAATCTTGGACTTGTAATTACCTACTGAACTAGTTTCAATGAAACTCTTTAAAACTTAGTTCAAAACTAAACATTTCACCAACTTCTAAGCCAATCCGTGAAAACAGTTTTCTTCGTGAGAAAGTTTGAAGCTTCGGTTGGCGCTATTAACTTGCCTATTTTCAAAAATAAGATTGTTCAAACTGCATGGAAAATTAGATAAAATATTATATTACACAATTCTACATTAATAATATAGCTGAACATGTTTAATAAAACCACAGTTCTGTCTTTCAACTAATGACAGCAATAGTGCAATGTCATTTCGTCCATAGAGGGTGTTGTGTGAAGCTACATACTGTATTACCTATTATGTATATAATAATTATATAGACGTATAGTTCATAATACAGTATTACTTAACGATCTTAGTTTCTACGTCGGGTCCATAGTGGTCTGCAGCTTGTATGGCCGGTACAGTATCGCATCGCTCCTATATAGATTTGATGGCGAGGCGCCCGGGATGAGATGGTTAGCCCCGAGCGACATGATTGATTTATATCTCGCCGGCAATATGTCAAATTTATAGGCGATAAACAATTTATATGTCGTCTGAGTATTATTTGTATTGTCCACGTCTTACATTATCATTATTAATGACGGATTTTACCACTGTTTGTGTTATAGACATAGAGGTCTTAAATTAATATTACTGTAATATTATTATTTCAAGTTGTGAAAATATACATTACTGCCATATTAAATAAATTATATTATTTTAGAAAACATTGAGCGATGTTTTATTATGGAATGTATTGTATCGAGTAATAATGTTGGACTCCAACCAATGTCTTCAATTGAAAGATTTAATACCAACATAATATATGTTTTAGTTTTTTTTTTCGCTGGCTGGTGTTTTGGAAGGCGCGCTGTGTGTTTCGAGCTCCCAGAAAAAGAATTCAATTTAGCTAAAAATTGCGGTTATTTGTTAATTTTTTTTGGTTTAAGTTATTATTTTGGTTATCACCAATATAATGTAAATATAAGTTTTCTTTTCTAATAATAATTATTGGAAAAAAGTAGGTATTAAGTTTAGTTTTTAGTAGTATTGTTGCAATGCAGGTCGGGTAAGTGACATATTATTATTTTGTTATTTTCTTTCAGTCAAGAGTATTACGTTCACTATACGAGTACGGTCATCAATAATAATTTAATTTTTGGTTACCATACTCTGTTATTACGTTATCTAACTGAATACGAAAATTTGTTTTAATTTTATTTTATACTTTTTTCTTTTATCTGTGTTAATTAATGATGGAGAGGGAGCCGCCGGATCCTGGGGTTCCCCCGGATATTGGAGAGGACAGGCTAGACAGCCTTCCAGAGGTTAGGATGAGTCAGTCGGATGTCCTGCCTGAGGTCGGGACGACACAATTAAAGAGGACGAGACAGTCTTTTTCCCCACCACCAGATGATTCAAAGAGAAATAAGGGAATGGTAAATAATTTACCATTACTTTTATATACTGCAAGGGACATGGGACCTTTCATCACTCATGTGCAAATGATGCAAGAGGGTTCTGCAATCAACCCAATTCTCTTTGGCAAGTCATTAAAAAATAATGTCAATAACATAAAACAAGGCGGAGTAAAAGCACTTGGAAAATATAAGTTATCAGTAGAATTCGATACATTGACAGCTGCCAATGAATTTTTACACGGTTCGCTTAGCAAACAATACAAAATTTTTATTCCCACGTACAATGTCACACGAATGGGAGTTATTAAAGGGATCCCTAAGGAGATTACTGAGGAAGAACTGCTTAATGAAATAATATGCCCTGAGGGGTATGGCTCAGTAATAAGAGTCCGCAGACTCAACTATAAAGATAAAATTTCGGAAACTCCTAAATGGCTTCCATCTATGTCTGTCATTGTGACTATAGAGGGACAGAAATTACCACCTCACGTTTATTTCAATTACAATAGAATACCGGTGGATACTTACATATTTCCAACTGTCCAGTGTTTCCAGTGTTGCAGATTTGGACACGTAAAGACTAACTGTAGGTCAAAAGCAAGATGCTTTAAATGCACAGAAGAACATTCAGGAGAAAGCTGTGATATTACGGAAAAAAAATGTATTAACTGCAATGGACAGCATAACGCTACGAGCTTTACATGTCCAGTATACATACGCGAAAAGGAGATAAAACATCTAATGGCAGAAAAAAGCATATCATACGTTGAAGCTTCAAGACAAATACCACGAGCAAAAACGTCTTTTGCCGATAAATTAAATTCATTTATCCCCCAACAAAATAATAGCATACCAACACAGTCAAACAATCAGATCTCGGAGAGAAAAACAATTTTTAAGTATAAAACACCGACCGCTCATAAGTACTTAGCAAAATCGGTTATTCAACCAAGCACAGATTTATATATACACCCTAATGGAAACAACTCATACTATTCTAAAGAAAATGGAATTGCACTGAATAATAAACCAAATGACCTACCACTAGAAAATATAATGTGTACAATTTTAACTGCAATCAACTCTTTGAAAGATTTGATTCAAGGTTTTCCTAATACTGACTTACCGAACAACGCTGCCGAAATAAAATTACAAACAAAAAACACTCTAGTACAAAATGACCACCAGAAAACCGATACCAATACTTTTACAGAATAATAAAACTAATAGTAACTTTGCAACAAGAAAAAAAATCTTCCCTAACATTCTCCAATGGAACTGTAGAAGCATTACAAAAAATAAGAACAATTTAGTTGAACTTCTTCATTCAGAGGATATAAATATTGCTGCTCTATCGGAGACATGGCTGAGAGAAACTACAAACTTCTATCTCAATGGTTACATATGTCATCGATGCGACCGATTCGATGGATATGGAGGAACTGCTATCTTGATTAAATGTACAATTCCGCACTCAAGAGTTGATATAATAGCCCCAAATGATGATGTCCAAATCTGTGCAATCTCTCTAGGTGAGCTCACGATTGTATCCGTATACTGCAAACCAGGATATAAATTTGACACTTCGTGGTGGACCAATATTATTGCAACTCTTTCGGAACCCGTACTGATTGTGGGGGATTTTAATGCACATTCTAAACTTTGGGGATGTGAGATCAACGATCGTAGTGGGGATGATGTTACTGAAATTTTTCTGGATAATTCCCAATTATGTATCCTAAATGATGGCTCTGCTACCAAATTTGCTCATACTAATGAGAAAAAGAGTGCTATTGATCTCACATTTTGCTCTCCCCAATTAGCACCCATCCTTACATGGAAGGTAGCAGAGGACAGGTATGGAAGTGATCACTTCCCGGTTATTATTAACAGTTTCAAAATCCAACTGAACATTCTCAACCAGTCGAGGCCCAGATATAGAATCGATTCTCCTAAGGCTAAAGTATCAGATTTCTTAGCCGAACTTGACTCCATTCCCAAAAATACCAACCTATTTCCTGAATCAACAGATTGTACTGATACATATGAGACACTTGTAACAACTATATCCTCTTTAGCCAAAAAATATATACCTTACCATTCCTCATTCCAAAGAATGAAATCATTCCCTGCTCCTTGGTGGGATTCAGCGTGTTCAGAGGCAGTTGGTAAGAGGAAAGAGGCTGCGAAAAAGTATCGAAAGGATATGTCTGTAAAAAACCTTATCGAATATAAACGCATAGAAGCCAAAACTAAACTACTGCTTCGCACAAAAAAAAAAGAGGGATGGCATCATTTCTGCAAAAATCTTTCTCCGCAGTCATCCTCGAAGATGGTCTGGGAGATGGTGCGCAGATATAGATTGTCGTTTAATCCCACTAAACCACCAATCCCTTTGAATTCCGTCTGGTTTTTCCAATTCATAGATAATCTAGCTCCTCCATATGTTGTCTCAAAACAGGAACTCCATTTCCAATACAACAACAGACCTTCCCATAATCTCAATAGCCCATTTTCCTTATTTGAATTGCAATCAGTCCTATCACACTTAAAAGATTCAACACCTGGGCCAGATGATATACCCTATTCATTTATAAAGCTATCCAGTTCATATTTCCAGAATTTCTTTTTAAATATTCTAAATAGTATTTTTGAGTCAGCACAAATCCCAAACAACTGGAAAACGCAATACATCTTGCCCATAGCAAAGCCAAATAAAAATCCCAATGAAAGTACATCATATAGACCGATTGCTCTGTCGTCGTGCTTAGCGAAATTGATGGAACACCTCATAAAGAACAGATTATCCTGGTTCTTGGAGCATAATAACTGCCTTGCCCGCAGTCAGTGCGGATTCCGTAAGGGTAGAAGTACCACGGATGCTTTGAGTATTCTAAGTACTGATATTCGAATCGCCTTTTCGAATAAAAATTGCCTGGTTGCTGCATTTCTCGACGTAGCGTCTGCCTACGATAATGTTCATGTACCTACTTTAATAAACAAACTTCATAAACTCGCTGTTCCTTACAAATTAGCCAATGTGATATTTGAAACTCTAAAAGAACGTACCTTAATATTTTTGGATTCTGGACAAAATTCGGTCATCCGAACCACGCACAAAGGGTTACCCCAAGGATCTGTTTTGAGTCCCCTGTTATATTCCGTATATACTCACGATATCGAACGTTCAATACCAAATAATGTTAATATTATTCAATACGCAGATGATCTTACTTTATACTCTGTTAACAAAGACCCTCTCATAGCATCAGAATCCTTGGAAAAGGCCTTAAATTCTCTCAGTGGATGGCTTAATGAAAATAATTTGGCACTATCGACTGCCAAATCAAAAGTGGTTGTGTTTACAAAGAGGAGAAAATTGCCTAAAATTTCAATTGCACTTGATAACGACAACATTCCGATATGTAAAGAAGTAAAATTTTTGGGTGTCACTTTCCAAAGTAATTTACTTTGGACCACTCATATTAGTGACATCGTTGTCAAGTGTAATAAATCGTTTAATTTGATTAAATCAACAACCGGTGTTTGGTGGGGATCCCATCCTGAAACATTAAAATTACTATACAATGCTTTAGTCAAAACAATTATAGAATACGGATCCATTATTTTCGAACCCATTCCTAAATATTTAAAGCTTAAGTTGGACAGAATTCAGTTCAAATGCCTTAGACTAATAACCGGCTGTATGAATTCAACCCCTACAAATGTTCTTCAAGTGGAATCGGTGGATCCTCCCATCAATATCCGTAGGCAATATTTGAGCGACAAATACGTTCTTTCTACGATTTCGACGCAATCACATCCTCTCCTCCCAAAGTTGGCTCAATGTTCAGAAATTGATAAAATGCAACAGTGTTCTTTAGTCAAAAGTTTCAACAAGTTGTCTCGCACAATAGAGAATAGATTTTGTAGCTATCAAAATCCAATATATGAGATCCCATATGAGTCGCTTGCGCTTAGACCTGAGATTGAGTTTAACGATGAATGGAGGAAAAGCAACACAGTAGGTCAGCATTCCGAAACAATGAATCAGCTCTTTGGTGATTGCATTTCAAAGTTAAATAACTTCAACCATATCTATACGGACGGATCGAAGTCTGCGGAAGATCAATTTGTGGGTTGCGCTTTCCTTAATACTACCTTGGACATTAGTGAAATATTTAGCCTACCCGCAAATGCATCAATATTCACGGCAGAGAGCTTGGCAATTTTGGAGGCTCTGAGTCATGTCTACCAGGAAAAACAAGATAATAGTGTCATATTTACAGATTCACTTAGCTGTCTATTGCAACTTAACTCCTCTCCCTTTAAAGTGAAACATAACACGATCCTCATAAAAATAAGATTTCTCTTATATCTCTTACATCTCAATGATCAGCGGGTCATCTTGGCCTGGCTCCCAGGACACAAGGGAATAACAGGAAACGAAAGAGTTGATATGCTGGCTAAGAGTGCGAGGAGTTCATACCCAATAAAATATAAAAAAATTCCTTCAAGTGATTTTGTTCCCACAATAAAGAGAGAAATGTTAGAGGAATGGGAGAATGATTGGAAGGAGACATCTAAAGAGCGTGGAAGGTGGTATACGGAAGTTCAGGAGGCCATCCCAAGGAAACCATGGTTTGTTGGGGCCCGTTTGTCCCGCAGGGAAATTTCATTGATTTGCAGACTGAGATCTGGACATACAACTGCCCCGGCTCATTTGAGTAGGATCAATTTATTGGACTCCCCAAGATGTTCCTGTGGGGTGGATGTGGCGGATCTTAATCATATTGTGTTCGAATGTGAATTGCTCAAGAATAGGGATGAATTTGTACGGGAACTGAAGAGAAGGGGTAACTTCCCTATGGGCCTGCCAAGTCTTTTGTGTGATCCAACTGCTGAAATGGTGAGAATTTTGAATGGTTTTTTGGAAATGAATGGGGTGCGTTTGTAGACTTTTGGGATGGTGAGATTTTATATTGCTAAGTTTTATTAAAAAAAAATATATATATATATGTGTGTGTGTATGTGTGTGTGTATGTATGTATATGTATGTATGTATATGTATGTGTATATATGTATATATATGTGTATGTATGTTGATTTAAAAAAGTACGTAAATACAAATACATACTTGAGACTGACCGGGAACACCATCATTGGTGAAGGTCATAAAAAAAAAAAAAAAAAAAAAAAAAATATATGTTTTACGCTACATACAAACGTTACAAATTAGGTTGCACCATGTTCTAATGTTAATAGTATAGGTATTTGTTCTGTAACCACCACTATTATTGATAAGGTAAAAAAAAAAACGGAATGTTACGCGATATTTTCATTGGATACGTACACACAATTTTCGTCTTAAACTTGAATTTATTTTAAGTATAAATTTTTAAGAACATTAAAGATTTGATTCTCATCCTCTAAATTCTATGATAAACAACATTCGTTCATTTAGTTCCAATATAACATTGCAAAATAAGCGAATTAGAACCAATCTATTTTACCCAGCTGATGTAGGTACGAATTTATAGTATAATTTAGATTTGTAGACAAATATCTATAATTTATCAATTTAAATAAATTGACACTAAATTTAGCACATGTAGGTACTAAAGATATGTTTAAATGTATCTAACTGGTCCACCCCCATTTTGATAATAGATGGACAACAGCAACTAACATAACATAAATAAAATTTATTATCAATCCACGCCCCAAATTATACCGTTTTGTATTGAATACGAATTTAGGGTAAAATTTCAATTAAAGATTTTAACGTTTTTCACCAAATATTGTGTAAAATGATTCAATGTTACCTATTATTATATTACTAGCTTTTATAACCCGGCAACGCTCGGGTTTAAAAACAGATATTCATCCAAATATGTGAGTTAAAACTACACAATCTTATTGAAAAAATGAACTTAAAATCTATTTAGCAGCAAAAAAAGTACATGTCATAATAATAATCAGCTCTATGCGTGCCAAAATCATATATACAATACATACAGTTTGTCAAAAAATAGTTGACAAATAATCGAGGGCGCTGTTATCTTTCACATTGTAGCCCTATTCAAACATTGATTGTGTAAAAACGAAACCTTGTAAGAGAACCTACTTTCACATTACATTCATCACTTTCAATTCTCACTCTTTCTATCAGTCTCTTTCCGTGCATACATTTAGTTGCTGACTCTTTTTATTATTCACTCTTTTAGTTCCAGACAAAAAAAAATCCTATAGCTAATAATAATAAGCTAGGACCTCTCCAAGTAAATGGACTTTTGACATACATACCATCACGCCACTTCCCTCGCGGGGTAGGCAAAAAGGATTGAGCGCTTTTTCCTTCTATCCTTGCATACATCTTTCGCTTCCGTCACTGTCATACAATTTCTCATGCATGCTCTCCTGTTCAATGTGCTCAACACGTGACCGCCCTGTAGGATTTGATTTAAATG
Organism: Athripsodes cinereus; assembly: GCA_947579605.1. Taxonomy (NCBI): domain Eukaryota; kingdom Metazoa; phylum Arthropoda; class Insecta; order Trichoptera; family Leptoceridae; genus Athripsodes; species Athripsodes cinereus. Next base: position 18,230,370 of record OX388329.1, read on the forward strand.
ATCTTGCTTTTGAACCTCGGACGTCCACGTCTCCGAGCACCATTCCTCTTAGCCAAATATATCTTCTTTGTCATTCTGTCCTCATTCATTCTTTCCACATGCCCAAACCATTGTAACATATTTATATTCATCTCTGTAACCACACCAACTTTCATTCCACATTCCTTTCGTAAATAACTGTTACACACACAATCTCTCAGACCTTTACCACACATCCTTCTCAACGATCTCATTTCTACCACTTTCATCCTTCTCTAAACATGTCCACGTCTCACTTGCATACATGAGTGTTGGCACTAAGATAGCAGAGTGCACTAACCATTTAGCTGTGGTAGATATGTTCCTATTTGCAATTATTGGTCGGATTGCACCATTTACCTTATTGCCAACAACTTTTCTCCTTTCAATCGCTTTCACACTTCCCATCTCTCGTGAACAAACTATCCAAGTACACACATTCGTCAACTTGCTCTAACACTTCGTTGTCAATCATTACCTGTCATACTGTTCTCTCACTTCCTCTTTCAAAGACCATGACTTTGGACTTCTTTTACATGATAAAATCATTTAATAAATACTTAGCATTTTCACCTTCAGAAGCATATACTGGTTAAATGGCTGCATAATGATAGACATCATCTAACTAAGGATATCCTCACAATTACACATCCATGAAAATATGCTGTTAACTGTAATATTTTACATTAAAGGGAAAATAAAACAGACTCGTAATTATAATATAAAACTATTTAATAAAAACAGTAAAATAAATATAAGAAATATGTAGTGTAACATTCGACAGTGGACCGGTGTCAGAACCGTGGAGGAGCTGTTTCGCGCCGCCCAGGACAGGGAAGCTTTCTCTCAAATGGTCGTCAACGTCGGGGGGACCCGGCAAGACACATGAAGAAGAAGAAGAAGTGTAATACAAATGCACTTTTTGGCGAATGGAGTAGATATCAAAATCATCCTGGACGGCCTTCCCTATGTTTTCTTTTATAATTCTTCTTATAGAACTCACAGATAATCCTGAAAGAAAAGAACATTGAAATTCATCAGCAATACAGTAATTTAACTTCCTAGAAACACGGGATTGTCATATAAGTGAGTCATCGAGACATTCCATACACAATCATTTAATGATGCATTATTATTAAGCATCTGAGACATTCACTTCAGCTTTTTATTTAGCTTATTCTAATATTCGGTAAAATAATTTGCCTTTTTAAGTAAATTCATTACATTAAATATATTTTAAGAAGGCACAGAATTGAATAGTAATCTTGTAATAGAAATACAATTAAGAGTCGTCAAACATAAAAAAATACAATTTAAAATATTAAGACAGTGCTTACCAGTCAAATCAATGTTTTTTGGAAAACATTGTTAATCTACCAGCGTAGTTTTTGAGCTTCAAACTCCGCTTAACACTGGGAATATTTCTTGAAAACATTTTTTTTAGATACACTACGTATTGTTTTATTCAGTTTTATATTTTTAAAGTCTTTTAAAATCAAAACAAAGTCAAAAAAATTTACCGGATCACCAAACGCCATACAATTGACAGATCGGACAGTGTTGCCAGTGTAACTAATTTGTGTTTTATCATCGGTACAAATATCTGTTGCATTAGAAAAAAAGGGAATCGTGAGAAAATAATTATTCTAAAGTAGCATTCACATTGCTTCACACTGGATGATCATTCAGAGTGTCAGGGTCAAACCTGTTCATCGAAAGTGAACACGTCTGTTCACATTTGTTCATCCTATGCTCTCACTGCCATGTCAACACTTTCAGTCATGTTGTATTTTGACATATTTTCGTACAAAAATATAATTAAATAAATAAAAAAATGAAAAAAAGCCCTTAAAACAAATCAATATAGTTCTCGACTGCATAATAATTTTGTATATGATTCTGACATTCTATACAAATTCATAGAGAATAAAACAAAAAATAAGATAAAATTTGTTTATGGTCGTTTCAGTGAAAGGTCCTTTCATCGAAATTATGACGGGCTGTTATCGCTTTCATCCGTCATCGCTAGTGATCATTATTGATGAAACGCCCGTTCACACCTTTTTATCTTGGAGGTTCATCCGGAGTGATCACTGAAAGTGAACAAATGTGAACGACCCTTTAGAAAACTGACGATATTTATTCCTATACTATTTTGAAAATTTAGCGATGGGGGGGGGGTAGAAATTGAAATATGAAACAGAATTGTGAACAGTATGATTTATATCATTTTTGGGTAGATGGCGCTCTTGTAGCTGACTGAACCCATAACTTCTCCAATTTTTTAATCAAATATAATAGTTAATCGATTAAATTTTTATTTTCCGACCAAAATAAAGTGTTTTTTTTATTTGATAGTTTTGTTTTTTGTGTTTGTTTCTTAAAATTAAGTGATAAATTTTAATAAAATTAAATCTAATACCTAAAATTTGTGACAATAAAAATAGTTTACATGATTTGTATTTTAAGAGTAATAAAAATAAATTAAAGTGACAAATAATATTGTAAATGCGCTCTTCAGGTGATTTCATTACAAAAACAGCGCAATATAAGTGATCTAATAATAATCATGTTGGAGTAAAAATTATATTTTTCCCATGTGTAAGGTCCCATTGTGCGGTATTTTCTTGGCAAAATGCAGGTAATTTTGGTCACACAATCTGGCAACCCTGATTTTGACACTTAGTATCTCTATGCTTATTATGACAGTTTTGAATTGTTTACGTTTAGTGTTAGAAATTCTATAATTATTTTGAATTTAGAATACTTTCATGAAATTTAAAATTACTGCAAACCATACAATAATAATTTTATTATACGAAAGTACAAATCGCGGACATTATTCTTTATTTGAAATGTAATTATATTCCTAAAAAATAGATGTAACGCAAATAATGCTTTAGAGCCACAAATTTCTTTTCAGAGTGAGTCATAAAACAGAATTATGAAGTTGGTATGCAATTCTAACAATTATCTTTATCAATAGACAGTATCTTAATATCTAAATTTTGAAAATCTTATGTTTTTAGATGCATGTTTTGAATAAATGAAATACTTCTAATGAAACAGATTGATGCAAGCATAATATTGAAATGATATCCTTTACAAAAGTGCCTAACTACCATTATGTTAAATGCAAGTTTTAGAAATGTTATCTATGGCTTGGTATAGTTATATTATATGATGACATTATATTATGAGATAATTAAGAATGATGCATCTCACACCCTTTTCTGTGATTGTTATAACAGATAACTTTATTTAGAAATTAAAAGAAACTCAGAATATCCTTCAATAAAATAAGAACACATATAAATAGTATTGTTGTAGATATGAGTTTTTTTATTTTATTTTGATGTTTACCTTACTTTGACAAAAGAACATTGAAGCATCATTGAATTAGTTCTGTGTTTTTGATATCATTGGTAACCATATTTTGAAATAAAAAGAAACTGAATATCAACAATAAAATAAGAACACATATTAATAGCATGGTCGTAGATATATGAGATTTTTAGTGATTTTCAAGTTTACCAAACATCGACAAAAGATCGTTGATACATCATCATTTATAAATTAAATCTTTATAAAAGTATACATATTAAATGTTTTCAGCTCGCCTACTGGATGATACATATCGTACAGAGGACATAAAAGTCAAAAAACAAACAAACTAATGAACTGATGTACCAACCAAAATATTAATGTATTGGATTCTATGTCATTCATGTCGGCCATTATGAAATTAGCCCAAGATGTCAAAAATATGCAATTTTAACTTGCATAATTCAGGAGTTTTTATCATAATCAAACACAACAATTTATAACCAAAATAATCCCCAAATGTTTAGTTTCAGTACTGATGTATTTCGCGTCACATCCATTGTGAAATTAATTCAGTACACTGAAAAATGTTCGACCATGAATATTGCTACTTACAAAAACTTTCATAGATTTTTCCATACAAATTTTATTATTATAATTTCTTTATCAATACATAAGATATTTTAAATGTTTTTAGCCTTGAACGTGCCCAGGAGATGAGACCTCGTATAGAGTGTATTATTTTACTTCTGTCTTTCCTTATTTCAGAGTCCATAAAGGACATACGCACATACGAACCGACTCAAATATTTATGTGTGGATTCTGTATATTATCTGTGAGTTTATTGCATGTTGCAACTATGTATGTGAATTATTAATAATAACAAAATGTAGCAATAGTCTCTATTAGATTAATGACACATTTTAATATCATACTGTAATTATGTCGATAAATAGGGAGAGGGAGACTTTAAATAGAACTACGTTTGTTTTGGTATTCTACACAACCATATTGAAATATGAAAATTACAGAATATACATAGGTATGCGTAGGTATATATTCTTCATATTTTCATATATTCATACAATTGTGTTTGTGTTTCAGGTTACATTTTACCAGGTGGTTTTATACGATTTCTTTTGATGTAAACATCATCATTTTGATGTAAAGACCTTTATACTTTTAATTGATTTATATGGGAACACGTGAATAATATTAAGACTAACTATTATTTAATGCATTGGGCGTATTGGTATCAAAGATGAAATAAAATTCATTCAAGTTCTGCTTCTATAATGGAACTCGTAATTAGTTTAAGATCGTTATTCATATTGGGTGTAAAAATAATATTTTAATACCAGTTATTTCTTTGTATTGTGTTGTTCTATTGATACTTTTATTATTTTAATTTTACTTCACCACAATAATATGCTCTTATCGAGTCTATTGTATGATCAGGAAATTATAAATATTCATTTTATTATCATAAATCCATTTGCTACCATTTATCAATTTTACATATTATATCATACACAACAGTGTTCAATGAAGTTTTCAATCAGTTTATCTCTTTTTACTTATTCGTATATGATTAATTTATTCACTTTGCTGATTGATAATACAATGCGGTATTTTTTTTCATTTGTTAAAAAATAAAGGCAATTGTATTGAGAATTGAATAAGAAGAAAACTCAATAATTTGGTAGTAGATAGATAGAAAGAAAATTGTTAGAACGAAAGGAATAGAAGCTTGTGGTATATGGGTACCTACCTAATAATAATATATCGAATTAGTTCCCGTCTCGTGTTGGCTGTACGGGGATAACTCAGTTAGAACGCCACTCAATGTAGGTTTAACTAACCTATTTGAATCTCAACCAATGTGGTTCCATTTAGATATTACCACTACCCTTGTCTTCTTGTCTCCCTTTAACTCCTGCCTCACACTATATAATACTTTCCTTTTTGAGCATCGTTTGTCTTTAAGAGGGAAATCACGCTATTTCCTTATTTAACAGCCATTGTCTAAAATTCATACTTTTAACTTTAATTCTCTCTGGGTTAACAATCGTAGATTGTATGTTAAAAGAACTTTTTAAATAATATTAATGATGACAAGAGACATAAAATGGGAATAGTTTCCCCTCTTTCACAATACACCGTTCCTATGACAACGATATCAGAGCGCAGGGAATGTCGTGGAAAGAGGTGACGCAATTGGCGCAGAGACGCTCTGAATGGAGGAGTCTGGTTTCTGCCCTGTGCTCCCGAGAGGAGCGTTGAGGGCGATTATGATGATGATGATGATTTTTGTAAAAGAGTATGTGATAAGATCTTGATTATTTCAGCCTACCCCACAAAGGAACTGACATATTTAGTATAAAAAAAATTTTTTTTTCGTATATGCAAACACTTTAATATTTTGATAACAAGATACTTTTTATTAATTGTGTCGGTGCACACGTAGTAGAATTCCATAATAATGCTATTTGAAATAAGTGTTCCTTTCTACTATTGTTTGTTAATTCGCAGAGAGACGTCTTTCGACTTATAAGGTCATTATCAATCTGCTAATTGATAATGACCTTATAAGTCGAAAGACGTGTCTCTGCGAATTAACAAACAATAGTAGAAAGGAACACTTGTTTCAAATTGCATTAAGATACTTTTTTAAAGTTCCCCGTGTCATACATGTTAAAGCAGTGTGAAGAAATATTTATAAAATAGGCTCATGCTAAAAAGTAAGTAATACAGATTTACGATATATACTTTATAACTATTTTTCTTTTATCCCAACACGTGATGTTTCAATAGATTTGTGAATATTTTATACAAACCTGACTGTGCGATAAGAGATCTGGTATAAGATTTAGGACAAGCGTATTATTATACATTTCGATGGTAGGTGTAACGTTATGTTCGCGGTGACAAAAATTTGTATTGCTGTATCAGAACACAGCGATCTTACATATCATTAAAAAATGTCGTCTGCAGTTGTCGTTCAGAGTAATATGGTCCTTAGTTAGTTGTTTGCAGTCAATAACTTCAGGACACTCATATTTCAAGTTAATTAAGCCCAGATTCCTATCCCTTCCGAATTAGCGATGTTTATCATTCGCAGAGCAACACGATTTTCCGTCGTCGATTAAACAACGCGTTGTTTGCTTTTAAACTTGTTTTATTTTTCTTTTCCCTCTTGATTAATTGGCGTAAAGGAGAAATGGCCTTCAACTGTTTCTGATTTGTCGGAAAGGATAAATTACATGAAAACGTGTTTGTGAGTAAATATAACTGTATATATGTATACCTATATATCTACCTACTTACTTTCTACGGATTTACTTTCTTCACCGACTGACTCCAGGCATTTACCTACTTGTTCATTTTAAGCATTCTTCTTAGTTGTATGAAAATGTAATACTTTAATAAACAATTTTATTTGTATTTTACCTACTCCTTATTATCACGGATCTCAACACTCCCACCTCTTGTTTATTTGTTTGTTATGTTTCTTGTATGTTTTGTGTCAACGAATGTTTTGCAAGTTATTATATTTTAATATAATTTACAACACTTCGGCTTATGACAACCGTATAGTATTCATATTATTATTCGATGATAGATGTATTCATGCTGTTGACGATGTCGAAAAAAATGTTAACATCGTGTCGCAAGAATGACGTTGCATTGAGTCAACATACAAAATTATACGATGGACGATTCGAATCGAGATAAATCGATTAAATTATTTAAGTGCCTTAAATTATTTTTGTTTTATTATTTTTTATGTATTTCGTTTGCATTCGTGAGATTTATAGTAATAATGAAGATGATATATAATGAAACATTAACATGCTTTTTTGCGAGTAAAATAATCACAAACCACAAAATTTACATGCAAATTGGAGTATGTTAAATATTTCTACGCAAACATATTGCGAAAATTCTTGATGTTTATAATTATATTTGTTTATCTTCTCTTCAAATCTGTTAAAATTAAATATTTATTGACTTGTGATTTGTTCGTAAGCTTTTTTATAGTAAGCTATATTTTATTGTAATATATCACAATCGCATTCTGCCATAACACAGCTTTATGGCTATCGTGGTAGACTTTTTTGTGTGCTTATGTTAACATTTTCTATGTTTATGTTTGTATGAACTTGTTAAGGAAAGTAATATGAAATAGTAAATATAGTCATTTATTTATCATTATTATAAAATTGAAACATTAATGGCAATAAAATCTTAACTTTCCATTATATATACGTATGTAGGTTGGTATTGACAAATGTACCGAGAAATAATCCACACGTATCTAACTTCTCTGTGTCAATTGTGTAAATCACACTGCTAACTCTCATAATTAATTGTACTAGAGGTGATCTTTTAAACTTGCGAAGAAAAGAAATTCTGTAATAGAAACGAATAAGTCTTGATAGGTTGTGTTATCTTTTTATCTTTCACAGTATTAAAAGTAAGTTTCATATATCGCGTCGCTGTGGCACTATGAAATAACGATAAAAAAACTTTATATAAACCGTGTATTATGTAAATATGTAGTAGATGTGTGAATATGACTATTATCTCATATGTCTTGTAATTTATTACTACTAAAATCACATGCATTCAGACTAGACTGAAAATACCGAAAATTTATTGTATTTTAACAAGCTTGTGTACAGAACACTCTTTGGTAAACGTTTCATTTGTATTTAATTTTTTTTTTTGCTGTAGTTATTTTTATAACGTCGGGAATATTGATACTCGAGTTGGGATTAAGAAATTTGTTATATTTATTTCTCAACAGATGAACAAGTAAATAAACATATTGCTTAGTTATATAATTAATTAACTTAATTATATACGATTTGACTTAAATTATTATTGTGAATGAGAAATTTGATTTGTGTATTGTATATTCTAGAACATGTAAAAGGCTCACCTTTTGGATATGTGAAATAAAAAATAAATATAAAAAATACCCCCCTTCCTGATTGTCTCATAATGTATGACACTGAGAGAATGTATTGAATGTTTAAAAACATACAGTAAACTTTTAACTAGAAATGAAAAACTAGTACCTACTTGAGTTATATATTTGCATGAAAGAGCAATAAAGATTTTTATGCTAAATCGTAATAAAAAAACACTATTCACATTTCTTTCAAATCGTTCATTTCTGATTTCTATATAATATACTGTATATATTATTTCATTGTAAAAAATAAAACAAGTCTACAATAATATATGTAATACTTTGTATCATATCAAATTCCCACACAGGTAGAATGTTTCTGTTTCAAAATGCTATGGTTTGTCTCCGTTTAAAAAAAAGTTGATAAAACCCAGTTGTGAATATTGTTAGGTACATTTGACATGTGTATGTGTGGTTCAAAGCAAATAAATCTTGTTGTCTTAGGTATTATCTAGATTTACTAAGTACAAAAAGATGCGTTGAGAAACTGTATATTTGAATGATGTTATACAAGTACATACAAATTCACACGATGGTTTACATTAGATATCATGTTTACTTTTGTCTAAATTATAATATAATAGTCTTCTTAACAAGGTTGTAATAATAAAGTATTCTTTTATATTCATTGCATCTTGTTGAGTATAATTATCTTGATCCAATTCTAATCTCTCTTGACAGAATACATATTTCAGGTTTTTTAATAAGATATTAGTATCAAGATTTGAATTTTTTTTTGGGAAAAAAATATCGTGTTTTGTTTGACGTGTCGTAAATATCGATAAATACTGGATTCAATGAAACTTTCAATAGAACATTACTAATTATACATGACAAATTATGTGGCATGCCTATTGGTAAGGAAAGAAGCATGAACATATTACATTGTGTCAAATAAAAGTTTATACTTTTGTGTGAAATCATTTGCATGTCTAAAATAACAATTGTTTATGATTTTTTGAAGACAGCGAGTGAGTTATGTAAATATTGAGTAAGAATTCAGTACCTTCCTGGTTATTGAACATTGTCAAAACTACTGTCTCTATGACCTTATAGAAATTGTTTAAATAATAATACCTACCGAGATTACTCGCGAATAATAGATTGTAATAAGTGTGAAATTCTTTACCTACCTGAAGGCTAAGACTAATTATAAATTCCTTATGCAATGACAAGTGATTATGAAGAAAACTCACAAATTACACAGTACAATACATTTTTCACGCACAATTGCTCAATTTACGAGTACCTATATAATTTTTAACAGTTTTGTTTGAACCGACCAAAATTTGTTTAACTATTTTTTTAATGTTCTAAATAACCTAATCAATTTTAATTTGATTTACAATAATTTCAGTACAATATTGCACAACCATTTATGTTTAGTGAATACGAGATGTATTGTTTATCTTTATGTTTTTGTTAACAAAACACTGTGAATGTTTCATGTAAATAAAAAAAAGTTATCGAAATCAGAAAGACTTTTAACAGTTGAATAAATGTAATGTTATTTTATTCACTCGTACACTAATTACTTTTTTCTCTCTTTTCAGATTCTTCCAAAAGTGCAAGGTAAGTCTTCACAAAGAAGAAACATCTTACAGTAGAAAATATCATCCAGCGGTATTGACTTTTCTGTTAAGACAATTCATATTTTAAATAATGTACTCGTATCTCATGGACGATTGAAATCCAACTTCCCAGATTCCCATATTCCTCTGTAACCAAGTTTTAGATGTTTACAGATACTTTGTAGGATTATGATCACATCATTAATTTCCAATAACGCCTTAGTTTTCCTCAACAATAGTTAAAGTTAAGACATTTGTTCCTCGCATTCTCAATGTCCATACGATAAATGATAATATTGGGAAGAATATTACTAGAACAACGTATAACCCCGGTGTATAATAACAATACTAATAATATTCTATGCTAGAACTACTGTTTCCACAGGTCAAAACTATTCATGGATAGAACTCTACATACATACCTATAACAGAATGTACTACATTTATATTATACGGATTCTCTCCACAACTATGAGAACAAATTTGACAAAAGTTTCTGTATGGCGTTGTTCGACGACTCGACTACGCCGTGTAATAATGTGTCTGCCGACCAGGATATCTCTGTTTGCGAAGTATCTTGTAGTTGAATGACTGTTCTTGAAAGTATACTATTATGTAAAACATTGTTATACATGGAATAATTTTGTTCCGCAATTTGTACAAATGCTTACTTTCCTACCTACCTACATGATGGAAGATGTCGAGGATTTTCATTCATTATTCAATTTGAAATAGATTCGTGTCTATCATTATTATTGAAAACATTAATCATAATTATTATTACATATTTGTTTACACAAGTGTTATAAATTAGATGTTATTAAGATAGATTATGAGAATCAAATTTATTTGAAATGTAATCCAATTTGTTTAGTAATTTTAATGTAACTGAGTTCCGTTTAATTATGTCCTAATAACTCTCAGAGTTTGATTGGGATAAGTATTTGTGTAGGCGCAAGGGAATATTACTTAAAATAAGTATCACTACAAGCGGCACAAAGATATAAGAGTTTCAATTTTACTAATCATTTTGCTGATAATGGAAATTCGAATCGTACCTACTCTCTGAAAATCGTAACTCCATTCGTTGTAGTAAAATCAACATTTCCTCACTTAAGAGCTAATGGAACACTTAGTTATTTTTTTTTCGATTGTATTTTTCATTTGTCATCTCTGTCTAGCATATTCTGTTTGAATTTAGCTCTTTCATTCTCCTCCTTAATTTCAAATGAAGACTGGGACATTATTGGAGGCTATTAATGCTCCGTGAAGCATAAAAGCATTAGTCGCCGCTTAAACATCTAATTATTTTACTTGCGCCATTAACACTAACTTATCTATGAAATTCTCCCGTATTTTCCACACTCAAATAAAAGTTTATTGTACATCTTTAAAAAATATTCGTACAATTTCATAATCCAAGTATAAAATCTTGTCCATTCACTAAATATTTTTATGTCCTGTAAATACATTAAAGGCAAGGTTTGCTTTCTTATATTCTATACTAAATACTTCCATTGTATTATTTTCTTTTTTATTTTCATTCTTTGTCACATTTTCACTAATGATTTCGGAAATGTCTTTTGAAAAATGTGTCAGAAAAATTTCTTATGAGTAAATATTATTTACGAGTTCCATCATATGTTAAAATTTTCCATGTGCAAATGTAAAAAGTATCGAATTATAATTAATCCTCAACTCTCCATGAAAGAAAAATAAGATTATTTGTAACATATATTTAATTAGTACTTGCATTTAAGGTTAAGGTGATGAAAGTTTGTGAAAATATTTGTACTATAATCTGTTTGTTTTTATTTCAATCAAAACTATGAGTCAGAAATTTTATTTTGTAGTAAGTATATATGTATTTAATATTTTTTTATGTGAATGAATTATTTTAGTTCAAAACGTTGACAGACTGTCGATTTTATCTTCACAAACTTTTATTAGACCTTTTTAGTTTAAGAATGCTCAGCGAATTTTAATTTAAATATACAATTGCGAATTTTCCATCTCTTCCGCAGATAACTACTCATCTTTTAAAGATAACTCCCACATCTAAGTATTATCAAGAAATTGACATCGTTGGACACTTTAGAGGTAATTTGCCTGCGAAATCTCTTCCTCCAGAATTTTTATTGGTAAGTATTATAAATGTCTTATTATTTATATTTATGTCTTTTAAAATGCTTGCGATTCAAATATCTACGACACACTTTTCTTGTTCCATAGAGAGTTTAATTTTGGTCTTAATGAAAAAGTAAAAATTTAAGCGCTTTTGCTTAGCTTTCATTGGTCCTTATTGGAAAGATATATTGGCCGGGGCTGAGAATAGATTGCTATTTTTTTTTCATTCCATTTTCTACCTATTGTAAATTATTCCTGCTTGACGACAAAAACTAACGCTAAGTGGAGGATTTCACCATAAATCAGATTATAAATATAATATTTGATTTGTAACATAAATTTGATATTGTTTTTTAGTTTCCTACTAAGATATGTCATATTGTACAAAATGTTACTCGAGAATATTATAAACACCCTGTTAACTGTTGGAACTCATCTATTTTGGAACAGCACCAAATTATGACTATGTGGTTTAAATGTCTATAACATCAAAATAAACGCTTAAGAAACTATAATTTTCCCTAAAATGAATGTGACATCACAGTTAAACTGGTGGGCTCGTTTCATTCTAAAATTTATTGTGTTGTAGCATGACATTTGTGTATTACATATCTCTCATCTCTTAGAAATAATATTCCTACGAATGTAAGGCGTGTAAGTGGGTTTACAGTTGGATATTTATTAGTACGCAGAGTGTAATAATAAGGAGTACCTAGAAGTTGTAAGGTATAGGTACAGGAATACACGGGGGTATGAACATACATATCATGAACTATTTACGGCCTTATCGTCTAAGTGCGTATTTGCGTGCTTACATATGAGATTTGTTACAGTGCCTGCTTCTATAATTTCTTACACGGTACATCACTCACCCTTTATAAACACGTTAGGTCTCGGAAGATACAACAAACCTTCCTGTGCAGACAATGTTATTACTATGTACTTAGATACCTACTCACTTTCATTCTGCTACTTATAATATCTACCTACTGAAATAGTAAAATTGTTCGCATTCGTATCATTCACACGACTCGTACCACACACACTCACAATTTGAATCAATACGAGTATACATTCTTATAAATCTTCTAGATTGCTCACAGAAGCATATTAAGTTTGAAAATAACACTTTCATTTCTAATCGCATCGCACCTACATGATATTATCTTAGATTTCTATCCTCTTTGTAATGCTTTATCAACCAAGCTTCTAAAAATATTTCTATTATAAAGTTATTTCTATTAATGTTGTATGATGTTTATTATATATTTATGTGTCAATATTCATTAGTTCCAATTACTTCGGTTTCTCAACAATAGCCATTAGTTCTAAACGCGTTTGTAGTTAAATTAAATATGTATGTAGTAGTTACCAATGAAAAGTGGTCCATAGACCAATAACATTACAGTAACAACGAGAGAATCTCCCCATTTTCTCGAATGTGGATTTAATTAATGTGTTTCTCGTTTCACCGTAACGGCTGTGTTTTTCTTATTAATGCGTGTATTTTGACACTTTCTCCCCTTTTCTATTGTATCTATATACATTTTCTATGTTCTCTTCTTATAATTATTTGTAATCATTCTTATAGTTTGTAGTGTAGTTACGTGTGATTTATGAGCAATTAACAAATTGAAGATTTTATTTTTGCTCCCAAAACTGAAGCCAATTCCTTTCGTATAAATATACTTTTGACGCGAAATCATTATTAAGGACAAATATCACAATCTTGTATAAACTGAGAAGTTTTAAGACAACATAAAACTATTTGGGAATATAATTATACTGATACTTTTATTCATTCATCGCCCTCAAAGCTCCTCTCGGGAGCACAGGGCAGAAACTAGCCTCCTCCATTCAGAGCGTCTCTGCGCCAATTACGTCATCTCTTTCACGACATTACTTGCGCTCTGATGTCGTTGTCATATGAACGGCGTATTGTGAAAGAGGGACGCCCGGGCCGACGGAACCCTTGCGGACGGAAAAACAGTGCTCTTTTTGGCTAACTATCATTGGGCATTCTCAGCACATGTCCCAGCCAGGACCATCGTCTCTCCTGTATTACGGAGATTACAGATCTCTGCCTGGTGCGCCGGCGCACATCATCATTTGTGACATTTTCATACCATTTGACATCCAAAATCCTTCTAAGACACTTGTTTTCAAAGCTTAGTATCTTTTATACCTATAATATATCTACTTGATGTACTTAATTGGGTATAAATTTCTTTTCATCTCAATCATACATTAATATTGTAACATGGTACAGTGCGAACGATTAAAATGTTTTAAGGCACGCTGAAGTAGGTAATAGTTTCATCGATTTGTATTGAATATTTTATTCGTATACAAGTAATAATACACTATTTTGTATTTTATTTTGCTTCAACAGTATTGAATAGTGAACGAACCACGAACGTTACTTGAATAGCCAAGTAGTTCAGCTGTTGTAATGTGGATATTGATAATATAAAATAACACCTGAGAACGATTTCACGACAACGTTGTATATCAGTTTATTTACCAGAACTTTGATTTTATCGTCTCGTATCTCTTATATCGTTACCAGTAGGGAATCTTAAATAATTTTATTTATCACAATTTTAGTGTATTGTACAGACATCGACATATAACTTTCTCAACAAAGTTTGTCTGATGGCAAACTCTTAATCTAGAATTGACCAAAGCAATTAGTTTGCGTTTAAAGTGTGTATCTACTTCTGGTATTGGTCATGTCTCTTTGTCTTAGTTTCAGTTAATTTATTAAATAGACAGTGTAATGTAGATACAATACAACAAATTAAATATAATATTTTGAAGGATTGACTTCATGGTTTATGGTTTACTTTGTACGTTTATATATTTAATGTCTTACTGTTATTATAATAATTAAATTCTATAGGTACTTAATATGTAAGAAATATTTTCAAGTACTTAATACTTTTTAACGTATGTACTGATTTGCCACCGTGACAAATCCCTTGGTTCAGTCACATAATGCTATCACTTTGTAAGGGTGTCTGAGAATAATAAATGAACGCTCGTATACAATATTATGAACACACGAACACTTTTATTGCTCTTCATCGCTATTCAAATGTGAGACGTTGTTCGAGATGCTGAATAACATACTCGTAATTCGAACATGTTCATGGAACAAGTATGAATATGACTGTAGGTAATGCCTTTATACCCACTTATATTTCTATCCATAAAAGTGTTAACAAAGTGGTAATAAAACATTATTGAACATTTCAGATAAGCCTTGTAAATATTTGAAATTTAATATTTGAAGATGTGTGGATATATATTAGGAATATAAAATACTCAGATTTTAGAAGCGTGCCTCGTAAATCAATCAAATCTATATATTTAAATGCAATCATATTTCATTTATTTAAGACCAAATTAACAATTAATTTGTAACCAATTTGAACACATCACACTGTTATAAATCATATCCATATTTTTCTTAAGATAATAATACAATTAAAGTGATGAATAGTCTTTGTCTGGACTGTGTAAACACGAAAAAATTGGGTTAGTTGAAAGAGATAAACTCGCTCTCTGTATGTATATTGATTGTAATTTATTTGATTTTTTTTTATATATATATAATTATTTGAATTGTGATCAGGTAAAGAATGAATAAATAAATAACTTAAAAATGAAAATATACTAAAATAAATTAATTCCCGAGAGTAGCGCTAAGCATATATATATATATATATATAATGTGTTTCTTATTATTGCATAAAGTTACATTACATGATCAACTTTATGTAGAAATTATCCTTTATAAATAAATAAAACTTCATTGGTATCGAAATATGCTGTACAAAAGCATATGTTTAAAGAAAATAACAAAAAACGGGTTTACTGCATATGCAATTTCCTTCAGCCAACCCGAAAATCTAAAATAAAAATACATCATTTGAAACCAATTCGAAATAAAACAAATTTTATGTCAGTAGATAATTATTGTGTTTATAATCCTGCGGTGAGTTCTATCAGTGTTAACTATTTTCGTCTGTCTTTATTACCTAGTTCCAAAAGAATCATCCTCATTATAAAGTAAACTCTTAACAACGAATGTAAACACATGTAGAAATATTGTTTCAAACAAGATGGTTCGATATGTTTACACACAATCACGATAAATACCTATTTATGAAGGATGGTATTCTATTCATGTTTTAAGTATTCGCTAATTTTCTCTTATACGCAGTACTAACAGACTCACCACATATTATTAACCACATAATAATAATGTGTTTACTTTAATGGACGGTCAATACACACAGAAGTAGCTGTTATGTTAAGCTGTTTAAACAAACTTCCAGATAACTGATTGTTGATTGATACTAAACAAGAATCTTTGCTCATGTCATCATCGAAGTGTTAAACATCTGTAGATATACCAAAACATTGTAAAGGAAATAGCTTATACTATTATTATTTATAATTTGTAATGATATCATGTAAATTATTTGAATTATCTAATTACTAAACTATTAACATACAGCTTTGTAATCAACCTCGTTATTATCAATATCAACACAAAATACACACCTGCCTCACAGTTATAGAAAATATCTATCTCGATGCTAAGTTACACAATAGATTTTAGATTTTTCCTAAGCAATATAGTTTCTATATCATTATCTTCAAAATATATTTTGAATCAAACTTTTTTAATTTTTTTTATCCATTTTATTTTTGTATCTAAGTAATTCAATGATTTTTTCTTTGTATGAATGTAATGAGCTATTTTCGTCAATATTGTAAATAATGAAGTACATAATTGTTAACAAATACAAATAAAAAAAAATGTGGATGTGTTTAATGTATAGCTTTATTGTTAAAAGGAGTTTGATATCAAATAATGTTATATAAATAAATTCGCGTATATTTCATATTTTTCTATTAGAGAATATGATTAAATTTTATAACAATGTATTATACATACACATATAACTTCCTTCGACTCATACAGCATTGATACATTTCCTAGAAAAACTTCAATTGAATCCAAGATAAGTAAGTATTTTAATAATATACCTCTTTGAGTAATAAATATTCATGTTTATATTAAACTCTTTTAGCCTGGTAATATCACCGACATCACCATTTGAACACCGTGACGCCTTTATGAACTAAATATTATGTATCTAGATACATTGAACGTTATGTAAACTTCCTTTTTCAAGCATGATAACGCGGAACATGTTGTTTGCTTTAGGTTTATTTGACACTTGCTATTCAACATAGTTATAATGTTTAGTAAATGTTATAATTTGAAATGTTTATATACATAAACAGAGTTTTTTTTTGTTTCTCATCATATTGTGTAAATTAAATTCCTTTTTGTTTAGTTGTCTTATTTCCTTCGATTTCGAATAATCTAAAACTCTTTTATTCAAATTCAAATTCAATTTATGTTTTTATATTTTTTATTAATCTTCAATTATTTATCGTGTCGAAACCCTGAAAAAAAAACCAACCAAACTGATCTCCAGTACTGTGCAAAACGCACAGCAGGTGGAGATTCGTCAAAAATATCCTCCATAGTGCAAGTGACAATGCACAATGGACACTCCAACAAGTGTGGCATAGTCTGTGCTGCACCACAGTCACATGCTCCGGATTCGTCCTGTAGGAAGCCCCATTGTTCTCTATTGTCGCGGCAGTTTCCCACACCAGATCTCAGTCGATTTAGGGTTTTCCATGTCCCATAGTCTAGATCGCTTCCTGCAGCAAGGTGTTCTTGGGCTAGGAAAGGTTCGCTTATTTGCGGATCCACCGCCCACCTACATTTCAAAACACTTAAAGTATCTCGGTAGGCACACATCTTGAAGTGAAAAGATTTAAGTAGATTTTTTCAACTGATAATATCATAACGCAACAAAACTATTTTGGTCACTGAAATAAATTTCATTCGTATTTATATTTTTTTATGATACTTCAGTGTTTCTATACACACACGCACGACTGCATCATAAATTTACCCTTAAATATAGATGTAATAACCATCTAATTCCCATTACATCGTAACACTGTTACTCATGTCGGCGAGTGGTCTATTTTAGTGTATACGTGTCTATTACTCTTGTATGTAGTTACAATAATTGTTGGGTATCGGCTGAATATTCATTCACATTATACATATACCTACACTAGTCAAACTCTTTCCCTTTAAGTTCTTATTAGTTACTATTTAATACATTACACCTATGCCACGTTTTGATGAAAGAAATAAATAAACTTTTAATTTCTTTGTTTAACGTAGTTTTCGCATTTGACTGGATTTTTCACACCCGCGTGAGTGAAGATATTACGAATATGACTCAAGACATACCTCAAATGCACAAGCAACAAATTTTTCACACCGGCGTGAGTGAAGATATTACGAATATAACTCAAGAGATACCTCAAATGCACAAGCAACAAGTAGGAAACAGGAAAGGCGACTCAATACTTACGAATCAGCTTAGACTGGTAAAAGTGCATTTACCCCATAGATTTATATGTACTAAAGTACGAAGTAATATAATTCTATGATTTACCCATGGCACGTTCACCAATTTCTGTTTCGACCATAATGTTTGACATTTGTAGAGTACCTATATATTATAATATGTCTACATAAAACAACCATCTACATGACTGTTTTCGAGGCTGTTAACATGATTAATAAATAGTTGATAGTCAACCTGAGTGCTGAGTGGCGTCAGAGAACAGTATGGCGTCAGAGAACAATACTGTTCTCCAATTTACAGCGTCACTTTGACCAGTAGCTTATATGTTTTTTTTTGGCTTGATAAACAATAACTTTATTGACGTTTTATTCTGTCATTCATCTTTAACATTCCTCTCTGAGAAGCAGAACGAAGGCGACCTGCCTATAATATGCAGTTTTATTTCAAATCTCGTTTCAAATTCTATGGCTCAAAATAATCTGCTAGGTACATATTTATTTCATTTATCCGGAATTTTTTTTGAGGAAGAATCCCTACTGTTCTAATAAAATGTACCAGAAACTATATAGTATTACCGAGATTCTTTAATGAATTCCATCTTGGACATTATTTTTATTCACAAATATAAAAGCACGATAATGAAAGGGCATACTGATTCTCATTTTGAATATAGGTACTACGCAATCCAGATAACTCTTTGATCTTTATTAAAACGAGATTATTTACATTAATTCAATTAGCACCTCGGATTGAAAAGTAAATTTCACAACATCGTTGAATATTTAATAGGCTTGATTTAGAACATCGGATCATAAAGTTTATAAATCATTTGTATATTTTTTATATTACTTTTTTATTTCTTGGAAATTTAATATAATACTGTTATTATCAGCACGCCACCACAAGTCATGTAAGGTTTTATTTACATAAATGCTTATCAAGGATTTAAAGTTAATACACAATAATACATATTACGTACGTATTCATTTTCTCGTGTGTTTGTGAAATTCCAAGTATATTGACTCTTATACATTTATTTATATACCTGATAAGATATTATTTCAGTAAATAAACATAAAAATTCACAGAATCATACACCATAAGAAAATACAAAAAAAAATTATGCAACTTTCTTTATGAGTTTTGATATTCTATATTTTATGTAGGTCATCTCTACGTTTAATCATACAGTTCTCTACAATTTTAGTGTAAAATGACAGTTGGCCAGTAACAGTAGGTATGCCTTTTTAATTGCAATAATTATATTTGTGTACGATTTTTTTTTCAATTAGTCGATTCTATAATGACGATTTCAGAGCATTAGAAAAGTTGTCGATAGAAGTAACTACATACTTATCTCTGGAAATATTTTTCTTAAGAGAGAACTGCAGTCTATTATACACAAGATTAATACGGTATTAGTCTGTATTTCTACTTAAATAAAACACATTTCTCCTGTTGTTGGTGTTGTCAGTCCTTATTTCCTTACTTATCGAATTCATTAACGACACACAGTTTTGTTTGTTGGCCATACCGTTGTTAGTGCATTTATATTTATACCATCTGTGTACCATTACTATATTATGAATGTAACAACTTGTATCATCACTTTGTACGATGAATAGTGATGAGGAAAGTCGATTAAATATTGTAATCGATATTTTTTACTTTCGACCATGTAATCGATATCACTTGAATGGTGAACGATATATTATAATAATAATTTAAATTATGATTTCATATTTTTATTTCAATTACATTACAATTCTTTGTTGATTTCGATGAAGTGGATAAGTTAAAATATAACTTTTGTCGTTGATATTGAATAAATCAACTATAAATAGTACAGATATTTTGAAGCTGAAGTCTGAAGATATTTACAATTCGTAATCAATGTGTCCAATTCAATCACCCTTTGATGCATCTGCCCTGGAGCACAGGACGTCGAGATTATGATAGTATTTAAAACAACCAAAAATGGACCTTATTTTCATTAAAAAAACATTCATGGGAAAATAATTTCTCTTTTGAGTAGTGAGGTTTACATATTGAATAAAATCTATAATCGATTTGTTCAAACTTTCGAAAATTTCAGTTAACCGATTGTTTATTCATTGTTATCTTGTAACGTCTCTAATATCACCTATCAGCTTATTTTATTATTATAACGATTAGATGTTGTTCAGGTTATTCACTTTATGTTCCATATCGTCAGTTTATTTTAACAAATACCATGCATCTTTACGATACGATATTCGTGTCTGACCAATATTATTAACAAATCATAAACTACCTACACTTGAAATAATAATAGTACTCGTAACTATCGAATGAAAATAATAATCGATAGTAAAAAATGTGTTCACATGCAACAACGGTTTAATTATTATAATGTGTTTCTATGTCACACAAGCCAATTATATTTGTGATCAATTATTTTTATTTTTAATTATTTTTATAAGCAACATGCCGAATAAAGGTAATTAATTTTTGTAATTATTATTCTTTTGAATCTCGCTATATATACCTATCATCTTAGAAATTATATCTCCATGAATTTAAAAAATTAAAACTGTTGTGTTTATTACTTGCACTTAGTTCGCTGGCTACCTCACTTATGGGACATACCGTGATGGTATAGCCTTTTGGGTTATTTACCCTAACCTTTTGGGTTAGTTGAAAGAGATCGCACCTTTATAAACCCGCCCTCTATATATTAAATCTTTATATTTTTCTAAATACGACGTCATATGAACCGAAAGTTTATCCTTGTAATAAAAAAGAAAATATATATAATGAGCTTCAATCCATTGGATTGGTCTGCAACGAGTTTGGATTACCTTCTCCATTCCTCTCTATTCTCATCCAGTCTCTTCAGCTTACCTATGAGCCACAGTTCATGTCCCTCTTCAGTTGCTCCATATACGCGTCTCTTGGTTGGCCTCTGCCATTTGTGCCTTCGGTCCCACCTTCCGCGATAGCGATGAGCAGTCCTGGGTGCCTGATGTTGTGGCCAATCCAGTTAGCTCATTGTTGGCTAAAGAAAATATATAACAAGTTAAATTATGTATTATGATAAATATACATTATATAGCATACTGTTTGGATTTTTTTCTTAATATTAAAATTATCTTAATTCAGAGAATAAAGTTTGTTGTATATTGTTGTTAGAATACATATTCCTTATTATAAGACTTATAACTATAATCTCATGATTTTATCGACTATATGTAACGTCTGTGGGTGTTGGCATACATAAACATATTTCACAAGATATAAATTATCATCAAACTTAACTAAAAATACTCAGACAGATATCAGGTTGTTTGTAAAACATGTATTTTACATAATTATATTACCATGAATAAAGCCTACTTAACTTAAGTTGATGTCTTTCTACTCTATGTGAATTTTCAGTATTATTTTATATGCACATAATGTCTATTAATTAATATTTAAAAGATGTTATATTCGTATTATAAACCATTACATAATTAATCATGTATTGAGCTTTACTAATTATTCTCTAAATTAATTATTTTTTATTCGATTTTAATTCAGGAATGAAATGTACCTATTAGGATTTTTATAGACTAGTTTGAAATGATATTGCATATTGAAACCTTGGTCATTATAAAAAATAACTAGTGAAAGTTTAAACATTTTTATTTTGTTATAGGAAAAAGAGTTTTACAAATTAATGCCTTTATATTTTTATTATTATTTATCGTGTCGAAACCCAGAAAAAAACAATCAAACTGATCTCCAGTACTGTGCAAAACGCACAACAGGTGGAGATGCGTCAAAAATATCCTCCATAGTGCATGTGACAGGGCACAATGGACACTCCAACAAGTGTGGCATGGTCTGTGCTGCACCACAGTCACATTCTCCGGATTCGTCCTGTAAAAATCCCCATCGTTCACTATTGTCACGGCAGTAACAATAGCGAACGATGCAACATTTTTGAATGTGGCAATACCACCACATTCAAAAAGTAAGAAGTTCAGTGATTACTTACCTTTAAAAAATAATGCTAGACTGATTAAGGAATATCATATCTCTACAAAAGAATTGTTTTGGTAGGTACCCAACGTGATACTAAGATTATTCATAAAAGAAGAATAATTTCTAGTCATTCGTCTACAGTCGTTATTTCCCAACGATCATTGGAACCATGAATAGTCATCGATAAAATTCAATATCATTCCTATCTAGTTTTGTTTAATAGCATATTTATGTAAAAATTACATTCGAAGATAAGAGAAATTTGTATTAGTAATAAATTATCAAAACAACCATAACATTATCGAAGATAATAATATTGTTAGATTTTTATGTATTCAATAATACTAATAATTTATGTAGATAGAGGTGCGTTTCAATCGGATATATTTCAACAGGTGTAGGTTAATATTTAATAGGGATATTTGATTAGTCAAGTAAAAGACATTTACTTTAGAAAATACCGACAGTATATCATAACACTAATATCAGGAATACCACGCAGGAAATGTGTACACACGCTTGGCACATAAATCATTGCTCATACCTGAACTCAAATAGCTATGCTCATTTCACATACCTACCAGCACTTTGGTAGGATATAGGTAGAAAGTAATTTTGATGAATTCCTTATTTTGTAATCTGTGGACTAGCTTAATGTTAGAGTGTTGTTTGTCTTGAACTTATATTAATGTGTATTCCTCTAATATTGCTAAAGATATAAATTCCATAATCCCCAAATTAGAAACCCAAGCTAAGACATTATGGACATACCAATACATTATTTATCATTTTTGTTTTTCTTGCATGTAGCAAATACTTAACTACCGACGTATTTTTTTTATATTTACTCAAAGTTAGTTAATTGCTTTTTTGTTTTAATCGGAATCAATCAAATATTTTTACCGTTACTTCGTGTTTATGGGATAGTTAAAATGCAATGAAATTGAAGTCTCATCCTGCATACAAATTAAGTAAGCTGAACTGTGAACATGTCGATGTAAGTACTCTAGTGATGTTGTTGTATGGGCTATTTTTTGGACGAGCTTATAAATGTGTTGAATATTATTAAGTCTTTAAAAATATTAAGTTAGGAACTAATGAAATAAGCCCATATTTTTGAGAAATAGAAATAATTTAAGCATTCTCCGTGGACTACTCCAAATAAAATAGTTTTCCATTGTTTTCTGTTTTTAAGTTTTTAAGAGTCATGTACCTTCCGAAAACCACGTGGCTTGATCATATTGATCAAATTCTCAAGGACGGCTATATGTTAAGTAAGAGAAAGCGACGTGCGTCTATGAGAAATTGTATGAGTGTATAATAAGCGAAAGAAGTATGTAAGGATTGATTTATAAGCCGTTCAGTTCTTTCTGCCTACTTTACTTGCGATACGGCGTGAGGGTATAGATAGATAGATAGATGTATTACTACTACCTACTATACTATACCATAATGGAATATCACACAAGTGGAATAGCCAGTAGACCAGCTGATGTTTTGAATGATGATCACCTACATACTAAATTTGGATTTATTCAATAGTAGGAGTATAATAGTATATGCAGTATAAATAATTCCTACTATCTGTGCATAAACAGTACTGCAGTCCTTGTTTATATTATTTCTAAGAATTAATATTCCAACACACGCAACATGTTTATGGGAAATTTTATTATGTGCTTAGTAGAATAAAACATGCTAGAATGCAAAACCGTTTATGTGCAAGCAGTCGACACTCACCTATTGTGTATGTAGAATATTGTACATTATTTGTAGCTACTTGTACATGTAGGTATACATATCTACATAAAGAGATGAAAAAGGAAAAGTCTCCAGTATTTGTGAAAGCAAAATAGAGGACGAGAGCACTAAACTTAAACATTAGAGTTTTCATATTTTCTTACATAAATCTTCTTACTTAATTATCGATCAGTATTTATAGTAAATTCTACAATCAAGTCTGTGTCACAAATGATAAAAAAAGGAGACCGTTGGTCTACTAAAATCATAATTCTAAGATGTTCGCAAATATAGTATGTGTCTGCATTGATTTATTCAATGCAGCCATAGTTTATAAAGTGAAGACGCGCACTAACAAATTACAGAACATAATATTATAAAAGGCGCCATGAAATTAGCTCTGTACATAAATCTTTAATAATGTTAAGACTAAAGCTCTTTGTTACATATCATTATTTTGATTATTTGTATTATTAAATACCTACACACATTTAAGGTATAGTAGAACAAATTGTGATTCGTCATTATTGACGGAAAAAATATTTATGCGACGTGGATGGATACATATTTAAATTTTAATCCAAATGTAATTTTCTATAATTAATAAATTTACAGTGTTCTCGAGGTGTTTTGGCACGTAAATAAATCTCAACTACTGTCCAGAAGTAATAATAGTGATTATAATGCTGAACAAAAGTGTTAAATATTATTGAATGGGTTGTGAACATAGATTGATATTTTTTATTTCGGTATAAAAGAAGAATTATTTATCCTATGTACCTACCTTCGTACGTTTGTTGAACCTGAAGACTGCTTTACTCAGGTCCTCTCTACATAAAAGACTTATCCATCCCTAACAACAAAATCCAAACCATTTGTTATCTTTCCTTTCTCACAGCTTCCAAAATCTTCGATATAAAACAATTGAGAATACTTTAAAAAAATTGATTCAACCCTCCTGACAGCGACCCTTCTATTTATATAGGTTAGAATAATTTTGTGACATCAAAATAACCTCTTTGCACTTTTGACCATAAATTCATTATTTTAATAGGTTCCCGCACTAATTATTGCGTGCAATTAATATTCGTCCATAAATTTATATTTATTACAATAATTCAAATTACCTACAAGAATTCTCAAATTAATTACGAATGCTCATAAATTATAATTTAATACTTATAATCAACTACACTTCTCTCTCTATTCGTATTAATGCGGTAAATTGCAATTTCTATTCAGTATACAAATACGTTCAATATTTAAGACAAGAGAAATCCAGTGCCTCATCAAATAAAATGTACTCTTTACATAGTATATGATTAAGCATATAAATCATACGGCCATTTTAAACAGCTTTGTGGGCAGGATGATTGTGTGACCGCATTAGAATACCAATGAAAAAAATGCCTAATGATACCTCACCATACTCATACTTTGTTATTTGTTTTGAAATAATCATTGAATAAGTATGTCGATATTTAATTATAGTTTACTTTTAAGGCCAGCGTTTAAATGCAATGTTTTTTTATTTATTTTCTATATACTGAATCTTCTATATAATGTACGTTTTAAAGAGGTGCTTACCACATACCTATTTAAATAAGCATTTATTGGAAATAAGTTCTCAGTGT
This sequence comes from Athripsodes cinereus, assembly GCA_947579605.1. Classification (NCBI taxonomy): domain Eukaryota; kingdom Metazoa; phylum Arthropoda; class Insecta; order Trichoptera; family Leptoceridae; genus Athripsodes; species Athripsodes cinereus. The sequence goes on from OX388329.1 coordinate 18,256,250, forward strand.
GCCGACATGATTTTAAAAAAAAAAAATGCAAAGAAAAAATCCTGCATAAAACTCACTGAGTTTAAAAAGTATCTTTTTACATAAAAAAATTAAAACGTTCACAACCTACTGCAGTTTATTAAATATTAAATTCCATCGAGTCTTACTCAGTTATATTGAATGTATCCAAATAGATAAATATAAGAATTGAGTTTAGACTTTTAGAGAGTGAAGTTTCTACTGTTAATTGGTAATAGGTTGCTAAAAGGCTTTTTATGTTATAGATGAAAATTTTTATAAAATTAGTAAAGGGGGCCATCACACAGATTTGTTTTTATTATAATGCTAAAATTCTGTGATAAAAGGCGTCGATATTGTCAACTAGAATACTTCTACTTCAATATTTGCTACTTTGTAATAGTTACTTTGTCAGATCATAGAATTAATATATGCACAGTTAAACTTTAATCTGTACTGAGGAACATTTTCCTGCCTTAAATATTATTTTAATCGTCAAATTGAATAAGGTATGTATAGAATTTATCTGAAAAGTTTCCGTTAATATTGGTAATTATCGTTTCCTATAGAATTTAATGTGTTTCAGAGTTGGCAAAATAAACGTTAATAAATAATTTATCAATACGTACCGATGTGAACTTACGTTATGAGCTACTATTGCATACAACTTGGTTGACTGTAACTTTATTTTGTAAACAAATGGTCGATAATATTGTGTTAACGGGGAGATTGTAGTATAAGTTATTAGAAATTTTAAAACAATTTCTATTATTCTTTAGTGCTATGAATGCACAATTGCTTTTTCAATTACTAGTCAAAAGCGTAATCAAATTTTCGCAACTGTTTGTACATATAAAGTTAATCATAGTTTGATTTTCATACTGATTCCTTAATATATTTTTTTAGAAGGTACCAAAAATATAAATGTAAGGAAGTATAAGACCCCTCCGTTTTCCAAGGTATGTGGATATACCTACTCTCCTCATGTAAGTCCCATAAATAAATTTTCTTTATTTTTGAAAAATTAAAAAAAGCATATGATATAATTCCAGTTATAATCTTGGAGAATATACCTACGAGTACTTGACCATTTATTTAGTCCCAATGGTACATAGTGCTATATCATTGATTATTTATTTGTAACATATCAATAAAAAGCATATATTACATGTTGTATTCGGATAAGCGTTGCATTTCCATTTATTTAATGTTGCAAATATACGCTTACTAAGGCTATTAATAAAAGTATAAAAATATTAAATTACTTAATTTATTTCACGTCATTGCCTTTTCAGTAATACGTGCCAATAAAGTTGAATGTAACAGATTAAAAAACAATGGTCGTTTAAAATTCTTAATTACAGTATTGAAACAATGGGTTTTTCTTTTATTTCACCTAATACCACGACCAATGGAACATAATTAATATAGTTTTCATTGCCTTTAAATTTGATTGTTCATTTAATACTTGTGAAATGTGATACCGCCAATTAGTAACAGCTTTATAATATAAAGTTTGTTAAGATAATATTATACTGGAAAAAGTTTTATGGTAACGTTTTGAATTAACTACGTAAACATTTATATAAAAATATTACTCAAAATCGTAAAATGCCATTTTCAAGTTTTCTTTCAAATAATTTAAAAAATATCGTCATCATCATCATCATCGCTCTCAACGCTCCTCTCGGGAGCACAGGGCAGAAACCAGCTTCCACCATTCAGAGCGTCTCTGTGCCGACATTCTCTGCGCTCTGATGTCGTTGTCATAGGAACGGTGTATTGTGAAAGAGGGACGCCCGGGCCGATGGAACTCTTGCGGACGGCTGTGAGTCTTGGCACTTAACCAAGGCTCAGGAGCGGAGGGTACTAAGCTTTGAAAACAAGTTTCTTAGAAGGATTTTGGATGTCAAATGGTATGAACATGTTACAAATGATGCTGTGCGCTGGCGCACCCAGCAGAGACCTATAATCTCCGTAATACAGGAGAGACGATAGTCCTGGCTGGGACATGTTTTGAGAATGCCCAATGATAGTTGGCCAAAAAGAGCACTGTTCTAAAAAATATATACATGTTTAAAACTAACACTGTTTTTTGTTTCACAATACGTGTATCCGATGTACACCACAAAGACGCCTAACGCTTCCACCAAAGAATCGGCATCGTCTTAAAAACTCAGGCTTTCATAAATTTGTTTTTCATATCTGTTTGCATTATTCACGCACCTTTAGTTAATTAGTAATTTACAAATAAATTTTAGTTTGAGTAGGAGGAAATTTCAACGTTCTTTTAATACATAGAAGATTTTATAATCTCATGTGTATTTTTTGATCTGTGTTTCGTATAATTTGACACTTGTCTATAGAATTTTGATATTATCAATAAAATTTAAGTATGAGTAGATATTTAGTAATTTTTTTCCTGTCTCAAACCTAGGTCTCCCTTTCTTTTTCTTAAATTTTCGAATGTCCTATAAAAAACAGGTGTTGAAAAAAAGCATCTTTATATTAAATTTAATTAATTAAATTTACATTGAATAAATTAACGAAGCAAGGGTTTTTTTACTACCTAACAACGCGAGAGAGACGTCTCAGACGTCGTAGGCAGAAAGGATCGATTACCTACTCCTATCCTTGTAATACACCTTTTGTTTCATTCACTGTCTTACATATCATCATGGATCCTATTCAATTTATTGAACACGTGACTGTCCTCTAGGTTATTTTTATTTATTTATTTAGTCAACGGCTATATGATAATATTGCCATTTCATTCTCTAACGGCCACATCTCCAAACATCATTTCAATCAGCCAAATATAATATTTTCTTGGTCATTCTGTCCTCAACCATTCTTTCCACATGCCATCGTAACTTATTTACATTCATCTTGGTTATTACACCAACTTCCATTTTACATTCCACGTACAGTATAGTAGTAGAATCTTTATAGGTATTGATAATAAATTAGATAAAATTTACTAACGTAAAATGTTGTACGGTAAATTATGTATCTCTCTAGTGGGTTATTACCCATTACCATTATTAATAATTATTAAAATACATAGTTTATCTGCGTGTCTTTTCTCTTATTGTGGGGTCGATATTATGAAACGCATACATTAACACATTCAGTCATCATATCTTGCAATTTATTGTGCACAGGTGTATTGGTTTACACAACGCTAAACGAATATTATAAAACAATCTTATACTCACATAATCTCGATTGTTTATTGTCCTTACAATAAAGCGAATGGCAAAATAATGTATTTGAACATATAGGTAGGTACTCATATTGTACACTACTGTAACATTACATACTTATGTACTGTTGTTGAATATTATTTATCCACTTCTTACGTTAATTCTGTATTGTTTATAGTAAGTGTTCGTTTTATACGATTAAATGTATACTTAAACAACATTAGTTGACTACTACAAAATATGATTTTGTACATTATAATATATTATTATATTTCAATTAAATAGACTTACACCCTTTTTGTCTTCGTAACTTTCTTTCATTAGGTTCTTTAAAACCATACATTTTTTTAAGTCAATATAAAATCGACGGTGGAGACTTGGTGGAAGTTCATTTCGAATTTGTTGAAATAAAACACTTTTTACGTCTTGTAGAAGAAACAAAGAACGCTTTGTTCTAATAATTTTGTTTTTAGTAGGTATGGTTTAATTTAAATATATACCATGTTAAGTAGAGTAGTTTTATAAAAAAAATATTTATAAAAATCAGGTGATAGCACAATGCTTTGAAATATTTTGAAAAAAGAGCTAAAGAATAGGTTTGCATTTAATAAACATGCAACTCGTCTTCTCTGTGCCAACAAAAAATCAAGACATTCAGGATAGATGGCAAACCTCATCGTTGAATTTGAGATGTAAAATGTCTCTATTCTTACAATCTGCCTTTTACAGGAAACTCGACAATAAACAAAATAATTGAAGCAGGCAGGTAGTACAAGGAAGTATCACCATCGCCATTTCATTTCATTTATTGAAGATTCCCTCCCGCACCCGCATATCTCAGAAGTCTCTCATTCAGTAGATATAATGTAACAAAAACTACCTGGTATTATGTTTCACTTGACACATTATTCTTAAGATCAATATACTTACGAGCACGAGGAGAAATAAAATTGTAAATGAATAAAAAATCTCAACAATTTACTATTATGAATTTATTGGCTGTATAAAGAATAGAGTTTATCGCACAAATAAATACTTTGCCGTCTGGCATCTGTTTGAGCATATGAAATGAAAGTACAATGAAACCACTGCAATAAGTTGCAAAGGAATAATAAGTTAGAGGTAGTTAGTGCTAATATTAATAATATTATTAAGGTGTATTTTAATAACAAGATGAAAAGTTTCAAGCGATCGTACCGCCATCCATTCCAGGGTGCCAACAGCGTTACGGCGAACGTAGGTAACATTTGGTTGTGATTGAAAATAATAACAGGAGGTATGGCAATAACTAATTTAAACAATATTATTAAATATTTAACATTATTTCTTCAGTATCATAACATGACATATTTATACATCCTTTATTAATACTGAGTTTCATAAAGGTGTTTGTAATAATTTTCATTATTTAAATTTACTTAACATTTCAACTAATGATATCCACGGGCCGCTTTCTTTCAGAGATTCAACAGTGCATATTATTTTTATAATGTATGTTATTATTTAATTACAGTTAATTCTAAAAACCTGCACAATTTAATCATTTACCTTTTTGTATGGGCACTAGGATATTTCGAATCTAAGACATAAAAATATTTTGGATCATTTTGAAATGAAATATTAACTTATGTGTACTTTTATAGTATTCAAGAATGAGATAAACCAAGAAGACCGAGAATTTTGATACCATAAAAATATATCGCGTAAATAAAAAAGAAAAGTTTTTCAATCGATTATTGAACGCCTACATATTTTACTATTCGAAGTTCTTTCATAAACTTCTACCTGTCTGTATGAGTTTAATAAAGTATTTTTATATTATTCAGTAAAAAGCAAAAATTATTCAGTTTGATCATAAATAATCCCCACTTGCTTTGTATGTAAATATGTATGGCTCGTGCGGTGCGTATATCTTTCCACTCTTCGGTAGTAAACATTTCAATAAGAGCACATTTTTTCTTGTGAAGTGTTATATCTACATCTAGTGTGTTCATATCTTACAGTTGTCAGTATAGTGTAATATACCTATCTTGGTAATCTTTATTATTCCTATCACATACTCTACCATAATATTATGATGCAATATGCACCCTAACAAAATGCTCTAGATGGGTTTTTGAAAGTCGTTTTGTGGGCTCTCCTCTCTCAATATAATATACCTTCGCTTGTAGGTGGGAAGCACGTATAGGGATAACACACTCAGGGGTTATGTTTCACTAATGTACTGCGAATACATTAAGTTTATTATTAACATAACATCCATTTCTTTTAATGTCCTGGTAATAGAAATACCGCATAGAATAATATACCGTTTTGTGATGTTACGCTTACGAATGTGTGATGATGTTATGAGAGAGATAATATCTGATGATTCTGTCATCATTGTTTGTACCCAATTACGTAGTACGCTACATTATGTTGAATTTGTCTGTAATAAATTACTTCATGGTGTGTCCGATAACTGCGTACTTGATTAGTATGCAAATTTATTAATATAACTTTGTGCGTCTTCTGTGCCACCTGGGGTAAAGCTATTTTATCTATTTTTCAAGTAATTAATCAATATACACCTATAATTATATAGTAGTATATCTATAGCAATGCCTGAGTAAACCAAAGTTTGTTACTAAACTATTCATCAAGTTTCACATAACAATATACGTTGGTATTTCTTTAGTGATTCTTGGAACTTCCATGTTTTAACTCTATAAAATGTTACCACCTTACCTTGGCTATTATTATTGAGTGTAACTACCCCAGTCTACGGCGCGACTGAGGCGTCGCGTAGCGCAAAGAAAAGCGCAAGACGTGAGTTTGCAAAATGCATCGGCTCTTATGTATGAAGTCTCAAGCAAGCAAACATTTATGTACCCGTTATAACCGGAAAATTCACCGTTAGACGGGGATTTCAATTCATAATAATGCACCCTACACGTGCAATCAAATAGTGATCAAAACTAGTAAGTGTACAGTGTGAGAGGTTCATTATATTTTAAGGCATGAAATAAGACATTAGATTTTTTCTTCTGGTCTGAAAATATTTTTATGTAAAAAGTACAAACGAAATAATGCATTATTTATTTTTCCAGTCGTTACAAGTATGTAGTTAATTAACAATTTATTTCACTATAAAAGAATATTCAAAACCATTTAAATTTATTCATGTGTTAAAAAGTAAACTTCGTCTTGAATAATAAATGTTCGAAGGACGATAGTAATACGACCATACGGTAGTTTTATTTTTCTCGTAAGTAACTACACATTAGGTAAATTATGCACTACCTCGTACTTACAAACACTTGAAACCCGCCATGCATTTTCAAATCCAATAAGCTTGAATAGTAATTCACAGCGCTTCCTAGAGTGATACGGTCTTACATAAAGTTTGAAATAAGTTCGTACGACAATCTTTTGCATTGATCTGAATCGCATGCTTCACGTTGTCTACTACAAACTTGTACAATATAATAGGCTCCCAGACCAATTACCTAAATGGGTTTGTAGAAATCAAGATGCAGGATTTGTAATGCAGCTGCTTAAGGAATTACATTAGGTGTGTCGTACATCTTAATTCGACATTACCAAGTCTGTCCAAACTTTACACTTTTTTACTACTCTTCATAGAAGGAATAGACACGTACAATTAAATATCTTGCAATGTTATTAATAAATATATTTGATTAGTGGTTGATCGCTTGCTTAAGTTTTCCATTTAGATATATTTTTTCTGTAGTAGATACGTCTTACCTATCTGTATGAGTATTTTTGTTATATAAATGGGCATTAATTTTGACCAAACATAGTAACATAATATGCAAGATATAATTCGTTCCATTTAAATTGTTTCGAAAAATCATAATATACAATTATAAAAAAAATGTCTCTTCATTTATTCATTTATTCATTTATTCATTTATTCATTTATTCATTTATTCATTTATTCATTTATTCATTTATTCATTTATTCATTTATTCATTTATTCATTTATTCATTTATTCATTTATTCATTTATTCATTTATTCATTTATTCATTTATTCATTTATTCATTTATTCATTTATTCATTTATTCATTTATTCATTTATTCATTTATTCATTTATTCATTTATTCATTTATTCATTTATTCATTTATTCATTTATTCATTTATTCATTTATTCATTTATTCATTTATTCATTTATTCATTTATTCATTTATTCATTTATTCATTTATTCATTTATTCATTTATTCATTTATTCATTTATTCATTTATTCATTTATTCATTTATTCATTTATTCATTTATTCATTTATTCATTTATTCATTTATTCATTTATTCATTTATTCATTTATTCATTTATTCATTTATTCATTTATTCATTTATTCATTTATTCATTTATTCATTTATTCATTTATTCATTTATTCATTTATTCATTTATTCATTTATTCATTTATTCATTTATTCATTTATTCATTTGTTCATTCATCCATCTATTCATTTGTTATCGATTTATTAATTTGCTGATGTGATTGTTTTTATACAATTTTATTTTTTTTGTGAGATGTATTAATCCTTGGTGAATGTATGTTTTTTTTTTTTATATATTTTTTACGCAGCACGCCTCGATACAGGGCAACCTAGTGAGGCTGCTGCAACTTAATTGAAGATAATTGGTGATATATTGTTTCAACGTTTGTATGATATTGATTGAATAAAGAAATATTTATTATTATTATTATTTATTAATTGTCTACACAAAATTCCTTTGTATAATAAGTATTCATTCTTTTATAATACTCGTAAAGTAAGTACGTATATATCTAATTCTAACACGTCAGAGAGTAAAGCAGAACCTTTAAAGGTCTCTATCTACCCTTCACTATTATTATATTTTAATATCTTACATGCTGCCGTCTGTATACATACTAACACATGTAGGTATGTTATTAGTTATGCATACATATTTGTACATTAGTAGAATAAATATTGTACATATAGTAATACATTATTATTTGAAAGTAGTATGCAAATTACTTGTTATGTTGATACTTATTTCTGGCATAAGGAACCTTTGATATTAACTATTGCTATTTGAAAGACATACACATTTGTGTATGTGTTTTATAATATATTCCTCGTCATAGTAATTCTGCAATAAGTTGTAGATACGTATTTAAATATGTGTAGTAAATCTCAGTAAGGTTTGATACATTAATGTAGTGCCAAGTCAAATACATAAATGTTAATGATTTAGATTAATGGGAAAATATTATTACTTAAATTTCTTTGTTAAAATTTGTGCTTTGGAAAATATTTTTTGAAAGAACTTAAATAAAATATCGTGTCGGTTGCGCCACTTGTTAATACCTACACCTTTTATTTCGCGGCACGAATTGAATATTATCATATTTTGTGTACTTAATAACGTCGTCTTTTTTAGCTAAATTTGTTTGCGACAAAACAATTTTACCTTTTATAAGCTATCCGTAGAGATGAAACCTAAAGAATATTACATTTGTAATGTAGAATATTATTATATTGGGTGTAATATAACTTTCATCCCATTTTCATAATATTGTATAGATATTATTATATCCCAAACATTACAAGTATTGTACTATTATCACCAGCCAAATTTTGCTCTCGAAATTCTGTGTAGTAAGTAGGTATCTAGTATACTTTCAAACCAACAATGGGCAAACTTGTATATTACTAACGGGGTCTTACAGGAAACTAGCAGAGATAGGACTCTGGTTGGCGGAAGTTGAGCCCCTGGTAAACGGATAGCGTGCCCCGTTGATAAAGCGATGGAGAAACGCGTCGTTAAGCAAAGAGATTTGGAATTATCGGAGGAGTTTAAAGGCGTGATATTCGTGCTTATATTCGGTTATTTCATGTCATATTTAAAGGTTTAACGATTATAGTTCGCTGCTCACATAAAGGTTTTGTAAATATACAAACATTTTCCACGGCAATTATTATTATAACATGACTTTATTTTTCTTTTATGTCGTCAATAATATTATTAAAAAATAAGTAGTATCTATTATTCTCTTTTGTAGATTGCTATTTATTATATTAGTGTAAGTTGTTTTCGGTCAACTCATATATTATTACAAAGATCTTCCTTTTTTAAATCTGCAGACATATCTATAGGGACCTAATAGCACAAGCAATGGTGTTGCACTACAATAGTTTTCCGTTTTACAAAATACTTGATTATTTTGTGAAATGTGTATATCTGGCGACTTTCAGTGAGGATGTACCTTATATACAGCTGTATCTCCTTATAGTACGTACGTTAAGAATTTAATATTAATATTAAATATTACAACATTTGTACTATTACATTATAATGCAAAAAGTTACTGTGCACTATCATTTCACCCTACAGTTTTCAAGGGCCTCTCGTTAAATTTATCTTTTCACTGATCTTGTATAAAAGTTCATCTCATTATTAATGAAGGGCCATGAAAATATTATGCATATTTTTCGTATCTATTCCTATTTGAATAAGTAAACATGTTGGTTAATAACTTAATCGTTCTAATTTAGTACTTTTATAATTAAAAATACAGAAATGTTGAAACAGGATATCGATTACTTTATTAAAGGCAGTATTAAATAATGATTTTTCACGATGACTGAAGAATTCAGTAATTTTGAAGATTTTCCTCAATAAAAAATGAAATCAAACGACCAATCAGCCCTTAGAGTGCTTTAACTTAAAATTGATTATCCAAACTGTTACATCTTATACTGTAGATTCACAGTGTTAATTTAATTCCTTCAGATATTGGTTGATTTTTTCTTTCAAACTCAGTATTGATGCGAAAAAAGAAAACGTTTAGGTATTCAATCCTTTTGACGACTGTTAGTCACCCGTTATATTTAACGATGTTACCCTAAGTACAGATATATTATAGTTACCACATAACATAAGCTGAATTTGTAAGAAAAGTGGAAACACTTAGGAATGTTTTTTTTTTGGAATTGCATTGGACATTGTAACATTAATCTTTTGAAATTTTAATACTTGGATGGGTTCAGATTTTCTCACATTCTAATGTTGGTCGCATGATATGAGATTATGATGCTATGACATTTCGGGTGAACATTAATTTCGTCTATCGTTATGTTGTATATTACATGTAATAGAAAAAATAGTGATGGCAGCAAAATATGTGAATACAGAAATACGTAGGTATTATACCTATTTACGATACCATTCTAGTTACAGAAATACTTGATGTAGATATTCAAAGCTGCAAAACAAGACAAATTTATACTTCAGCGTGGCGGTATTTTAGGAGCAGACTTGTTTCAAATAATACCAGTGATTGTCTAAAAAATATTTCAATTTTGACTTAAAGATCTGGTCATATAATGTGTCTACTGTGGATGTAAAAATTCGTAAATGTGAATGGGCTAATATATTTTTAACATCTTAGGTGCATACAATTACACTTTTTTTAAATTCAATCCACAGTAGGTAAGTTTATAACGTTTTGATGACTTGCTCCATCTTTCTGAAATAAAAGCATTTTTTATTAAAACCTTTTACAAAAATTGTGATAAAAGTTGAAAAAAGGGAGGATTGAAGAGGGGAAAGGAAATTAGGGGATGAAAAAACATATTTGACTTAGAATAAAAAATCACTGCCTCAGACATTTCGTAACAGTTCATAGCGAATATCATTTTTATAATAAAAATGCTTAGTACCTACATTCTTTATTAGCTATTTTATATTTGTTAATATGTAACACCTTCCTGTTTATTTAATTTTTACACATTGAGCTAAAAATTATTTTAAAAGATATATTTTTATATTGTGTAGCATACACAGAATACTTATAATTTATTCATTCTTCCAACTACGCTCCTTTTGGAAAAACAAATAGCGTATTTATCTTTTATATACCTACAGAAGTTGAATTTTACGACGATATTTTTATGAGTAATTTATAGCCTCGATAAATGTTTTGAGTATTATTTTTATTTATCAGTAATGTATTACATACAAGAAGTTAATCTAGTTTTGTTAGAGACAATACTTCCAATAAATCACAAATCATGTTATTTATTTTTAAAAATATTTTGGAAAAAAACAAAGGAGAAAAAGTTTTCTTCAATCGGAACGATAGTTGTTCTAATCGAACACCTAGTTCCACAACATTTCCTGATAGAAATAATGTATTGGCAAAGAGAATTTTCCAAGTCATTGTGAATACCTTGTAAGAAAAGAATCTGCTTTCTTTGGATATTCAAAACATTCACTAGGATCATGTGTTCACTTTTATTGGCATGGAGAGGATAATCCACATTTTTATTAAATGCAGTTGATACTTTGGCAAACCAAGTAATGGAACATGCCGTGATGGTATGGTAGTATTAGTATTTTCACAATAGCTTGTATTATAGCATGGCAGCATAACACCAATCTGTCATAGAACGAAGAAATGAATGAATGATGTTGTATAAATATTTGCTTTTCTTTTCCTTTATCTACCCATATTATTTACGAGTTTGTACGTACCTAGATCAAATACTTTGATATTTGGAAGCAAGTAAATATTGTGTGTACTGTTATCTAATAATATCATTCAGTCGTCTATGAAATGTCACCTTTATTACATTATTATATAATATTTCCAACACTCTTAATATACATACGGCTTGTCCTTTCAAATTTCAATATTATTTGCCTTGCTTTGCGACATTTAAAGTGCTGTAATGTATTGTATATCTAATACTTATTAAGTACGATAGCGTATTTATCTTTTATATACCTACAGAAGTTGAATTTTACGACGATATTTTTATGAGTAATTTATAGCCTCGATAAATGTTTTGAGTATTATTTTTATTTATCAATAACGTTATACTATGTATTACATACAAGAAGTTAATGTAGTTTTTTTAGAGACAATACTTCCAATAAATCACAAATCATGTTTCATGTTATTTTTTTTTGAAAATATTTTTTCATAGTTAATATTATTGTTTGAAATTTTAGCCGAATAAAACTAATAATACACAAAATTGTTACATCAATGAGTCCTTAATATTCGTATAATTATATGTAATGATTTCATTATACGTACTACTTAAATGTGAATTTTAAAATACAAATTACAGACAGGCTAAATAAAGACCTAAATACGATTGTGTGATACAATCAAGATGTGCAAAATGTTGAAATTTTTAGCATTGAACAAAGATGTTAACACAGCAATTTAAATCTAAGGCAAAAAGAATACGAGACAAAAACCAGAATTAACTTTGATGGTTCGATTTTAACCTCCACAAATCTACACCAGTAAAAATACTTGAGTTTTGTTCTTGCAGACAAAGAATTCCCTCTGCATACCCGGGAACCAATTCTTCATCAAAGGGTGGAGTCGAATGAAGTTTATGAATCGGAATGAACGCGAGGAATTTGTATACAACTCTCAGGCATCGGTTGTGTTTAATACTACGGAACCTTTTTATTCTCATTTTAAAAGTGAAAATGTGTTCACCTTTTGTTTCGCCTAAATAAGCGTTGGCGAATACCTTTCAGATAATCGAATTATATCACGTAGCGGGAAATGTAAATATTATCACCCGATTGTTATTTCGGTAATTTGGGTTATTCGAATTGAATTAACGTTTTAAAACGAGTCTTTTCTTTCAGAACCAATTTCTATTCATGTGATATTTTTGTAAATTTGTTTAGTGTACTTTTACATAAGCAGTTTATTCTTATCAACCAAGATACCTACTATTTCGAGAAAAACATACATGATAAAAATATTTGTACTATATTAATGATTTTTATAATGACTTTTATTGTAATATAATTCCAAGGTAATTCAACAAAGGATTGATTCTTTGGGTTTTATATTAAACAATCGTTTGTATTTATAGTGCAAGCTAATATTATGGCTTGAAATTCATGTCTGTTGCATTGTGTCTATACAAAAAACATTACTGTATTATATTATATATAATTATACATATTACTCAGGTACATTTTGATGGAATTGTTAACTTATAAAAATAACAATAATTGATAACTTTTCTCTATATTATTAAATGTGTAAAATATTAAGAAATCTTTTGGTGTCGAAGTTTGTCTAAAATTCTTAATTTACATTTTGATAATGTAATGGAATATTATTTATAATAGTGGTTGGCGAATAGGCAAAAGAAAACTGAAATTGCCTACTTTGTAAATTATGCAAAATTGTTTGAAGGCAACTGAATTTGAATATTCTTCGCGAAGAGTCATCAATCAACATCAGTGTCTGCCATAAGTATTAATTACATCCACTAACTTTCATCCTCCCCTTTCATATCATTTAAACTAATCACTACAGAGGGAGATACTTTTTTTCAGTTTCTCTTTTGTTAATCTTTCATTTCTGGCTTTTTAGACCATGCAAATCAAACCATATTTTTCTTCCCTCTCATTTATAATCGGGTCAGGGGCTTCTAGTTTTTACTTTCATTATTCACAGTGCTCCATATTTTGTGGTCATTCAACTCACTAATCATCGTTCTTACATTTCAATACTGCGCAAGTTAAAACGCTACCTTCTGCGTCGTTTCATGAAACATTTTTTTTCATACTTTCGTCCATCCATTCATCTCATCATGGCATCTCCCACAAGTAGGGTAGCTAGCGGACTAATTGCATGTAATAAACTTGCAAGTTATCCTCTCCGTTCCAATCAAAATTATATACTCAGGACGGGTGACATTCTTTTCTTTAGTATTAATTTTTTTTTCATATCTCATTTGGTATACCAAAAAATCTGATCTTCAGGTAGATATATGTTTTGTGTTACAAAACATAAAAGTTTTTTACCTATAAGCGTTTTATTTTGTCACCTGTCTTATGAAATACCTCGTTACAAAACAACATTAAATGTGTTTTTAAACTTTTCTAATGTTATTTATTTGAGTTCTATTACACGATGAACATAAAAAAAATAACTTTGTTAATAATATAAAAACCATAGCTTGAAATGGTCTAATATGATGCAGACAAGGCACAATGGTAATAATATTAAACAGAAAAGTCTAAGAATTCGCTAATCTTCTTTTTTTTCGTTATATATTATTATTTTTATAACCTCTCTTTTTATGTCTCCGGGGGTGTTTTAGGTTAAAAACATCATAATATTTAACTACCTTCTTCAGCAAAATAAGTCTTGATAAAGGTGTTCTGGAGGGGAGACCGACGGAGAGAAAGCATTTTAATTTTCATTATCGCCTCAATCATTATGATTACGCTATTTTGTTATTATTATTATTTTAAGACGTGTGAATCTTTTTACGGAGAACCTAAACTTTTAACGTACTTTGAAAATTGTATTAAAAAGTCCATTTATTTTTCGCTGGCCAAGTGATTCTCGTTTTTTTAATATAATTCAGATTCCCTTTGAACGAAAAGGAAAAACAGTTCCTACATAATATAGGTATACCCTTTGCCCGCAAGTATCTATTTTATTTGATCATAGATTTTTTAAAGATCGATACAAAATTATTTGAATGCATAATATCACATGATTATTATGTAATAATCATATATTTTAAGGTGAAGTATTGATATGTCGCACGAACTAAATAAAATATATTATCTGTTTCATTAATTGTAACGGCATTTACTTTGTAACACTTCATTTTAAATTATCAAATAAAATAAAATAAATATTTATTATTTTTGTTTTGTGTTACTGTTGAGTTCTCATCATCCGAGTTCGCATCATCAGGTGTTGATCTATACTGAATATTCAGTATAGATCAACATCTGATGTTGCGAACTCGGAGTCCGCGAAACCGGTCGTGCGTTAGTCTTACTCAACAGTAACACAAAACAAAAATAATAAATATTTATTTGATTTTATTTGATAATTTATATTATCTGTACTTACATTCCTTTAAAAGCACTCATAGCGCAAGTCTCAGTTGTGAAAATACTTACAGGAAATAAAATATTTACAGGTGAACGAAACTGTTATTAATATTCCTTAGTACTTCTTTCAGACTAAAGCTGTTTCGAAATGCACAGTTTGTATGTATCTAGCCCCTTAAAATATACCTTTATTGATTTTTACAAAATGATAATATTTCATAATGTTTTAGATTATTTTCGCAGTGAACGTAACGACAAAATTTTCAATTAATCGACTTCAACTGAAATAAATTCATAGCCGTAGTATTTGATTCATCTTTATGTTGTGAGAAGTAAGTATGGTGGTATATATGTAGTATTAGGTAAGTACCTGTGTAGTTTATGTATTGGGAGACATAATGTATAGGACTTCTTACTTTGGGTTCTGCTTATCAGATTATTATTAACATCCCATCTCCCCTCACTCAGAACTTGTCGTAGGATATACCTACTACAGTACTCACTTCTAGATAATAATATAACCTTTCTAAATGAATGCCGTGAAATGCCTACTACATTGCTCTCTGATAGTCGTCAACTTTTCATTCATACTACACACATAGAGATGAAACACGAGATGAATTGATGAAAACTTTTGGGTGACGTTATTAAAATGCGTAGCTAACTACCATCTATCTATTGTATTCATCAAAGAGTTCGTAACTGAACGTGTTTTGTTGTCATTCATTAAGGAGTTAAAAATTTGATTTTGTGAGTGATGTTAGTAGGACTTTTTTCTTTAAATTTTCTAGTGTCCTGTAAAAGTCTGGTGTTCAAAAAATTAAGACATTCTACATTTTAAATTCAGCGAAGATATTTGCCACACTACCTGTATTTCCAAACTTATTGTTGGCACTTAGAAAACAGGTAGCATGTTTATTACATGCAACTGTTCTGCTGGCTTCCCCACATGAAGGATATATACTGCAGATATAGTAGGTATATGTTTTAAATACGACACTATTTCTCTACTTACCAAAATACCTATATTTGTCCAACTAAACGGAAAAAAAATCTTATTTGATTACCTTGTTTGATTAATCATTATATACAGAACCTACTTATAATCTGCGGAATATGGCCGAAGAATAATTGCTTTTTATGAAAATAAAATTTAAATTTTTTTCTTAAGTATTTTTTCCATAAAATCAGCATCCAAATGCAGCATTTGTTCAGTATTATACGAGTATCTACAAGTTGGTACATAATATTGAAACAAATTTTAAATGAATTGCAATAATATCAACATTTTGGAATACTAAATTTGAATATATATTTGTCCAACATATTTTTACAGACAGAGACATAGGTACATGTAGAGTGTATAAATATAATTACCACAAATTGAGCAGAGTATCATGGCTAATAACATCATCAAATTATGTCATAATGATTACATTACTAACAAATACTGCAATATAGATGAATGAAAAAGCCTGCAAATTATTATTATTATTAATATTGCAAATGTGTCAATTACTATCAATATTAAATTACCAATGCGTATACAAATAGGCATTATCTGTGTACGTATAATATAAGGTAATTAGTAATTCTACTGTGAATATTACTATTGACGGCTCGAACATATGTGACTGCAATGTCATATTAATGTTACATATTGACAGCTATCAACATTGTGGATTCCTATTTGTATTATATTGTACAATAACATCTATTGCATTGACATTAGCAGATGTGTATATTTTTTTCTCTACGTGAATTGGTGGGAGTACACATTCAGCAAATACCATACGGAAAAGAATATGTCTACAAATAAAACAGTAAGCATTATATATGCAAAAATAAAATACAAGCACTTTCAGTACTTCTTGAGCTCTATTTTCTCAAAACACGTGCAAGTAGATGCCTAGACTCACCAAAGACTTCCACCAATATGCTGGAAGAGATCAATAGTGAAAACAAGTCCTGCTTCTGTGACCTAGCTTTTAATGTCGCAGGACCTGTCATCTGGAACCGATTTCCCGAAGACCTTCGTGTAAATAAGTAAATAACAACGTTCAGGAGCTGAAACTGAAAACGTCGTTTTTCCAACATTGTTACCATTAAACGGCGTGAAATAAATCATCTGAAATTAAAAAAATTAAAAAAAAGAAGAATAAAAAATATAATGGTATCGTATCATAATAAGTAGGTATATATCTACATTTTAAATCATACATTTCATGCCTTTGATTTCTATTCTTATACTTCAAAAACGTTTGGTGGTTTTATCATTTTAATACTCGTATATATAGTTGTCAAAAAGAATGGTATAAAAGTTTTATAATCAAATAATAGGCAGTATGTAGGTATTCCTCCGTAATGAAATGTAAGACCGCTTTATAAAAACGATGTGATGTAATTTTAAAAACTCTTTATATTGAGTATGTACGGAATCTCTACCACGGGTATAATACGAGTGAATAAATATTTGTTCAGAAACTTTTCGCGTTTTTCCCATGTTGAAAGTTGGAATTTGTGCTTTTTACAGGTAGAAATTTCAATTTTCATTCGCTTTCATTCTCTCTTCGCCAAGACCGCGGGGACATATCGAATAGGATGAACATACTTGGAATTTCCGCTTATACATATTTAAATCGACAATTTTCATTTTGAAACGAATTTTTTGCATAGTACATTCCTGAATTCATAAGCTTGCTTTATACACATATTTGAAAACCTTTTTCGTAAATATTATTTTTATTTTATGTCAGCTTTCTTTTGATCTACAACTGCCTGAAAACTACATCTGTTGAAGTTATACAGAAAGTACAGTCGATTCCGCTTAATTGGGACACATCGAGACTTGGGCATTTTGTCCCAATTAAGCGAATTTCACATTTTTTTTAGTTTTGGAAACTATAATACACACAGTAACCAGTAATACACACATAAAATTAAACAATGCCTTTTTTTCAATAAATTTATTTTATAAACTCTTGGAAACTGTAAATTACATACATATAGGTAATATAAATTATCATATAAATTACAAATATGTAATATAAACTTTTAAGAAAAAAAAATCCCAATTAAAATAATAAATGGGTAGGTACATACAATTTAATTCAATGCAAAAATGAGTCAAGTGTAGTCTGTCTTTTGTTTTTGTAACATTTCACTTCTACAAAATCAGCACAAAATTAAATTTAGTGTCCCAATTAAGCGGAATGTTGTCCCAATTAAACATATAAATTTACTATTGGTTTATTGGTTTGGTTTCTGTTCTTTGAGATTTGTCCCAAATAAGCGGCTGTCCCAATTAAGCGGCTGTCCCAATTAAGCGGCTGTCCCAATTAAGCGGAATCGACTGTATTTTATTTCTCATGGTATGTTTTTGATTTTTACGGTTTGTAATAAACCAAATACATCCTTGAACACCTTAACAAAAAAAAATGCCTTTGTCGTGAAAGTAGAAAAGTTGTGCAGTGGGATGTTTCTAATCTGGGATCTTCCGAATGATAGTCCGATATTCAATTATCAGGTTAGAGATCATATTTAAACTTTCTACATATTTTAGATACTTTGGAAATTCTAATTGATGCGTTGTGTGGTATATCTGAGTCATAAATATATGTGCAATGCAAAATTTGGATACCCTAGAGATCTCAGCGGTTTATTAATTTCTCGGTAGAGGTACCATTTTGCCCCTGGGCTATAAAGCCCAAAGTGGGGATGAAAGAGAAACGAGTTTGCCGCCGTTCGTTCGTTCTTTGTTGCCGCCCACATTTGGGGCTAAAATGTAAGGTTATATGGGTTGACTGTTACCACTTCGCACTGTATACGAATAAGGTATTATCACCCTATGAATGAACTCTTCATATTGAATACCGAGACGAAGATAATAGCATTAAGCACTGTTACATTATCAAGTGGGATATTTGACCAAATTATGATAGAGGAAACAGTTCCCGAGAGGTTTTGGGATCAAAGAATAGGGTCAGTTACTGTTGTTTAAATGTTTGAAATATAAACAAATAAGTGGTGACAATAATTCTGGTAAAAAATAAACTTTATAAAAAGATGTATTAATACACTACTATGTCTACCATCACGGCATATCCCACAAGTGGTGTACCCAAAATCGATGATGTGGCTCATCGCTGAATTGTAAATGTTAATTGTTTTACATGTTAGATTTTACTAACAATTTACTTTTACATGACACTCGAAAAATTACAGAAAAAGGTGGTAAGCCAATTTTTATTAGAAAATTCACGGGGTTAATAAATTAAAATAAATGCCTACAAGTAAAGCACCTGCTTAAACTTTAAGGAGCAGACTGAAGAATGGTTCCAATTTCACGATATACCTAGTATTGCTATATTTGTTTATTTTTATACAGAAATAATATATATTCTGACAATTCCCAAACTCTGTACAGCTTCTAATATTCACCGATGGCATCGTAGGTATTCACTTTTGTTCATTGACAAAGCCTTTGATAGTAATAATAATAATATGTATGTAGATACATACTTCTAATGCCGCCTTTAGAGCCAAATACAAGCTCTCACTAAATAGTATCTCTTCCATATTACAATCTATGTACATCTAAAGAAATGAATGGGTATATATTATTATTATCGAAGTAATATTGTATTAATGAACGATTCCATCTACGTTTTGTGTGGTCTTTCTATTCATGTAAATGTAATATACAAAATTTATATCACTGTCGTTTTGTTTGTATCGCTACATTCGTGAAAAGCTTGAGTAATTTTTATATTCATATTATACATTAATTTTGTACTACAGTATATTATTATTACGGTTACGGATCTTGTCGAAAGAGAAGCAAGGTTGAAGTGGTCATGGGCAGGACATGTTGCTAGACTTAAAGATCAAAGATGAACGAAAAGGGTGGAGTGGAGACCTCATGAAGATAAAAAGAGTAGAGGAAGACTTCCAACACGTTGGTCAGACGACATTAGAAGAATCGCTGGTGACCGGTTGCAGAAAGCTCAGGACAGAGATGCCTGGAGAGAGTTCGGTTTCGTCAAAAATGTCAGATGCGACTGTTAGTCAGAAAAGGGACGATATGGGGGAGGCTTATGTACAGGAATAGCTGCATAATGAAATGATATTATTATTACTCTCTTTAAACCAACTTTGCACATCGTAACAGCTTTCGGTCAATTCGATGTATAAAGAGACACAATTTCAATTTCAAAAAACACAAAACACAGACCCACACATAAAAAAAATATCACCACAGAATGTTCGTAGCCTCAAGCAGAGCAACAAATTTCCTGTATGGCAGAGAAAATACGTCATAGTGTTGAGCCAAAAATCAAAAAAAGACCATTGCCCAGTAAATAATTATAGCAACAAATGCCTTCACGGTATATTGTAGGAGTGCGGTAAATAAAATGATAACTCAGTCAATAATACCATCAAGATAACGAATGATTCCATTAAATAATGTAAAAAAACATTTGGTGTAATATTTTTTTCTTCTCCTCTCAAGTGTATCACAGCCTAAACATCCAGTGACAAACAACGAAGGATAAAGAAATGGGTTAAGTACTCCATCCATGTATTCGATTATACAAATAATGTCTTTTTCAACTTTTTCCAGCATCACTTTCATACGGATTCCATACAATTGAATTTGACTCGAGAATACTTCTAACCATACAATAATACAACGTACACAAAGAAGATTAATTTTTAAAGTTGTTTGTATTTCGTAGCAAAAATCCTAAGGTTCTTAATGTTTTTTTGGTTAAAGAAGTACCTACAAAAATTAAATTAATTAGATTTATATCTCTTTACTTCTTATGCGAATACCAGAAACACAAATAAGATTCCCATTTTCTGAAACAATATATTAGTAATTTAGTTCGTATTTATTTAAAGAATAATAAAAAAAAAACTTTTATTATGTAAACTATATGAAAAAAGTGAACATAGTTAGAACAATATTTATTTTATTGGCAATTTCCATTTTACTATACCCATATTTATTTATACATTTTTTCAAATAATTCTTCAATACAATATTTCAATCGGTGTTTAAATACTTATTGGTTATACTTATCTAAAAGTACCCCCAATTAGTAGGTACCCCTATTAATTATTTGTATTAGGTTAACTTTCAACTATCTTTAAAAATATAACATAGATTATTATGTAATGCATTTCAATGTACTTCAATTATTAGATTCAAAGTAATAATATGATGAAATTATGTGTAAATAGTGATTAGCTTATACTTGGAGCACCGGTAAAGAATTGGTCTCCCACTCTTCTGCGTAAGTTTTCGAGTGTCCTGTAAAAGGCAGGCGTTCGAAAAAATTAAGACATTATACATCTTAAATTCAGCGATGAGGTTTGCCACCCATCCTGAATGTCTTGATTTTATATTGGCACGAAGAGGACAGTTTGCATGTTTCTTACATGCAGCTGATCTGCTGGCTGCCCCACTTGTGGGATATGCCGTGATGGTATAGTAGATAGTAGTAGTAGTTATACTTGTACCTACAAGTCAAAATAAATCGTTTCAAAAACAGATGGTGTGATCACGACGCGACTGCAAGATTCTGATTTCAAATCGATAAGATAACGAAGAACAAATAATAATAATAAAAGGAAACAGTTGAATGGGATATATTGTTCTTAATTTGAAATTTTAAAAGTTATGATGCTCTATACAAATGGTGTATAAAATCAGATAAAGAATAAAAAACGGATTATAATCAAGACCGACGACATTCCTACATTAAGTTTTAGCTGTAAAGTGTCATGAGTCATTGAGTATTCATGTAGAGTAGTGATACGTTAATATATAATAATATTAATTAACCCAGATAATCTCTAGAAATAATAGCCGTAAAATGTACATTAGGAACTACAAAGGATGCATCGAGACATCTACTCAATAAAGATCCTAAAACATTATCTCAAAATTACATACATTACTGTAATTCTCATTGTGTCTAACTCATTTTATTGACATGAACGTAACGTCGTTGCATATTCAATAAGAGGTATGTGCGAACATTTTTATTTAGGCATACTATTAAAAAACTGTTCATTAGGGCATTTTAATTGTTGTTTGAGCTTTTAATTGGCATGTGATAATATTATTTTTTTAAGAATTGAATTTTTATATTTGATACTATATGAATCACTTTATAAAATGGTTATGATGTCATTATAAGCAGTTTATTCTATAAATGTCAAATTATTTATAATACCCCTTTTTGAATATGCAACAACGATACAGTTTTCATATTATAATGGTAAAATAACATAATATATTATCGTATTAGAATTTACATAGGTACATATTAAGAGAACTCGGCAAATAATTTGGTTTTTCACTCTTTTCCACAAATTTTCTATTGTCCTGTAAAAGGCAGGCGTTCGAAAAATACAGATATTTTACATCATACATCCAGCGATGAGGTTTTGCCCCCCTACTCTGAATGTCTTGTTCTATTCTTGACACGGAGTGAACAGCTTGCATGATTGTTACACACAGTCATCCCACTTGTGGGACATGCCATGGTGATGTAGTAGTAATAATATTTTGTAGAATAGGTATGTATTATTGTTATTATTATCTCTTATCTCATTTATTTAACAAAACTATTATTATTATTACAGCTTTCGGCCAATGCGATCTTAAACAAAACGAAACATTTATATCACAATGTAGGTAGGTATTTCCTATTAAGATTCCAATTTTTATCCAATTTGATATCCTATGATTTCTATGCTTTGTTCTTATTAGAACAAATTATCTGAATTTTCAATTCTACGAATTACATAGGTACTTAGGTAAGTATCTTTTCGCATGTGTACAAATTATCAAAAATAGAACATTTCATATCATCATTCTGATATTTACAAAAAAACTCGACATCAACACTACTTCTTCTTCTTCTCTACGTGTCCCGTCGGGTCCCCCCGACGTTGACGACCACCTGGGAGAAATTCTTCCTGGTCTGGACAGCACGAAACAGCTCCTCCACACCACTGCTAGACAGGTTAATTTTAGATTTATTTTTATCATTGCTGGCATTAGGTAGGTAATATTTTTTTCTATTACTTGGTTTATTGTTCATATATCATATCTAATTTAATGAATTGTTATAAAAACGATGAAACATCAAAACATCAAAAATTCGGTGTCACCTACATTTACTGAATTGTATTTTTGTATATTCACGTTTGAAATTGGACGGTCGGTAGGAGTATTCATAATTCAATCATAGAGTTACGGTTGTTACCAAGTTATAGATATCATTGTATCGTCGACGATTTAATAAGCGTCAATACATTCCTCTGGGTCTGGATTATTATTTCTATACTGTAACCGTATGTATTTCACATCTATGGCAATCTGGGTTTCCCTTTTTAGATATCGCACCACCGACCCCCCAGAACGCAACAGCTCTGGCGCCATCCTAACGGTAGTCACCCTATTTTACCGAGAATAATAAGTTCAATGCATGGTCACCCCTTCTATTCGTACTACAGTATACGCTGTACTACATAATATTATTCTCACTAGATGCCTACATTAATAATAATACATGATTAGGTTCCTATAACATATTATACAATCGGCATAATATTGTCTTAGAATGTACTTTTTCTCAGAATCTATCACATTTAAAAAATCTAACACGCAACCAGAAATTGGAATTAGAATATTGAAATACTTTTGTCTTGATAAGTTCAATGAATATGTATGCTATTCGTTCTGAATTTATTAACTTTTATTGGCACGCAAAGAACGACTTGAATAAAACAATGTTTATTGCCAAAACATCAAATTCGAGATTCGGGCGTTAAAAATAATAATATTTAATCTGTTCATGATTGTGACATTTTGACCAAAGATAGGTAAGTACTGTACAAACATAATTATGTAATTAAGATGATTTGTATATTGTATATTATGTCATTCCATATTTTGTATATCTTCCTATGAATACTGCGTGGTCATTAAGTGAAATAGGTCAACGATGCATACTTTGAGTTTTATTTCACTTCTAAGTTGATTTACATGCTTTTGATCTCCCCTATTTAAAATCACTCAACTTTGGAGAAAGGTGGTTATCATATAAACAAAAGTGTGAGATATGCATCAAGGTTGTATAAAGGGTTTATTAGTTTGCACATTTCATTTCCTGTTAACTTATCTTTATATCCGTCCCTTTTAACATTTCGCCACCATCAACTACTTTGCACCATCAACATTATTATTTAATTAGATGCTATCATTGAAATTATTAAACTTCGACAGGGATTAGTTTTATCTATAAGGATACTGGTAGATAATTTCAGGCTTAAGTGTCCTACATAACTATTCATTGTCACTTTAAACCTTGTTTATATTCAGCAATAATCTATCCGCGTATTCTGAAATGTGGATTCTTGAATATTTTGCACGAGGACGGAACATTGGGGACACATTTAAAGCATTTTACTAAACGTAAATTAGTACTATAATCCAAGGTTGCTACAGATTATTGTAGATAAAAAAATATATTTACAAGAATGTTTTCAAAATATTTACAGAAATATTAGGTATACAAAGAGACAACATCTTGAACTATTTGCCTATGCAAGACAGTATATTTTAGAGGCAACTTATTTTAAAAAATTTCATCTTTTCTGTAGCCAATAATAATTAATACCTACGCAATTCTCTCATTTCACGAAATACTTATGTCTGCGAGAATTACTGAGTCAGTGGTATGTAACAATATTCATTTTCACTGAATTATTATTCAATTAGCCGGCGTTTTACGAGGAACCTAGACAATCTGCAATGGTATGTACACATTATACGGATATCTAAATATACCTACATATTATTATTATATATTATAATGTACTGATTACTGAACAAAACCCAGCTTTTAACTTTGTAATAGCTTGTTAACCAGTCATTCTTATTATTCATTTGCCTCCTACATTGGCATGACATTTGTATAAGCCACGGTGTCTTATGATTTCTTCTCTGAATGAATGAATGAATGAATGAGAGTCGTTATCACAAAGTACAAACTGATTATAGTGCATACCTACAGCTGTGTTATTCTATTTTTCTTATTTAGTTTGTCGAAACAAATACAAAGAATAGTGGGATGGCAGATTTACATTCATAACTTTTGCACTAATGGTCTGTTTATTATTATTATTAAAAACAATTAAGAAAAATTAAATTAAACACCGTATAATCCGCTATTGAATTTGTTTATTATAGGTGTTTTTAATGGCATAACAACCATGCTCAGAATAATTTAGTTTATTACAATAAATATTCTCCAATCAGTAATGAACTTGTAAAATGTCCTAATGGTTTCATAAAAAAATATGTGATACTAAAGTAATTTAATATTGTTATGAATACTGTTCACAAAGTATCCTTGCGGTAATGTACATAATAATGTTTCTTTAAGACGATGAATTTAGAAATATATTTATCTACGATACATAACAGACAACTATGTTTTGTAAAAATTGTTTTTTTTTTGTATTATATATATAGGTTAGTGTGATATGAAAACAGTTCCTGCATAAGCCATATGTACCTACACGATGAGGTGCAGAGAAAACATTTCGTAAATATACTTCATAAACATATATTTATGACGGGGTTGCAGAGTAATCTACTAAAGCAAAACTCTCTGATGGAATAGATGAATAGGTACGTAGTAATTAAATAGTAATGGTATGAAGGTACTTATAATAATTCTGATAGACTTATACGGTGCTTACATTTGTTCAGTACAAGGTACGTAGAATAATATAATTATTATTATTGTATGTGGTTTATGATTTAGCGATGCTTCTAGTGCATTGAAGATTCTCATTGTTCTTACTATGTAGGTATCCACGTACGTAATAATAGTTGTTGATAATGTATGAAGCAGTGGAAGTAGCTTATTATAATACTTAATATGTTTCTACTCAATGACGTAACCAAATCTTCTCTAGGGGGATCAGAAATGACTTTTTTATTGTTACAACTGCGCGATTTTTTTTTTGTTTGTTTCAGTTTCCACGATTTGATGCTCGTACTTGCAAAATTTCTACCACACCCCTTCCCTGGCCCCAATTTTTAAATTTGATGCCTATAGGAGTTGAAAAAGTTTCACGATCTCCTCGATGTTGTACAAATATTTCAGATCCATCTTAGTATATTTAATATATCTTATCATATTTCTAAGGGGGAGGGAGTTTCCCGTTTCAATGCCAATTTGTATCCTTTTCTCATACTTTAATATTAATTTTATCTCTCCTATTATTTTCGAGAATTTAAAAATGGAACAGCTTCCCCAGTCTTAATCCCCCCCCCCCCTCCCTTCGTATACACATCCATGTACCTACAATACAACGTGATAAGAGTTTTGAAGTTTATTTCCATAGTTTGTAGGTAGGTTCTTATGAACTAATATTATGAAGGCAATTTTCATAGGGGTAGTCAACGGTCCAACTGAATGTAACAAACATGGAAATTGTTCTCTCTGTGCCAATAAAAGTTAAATCATACAGGATGGCAGGCATACCTCAGCGCTGAAATAAAAATGAAAAAATGTCTTAATACGTGATGTTTCATGAATACATGGCTTATACAGGACACTCAAAAACATACCAAAAACTTAAAAGCTATGAACGCTAAATGCATATCTAATTTCTATGATCTAATGTGGACCATGTCTCTATGTGCGCTATGATTGAAGTTTTTTTTTTTTTTTCATAATATACACATGAAATACAAATATACAATCGCGCCAAATCCATTAAAATAGATTTGTCGGCGCGTTCCTTACAGCATAACAATATATAGGTACATAAATTATTTAAACCTAATCAAAAGCATCGAACATAAACTTAACAACTAAAGTATTTACAAAATTTCAGTTATATACAAATGCACATTTCAGCAACCATTCCTTGACAAGTCTTTTTGTTGCAATCTTACTACCACATTTCTTAATAGATGTCGGCATCATAAAGCAATTTAGGCACGTTATATTCTAAAGTTCTCTTACCGTATTTATTATTATATTTTGGTACTAAGTATCCATCATTAGATTTAAATCTACATAGTATGATGAGCATGTCGCGGTTTTGTTTTATACTCAACTGGTCAAGGGCTATCTTTTACCAAAACAAGCCTTTAGCAGACAAAATATTCAACTTTTTAAAGTATAACAAAATATTATTACGCGCAGTTACATTTAGATTACGATTTTTTTTATAGAATTCTTTGAGAAATCCAAATGTAGTAGGTTTATATTATGAAAGGAAGTTTCTCCTTTAAAGTGCACAGTAACAATAAGAAAAATAACAGATGTTGGTACTTACATTTTGGAGGATTAAAACATTACGTACCAACATAATATACACTAATCATATTAAATTTCTATGACGCTGTACTTATGCAGGTAGTCACCTGTAATGTTCAGACAATCAAGACAAGTGGCTCTACCTTCTAATTGTATTCCTATTTGCATTTCTCTAATTATTATTCAAGATTAGAAATTATTGTATTTGCATTACATATTACATACTAAGATAATATATCGTATCACATACATTTCCATTTGTTTTGGTACGGTATTTGGAACAATATCTATACATATAAAGCGAAATTAAAATAATAAATTTATTAGGTAAACGTTAAAAAGTACAAAATATACATACATATCTGTGAAGTTATTGTGGAGATTCGTAATTTCTTGTTCGTTTTTGAATATCTTGCTTGATGCAGTTATTAACTTAAAACGTTACCTACGTATAAAAGACATTTATGATTTTCAATTCAACGCAAAACGATTTGAGTATTGTGTTCATTACGTGTACCTAGTTTTACTACTGGGTAATCCATGTGTGGAAAGTGATGTTATGGTACAGATAGAGAAGATTACGATGTTTATTTATTTATTCACAATAATAATATGTTGAATCAAAGCGATTCGAATTTGATGATTCTAAGAATGTACTGATTCAAATCAATTTGTACTAATTAATATGTAGGTAGTATAATAGTTTTTTTTTTCATTCAGGTATTTTATTCTTTACTGTGTACTGGTTATTTCTAAGTTTATATACCTACCTAACAATATAAATACGAGTTTATTTGATTCAATTCTGCTTTTTTGTAGAAATAAAACATTCTGTCTTATTTACTTCCTACTTATTATTTCCATCAAATAAGTATGTAAGTCGTCAGTCGTTCTAAGTTTGAATACTTTCTCCAAAAATTGCCGTACCTACATTTGCACCGGTGCGCGGTGGTTGTATGAGCGGCGCGCGTATACCTCTGCCAACTGTGACGGCGTACCACATTTCCTGTCGGGGTTCTGATAATGGTGCATTTAGGGAGGAATCAAGGCTTTAATAATGTCTGTACATTCTCCACGTACAATACTACATACATACCTACCATGATGTATGTATTATTATTACTTATCTATGTTATGATGATGCCGTGTATATCTACCTATCTACCAGAAAACATTACATATATGTTTGCAGTCTCTATACTTACGTACCAAAACATATACCTATACACACCTACTTAATACAATGCTCGTTATTATATCTATACATAGTATGAGAGGAGATAATATTATGTATAATATATAAGTATAGCATGATGAGATTTTGTTGAACATCTGAGGAAATTGTCGTCTTATTTTTCTGACGCCCTAATATGCAATTTTTAATAATTTTTATCTGTTTCATTATGGTTCAAGTATCTACTTTCACAAATCACTCGTTTCGGGTGGATTGCCGGTAATATAAAAAAAAAAGTATCTACTTTTGAAATTCTTTATGTGCAAACATCTTTATCTAAAGAATAGGTTCAAGCATTTTTTTTTGTAGGAGATTGAATCATATTTTGCCATAAAACATTTCTATAAACACTCTAGTACTTCTACAGTATACCTACAATGTTAGAGGGAAGTATAAAAGTGTAACACATTGCATCGATCTCCATACCTTAATAGTTGTATGATCCATAAAGATTGTCAATAAATAAAATAAGTATTTAATTACCTACCTTAAAGACATTATTTTTTGTTTTACTTTCTTTCGCAAACTTAATATCATAAAGCATTTTCTTTTAAAAGATATGCAGTATCTGGGTTTTTGTTTGAAACCCAAATACAATCTTATACACCTTTCACAGTAAGCTAAAAGCTTGTGTCGTGAAAGGGGAGTTTTCCGGCACCTGGAAACGAACCCCGGATCCCTTGTTCACAAGGCCGAGACTCTACCTCCAGACTACCGACGAACTCGTAACATACTAATAACATACAGCTAAATCAATTAAAACTAGAAAACTAGCAAAGTTTTCTAATATTGTAAAGTATTATATAATGTTACATTAATTTATAATAAATAAATAAATAAATAAATAAATCTTTATTGACCATAATTTTACACAAATACATAAACAACAAAATTACAAAACGTGACAATTAACAAAATTAGGCCAAAAGGCGGACTTGTTGCTAGGCAACGTCTTCCAGTCAACCCTAAAACATTAAAATAAAAAATAAAAAAAAAAATAGGTCTATGCCTACCCAAATAATAATAAAAATAATAAAAAAAAATAAAAATAATGACTCGAGAAAACAATTATTTCATAAAAACGAAACTTTGAAGCACGTGAAATCAATCGTATCCATTCAAAAAGGAAATAAAGGAAAGAGATTGAGTTCGTCGGTGGCCTGGAGGTAGAGTCTAGGCCTTCAGAACAGGGGGTCCGTGGTTCGATCCCAGGTGCCGGCAAACTCCCCTTTCACGGCACAAGCTTTTAGCTTAGTGTTATAGGTGTATAAGGTTGTATTTGAGTTTATGACAAACCCAGATATGTATATCTTTTTGAAAAAAATAAATTGTAAATGGAGCAGAGAGGAAAAGCATCAAATGATTAAACCCCATGAGACCCCGAGATCAGGGACTTTTTTATAGTTTTGTTGAATTGTACATATATACATTTATTGTATCGCAGTATGGATATTTCAAATATGTCCTACTCTTAAATTCCTAAAAGAAAGTATGCTTTTTATAAATGGTTTACATAATATAGGAATGAAAATTACCTGCAGATTCATACATAATATTATTTTGTTCTGATACCAATGTCAAATTGTTGTAAGTAAGTATCTATCGATGCCTACTAATGCATATAAATCCTCATTAAATTGTGATTTCGTTTTTTACTTTTTATTGTACCTTTTCCTTTATAAAAGGCGTGTTTTGATAGATACATATCTTCAGAATACTTAATTCTTTAACGTCACCCACTTTGACCTAATTACCAACACAAAGGAATTCAAAATTGTTCCCATACGTATAACAATAATATTTCACCTGCACAATACAAAACACCTTGTTTTGTTTACATCTAAAACAGTTGAAAGTCACGTTATTGTTGATGCAGAAAAATGCAATAATTCACTCAGTAGTAGTGACGATAATTTATAAATTTCACAACCAATGTGAAGCCGCATAGTAAAAAATATGATATAGATAACTATTATGATGAAATAGTTTTATGCAGCATGAATAATAATCACAAAGGGCTCCTTTTTCAAAAATAAAAAAAAAAGTGTTTCATCTCAAGCGGTCATTAATTTTGAACAAGTGTCTGCATTATCACTATAATATATTATACATTTACTTGGTTTTAAATACATTGTTTTCTTTATTAGAACAAAAAATACAACAATAGTAACACTGTCGTTCCCCCGTGGTTTCCTATAATAGCTCCCTAACTGATGTATAACATGGTTTCTTATGGGACTGCTATAAATCAATGCCCAATGGTGCAGAGAGAGAACTTTGTCGGGATGCGTCGCCTCTGTACACATTCAGATGCGGCTGGTGGTATGAACTAGTGGTAGTATCTGCTACTACTAGATAATTATTATACCATTACAGCACATTCTAGAAGTGGGGTATCCAGCAGACCATCCACATAATATAACAAACATGCAAGCAATCTTCTTCGTGCCAACAAAAAAAAGACATGCAAATTGAGTCTCTCCTTGCATTTAAGATGTCAAAATGTATGTATTTTTTCTAACACTATACATATTCCTTTTACAAGGTACTTGATAACTTAAGGTAAAGATTAGGTATCCAAATCTTGGCCGGGTACTCCATGGAGCAGGTGAAGGTGCTAGTTTTTTTAAAAGAAAACCTTTATCCAGGTAGGTTTTCATCCATAATGGCAAATAAAAATGCAATGTAGGTATGGTTTAAAGTATCTAATATTAATTTATTTTTATAGTGATTTTTACTTATTGCTTTATTTACATGCACAAAACAGACAATAACTATATATATATATATCAACTGTCATCCAACACCATGCGCCACAATTACACTAAAAGATATAGATATCTAACATTACGGTCATTTTAAAATCCCTCTATACACACAGATTATTGGAATAAGATAATTTTTTTTTATTTATTTTATTAAACATAACAATTATACAGACATGACAATACATAGACTATTTTATAAAAACTTAAATCTAAACATCCTCCTTATAGAGACAAGCCTCGTGTAAAGGAGGGTATGCTTATTAATTTAAAAAGAGAGTGGGCCTAAGGAAGAACCGTCGCTGTACATATTATAGATATTATAAGTTGTATCCTAGTGGTCTATTGGCATTACATATATACATATTATATTATATACAGTATGTGGTTAATACTGTATATGGATTTTTTTATTGATTTGGATCGACTCGTTCCTACTCGTTTCTTATAATGTGGACTTTGAATATTATTTCTATTATTAATAATAATAATACTTTGATCTTTTCAAAAACCTTCTCATCACATTTCATCTATTTCCACAGATTGCAATAAATTATGTATACCATCACGCCATCTCCTCACAGTGGGATAGGCAAGGAACTAATTACTGTTTGTATTGAATGTACAAATTGTTTTCTCTGTGACACAGGAAAAGGAGACATTTAGGGGTACAGCTACAGAGTTGGTGGCAGGTTTCATCACTGAAATGTCAAATACCTCATCTGTGATATGAGCTCCTTTCTGTCTTTGCAGAATTCTTAGTTATAGAAAAAGTGGGAGAGCCAATCTTTACCGGTGAATGAATTATATAATTTTTTATTGTTAGGTTGGTACCTACTTAAAAATATATTTTTAGAATTTCGCAATTAAAAATATATTATGAATGGACCCATTCAGACTTCTTCACATCGCTCTCCATGGCAAAGATATGGGATGTCATCTACTAAAGAGAACACTATAGAGATGTAGGGATAATGTTGGGGGTCAAAGCCGCAGGAAGGCACCTATGCAAATGTTGGACCTGAATCAAAAGAAGAAGAAAATATGGAATAAGGACGAAAAAAAAATAATGCTTAAACACAACTTCTTATCTCATCTTTTGATTCTTCTCTGCCGTCTCAAGTTGTCTGTTGAACTTATTATATACAGTCCAAAATAAAATACCTATGTTAGTTAATTTATTATGATTTATGCAAGAACTATATTTTTCTATATATTGCGTAAAGTAATCTATGTGTAAACGGATGTAAGCACCTAATATCTACATATAAGTATGTATAAATTATTTTATAGGAGCTTTAAGTTCAAGTTTATTGAGTTAATTGGTAGGCTGTATTAATCTATATCTCTGATTCACGATTTAAATGACCAATCTATTAAATTTAAATTCACATTGCATTATTACCCTATGTATGCGTTGATTTCAAAGACGTTATATACCTATACACAATATAGAGCAATCTAATATGTAGCAGTACTCAGTAGGGTTGTAACGGATGTCACTTTGCGGATACGGATACGGATGCGGATCTGGGGTGGCACTGTTATGAGGATGCGGATGAGGATGCGGATTTTTAATTTATGAAAATGCGGAAGCGGAAGCGGATGCGGATACGGATGCGGATGCGGATGCGGATTTTGATGTTGATATATATTTACCAAGATGAAAGAATGACAAAGAGGATGTATTTGTCTGAAAGAGGAGGTGTGAGGAAGCGCGGACGTCCTAGAACCACGTGGCTTGACCACGTGGATCAAATCCTAAAGGACAGGCACATGTTGAGTAAGAGAAATCGGCGAACATGTATGAGAAACTGGATGAATGTGGAAGAAGCGAAATAAGTTTGTAAGGATAGATCTTAATGGCGTTCCGTTCTCTCTGCCTACCCCTCCTGGGACATGCGTGAGGGTATAGATAGATAGATAGATATTTCTTTATTTTAAACGTGAATAAATAATGATTATTATTTCAATACTTGAGACTTGCTGTTTTTCTTCTAAAAATCTTGGGAAAGATAAAATTCGTTATTTTCTCTAATAGATATCTATGACTAAAAAAATACCTTTACTTACTCCATGAAAAAAAATATATCTGGGTTTTTTGATAGAAACCCAAATACCTATAACCAATTATTACGATATGTTTACTTACTTTTTCTGTACTAAAAGTTACAATAATTTTTGTAAGGATTTGATTTTATGATAAACTATAGCGCGATAAAAAATGACAGCCGAAAAAGTTGGAAAAATAACACTTATTTGAAAGTCACAATATTATGAACAATGATCTGGCGAAATATGAAAAATTCATTATTAGAATCTCATTAGTGACATACTAGGATCTTGGTAGTATAACGATAATAATGTTTTTTTTAAGTTTGCATACAAATAGGTCTGGGTTTACGCTAAATTCAAAAAGCTATAAAGATTTGAGTATTTTATTATACTACTAACATACCACCACGACATATCCCACAAGTGGGGTAGCCAGCGGACTAATTGCAAATTATAAACATGCAGATTGTCTTCTCTGTGATCCGTGACAACAAAAAATAGGATATTCAGAATGGGTGTCACACCTCGTCACTGAATAGTAGATCTTCTTGTCTTATCACACAACCGACTTTATCAGAAAAATTTACAAAGAAGAGTGGGATAACTATTCTTTACTGAGTACTCCTAAGGTATTTATTTTAGTTTGAATCAGGTTTGAATCATGTTTACTTCAGGTATTATAAATCTTTATTACTAATGACGTAAAATGGATATAATAAATAATTGATCATTTCATTTGGCCCGCTGGCTACACCAAATAATAGTAGTAGTAATAGAATTTCCTATGTGCTATCAAAGGCATACAAGAGACTCTTACAGAAATAAGTGAGAGTAGGTAACGTAATTCATTCCAATCATCATGGCATTTCCTATAAGTAGTAAAATCAGTGGACTTACCGCATGTAATACACATGCAGGTAGTCTTCTCCGTGCCAACAAAAGTTAGCAACATGAACTGAATTATTGAATTGAATCCTCATTATTGAATTGAAAATATTGAATGTTTTGTATGGGATTTTTTACGAATTATTGAATTGAAAATATTGAATGTTTTGTATGGGATTTTTTACGCCCTTTTACAGGACATGTAAAAACTTAGTCTTTGTCAGATACTCCTGAGCAAAACGTAATAATATCGGTAAAGTAGTAGGTACATAAAAAATAGTATGTATTATTATATCTGGACTACAATTATACTTTAAGTATGTTCATGATTATTTCCGAATTCAAAATTATTACTGGATGATTTATTGTTCTTTAAATAACACTTCTTATCTAAAAAAAACAGGAGAATTTCTTGAAAACAAAAGGATTTGGGGTACAATATGTCCAGTCATAATAATAATGTAATGTTTTACTACATCTGGTATGAAGTACAATAGAATAATAGATCTTAAGGTCCCTAAAATTTAATAACCCAATATATCATCTGGTTCGGTCTATCTTTTAACAAACAAATTAAATCTCATACTCCAGAATATTGCGCAAATGTGTTGCACATGTTTGAATTGGCATACCTGCTACATCAACCAGGATAGAATTAGTAAAATATATTTTTATTCTAGAAATGTATTCAAGTTTTTTTATATATATGGACGACGAAAAAATTGACATCCTCATCACATCCTCAAAGATTTTTGAGGATGCGGATAAGGATGCGGATCTCTTAAAATATAAGTTGAGGATGCGGATGAGGATGCGGATGTTATGCGGATGCGGATACGGATGTTGACATCCGTTACAACCCTGAGCAGTAGTATCTACTGAATACTGTTGAACAGATTGCGGAGAATATCATATCGTAAATCTGAAAATGGGCGGAACATCAGCTGTAAGGCGGAGATCAGATCCGGTGGATGGATGCTAATACATAAATACATCAACAATAATACTAAGTAATAATGTGTATTTTTCATACATTTTGTAATCATGAAAAGAACGGTACTGAAATATATAATACATTTCAATGATATCGGTTACCTAGGTATTGTTAGAGTCATAATTGTAAATTTAATTTCTTTGTGGATGTGGAATGGATACATGTTGAGCACATTGAATTGAGAGCGAACATGAGGAACGTGTGTTGGTACAAAACTCCTGTCAATGTTATTGCATAGCATATTTTTTTTGTAATTACTTTAAATTATACAACCCTTATACTTCTCTCTCTCTCTCTCCCTGGGCAATTATTAATCCCACATGATGGTGGGGTCTGCCATTTTTGTCTTTCGCCGCCACTCGGCTCTATTCTGTGCGTCCTCCGGGGAAGCTCCGCAGTCTCTCATGTCTTGCTTCACAACCTCGCGCCACCTCCGCTTGGGTCTTCCTCGGGATCTACTACCAGGGGCAACCAATGACTGTGCCCTGTTACCTATGTATTCGGGAGGTCTTCTACTCACATGCCCGTACCACCGTAATCTGCTTTCTACCCTTATACTTCACTTAATTCAATTTATTTACAGACTTTTAATATTAAATTCACTTATTCTGGTAGTTGAATGTCTGGGAATAATAAGAAACAAATAATAATTAATTTTACCCACCTAATTCTAATACCACAATATAACCACATCGATACTGTACATTGTTAAAGAGAAGATCAGATTTATATTAATTCTAATTATAATAGACATGTCTGTATGTGAAATATTTACAAGTCCTTAGTCAACAATTTATCATCTTATACATAATATATTCCTATGTAAATACACTTGCATGTAATTATGTATTGTGTTTGACCACAGTATTTCGTAACATGTAATATGTACTAGCTATAAACTCCACTTTGCTCAGGAAATATTTTGTCATATTACCTAATAACATCGACTTTTATGTTATATTTTCTTCTGTTAATTCTGATGTAAGACATGTGTGATTAATTTTTATGTAATTTTTTCTCTCATTAATAGCAGATGTGCTATATTCTGTAGCAATTTCAAAGTTTGTAGTATATTAAACACAAATGAAAAATTATTATTTAGGTACTTTCCATACGACTTTGTTGATATATGGTCTACCGAAACCTTTCATACAAAACTTTTCAATAGGTAATTAATATTTATCCAGAAATATTGTAAACTGTGCCTGTTTACAATATTGTAGGTTTTTTAAATAACGACACGGATATTTATTTAATACAAATATATGTATTCAATTAATTCCTAATTGCAATGTCGAACACAAGCAGTCAAACACGCAGCGTAGCAGTGCAACCCAAGGTCACACCTATAATGAGTCCCGTTCCACATAGGAAGCCAGCCTATATAGTAAAATAGAGTATTGCTACTCAATCAATGTTACTTGCTTAACTAAACTTCTAAACAAGTACCTACATGTACAAGGTTCAATTCACAAGGTGCAGAGTCCAAAGTACGAAGTACGATACACTGCAAGAAATAATTGAATACATGCATATTCCACAAGTGGGGTAGCCAGTATACCAGCAATATACAATAAATATACAAGCTGTCAACTAAGACACTCTTTTCGCAAATTTTCTCGTTGAATTTAAGATGTAAAATGTCAACAGCAAATTGATGAAAAAAAAATACCTACTTGGACATATTTATGAACGGACTCAAATACGAAGATAACTTACAATGTAACTATATATACCCATAAAATACATAGGTAGGTACCGTAGAAGTAGTCGTTCTTTTGTTGTGAGCGTGGGCTAGTAAACTAATGATTTGTTACACTACCAAACACATGTCCGAATCTCTCCTACTATACAATATACTGTAGTAATATGCACACACATAATATCAACCTATTTCACTACCAATACTGCTATATTATTATTTTTTTGGAACATCATCGCTCTTTACCTACTCGGCGTTTTACAAAAATGACAGTGATTGAGAACATTTGAAAGCTGTAAAAAAGTTATTTTTTTTCTGGTGCGGTGCTTATATTTTTTCATTTTATGTATACATACAGTACAACTAATTAAAAAAATAGAAGCTTTTTTAAAAAACAAGTTGTCACGAATTGTTAGAATAAATCATGAACATCGATAGATATCCATCCATCTCATTACGGCATGAATATTTTACTCAAGTGGGGTATTCAGCGAATCAACTGCTTGTGTAAAAGTATAAATCATCGTTTCCATGTCAATAGAAATTAAGACATTTATGATCGCACACCTCATCGCTTAATCGAAAATTGTTGAATGTTTTAAAACGTGATGTTTTCCGACTTTTATAGGGCATTCGAAAATTACAGAGAGTGGGAAGACTATTCTTTACCAGGACCCTTCAGGATATTGACATATTAATAATTACAACTATAGGTATATTGCCAATGATGGCTGGAAGAAATCGCATATGCGATAAACCCGCCTTTTTGGTACTTTCTGTAAACATAATGTAATTATTATTCTTCTCAGCCTACTCCCGTCCACTCCTGCACGAAGGCCTCCTCCATTTCCTTCCACGCCATTCGACCCGGCACCGTCTGCATCCAGTTGATTCGTGTTAAGTGATATCATCCCTCCACCTCATAATATACTTGTATACTACATATTTTACCAATAAAGTTTTATTTATTTATTTATTATGTCAGTAATAGTAGGTGATTAGGTGCGGGATGTTTAGTAAGATTCTCAATTTATAAATATTTCATTGTTATATTTTTTGTTTATTTACATACATTTTTTTTCGTATCTTCATCTTTTAACTTTTGAGACATATTTTCCAATGTCATTGCTGATACACTCACTGATGTTGTTATTTTCAACATGATCCATTAAAAAAATAAAATGAAGAAGTACCTATATGAAACCAAGAATGAGCGGATGCAAGAATAAACTACGGTGGTTTGGGCATGTTGAACGAATGAACGAGGTAAGAATGACAAAGAGGATATACTTGGTGGATCAAATTCTCAAGGACGGCCGCGTGTTGAGTAAGAGGAACCGACGTACGTGTATGAGAAACTGTATGAATGTGGAGGAAGCGAAGGAAGTGTGTTAAGATAGATCTGTTTGGCGTTCCGTTCTCTCTGCCTACCCCACTTGGGACACGGCGTGAGGGTATAGTCTAGTATAGTACCTATATGAAATACTGGGTATTGGTTTATGATCAATGTATTGTGCATTTTGGCTAAGGTACCTATACAAAAATCCTTACGGGTGTCAATTTCAACTTTGTATAATCGCACAGTTTATTTTGATCTCTTGTCGTGTTACGTCATGACTTGTGTTGTTGAGTGATTTTTACCTACTAATAAAAATAATACTACCGTTTATATTCGTATACTAATTTCAGAATTTTTATATAAATACAATATATTATTGAGTGAAACTCCCACACGATTTGGGAAATTTGTTTTTTAATTATTACATTATTTGTTGAAAGTGTTTCTTTATCAATAATTGTTTTGGAATCTCGTAAGGTAACTAATATTTTTAATTGACGAATGGAATAATCTATGTAGGTCATTGATCTAACATGTTAACATGTTAGATCAATGATGTTAACATGTTAGATCAATGATGTTAACATGTTAGATCAATGATGTTAACATGTTAGATCAATGATGTAGGTACATATTATGATAACTTAACAAAAAATGTATCCAATGAATTATTTCGATATCTTATTATGTTTCCTTACTTAACTTACTAGGTATATCATATCATATTTGTATGTTTTGAAATCAAAATAATTTCAAGAATATCTTAATCTTACATATTTGAGCCTTCATCTATGTACCTACATATCTATTGAATTAAGTTATGAACATGTAATATTGAAGTTCTTAAACTATTTAATATGTAAATGTTATGTGTCATGCGAATTGTTGACTAATTTGAAACATCAAACAAATATATGAAAAGCGACATCTACTTAATTGATTTTCTGCTACATAATAATATAAGTGTTACGTAATCATTTTCTTGTTTGCTGCGTATCAATAACTTATCCAGAAATAAAAAAAAAATATGTTTTTAACAGCTTCAGTAAAAACATATTTTTTTTATGCGCATTGTGTTCTCACTATAAAAATACTAAATAGGCATATCATATTTTACCCATAATCATAAATTTATTACATAGTACATTACCATGCAAAATACTTAAAATTTCAAAACAGTGACGTTATCCACATCGTATAGAAATACAATATGGCGTAATTTCCATTAACGATTGTGATTTTTTAACAATAATTATTTGGCTTTTGTTGATTCCAGCCAGTCATATTTTATACTTAAAAGTGACATGTAAAGTTTTTTTAAATCGTCAAGTATTAAGTTTTGTTTGTGATTAAAGAAAATAAATTACATGTAATGAGTGTTGAGTTGTGACAGTTTTGTTACATGGTGGCAGAGTTTATTTTACTATTTGTGTTATTAACGAAATATTTAATAGGTTTTAAACATTTAACAGTTAGTTATTACGTAACAAATAATTAAAATCCTCATAAAAATAAATACATTGAAACACAATGTATGAT
Organism: Athripsodes cinereus; assembly: GCA_947579605.1. Classification (NCBI taxonomy): domain Eukaryota; kingdom Metazoa; phylum Arthropoda; class Insecta; order Trichoptera; family Leptoceridae; genus Athripsodes; species Athripsodes cinereus. Next base: position 18,296,210 of record OX388329.1, read on the forward strand.
GTACTTACCTAGACTGAGAAAAATACTAACTAATTTTCACAATGTACCAATACATATAATAAGAAATTTGATATTATATAAAACGAATTCAAGAAATTGATATAGAATTATGAAACTACGTTTACAGAAATTAATTTCCTGTTCCAAAAATACTTAGAAAAATCTGTAATATTCGTGCGAAATTAAATGTTAAATTCAATTATAATACGAGTAGGTATAGGGAATTTTAGAGAAAAATATGCTGTCTATATATTAAACGATGATCCACTGACGAAATAAATTAAAAAAAATGAGATCCCTTGTCTAAATTGTTCCACGTTTATTATTAAAAAAAGCTACTATTATTATTATGCAACAAGAGTGGCTACATAATATTTATTTTTTTGTCTCGTGTAGGTAATAACACATATTACTTATTGTGTGTTATAAATAATATGTATTTATAATAATGAAATTATAAATTATCCAATCAAATTTTGATAGTTTTAATATGTGTTTAATATTGTATTAGACTAAACACAAACATGGTGTACCTAAGTATGTATTATAATGTAATTATTATTCGGTTGCAAATAGCGCGAGACTACGAAAGTCATATCGGCAGGTAATTTAACATATCGTATCGCATTACAAGTCGCACATAATTATGTTTAAAATTACATATTACAATGATTAACTCGTTTAATAAATTTGTAATTCAAACATAATACAGAATGTTTTTTTACGAGTCAAGAATTTGATAGACATGTTATCATTAAATTACCAAGAGGTTGATGTTTTATGTTACTTATATTATTGTTCTAAATTATAATACTAACTTATAAATCGGTTTTGTTTTTTCAAATATATACTTAGTGCAGATTGTATAAGTTAGTGATCATTTTGTAGAAAAAGCTTAAAATATTAAAATACAAATAATATCTATTTTGACTTTTATTTTTATTTCGTGGAGCTCCCGGAAAAGAAATGGTCTGACACTCTTTTCCGTAAGTTTACGCGTGTCCTGTGAGAGGCAGATGTTCGAAAAAATAAAGCCATCTTGTTCAGTGATGAGGTTTGCCACCCATCCTAAATGTCTTTTTTTTATAAATACAGAGAGAACAGCTTGCGAATTTAATTTTGCTTGATAAATCAACACACAATTTGAAAATAGTATTATCTTATTTAGTAATAAAACGAGAAAAGGATTCATGATTTTGTAGTTCATTGGTTTTTCTACTGATTGTCCAGTAAAATGTTGTATTATGAACAAACAAATTCACGTAGGTACATATTAATAAACAGTTTATAATATTTCTACGGGGATTATACTTAAGATAATGGTATGTTTGTTCGCAAAAATTGGCTGCCTTAGGTGACGATTAGTAGGCGTGTCCTGTTATTATGTTCGGTATAAATCCAATAATAAAACACTCCAATTTAGATGAAGGATCTCGATAAGTATTTCGAAGAAATTTGTTAAATATTCTATACAAGGATAATATTATTAACATGCCTACTTATATTTTGTACATAGCTATGCTGGCTTATCTTTGTAGATACGTGTTTAATATTAATTAATACCCTTATATCAATTTAGTCTTATAGACTTTCGAGTCCTTGTGTCAGTTATTAATAACACTCTTACTTGATACTAAATTTATCATTTTTGTTAATGTCGAGAGCAATTAGGTATACACGTTTAAGGATTCATATACCTTTTACCTTTAGAAGGAAACTTACTGATTGAAAATATCTATACCTGTAGGCCTAGTCAAAACACATTTAAGCGTTACGTTTTCGTTTCGTTTTCGTTCAAACGTTGACGACGTTGCGAGAACGTGTTAATTTTCGTAGCTACTTGTGTATTTTAGCTACGAAAATTGATGCGTTCTTGCAACCTCGTCTTGTTTGAACGAAAACGTAACGCTTAAATGTGTCTTGACTAGGCCTACTGAATAGTAATATATGTAATCTTATTATTATATAAAATAGATTTTTGAATACATTTTCATCATCATGGCCCTCAACGCTCCTCTCGGGAGTACGGGGCAGAAACAAGCTTCCTCTATTCAGAGCGTCTCTGTGCCGACATTCCTTGCGCTCTGATGTAGTTGTCATAGGAACGGTGTATTGTGAAAGAGGGACGCCCGGGCCGTTGGAACTCCTCTTTTTGGCCAACTATCGTTGGGCATTCTCAGAATATGATCCAGCCAGGATCATCGTCTCTCCTGTATCACGGAGATTACAGATCTCTGCCGGTTGCGTCGACGCACAGCAATAAATGAATTTTATTGAGATGTTAAATTGTCATGGATGGTCACATAATGATAATTACGTATGAATGTGGAGGTTGGAAAGTGATATTCAATATCAGTATTTTTGTTGTATCTAGTAAAGAGGGCGATCGATATAAAGGGATGAATAATTAGTATACAGATAGAATTAGTTAAATTACGTCGAATAATTTTTATACTTTGAATAGGTGTGATAGAAAATTAGTAAATTTATTGAAATTAAATCATGTTCCATGTTTAAAATGATACTCATTAATAAAAACTTTAAGCGGGATCGAGTGTTGATAGTGTTATTAATATCCGCTCAGCGGGGGATTCTGATTACATTTCATCTAAATTTAAAAAATGCATCAATCAGCTGTATCAAGATGATAAACTTTATTAAAACGCGTTTATATTAATATCAAAAACTACGCATGTATTTTACGAGAATTCATAATTTATGATTGAAAGAAACTTGTAAAATATTACAGATGTGAATTGTTATTTATTTCTATATATTCCACTACTCTTTGTGTATTCATATCGATTGAATTAAAAACTTGAAATTTTTACTTTATTTTTTTATGAAAAATTGAGTATTAAAAAAAGTTATAAGTGTTTAATTCATTGTTAATTATTTTTAAGGAATTAGTATTTAGTGAAAAATCACTCCATACTACACTTACGTATTTTTATCGGATGATTATTTGTAATTTTACATCTTAAATTCAGCGATGAGGCTTGCCACCCATCCTGAATGTCTTGATTTTATATTGGCACGCAGAGGACAGCTTGCATGTTTATTATATGCAGCTGGTCTGCTGGCTACCCCACTTGTGGGATATGCCGTGATGGTATAGTAGTAGTAGTAGTAGTATGATTTGTAATACAAATTTTGTATGTCGTAACGTATCATTTACAAATAGAGAAATTTCTGAACTTTTAAGTTTTAACGCACACGACACGAGTAAAAAGACGTATTATTTAGTAAACAAATAAAATGTGTTACATGAAAATAAAAAAGTATTTGTCAGTAGGTATTTGCTTACTAATAATTTAGCTAGCTAGGTACCATCGTTTGTAATTTATTTACCTTGATGTGTAATTTCCCTTGTTTATTATTATTTCGCAAAGGGCGAGGGTATGAAGGAATACACAGATAGATACCTACAACAATAATTATTAATAGCATGAGTATAAGATAATAATACTAAGTACCTACATACTATTTCTCTGAAAACCGCTGCATCATACAAACTGTGTACAGTAGGTACTGCATTACTGTACGTACCCTCAATAGATAGTGGACGGTGGTAATATCCCTATACAAAGAAACAGCCACGACCTCCTATAGGGAACATAGTTAACACTCAACACGTAAACCTTAATGCTGTAAATAAATTATATGGATGAGTCGATCTTAGTTGAGGGATCCTATAGCGGGGGACAGAGTAATATGTGACTCTAGTGTGTGAATCTAGTGAATTTATTGCATTGTAAATTTTCAAATGAAATATGACGTGAATGTAATATCCTTAAATTTATGAATTGTACAGTGTCTTTGAGGTGCTTTGGCACGTCAACGACACTTTAATGTTTTTCAATAAGAAAAAAAAAAATTATTATATTATAGTACATATAAATCTATGTTATATTAGCTATTTTAAAACATTATGTATGTCGTTTATTGAAAAATCTTTCTCAAACGGTTGTACAAGTACAATACAGTTACAAGTGTTCTTAAATTAAAAATAAATACTTTTCTTAAATAATGAGACGCTTAAAAAGTCCAAAAATGTTAGTTCTTTATGCATTTACCAGATGCAATCTGAATAAGATTAATGTTATACAATTGACCCTTGAATAATTCTTATATGTCTTGGTAGCCTGTTTTAATATCCTTTGATTTGAAAAATTATCCGTGGATATTCAATTCACAGCAGCGTGTGAATTGAATATCCACGTAAAGAACAGTGATTTGTATATTGTGTCAGAGGTATCATGTAGAACATAATCATCCATTACATCAAACTATGTATCATCCCCAAGTATTTTTTGTATTTCTATTATTACAACCTACTGCATAGCGGTGGTGGATTCATAACTAGATTTTATTAGATAGTACCTATTACGAGTTCACTGTTAAAATTCTTAATTTATATATCTTTGTATCCTGCCGGTTTCCAATACTCGTTAGTCACGCTCTTTCCTGTTGTAAAAGGGAACACACACATGCACAGAATCCCAAATATTGTTCTATGTCAAATTATGTATTATTATAATATATCATACATTTTATATTCGGGTTTTCTTATTACAAGTCTGAACAATATTATTGTAAATATACCTTGTCGTGTTATTCATCTAGAGTCCTATTGAAGTTGTCTATTCAGCTGTATAATTCTAAGACTGCTCTTAGTTACATAAGTAATATCTTATAGACATTGTGGAAATGGTTTTTTTTAAAGGTATGTACCTACACATTATGTTCTAAATTTTATAATGTCGTTGATTTTCAAAAACATGACACGTTGGTGTTTTAAAGACTTTTATCGGAAATCAATTTTATTATCAAACATTGTTTTGCTATTATCACAAAAACCTTTATTCAAACTATTATGAAAAATATGTATTGTAAGTATGCATGAAAATAAGTCACGTTGATATCATCGTGTTTTATTCAGGTGTATGTCTGTGTAGGACAACAGTTTGTTTTTTTACAATTATCAACTTGTGGATGATCGTGGTATAGTATGGGTAAATATCTCCCCACCTCTTCCTTCCAGTACCATAATTTTCATTTTGGTTTAGAAATTTCTCGATGAAATCTGCTCGTCTTTATTCAAAAAGAACTACCTTATATATTATATATTTAGTTCTAAAGAAACAGCTGTAATTATGATTTTGTTTAGGTACTTCCCAAATATTTTTGAGGTCCTAGAGAAGGGAATTTTCATCCTCTGGATTCATCATCACAATGAAAACATTGAGGTTTTCAACCGAAAGTCTTCTACCTATAAAAATTAATGTTCCTGTCAGAAAATACATATGTAATTGTCTTGAATATTTTAATAACTAATATTCTGTATTACCAAAATATAGTTTTCAAATTATCATATTAAATAGCAAACGACAATATTATCCTCACACATTTCAAACTTTCAATAATTTCTCTTGCGAATACTTACAAGGAGGACTAATAACATTTATGTATTATAATATCCAACTATATTATTTACTAGTTAGAAATTCCGCTTTATTTAGAGTTTGTCTGGCTATACTCGTACCTAGTACAATTTCAAATTGGGCACCATTAATCATAAATATAACTCAGTTAATCGGAAAAAAATTAACTCCTTTAATTCGTTAAAACGTTAAATTTTTGAAAATATAATGAAAGAAAATCATTATGGTTGATTTTAGGAGCTGAAAAAAAAATAGCGCTATAACTGTAACAAACACCAATTCTTTAATAAAGATGATGAAAAATAGACACTACCCCCCCCCCTCCAAAAAAAATAAAAGACTTCTATAAATGGAAAGATTTTTTTCCAGTCTCTTCTTTGAGTGTCCAATCGGATCTTCCTGACTTAAGCGATCTTTGGAAAAAAAAACGACCTTTGTTTATTAAATATATTTTTAACAGAAATTAACGTTAACTTAATGAATTTTGTGAGGAACTAAAATTTAACCATAATTTTAACGGAAGTTAATTAACTCGTTAATAATACCCAGCTTTGGTACTAATATCCATACGGGACGACGTGACTGAGAGGATTCAACGCCTTCTTTATCACATACAACATTGATACACCTACTTAATATCTGGGAATAATATTGAGAATCACATGTATCCCATATAAATTAACATACACGTAGAGTTTCAAATCTAATTATCACTTCACACTACGGGGAGATATTATATATAATATGTAGATATCTATCCTTACTTAGATAGGTATGTGGGTACCTACTGTGAATGATAGAACATTTTAAATTATGTGAAGTTCTCTTTGTCTATTGTATATTCTTTTATTGCCATGACCGTACATTAAAACCAAAATAAGCCAGGAACAAGCTAGAACTTAAAATAAATTGTCAATCCTGTATTCCTATTATTTTATATGAAATTTGATCTTTATTTTTCAAACATATCTCATCACAATTTTTTTAAAGAAAATGTAAGTTTGTATAATTGGAAAATATAATATCTTTCAAATAATAAGTACAAAGTTATTTATTCCTTACCATGTTGTTGAATGCAATTTTTTTATTTAATTTTTCTCTGTAATAAAGATTTTTATTAATCTTCGGCTTTTTATGGAGTGATAAAAATAATCTATTCATTTTAATTAGGTATAAGTATATTCTTCACTGTACATTTAATATACAATCAATGTAGAGAGAGGGAGGGATAGTAATGACATCAGCTATTATAATTTTTTATTTTATTTTATTTATTTTATTCAGATATTCACGGCCGAAGCCTTATACATGTAAAAAAATTAGTATACATACTGATTGTGCATGCTGTAGACACTCTTAATTGGGGAACTGGAGATACAGATCTTATTGTATGTTTGTAATTTAAATGTATTGTGTTGTCATTTTTCTGTGAGTGTCTCTATAAAATAAAAAAAAATATAAAAAAAATACACGCATACAAAAAGTATTTTTTAAGGACAATGAATATATGTAAGTAGATATTTGCTCCAGTTTTTACAAAAAATGATTCGAAATTGTAAGCTGAATAATTTAATGACTTCAAAATTCGAACATGGGTTCAGATTAATAATGTCTTACGAAGCATACACACGTAAGCATACACAGACAGAAAAAAATGGAAATTGTATTCCATTCTACTAATTCAAAACACATACTCTGAAATTACAATAAAAAAGCATAAAACATCAATATAAATCATTTCCTCAAAAACATAAACTGCATCAAAACACGATAGCATTACCTACTTACTATTATGTATGTATGTATAATAATTCTATTATAATAATAATGTGATATTGGTAGCTATCGCATCGTGGTTATAACAGTTACTTGCATATTTTCCTGTTTTTGAATTTCCTCTTTATTTTTTATTACAGTAGGTACAAAGAATAATATGTTGTGTATCATTACAGTAATGTATGTGGTAGTACATGATTATTATTATTCTTATTCAGGAGGTTTTATTAACACCCTACGCTACTCATTGTCGTTACAACACTTCGTTGGGGTTGTGTTGATGAACCAAAACGTGCCGTAAATCTGAAACACCCTTCGAAAATAATAATAATAATAGCATAAACTTTATGTACCAAATCTACTTCGGCTACTTTTTTTTATTTTTATACTGTAACAAAAAAAACTAAATTTATATAAAGACAACCCTGGTGTATTTATCTTATAGAATAGATTAACCCTGGTTAAACGTATTAATATATTTTTTTTTACAATTGCTTGCAATCAATTTAGAATAAAGGATAAATATAAAGATAAACGTTACTCATTCAACTATTTTTTAGAGCACTTTCTCAATATTATTTCTTAAATTCTAAATTACCATGAATATAAATTTTGTTTCGTTATGATGTTTATTAATTAATAATTATGCTTTTTTATTCTTCATTAACTTATTCAAACGCCACCTATGTCATTCTTCGGTCACACTATGTCGAAAAACAAACGAGAGTCAGGAATAATTTAAGGCGGATTTAAAATCGGAATAACACTTATTTCTGCATGTGGGTAACGTGTCAATTAGTCAGACATATGTACCATATGGAATAAAAGTTGTTCCATGATTATGAGTAGAAATGTAAATAACCACTGATAACATTAGAAATGAGAGAACCATAATAATATAATGACTACTTTTGTATACCTAACAAAATAACTTTACCTTCCAGAGCTTAGAAAATTTGTGTAGCTAGATTTGAATAAAATAAAACAACTTTTTAAATTTTAATGATTGTTTTTGTTTACTGAAATCAACGTTAAATTCCTAGAGGCTATAATTATTTCATTATGTCGTGGATTAAAAATAAAAAAAAATAAAATCCGTTCGTTATTTCTTGGTACTTAAGGATATGGCTTTGAGTTTAAAAATGATCTTTATTTATTCAACGTTGTTACAAAATGTAAGTTGCCAATATACTTACTCATAAAAACAGGTAAAATAATCGCGAAATCATTATGTGTTTGTATTAATTTTATACTAGAGCTTAATCCAAGTTATTTAAACTATTATGCCATTCGTTACAACAGTAAAGTCTGTAGACACTATTGAGTATATTCCACGTACATTATTTTATTATGTATATAATATATATACTGTTTTATATCTATTATCATAACTACTGAGTACACTCCTTCGGAAATTTGTTACTAAATTTCCCTCGCAGTAGTATGCAAGTTGTTTAGTGTACATGTTATTCGAGGGTAAGTTTAAAAATATGGAAACCCCATGGCGTCCCTATCAAAATGTCCTTCACTAGAATTTTCATCAGATATAGGTACCTACCTACCATAAACAACTCGCAAATGGATTAGCAATTAGATAATTATATACAAAATAATTTAAGTGAGATTTATATAAATAAATTAATATAATTAAATCCCAGTATATATACGTATATTTAGTATTAATAAAAGCAGATAAAGAGAAAGGCCGAGTAGATCGGCAGTGGAGGAAATAAAATCTAGAGTCTCCTAAAGGCAGCTTGGCAGCCACCTATTAATTGTGTCGTTTATATATTATTAGAAACAATTTAAAACGTATAAGTCTAGTGAACAACCTACGTAACTATATTAAATAAAATGAAACTGAGTCCATCTGATACTCCATAAAGCATGCCAGAAAATCACATAGAATTGCTTATGAAAATTCCCCATGACTTAACTGGAAATTTAACCTGTAATTTTATGCACGTAATTATTATGTCAACCGCTGCATGATTTTGTTCGATTCATCAAAATAGCATTATTGTAAGTATTAATTTGTTTAATTTTTCGTAAGGCTATATTATTCGCTATGAGTAATAGGTATATATACTTTTTGTTATAAACATATTTTATTTCAAAGTACCTCCTTGAAATGTATATTTTATTACGATTTATATGTGTCGTTTTGCTCATTTGAACGGATGTATGTAATATGAAATTGAATACTAAAGTCTACAAAAAAAACGTGTATAAATTTATTGTATCTATTTAATATAAAGGTATTCTTAATTCACCGTATCTCTTAACCTTTTTTTACCATATGCATTCAAATGTGGCTATAAAAAAATCAATTATAAAAAGTCTCATAGGTGTTAACTATTGCAATCTTTAGGTGTGAACACCTATTATGTTGACAACAGATGACTTGTTTTGAAATAGATATCCCACTTACAATATACATAGTTTGTGTGTATTATTTATTGATACGTAGGTACTTGGTCGATTATTTGAATTCATATTCTTGTTAGTGCGTCTCACACTAGGTGGCATTAGTGTTAGGTTAGTTAATTTTTCAATACCTATAAAATATGTATGTAACAAAATTAATATAGCTTGCATTAACGTTTAATGTGACTAAATAAAAAAATTTGAGATAGCTGGTAATTTAAAAATCAAAAATGATCCAAAACCTTTAAAAATATTACTAGGTTTAATGTATGTTAATTAATTAATTAATTAAGGATTTATATTTTAAGATTTTTATATTATGTATTTATATGTATATTTTTAACTTCTGAGTGCTCCCTTTCTACTTAGGAGGTAGAATAATTGACAACGATTGATTGTGTTATTGTACGTTATGTAAATAATTGTATTCGTGTACTTTGTGAAAATAATTATTATTATAGTGAAATATCTATAATAGAACATACTTACTCTAATCATGATGGTCTTATTTAATGCTTAAATTAGATATAATATATCACAAAAATATTCCTAGGCAAGTTATAAATATACGGAAACTTGTGGACAAGTTTATCATACATAATAATATGTATATGAGTTTTGTTTTATGTACATGTATCAGTAATACAGATTAGTTATAATAATCTTACTATTATATCATACAGAAATTTAACTGTCTTCCTTCGCAGGTAAGCCTACATATATTTACATATATAGTTTATTGAAGTTTACTCATATTGACATCAAACTTGGGTATAAATAATGACGACTTGCTGTTAAGTATATTCAATTATTATTTACTTTATATACCGATATTGTATAATATCATCAATAGGTTCATTTTCTTTCTGATTCCGTATACAATTTATTAACATTATATTATTCCGTTTCCTATTACTAAAACATAAAGGTGAATGCAGACAGGAGCATTTTTTTCACTGAATGTATGAAATATTTGTGATGTGACTGATTGATTCGGTCCGGTCGATTAATAGCAGCGAATCTTTTGATGTTGACGCGATCGTGTGGCAGAATTCGCTGCGTCGGTGGTCGAAATAAATGTTGCGGCTCTTTATAATACATAATCGGGATGCAAAATAAAGCATCGCTATTTATTGTTGTGAGTTACATAAAGCAAAAGAAAATGTCTCCACATTGTAATCCTATAACATCAAACTCTCGCGTTATACATATAAAGCAAATAATAGAATGTAAGAAAATAGGTAAGTAATTAATAACAATTTCAAAATAAAAATTGAGAAAACCGTATTGTATACTCATTACTCAGCAGATAGTTCTTCATTTTCATTCATTTCATCGCCCTCGACGCTCTTCCCGGGAGCACAGGGCAGAAACCAGCCTCCTCCATTCAGAGCGTCTCTGCGCCAATTGCGTCACCTCTTTCACAACATTTCCTGCGCTCTGATATCGTTGTCATAGGAACGGTGTATAGTGAAAGAGGGACGCCCGGGCCGACGGAACCCTTGCGGACGGAAGAACAGCGCTCTTTTTGGCCAACTATCATTGGGCATTCTCAAAACATGTCCCAGCCAGGACCATCGTCTCTCCTGTATTACGGAGATTACAGAGGCCTGAGTCAATAACACACTTTCGCATTACGTTCCCTCTCCGTTAGCGTTCGGGTGCAGACGATGTTGCGCCAAAGTGTTAATTTTCGGAACTATTGTGTATATTAGCAACGAAATTGACACTTGCTTGCAACTTCGTCTATACTCGAACGTTAACGGAGCGGGAACGTGACGTGAAAGTGTGTTATTGACTCAGGCCTCTGGTCTCTGCTGGGTGCGCCGGTGCACAGCATCATTTGTAACATATTCATACCATTTGACATCCTAAATCCTTCTAAGACACTTGTTTTCAAAGCTTAGTATTTTCCGCTGTTGAGCCTTGGTTAAGTGCCAAGACTCACAGCCATTTATTCACAGCCAGATATTTCATAGTTACCTACTAATAATTAGTGACTACAATTCAATCAGAATCCAAGTTCTTCGAAACTTTTGTTTTCGAAATGGTTCCTACCGTGTAGGTACCTATAGTTTTCGATGTATGAACGTTTCTTTTCACCTTCCTATTTCTAGAATAATGGAATTTCTCGCAGCAAAGGTTTGACACAAATAGGTGGTATTTTATATTTTATATGTGTAGGTATACTTAATAGATTCTACATATACAGTAATATGTAATAACATGCGGAAATGTAAACCGCAGACAATACCTACCTAACTGTTTTTTCCGTTCCACAAAATGCTCTTAACGGGGTTCCAGTGTTGTGTTTTTGGTTCCAGGAATTTGGTTATAATTTACTAAAATGTTGGTATTTTATTTACCTCCAAAATTTTGTGGTTTTTACTAGTGCTATTATATAGAACACTATTAATATTTCGCCGTCTATTAATATCATATGGATATTTTCCAATAAAATATTTACCTATTTTGTAATGAAAACGATAAAAAAATGAGAAATTCATGTTATTAGATTACCTAGAAATAAATACCTGTTGTTTTCATCATTCTTTATTATCAGCTAGAAATTCATAAACACCTGCCCACCATCCAATTTATATTATTATGAATACTTATTCTTAATAGTGTCATAAGATCTGGACCACCTACGTTAATAAGTCCATGAAGACGCATACAAATTGACTAATTCACGAATCATAATGAAATAAGTTGCTCGGGACATGGGTTCGTAACGAAATTAGCAAGTGATGAATGGATTTGAATTTGACATGAAACGTGTTTAGAATTTCTCAGTTACCTTTTCCAAATAAAATCTTTTTGTTGGTAAAATTTCTTTCATACAAAGTAAAAATCAATATAGTATCATCGTCAGTGTCACCTTTCGAGTTCCCAATGAAGTTTCACCTTTGATTCTCAATAACTCCCGTATTAAGTAAATTATACCCTGCTGCGCATCATCGACCCACTTCTTCGTCAACATCTTCTACTGTCTGCATTATAGGTATATGTTTTTATTAATTGGTGTGCTAAAGACCACAATTTTTTTTCTTGAGTCCATTTAAAGATACATATACTCTTTCTCATTTTGTGAATGATCCAACTTCATCTTATAACATCACTTAGTTTACATGCAATCTAATATTATACATAGATAATGATTATTGACTTCTTGAAGATTTACCTTTTGATCTGCGCTGAAATTTGTAGTTTGTGCTTTTATTATAAAATATAATATAATTAAATCTATTGACTTCTAAGAGTAATATTTTATTCCTTATGATGTACCTACACTCAAATATAATATTTTCTACAGAAATGATTGAATGAAGCAAACAAAACATCTGGTGATCGAATATTACGCGGTTTGCACAGTTAATATCGTATGAAATGTTGTTTTCCCAATGTGGCTAAATGGTTTCACAATTTTTTGTTTACAAATATCATACTTTCATACCTATCTCAATTTTTCAAAGGATTTTAATGGTAATGAACCACATGCCAATAATAATCTCTCCAATATAGACGTGCCTTGTCCATACTCGTTTTATACTTCATGCATGGGTTCAATACATTTTGCCATTATGACATTAATCTTTTAATCTGGGTAAAAGGCACGTACGTTTATTATTATGCATTGTTTCCAAAGAATTCCTACCGCATTGTTAAAACCCTTTCCATATTCCACATTATACATAATATAAACGATCCAACGTCCCTGTGTAGCTAATGTATGTGGTGTATTTTTTCATCTCTGTATCGAGGCATGTCGATATAAAATTTGCAATACTATGTCTATAATGAGACTTGTATTGCACGACAGAAATATAATTTGATTTACACGCGAGTTGTTCCTTTTTGCATGTTCACAGTTCATACGTAATTTATTTCGTAAAACAATACGTGTATTAAAAATAATATAATCGAATTATGCAAACAGAAAAATAATCGTCAAGCGCTTTAATTTTTATTGGATATTTCGTTTATTACTTCCATAAGTTTAGTTTATTTATTACTTCCATATTGATATTTAATTTCCTTGAAAAATTATTTACCAAAAATTTATTCCCTTACATTTTACCCAGTTATTGTAAACCTAAATTATTTCTGCTGAATATCCTTATTCATTCTGCAAGAATCTAAGATTAACACACCTTATCGTTTTATATCAAGTTCGTCGGTAGCCTGGAGGTAGATTCTCGGCCTCGAGCACATGAAATCAGTGGTTCGATCCCAGGTGCGGGCAAACTCCTCTTTCACCACACAAGCTTTTAGCTTACTGTGGAAGGTGTATGAGATTGTATTTGGGTTTGTAACAAAAACCCAGATACTTATATATTTCTTTAAATAAAAAAAAATTGACGATCATACATAGATCTTTTATCGATTATTTCACTATAGGAAGGTACTTTCTTGAAACTAAGTCTTATAAATTTTAAAATAATAACTTATGATAAATTTTCAAACTTATCATTTGCTTTAAAATTATGATTGCTTATTTCCCTTTTATGAAATGCTTCTATCATTTATTATTAAATAGTATAATTGAATATGCATTGTATGTAAATACTACCCATAGGTACCTACAAGTATATTCTATTACCAAATAGTGGTAGTATTAACTATTAATACAGAATAAACCTACTAATTTTGAAGTCACAATACGTATGCAACATGTGTACCTACATACTCGTAGTGATTTTAATATTATTATATTATAGTCCAAGTCCATATGCATTTAGTATCACTTTACTACATCCAAGCACCTGCAACGGATATAACAATATAATTTAACATTAAATTAATTAAATACTGTGAGTATTAATAAAATCAATGAACGAATTATTTTATTGGTATTTAAAGCGAGCTTTTCAATAAGTATGATTGTAAGTACCGCTGGTGTACGGCTTTCATAGGCGCATTGGTGCATTTTCAATAATTCAAAGCTCACTAAGAACCAATAATCTCAAATGTTGGAGAAATATAAAAATAATAATTTAGTTATTTATAGCATATATATTTTATTTGAAGTTATGGTAAAATACATCATTTTTTAATATCGTGAATATTATTGTAAGTAATAACTATACATACAAGATTATTCCACTGGTGAGATATGTCAGGATTTAATTTATGAAAATAATTACACATATAACAGTAACCAATAAATATAATACACTTGTCAAATGGCGGTAAATGTTATTTGTTGCATGTTTTTATCTATTTTTCTATCTAAAGAACTTTATTTGATAACAAGTCTAACTGTAAAAACCCCGGGTTCACCGATCTGAATATTATAATATGTTATTTTATTAATTTGTAACTAAAATTAAGATTATTGTTTACTTTGGTATGGAGAAAAAGTGTAGGATTTTGGCCAAATCGAAGACCCCAGACTTATGCGATATCCGGGACTCTAATTTATCACTTTCTTACTTTTCAACAGTTAATGAATACTATTCAGACTTTACATTATCTTTACGTCCAAAAAAGAAGAATTTATTTCGTGTCCTTACAAAACTGATTTATTTTTTTTATCAAAAAACACATTTTTTCTACATATTACAGAATACGTGTTCATTCAATTGAATAGATATGTACTAATATTCTGTTAAATTTAATATTAAATATAATTTAAAATTCGATTCTTAGTAGGAGATTTTCAAGATGCATCTATTGTTTAATACCACTGATCCATACTTCACTATACGAAACAGTACCATATCCTCGGCTATCAATAAGAGTAGGTATGCGTAATTAAAAATGAGATATAATCTGAATAATTATTATTACTTACTTAGACCTGACAAGCCGCCCGACTCTGGTTGAGTTGTTGAGTTGAGAGGTAAATCTTCGTACGAATGTATAAATTTGTTTATAAATATATTATGTTTATTAATTTTATATGGTTGCTTTACCCTTGCAAAGAAACTGATGCTTTCTAGAGAATGTGCATCCTTTGAGCATATTTCTGAGTGTTACGGCTAGTTACACCACCTACCCACTAACATTTCATTTATTTAAGAGAATTAAAACAAGAACATTTCGAGACAACAAGAATATGGCATGTGAAAATAACATTAAAATATTTTTCATTTATTATTCATTTTCACTCATCACATCACCACTGTATTTGGATTATCTTTTCAAAATTGTAAATGTTATTTGTTTTAATACACGCATATATTTCTAATAGAGTTTTTATCTCAAATATTTCGTTCAACTTCTAAACTGAGTAATGATATTTTTATTAATTAATTGTGAATCGTGATTATATGAACATATTCCAAAATATCTGAAATTTTCTCTCTACCACTTTATCACTTATCTTGCTAAAAAAATTAAAGCTTTCATGTCCAGGCTGTACATAATTTTACTTTTATTTTTTTGCAAAGAGTTATCTAAACGATTAAATATATAAAAAAAAATTAGAGTTGAAAATAAAAAAAAAAAACACCTTATTACAAGGCGCTTGCTTATGTTAAATAAATAATATTATTTTCGGTAAGTTATCGAGTATCCTATAAAATGCAGGTATTAAAAAAAGTATAGATTTTACATCTCAAATTTAGTCATGAGGTTTGCCACCCATTTTGAGTGTCTTAAGTATTTTGGCACAGAGAGAACAACTTTCATGTTTATTAATGTGGTTTATCTGCTGGCTACCCCACATGTAGCATATGCCGTTATGGTATAGTAGAAATAGTAATATTATAATTATTTTTGAAATCCGCGCTGTGTTCGTTTCAATTTTATATTTATGCCTTGAGTAAAACCGGGTCCAAAGCTGCTTGCATATAAATATTGTAATGGAAAGAAGAATATGGGTACTTAGATGGGTATGTGTGGTATAAATCAAGCCGCATTCCCTTCATTCGATACCTACATATCTATCGGTTCCCTTCAAGTTGTCTTGAAGTCTCGGACAACCAATGGTGTCTGTAATATGACCCCGACCACTTGTGACTTCCACAAGTTGACTCGGTATTCCGACTTATTGTTCAAGATTTTACTTTCTCAATACGAAATAGGTACCAATGTAATATAATATATGAAATTATCATTTATGATTATTTTTACCATCGTATTCATAGGAATAGCATCAAATTTTCATAATTTTGTCAGGCCGCAGCTAAATGTGTTAAACCCAAATGATCCTCCTCTGGGACTTATAAGACTTTTTCTCAATAGATTTTTTTTTATTATAAAGAGTATTTGGAAAAAAGGTTTTTTGTTAAAAAGTAATTTTATAATTGCTATTAAATAGCCACGAAAGGTGAGGCTTAAAATTTTTCACAAAAATACATTAAAAAACTAGAAAAAATAGCAAGAAAATTGTTTTACAATCAAACCTAACTGCATTATAAAATTTGTTTCACAAAAGCTCAAATTATATTTGAAAAAAAAAATATATTCGGTATGTATTTTTTCTTCAGATTTAATACAATATCCAACACATTTTCATAACTTATAGGATTCGTATGAGAAAATCCTTTTTATATTATTGCTACGTAGATATTTGAATAGGTACATTGTTTCAATGCTATTGTAAATTCTGTTGAAAAGATTCTTGAACACTCTTGGGAGATTTATTGGTATCAATACTATCGATATTGTAAGCGATACTTTTTATTATATACTTTAATGTTGTACTGTGTCATGGGACCCTTATAATTTAATATCCAAAAAATGGTACTTGTGTTGCCATCTATCGAAATCCTGTGAAAGCCCTGGCCCCTATCTAGAGAAATCGTAAATACCTTTTGCTATTATCATAAAAAACAGATTCCTTCTTCTTGATCCTTTTCCGGGAGTCAGCCATTTTGGCCAGTCTCCTGCCATCCGCCTTAGAATAGACATAGCAGGGGCTCGCTCCAAAAAAAAGGTCTCTTCTCTTCTACAAAATACTGTAAGTGTCGCTATAATAATGTAATTCAGTATTGAAAAACTGTGAATTGTTTTGTTTGGTGTAATAATAATCTGTGTAACCATATTCTTCGTCAATAAACTGATCATACAACATCATGTTAGTGTTTCCTTAGCACAACCACCACAATAAATTTACCCAACGATAAACCCTGAGAGAGTCACTGAAATCTGCCGACTATGGGAGAAATGTTACAGTTTGAGTGTTACAGATTGGCGCTCCAACGTGATGCCTAATTATTGTGGTTTTTGTTGTGTTTGAAGTGAATTTAACAATGCATAAATGATAACATTAAATAGTGCGTAGATAAGTTCGTTACGTATCACGTGACCCACCCATGTTTCCATGCATCACCAACACACACACACTTCTCTAGAATGTTCGATCAAAAAACGGTTGAAATTCCATTACCATCACAACAAGACTGTACAACTTTGCTCTTCAAGAAATTTCACCGCGTGACCAATAAGGACTATGATGGTGCTTCAGTGAATAATTGAATTAAATAAACAGTGCTATGAATAATAAAGAAAAAACATTTTAATAATTAAATAAGTGAGAATTAATAAATAATCAAGTGCGTGATACA
Organism: Athripsodes cinereus; assembly: GCA_947579605.1. Classification (NCBI taxonomy): domain Eukaryota; kingdom Metazoa; phylum Arthropoda; class Insecta; order Trichoptera; family Leptoceridae; genus Athripsodes; species Athripsodes cinereus. Next base: position 18,314,373 of record OX388329.1, read on the forward strand.
TTTGCGCGCCCTCAAAAAAAACTCATATAATAAGGAAAAAAACCGTTACATCAACAAAGAAAGAATGAACGAGTCTATTTATTTGAATTATAAACAGTGTTAAAAATAAAAACGATTTAATAATAAATATATGCGAAATACATTTATGATCTTCAAAAAAAAAATCCGCTATATTGCAAGTACGATCAGATACTGATAATGAATGAAAAATTTAAGAAATAGATACGACAAGAAATTCACAAGATTGTGAACAGATACTCCAAACTTTCCTAAGACGTCCAGATAATTTCCTTCTGATGAGATGAAGATCTCCAACGTTACAATCCCTTAAGAAGCCTGCTACCACCACTACGAAGGATGTCTATGACGGAATTTTCTTCCTTGACGGTTCCTGACCTCCAATAGAAGGATGTCCCATGCTTTGTCATCTAGATCTCACGTTTCTTCGAGGCCTTCTTTATCTACGCGGAGAGCCCTTGATGCTTGATGGTTTTGAGGAAGATGAAATGAATACTTCCTCCAATTCGTAATAGACAACCTTATTCATCTGACTACTATACAGGTTTTTATGGAAGAATGTGGTGTTGTTTTGTTCATTTTGTACTGAAATATTTTATATACCTACTATAGATACAGTTTTTTTTTTTTACATGTTGTTCCATGCTTTGCCTTTTGTGCCAAAGAGATTGTAAAAAAAAAATTCCAGTTTCAATTTTGTATAAATTCAAGTGATACTAGCTAAGATCATTTTACAATTAATTGCGGAATTATTTGCTTGTTGATGTAAGATTCTACACTGAAGGATCTACAAAGTAAGAGTTGTAAATTTATAAATGTCTAGTTTGTGAAATATTCCAAGTAAAGTTTTTCTATATCTGGTTAAATACACTCAAAAGTAAAGAAATCAAATTTAAATTCATTATACTTGTACCTACCTAGCGTGCGTGTCACGCAGGCTGTAGATGTATTTATGTATGGTTTGAAGTGAAATGATCATAGACCTCAATATTGCTAGAAGTGGCTTAATGGAAAAAACAAAACAAATTTGAATAATTACCAATAATTCTTTACTTATATTCTAGAATTGTTAATTTTATGATATGTAATGTATGTAATGTTATGTCTACGATATTTCCAGGGAATGTCAAACTTTCCAGCGATTTCCAAACTTTAACAATTTAAAAAAATAATTGTTATTGATTTTTTTCGAGTCTTATCAAAGGACAAGACTTCCAAACAATTTTTTTTTAGTATCCAATGATTCCCAACTGTTGAGATTTGATGTTACAAAGGTTGCCAAACTTTTTTTTTTAAACATTTTTTTGCTTTGAGGAATTTTTTTTGAATTCTTATTGGGAGCCCATATTTCCTAGAGCAATTTTCAAACCAAGGTGTCCACTGTTTCTCAATTTTTTTTGTTTTGGAAAAATTTTTTTCCTCTTTCAAAGAATTTTTTTAAATTCCTGCAAGTCCATCGCAATCTATCCAGCGCTGAATATTGGTACGTATAATCTTTTGTCTTGTTGATTATTATTTGCCAATTTTCTTTCAGATCGTCAATTCAAAACGTTTTGCATGTGCAATTTTTCTATTTCTCCTGTGTAAGGATCAGCTTATAAAGAAGAACCGTTTATTATTCTATTGTCATTGCAAGTTAGAATCTCAAAATGTCGGGATCATCTTTTATGCCTATTTCGCGAGTCAATGTATCCAATTCCCGGACTCTTAAACACGCATTAACCCAGAGAGGTATAACGCCCAGCCATTCTCTCGCTGATCTTAGAGCTCAGTGTGTAAGTTTCAACAATAAGATCTCTGAAATGCCTCCATCAATTGAGAGTTCTGATTTGTCCAGTGACGCCGGTTCCAATTGTGCCATTACTACAGAAACTGTTAACCTCAGCCATCCCACTTCTCCTGCACACACTCTGTCATTGAATACTCCTCGACGTCAAACTACTTGTGTGCCTTTAAATATCAATTTTTCTTCTTGGCCCATTCCTATCTTCAACGGTGAGGGTGATCTCATCGAATTTTTTACTCGATTAGAGGAAATATGTCTGTCTCGAAGATTTGACATAGCTTTACTGCCTACTGTTCTTCCAGAATTTCTAACCGAAAAAGCTCTCACCTTTTATCGAGCTGCTCGACTCAACACTTTGTGTTGGGAAGATCTGAAAACCACCTTCCTCGACCGCTTTGATAACGAAAATATAACTTCTGAACGACGCATGAATATATGGTGTTCCAGACAATCACCTTCTGAAACCGCATCCGATTACATTTCGCGTGTCACTATGATGAACAGAAGTCTGAAATCTCCTATTAGAGATTCGGAAATTCTAAAAATCGTTAAGAAAGGTCTTAAAACAACTTTTGCGGCTGCCATAATTGGTGCAAATCCTTCCAACATAGTTGATTTGGAGCAAATATGTACTGGATTCGAACGTCTCACTCTTGTCACTTCTTCTTCTATGCCTGTAACCTCAAATAATGCACCTCCTCCTACTCGCCCAAAGGTCGCATTTACCCATGATACACGTAGGAACAATAATTGTTACACTTGCGGTAAACCAGGACACCTGGCCAGAGATTGTAAATTTAAAATGCCAACTCCTCGTACCTTTTATCGACCCCGTCATTTCTCTACAAATTCTAATGTCAATGCTTCTAACACCTCACGAGTTTCAATGCCTAATTTAAGTATGCCTCCTCCTAACCTGTCTCGACGTCCAAAAAACTTGTAAACTACCGGTCTTCTGCTCGTCCTTCTCCTGGGAAGAGAGATGCCGAGTGGTCAGACTGGTTAGCCTCTGTTGAACTATTCCATCTTACCTGTCATTTAAACGAAGTTGCCATTACCAGTGGTTCGGACAATCGTCCTCACATCAATTTTAAAATTCGCCATGTTCCCTTTAGAGCTCTCTTAGATACTGGAGCTGCAGTAAATATATTGGGTAGAGATACTTATAAAACTTTTACAACCTTAGGCTATACCCTGCAACCCTATGTTCAAACATTGTTTGGTGTTAACAGTTCCTCTTTCCAGTCAATTGGAAAGATCATTCTTCCTCTTTGCTTTGATAACAAGACTGTTCATGTTACTTTTATTGTGGCCCCTTCTGTTTCTCATGGAATAATTTTGGGTGTCCCATTTCTTGAAAACTCCGGCTTAGCACCACGACTCTTTCCGAATAATAATAATTCTTTGACAAATCCAATAGCTAGTAAACACATATTTGTTACATCTTCGTCCCCTTCTTGCCTAGTTTCTGCCAATAATCTTACTCCAGCACAATGTTCTGAACTGAATGAAGTCAAAGAACTATTCTCAACGATTTCTTATGAAACCAAAGGCTTAGGTCGTACCCATCTTATAAGTCATGTTATCGACACGGGCGATAATCTGCCTGTAAAACAGAAAACTTACCCCCAATCTCATGTCAGAAGAGAACAACTTTGTACTGAAATTGATGCCATGTTAAAAATGGATGTAATCGAACCTGCCCGTAGCCCTTGGCTAAATAATGTTTTTATTGTACCCAAAAAAGATGGTACTGGTCGATTTGTATTAGACCCTCGTAGATTAAATGACGTCACTAAGACCGACTGCTATAGACTTCCCAATATCAATCGCATATTAGATAACCTTCGTGATACCAAGTTTCTTACAAGTCTTGATTTAAGTCACGGTTTTTGGCAATTGCCCCTATCACTCGAAAGCCGTCCAAAAACTGCCTTTTTTGTGGAAGGTAGAGGACAATACCACTTTAAAGTCACCCCATTTGGACTGAAGAATATACCTGCTGAAATGCAAAGACTCATGGACAAACTCTTTTCTGATCTTGGTGATCATGTTTTCTGCTATCTGGATGATATCTTAATTTGTAGTCCTACATTTGAATCTCACATTGCCTCCTTGAAGACCGTATTTCAACGCTTAAATGAAGCCAATCTTACTATAAAGTTAAAGAAATCTGTTTTTTGTAAAGATTCATTAAAATATCTTGGTCACGTCATCAACCAAGACGGTATTACTACCGACCCCGAAAAAATAAATGTAATGTTAAATTATCCACGTCCCACTTCAACTAAGGAACTAAGAGGTTTCCTTGGAATGTGTTCTTACTATAGACGTTTTATCAAATCATTTTCTGCTATTGCCTCTCCTCTTTGCAAGTTGACAAGTAAGAAATTTAATAAACAATTTTCTTGGAATAATGAAGCCGAACAATCTTTCATTGCTTTAAAATCTGCCATGATAACGGCCCCTGTATTGAAACCCCCTGACTATTCGCTACCTTATATACTTACTTGCGATGCTAGTGCAATAAGCATAGGTAGTTTCCTTTCACAAAAATCTCCTGATGGAACTGAGCATGCCATAGCTTATTTCTCCCGTAAACTTTCTGATACTGAACAACATTATTCCACTACTGACCGCGAATTACTTGCTGTCGTAGATTCTGTACATCATTTTCGTAGCTACTTAGAAGGTACTCATTTTACCCTTATGAGCGATCATGGATGTTTGAAATATCTAAAAACCATTTCTTCTCCCAGCGGACGTTTAGCCAGATGGGCTATGCGTCTATCACAATATAGTTTTGATTTTGTTTATAAGAAAGGTTGTGAAAACAAACTTGCTGATGGACTCAGTCGAATTCCTGTTTCTGCTTTCACTTTTCCTTCTGTTTATACCAATGTCTCCGATCCATGGTATCGTAAAGTCTACAAATCTTGTGAAGAAAGACCTCAAGACTGCCATAATTTCATGTTAGAGGATGGTCACCTCTATAGATACTGTAAAAATAAGAAACCTAATAATTCTTCCCCAGATTCTTCTTTTTGGAGACTTGTTGTGCCTTCTGATCAACTTGAACCTTTAATTTCAGAATTTCATGATAACAATTGCCATCCTGGAGTTTTAAAAACTCATGCCTATCTTTCTCAAACTTTCTATTGCCGTGGTTTATTGTCCACCATTAAGGATTATGTAAAGCAGTGCCAAACATGTAAGGCATATAAACATAATAACCAAGCGCCTCATGGATTAATGAAAAACCCAAAACCCGTTACTAAACCTATGGAATCATTGAGTATTGACCTGGTAGGACCATTACCCATGTCATATAAGCGCAACGTGCATATCCTTACTGTTGTAGATATCTTTACCAAATATCTTTGGGCTTTTCCACTACGAAACCCTACAGCTAAAGAAATAATCAAACTACTCGAGGAACGAATTTTTCTTCCCTATTGTATTCCGCGGTGTGTTGTCTTGGACAACGGCCGACAGTTCGTTGCTAAAGAATTTAAATCATTTTTACATTCTTATGGTATCAATGACTTGTTTTATAATGCATATTATCACCCACAGAATAACCCCGTTGAAAGATACAATTCTACTCTTCTTACTGCTCTTTCGATATTGGTAGAAAATGATCAACGTTCTTGGTGTTCCAAGCTTCCAAAAATCTGTTCTTGTATTAATAGTACTGTAAATGTAACCACAGGTTACTCTCCCTATTTCCTTGTACATGGTACAGAATATGTTCCTCATGCCTCCTTCCATAGAACTGTCAATGCCTCTGATAGTGGTACCTTAGAAGCATTTGCCGAACAACGTCAACGTCGTTTATCAGAAATGAACGCCCTTTACGACGAAATTTCCTCCTCATTGACCAAGGCTTTCCATCGTAATGCCGATAGATATAACCTTCGTCGCAAAACTCTTCGTCTGGACATAGGTCAAATTGTCTGGAGAAGGTCATTTGTTCATAGCAACGCTGCGAATTATTTTTCAAAGAAATTGGCACCTCGTTTCATCAAGTCTCAGGTTCACCGAATCATATCCCCTAACGTATACGAGCTATGCGATGTAGATACTGGAGCAATGGGAAACTATCATGCTAAGGATATCATTAAGTTCTGAGTCCTAGGTATGTGTTTCTCCAAAATTTTGTTGTTATATTTCATTCTGAATGTAAGTCCATCAATGTAAACTTGAAATTTTGATAATGTAAAGAATTTATGTAAAAATGTAATGTTTTCTTGGGCTGTAATTTTAATGAATAAAAAGAACTATGTCTATACATCACAGGTCAATGTTAATAGTGAATTTTGTATGTAATAAAAATGTTAGACTCACAAAAGAAATTATATTTACAGTCAGAGTAATGTCAAAGGAATTATCTTTCTTTCTTCTTTAAAGCAAAATAAATTATAATACTGTTGATAGTCAAAAATTTGGTATTTCTACTCTTCAAGTACTTGTAACTTTTGCAGCCCATCTTATTGTAAACATTTAGTTAAGAAATCTCATAGAGGCTCTTCAAGGTTCCGCTTCTGTGAGAATTTTGAATTGTTCGAACTTTGTGGCGCCCTTAAATAATTTTTTTTGTATGTTTTGATCATCTTTTTGTTTGCGCCCGTGGATGCATGAAGTTGCCTTTATCATCTCATATGCTAGCCGTTTTCATTAGCAACGTGTTCACAATAATCTGAACCCATCCACTGTCGCAGACAAAAGTCATACAACATGGTAGTCTTAAGGAATTTTGTACTGTATAACTGATGTAATTTTGACCCTCCAGTATACGAAAGTATACGAATTCTTTTGTTGTTTTCCTTGAATTTTTGCGTGAACTCCTGATTCACTGAGTTAAGTGGTAACTGATTTATTTATTTGTTTATTTATATATCTATATATTTCAAGGTGTAAAAGTAGAAAGTATGTCAGATTGCGCAATAAAAGATGAAGTATGAAAGTGTGTGAAAGGTTACCACTAATTCTCTTAGTATATCAAATCATTAATGCTAAATCTTAAATTGAGGATCAAGGTCGCATCAGTCAAATTAAAAAATAAGTTTATTGTTTTTAATCTTTAGTGTGCATGGTTTTGTAATTAAATTATATGGCAAGGTTTCTCACATGGTGTGAACCTGCTGGCCATTTTGCGGCAATTTTACTGTATGGAATGCGTACCCTTGCAGTAATTTCTATTTGCCTAGTATGAATGTTAAGGAGTCATTGGATGATTCGCCATCTTCCATGTACATCTCCTGGGTTAGACTGATATAGAGATATGACTAACCGTCCTACCCTAAAACAATCAGTTCTAACTCAAATTTATTTTAGTTAAATTTTCAATTTTTAATGCCCGACAAGCTTATTGTCCAAGTGAGGTTTGAGGACGCTCAAACAAAGAAAATTCATACAGGTCGCTTAGAGAAGCTCTGCGCGATAGGTTTGGTACCTGATATTAACCATTTGCCTGTATGAAATTGGTGGGAAGTTTCCACAAAAGAAAAATGCTATAGGGTAAAGGATTACCGCCCTTATAATAGAGGTAGATCAGATATAATTGTAATGGATACCTCCTCTTGGAGTAAGGAAAAGTGTTTGGGAAATTGTTGAAGGTTTTGTTATATAATGTAAAAAGAATTTTTTTTTTGTTTTGTCTTAAGCATGTAAAGGTTTACCTAGAAGTATGGCGAGAACATTGTCTACGATCCCGTTTCCGCGACCTGTTCTGTCGGTGCATCTTCCTGGTCCCTTGCTTGCTTGAGACATGTCTATTTGTAAGGAATAATTAAGAATTTGTTACTAATGTCTGTTATGATAATTTGTATCCTTGTTTTGACACTCACAGTGTTGTAAAATCTATTTTGTTTTGACACTCACAGTGTTGTAAAATCTATTTTGTTTTGACACTCACAGTATTGTAAAATCTTTCTTATCTTTGACACTCTTAGTTCTGTAGAATCCTTCTTATTACTGACTTTGAAACTTTTCTTTTTTTTATTCATTTTTTTTCTTTAAAAGACAACTTGAGATGGTGTCATGGGACCCTTATAATTTAATATCCAAAAAATGGTACTTGTGTTGCCATCTATCGAAATCCTGTGAAAGCCCTGGCCCCTATCTAGAGAAATCGTAAATACCTTTTGCTATTATCATAAAAAACAGATTCCTTCTTCTTGATCCTTTTCCGGGAGTCAGCCATTTTGGCCAGTCTCCTGCCATCCGCCTTAGAATAGACATAGCAGGGGCTCGCTCCAAAAAAAAGGTCTCTTCTCTTCTACAAAATACTGTAAGTGTCGCTATAATAATGTAATTCAGTATTGAAAAACTGTGAATTGTTTTGTTTGGTGTAATAATAATCTGTGTAACCATATTCTTCGTCAATAAACTGATCATACAACATCATGTTAGTGTTTCCTTAGCACAACCACCACAATAAATTTACCCAACGATAAACCCTGAGAGAGTCACTGAAATCTGCCGACTATGGGAGAAATGTTACAGTTTGAGTGTTACAACTGGTTGTTTCACAATATGGAGTATATAATAATATGTACAAATATACTACAAGGCTGCATTGGTATGTATATTATTATAAACATAATCGGCTAAGGTTTTTGTCATTTTTTTTGCCATTGTGATTTTGGATCGGCCGACCAAATATCAGTATTCTTTCTTGACATATCACGTATCATAATATTAAGTTGTATAAAAGAAAGTAAAATCTATGTCATTCTTCTATTCTTTCAACAATTTCCTTAAATTATAAAGTAGAAACGAACCTCGTATATTCAAAGAAATATTGCAATAATACCTATGTTTTTTTGCAGCTTTTTCCATGACAATCCTAATCAATAAAACGGTTTACTTTGAGAAAGAGTACGTCCAAGATGTTGGAATTTAGCAAAAATAGTTTTAACATATTATTTTTTGCCGCATTCGTATCACATAATATAATATCTTTAATCCTATATCATTGAAATATATAAAAAAATTATATATATATATATTGTAAAGAATTCGATTTTTTATTTTAGATGACTAAAGAAATCAGTATGTCTCACTCCAGTAGCATCCTACAGACGAGTTTTTTACTAAGAATACTTCAATAGAGGCGCTTTTAGTCATAGCGGTAGATATTATCACCGGAAAAGTATATAAACCCAATATTCATTTTTCTAAAAACTTTTTCCTTATATTGGAACCATTAATCAGACGCTACAATCTGAAGGGAACAATTTTCGATCTGATATTTTGAGAATTCTTATAATAAGACTTTGTAGAGTTTGATCATGAAGATCCCACTACCAATATAAACGATGCCACAAATTATAGTAAATTGATACCCTTATAATACCGACATAGTTCCGGATATAAGAACAATCCTAAATTCTTAGACCCTTATGTTAGAAGGGATAGAATGATCCTTTACACATTCTATCAACATACCTCTCTATATTTTGGGAATGTTACGGATATGCATACCTACCTACTTTACCTACTTAACTACCTTCCTATTGCTAAATTTTATTCAGTTTCATATAATATAAACGTTTACTTTACCTATATTCCCAATAGATTGCATTGTATAACCTTATACTTTATTTATAATAGGTACACAGTTATTTAAGATACCATTCGATTGATATACCTACATGAGAGTTGGATATCTGATACTGGTACACCAGCATCACTTGGAATTAATTATTTTATTCGTCAAATATCAGTGTACCATTGGTTTCTTAGATCAATATAATATACTTGAGAACTTAGAAGTTTGAAAAAATTCTAAACACTTTTCTAGATGCTAATTATCTTGTAGTGTAGAATTTATATTTCTACGATGCCTTCCAAACTTCATCTGTGTATAATTTAATTAGAAATTAAAGAGATTTAATGCATATAAAATACATATATAGTTATGCAAACATTACAAAGATACATTATGGATTTAGGTAATAATTTATCTGCCCACGTTTCACTATATTGTACATAACTATGAATAAGAAAAGTTAAGGTAATATTGGGTAAAAAGTAATTTTTCATAACTTTGTGTTGGAAACCCCGTGTGATTATTGGCCGAGGAAAATATTTTGTTCGTAAAACATGCATATAAAAGCCACATTTAAACCTTCGCGCCACATAAACTTTATCATTCCACTGCTTTTTTCGTCGGTAATTTTTCATTTTACCGACTTCTTTTATTTTAATATGTTCATGTAAGTAGATAAACTTTCCCTTGTTTATTTTTTGTGAGAGCTTATTTGTAAATTATGTTTTTGTTTCTAGTTAAATTAAATAAAAAATAGCACTGAAAACCTACGCATATTAAAATACGAGTGTTTATATATAAGAAAAAAATAATACACAAAATGAAAAGCGTCTTCAGTCTAGAGTCTTAAGTTAAGAAACTAAAATTTTGTATATAACGAAAGATTTATATGTTCAGCCTTAGAAGATTTTCATCTTCGTAAAAGTATCACAAAAAAAGAAATTATTCACAATTTAAAAAGATATATTTATTTTTTATTTATTTTATTTAACAATAATTATACAGACATTACAATACATAGACTATTTGATAAAACTTAAATCTAAACATCCTCCTTATAGAGACAAGTCTCGTGTAAAGGAGGGTATATATCGTTGAAGAAAAATTAAAATTTTCAAAAAAGGAATACCATCTTCACTAAAGAGATTCAAGTTGTCAATCTTATTGAAGATAACTGATTTTCTTAACTCAAGGAAATATTAACTCAAGACTTTCTCGTGCGCATTATTTGAGATGATTACAATCCTTAATAAAATAAAGTTGATCTGTTTATTCTGTGCATATTGTTAAAAGCCAATTATTATTACATGTTTTACTACAATTGTTTTTCTGCAAAAGTTACTCAGATAATATGAAACTGATCTTTATAGAAAAGGTTCGTATATTCTCCATGTTCCTATGTGGAGGATTTGGGAGCTATGACGATGTAGTGTACACAAGTACTTACCATTTATGAAAACATTTTGTATCAAAACTCAATAATAAATCGGTAGGTATAATAATAATATATGATGTCTCATGCTTTGTATTATATTTGCTTAATAAGTGCAGTGCGGTTGTCAAGTGTAAATATGGCCGCGTGCGTTCCAATTGCCTTTTTGTGTTTTAGCCTGAAGCAATTTTTGCTTATTGCAATTTTGTTGAATGTGTATTTTAGTATGCGCTACTGAATGTTGTATTTAAATCCAAATTAATCTCAATATCATAGCATGTAACTATGACATACATACATTGTATTCGTTTGATTATATTTGATGTTGACTTTCTAGTTGAATTGTAGCTCTTTTCAACGTAATACAAACTCATTATAAATTGACATTACTGCCTACTATGTACACGTATTCATAATGTAATATGACCAATGAAAATATATTTCATTCAAATAATACATATCAATAATTTTGGAGTATTATTATAGACACGATTTTCATTAATTTAAAACATATTTTGAAATATCCTTTACTTAAATTTTTTGACGTATCCGGACTACACCTAATGTCATAATGTATGACATATAATTGCTGTATAAAATCGTTTAACTCCCCAATATGTATTACTATTTTTGTAGGTATCTACTTACTGAGATTTTACTTTTTTATATTATTATATGTCATTTTTATACCGCATGATGATGACTTTTAAAGTATGTCATTCTTGTCCAAACAGACATTGCACTGTCTTTAGAATCACATTATGCATGTCCAGTTAATCTCCTAAGTATTGTATCTCAGTGTTCTTCACCAGTTTTCTGATTTTTGAGCTATTAGTTCCACAGTCACAATCTGTAGGATCCCTTTGCTTTCTAAAAGCTGTGAATTGAGAGATATTTTTTTTACTCTGTGTTCTTGAAAGGAACAACAAAGGGTGAATAATAATGGATACTTCTATATAAAATAACTTACCTTTTATGATTTACATAGAAAACTTTGTTTTATTAATATATTCCGCTGTCTTCCAATACTTAATTAATTGGCCTATAAAACTTAATGAGGGAGTAACTTTACAGTTCAAAAGATTCCTTCCGATCCTTATACTGTAGTACTATTCTTTATCATTAAATATAATTAGAGACCCAAAAGAAACGACTTACATATTTTTATTCTTTATTTTTTACAGTATTTAAAACGCATCCATATGTAACATTTGTTCAAGATTTTAAACTCCACCTTTCATACAACGTCATAGATTTTAGAGGTTATTATTATGTTTCGAATATACATAGTTTTTTTTATTATTCAATGATGAAATAAGAACATAAATAGAACCGATCTGTATCCTTTTCACGCTGGTTGTCATTATATTGTCATGTTTTCATATGACTGTAATAATTTATTGTTTAATATTATTAGAGGACTTCTAAAGGGATGTGGTTTATTCAAAAATTGAATATGATACGCAATTTCACTATATAAGTTAACAAAAAATATTTATTTATTTATTACTCAATGGACGGCATAAACTTGTATACAATACATAATACATAACAACATTATTAGTTTATTTTAAAATATTCATCTCCTTTTGTTGATCAATAGTAAATTACTTTTAAGAGAATGTTTATATTCTTGGAAATAAAATATATCTCTAACTAATAATAAAATTACAAGTAGTAACTTTAGTAAAAGATTAAAAAGTTGTTTTGAGAACGTCTTAATAAAAATAAACCAATAATTGTAAAATACTGTGATCTCTTTAAATATGTAAACAATAACAAAATATGTATACAAATGAGTATAACTGTTAATTGACGAATTTTTCTTTTGTTTCAGGTAAAAATTCCATCTTGTAAAATGTACTTTTTACTTTAAAAATATATGAATGAACTCGAGAGGAACACATGAAAAAAACAGGTACATTTTCAAACAAATGAAAGAGAAAAAGGATGTAAGTAATATTTTATAAATAATTTAGGTGTAGAATATTGCGAGGAATATATGATCATATAAAAGCTGTTTTTATTTCCACTCATACGTGCGAAATAAAAAATTCTATTAACACTTGTAATATCTACCCGTTCTACAAAAAGGCTATTTATGTTACGAAAAAAGGGAAAAACACAAGTCAACCGACAAAAAAATGGGTTCAAGGAAGGAGCCTTGATTTATTAGGTTGTTTTGTGCGCGAACCAATGCAATGCAAAATCGCGTACAATTATTTACCTAACTGTCGTAACACCCTATAAAAGAAAGAGAAAAGAATATAATTATGAACCTATTCACCTCTATGCAAGAAAGAGATGTCTAAAGAAAAGTGTAATTATTCACCTATACTCCCTGAAGAAAAGAGAAAAATATATCGTTATAATAGTGTATTAGAGTAGGAGATATTTGAACAGTATGGGGAGTTTATTTAGCGTTTAAGTAATTTATTTTTTTCAACTTCCCTTAACACATTTCCACGATTTGTGGTATTTTTTTCTATAGCATTGCTTTTTACCAAATTAATTTGCAGTTACGCATGCTGGATGCGTTGAAAAAAGTTAATTCACCCGCGTGAAAATGATGGTTTGAACATAATGTTTTGTACATATTTTATAATAGATACATTTATGTAATAAAACATACTATTAGATTAAGAAAAAAGAGAATGATTTTTTAAATATTCTTTTATCAAGTGTTTGCTTTTTTTAATTAACACAGCCAAAGAAGTATAGTCAGATTATAAAATTGTATACATTTTGTGGAGTTTATACTGCTCAACTGTGTCTATTTAATATACAATAAAATATTCTTTGTGGTAAAAAAATATTTTTTTTATGGACACTCAAAAATATTTAAATAAATAATTTTTAAAAAGTTTTATTTTTAAACTGTCAATACCAGTTACGTAAAGCATGTAGGTACCCACGATAAATCGATCAGATGATGTATCTACCGATTTATTGGTACGATAAATAAAAGCTGTCAAAATACAATATTCAATAAACATCAAATTATCCTCGTGATCCCTGTTAATCCTGGTAGGTACTGTTAATGAAACATCATTTTAAATAAAGACTAATGACACAAATATATCATCCATTATATCGTTCCCACCCCTAGCTGATCTTTCCGTAGTATGGTAATGTCAAATCACGTGAACACGAACATCGAAAAGTTTAACATAATATCACTAATATGTTCACATTGCAATAAAGTAGCATTTATAATCATATCAACTATTATTTATTTATAACATTTCTTCCCGTTACTATCTAAAACTTATAACTGAACTTCAGAAATACAGGAATTAAATTAGTTTTTTTCCTCCAGAACAATTTGTGCAAAAGAATCTCTCAAACTATTGTCCGTTCTTAAAATAAAAAGAAATGATGCTATTCTATCATTTGAAATAATCAAACCATAAAATATTTAGGAGATTTTTACTTTCTATATCATAGACCAAACTTTTTATGAGTATAAAAACATTACATCGATTTCCTTTTCTCAATTAAATTGTTCGAATACAATCCCTACCACACCGATGTTTTTTATAGGTATATGTAGATTTTTACCTGAATTTTTAACATGCACCAGATTGTATAAGTAGACAGATAATGGTACTTTATAGCTACGAGGTTCTGTATGGTAAAACGAATCTCTTCTGATCTTTATTTTTTATCACTGTAAATTGATTTTTTGACATATTGTATCTCTAAGCTATGTTACTTTAATATAAAAAATTACAACGTATTCGACAGCGTTCTGTTATAATATTGTATCGTAATCTGAAGCACACTGCACTATCAAAAATTGGGTATTAGCTAATAAAAAACTGCATTTATTACTTTGTTATGAAATTGCATACATTTTTTATGCCTCAATGGTTTCCATCCAGTTAATACGTAAATAATGAAATACGACATACAGAAGACAGAACATACGTTAATGTCGATAGTATAAATATACCTAAGACATAATAATATAAACACTTATGTATTAATATTTTGATAATAATAATAATAATATAGGCAGATTTAAGGCGAGGTTCTAATCCACCCCATCGGATAATAAATTAGAATAGAATATACCGGGTAGGGATGTTTTTCTTGTTTTCATTAAAAATTAAATAGGGAGGTACGCGAGAAAAAAAAAACAATTTCAAACTCATTTTTTACACTTCGTTATGGTGAACATATTTCTTCCATCAGGTGCAACTCTGGATTAATTATAATTGAATATTAATTACTTTTCATGGCTTTTAAAAGCGTTATATAAAAATAGCCGGAAGGTAAGATTGAAATTTATAACACTTTATAATAATATTTTACTGTTGTTTTGTATCTGAGCGATAACTTATTATATACCTACATTTAATGTTCTTTTGAGTTTAGTCACCGTGTCATTCCTTTTTTTATAAATATTATATAACGTATTAGGCACAAAGCGTGTTAATTACATTTTTTTCTGTTTAAAAGATACCGCTCACATCTTTTTCGTAAAATATTGAACCTTTTTTATAATAAAAATAAGCGACATATGCGTATATAATATTTAATCAATTTACATATTATTTTCAACTAGTAGGTACAGAAATAATTTTGATTGTTCTCGACATTCTTTAACAGCCCCAAAAGCTCAGAAGATTTTCGATCACTCGAAAAATATTCTTTCAAAATTATAACTGTTAAGTAAGCGATAGCTGAGAGTTAATAATGTGCTAGGAAGAAGTAACTCAAATAGTGAAAATAATAGCTCAGAGTGCTTTGTTTTTACCCTGTGTTTGCGGTAGAAATGCTAGTTTCGGACTATAAGCTTTTTGACTGAATGTTCAGAATACTACCTATTAGCATATCTATTCGTATAGGAAATGTAATTTATTGACTGAGCATAATCTACGTGTACATATACGTACGTATCAATTATTTAAAATTAGGCATGTGAATACTTATGTACCTATGATACTTTATTCTTGATAAGCTAACATAAAATTTGATGAACCGTTCATTCAAATGTACGGATATTTCACAAGTGATTAGTTAGGAACACTCTCACAGTAAATATTAATTAAAAATGTATAAATGACATATCCTTATTCAGCATTACATGTATTGGATCCCCAATCAAATGAATTCGCCCCATTAGACATAATTAGCCAGTCATAGTTTGAATCAAATTTATTAAAAATGTAAAGTAATTTTCATAATTATTATTATTATTATACCAATTACATTCGTCTCTATTATATGATATTCATTTCCTATCAAATAATATAGTTACTAATTAGACATTATTAAAATGGGAATGACAAACAGAGTTTTTGTTTTTGACAATTAGTTTATCATAATTACAGGAATTACATGTAGATATTAGTTGTAATAAAAAAATGTATGTGTATCATAAAAAGGGTGTATAGATATACAACATGCAAGTAACTACCTATATTATGTCGTATGTAAATAGTAAATTTTATGAATCTTGTTGTAAATAAATGTACAATTCATTAAGTTGTCTTGTCGAGCCTATTATTTTTATTCCCACAATATTTGTGCGTAAGGCTCTTACGGCTTTTATGTAGGTACACCTGTTGATTTGCTTTTGCTGCATATTTAAGCTATTATATTTGTCCGTAAGCTAGATAAGCAATAATATTATGATTGAAAATAAATCTTTATTAACAGAGTCTTTAATAATACAGTAAAAACATACAGACAATACTAAAAATGTTCTGTTAAATGGCAGACTTGTTGCGAGGACTTCCAGAGAACCATTTAAAAGATGAATAAAATTTATTTACAAGGAAAACAACTTCAAATACAAATAGATAAAATACTGTACTTGTAAAGTAATACATTCACTGTATACTTGGTACTAAAACACTTAATTAACAACTCTTGCTAATTCTGTGATACTCGAAGGATAAATGCTCTATTGCAATGTGAAAAGTTGACGCAATGATAGCTCCCACTTTCTTCTTGATGTTTCCTATGACATTTATATCGCAGAAATATGTAAATTATGATTTTATTTAATAATCACAAATGATTAGGGAGGTAGGTATCTATTATCTACAATGTTTGTTTGCCTGTACCTCCGTGTATTTGTGGTATAAAATAATATATACACATACTATATCGCGTCAATGTATTATCGCGTCAATGTATTAAATTCATATTTTTAAGAACTTAATTAAGTGAAGTAAGTTGAAATCACGGTTATCATGGACGGGGGAGACAGTAAAGTTTTGAAAGCCTACTTTAATCAAAAAATTCTGGAGTTGGAGAGCAAGATTAATACTTGCAAATGCGGCGGTACATCGGACGACATATCCGCAGAAATTTCTTTGCTCAGGATTACGGTGGAGAAGCGATTGAAGTCCATGGAGGAGAAGATAGTGGCCGTAGAAGCGAGAAACAATGTACTGGAGGATCATGTTGAAGAACTTGAGAGATATCGCCGCCGTAAGATACTAATTCTACACGGTGCCTCCGAGGAACTCAGCATCGATTCGGCCTTGAAAGAAACACCACTCGCTATAAACCCCTCTACTGTAAAGGAATCCCATAGGATTGGCAGGAAAAAGGATAAGCCTAGACCGATAGTAATAAAATTTCATAGTTTTCAAGATAAATCCGACGTTTGGAGTAAAAAATCAGCATTGAAAAAATCAAAATGGCTGCTGACGGAGTCTCTTACACCAAGAGCTCTTTCACTGTTTTCAGAGGCCAAAGCAAAGGTAGGAGTGAAGAATTGTTGGACAATGGGCGGGAATATCTTCATAAAGCTTCCTGATAACACTAAAAAGAAGATCATTAAATCGGCTGACCTGTCCAATATCGTCCCGCATGAAGACAAAAGGCTATTGAGATCCAGATCAAATAAGTAACCAATGTTTTCTTTTTGCCCCACGGATCTACCATTGCTTCTATCTTGTATTGTGTTCCAGCTGCTTTTTATTTATTTATCGTTTACTCTTTTTTTTACATTGCTGCTAAAGTAAAATACATACATAACACAATTTCTAAAACTTTGCAACTGACAGCTCCCCTCCCCAACTATCTTGTAAACAAGTGTGAACTTATCTGTGAGTATGGCGGCGCTGCGCATGCGATGTGGCGCTTCTCCCTCACAGGTGCAGTAACATAATAAGTTGATTACGTTCGTAAACTACAAGTATTTTATTCCTAATGCCTGTTCACTAACTCACCTTAGTATGAGAAATGTTCACCTGTATGGTGCGCACCACAGTTTATTCACACAACTATTTGCATTAAATATCTTTGATTTTTTTCCATGAATTACATTGCAACACTGAAATATTGTCATTCCGTTCAGTTGTCACACGTTTTGATAAATGTATTTGTTAGTTCTTATAACCTACTTTTCATTAGTTTATTTTTATTACATGGTTATCTTTTTATTTTTAAATTTTATGATACTTATTAAGTGATTTTTCTTATTAATGTTATGAGTGCATTGAATCAATTTCTAATGTTCTAATTGATGTTGTTTTTTTTATATATAATGAATGGAATGAGATGGTGAGTGTTTGATTTACTTTTGTTTACATTTTACTTGCAATATGTTCTATTTATTTGCCTGTAGGCTCAATCTTTAAACATTATTGCGTTTGCTGGTAGGTTCATAGTAACTTCTTATCATTTAGTACTACTTCACTTAAAAGCCAGACCTAAACAAAGGAAAAGGGATAATTTTTTTTTTTTGAATTGTTTAATTAATATATATTTTTAACCTATCTTAAAAAACTTTTACTATTTTTATACGCATTTTATTTTAGTATTTATATATATACATATAATTATATAAATTTATTTTTAGTACTTTTACTACTTTTTTTGTATGTGTTATGAACATAGGTAGCTGGATAATGAATGATTTTGCATTACAACATGAGAATTCTTTCCACTCTCTCCCTCCTTCCCCCTCTGTTTCCTCCTCTTCTTCCTATACCTCTGCTCAACATTCTCTTTCAGACTCGTACATCTCGGTTGCCAACTCTTCAATTAGCTCACCCCCTTCTCTCTCAGAGCTCCTGCGGACGTCTCTTAACTCTTCTAAAAATATTTTCAACGCTTGTCACGTGAATGCTCAAAGCATCCCTGCACACCATGATGAACTGCTTGCTTCCTTTTCAGATATTGATCTGCATGCCATTCTCATCAGTGAATCATGGCTTAAGCCTATGCTACCATCGTCTCTCTTTGGCCTTCCGGGGTACCGCATGATCCGTTGTGACAGGGTTGGCCGTGTGGGTGGTGGCGTAGCTATCTACCTACGCGAAGACATTGGCTATAAGGTTGTAAAGTCGTCAGAATCGCAGGTTGTGGGGGGCATGGAGTATCTGTTCATTGAGGTATCAACTTTGCACTCTAAAATATTACTAGGAGTTGTGTACTGTCCTCCGACATGCAACTACTTTACTGAATTTGAAACTTTACTGGAATCTTTGACTCATAGTTATATACACAGTGTAATTATGGGGGACTTTAATACTTGCCTTATGAAAAATGATTACCGTTCTAGCAAACTACTAAATTTATTGAACGCCTTAAATTTACATGTTATGCCTTTGCTACCAACGCATCACACTTGTAATACAAATATCGCTACGGAAACATTATTAGACTTGATTCTTACTTCTTTACCTGATCATGTCAAAGGTCATGGACAATTAACAGCTTCAGGTTTCTCCAACCATGATCTTATTTACTTATCATATAAAATAAAGCTTCCAAAGATTAAACCTAAAATGTATAAATTTCGAAGTTTTCGACGAATAAATATTGATCAACTGCGTGAGGATGCTGGTGAACTTACTTGGCAGGATATTTATTCATCAAACGACATTGACTTCATGGTCGACAAGTTTAACCACTCTATTTTGGGCCTTTATGACAGGCATGCCCCTGTCAGGTCAATTATAATGAAACGACCTCCGGCTCCATGGCTAAATGACGAAATCCGCAAGGTTATGGCTAAGCGAGATCGAGCCAAAGTGAGATTTAAAACTGACAAAACCACTATTAGATGGGAGAACTACAAATATTTACGAAACCGTTGTACGCATCTTTGTCGTCTGGCCAAGAAGGAGTTTTTTCTTGCCGGTATAGATTCTTCCTCTCCTGGCGATGCTTGGAAGTTTATTAATAAATATGGTCTGAATAGACAAACCGACTCCATCGATTCTGTATCTGTTGGCCTCAGTGAGTTGAATCTCCACTTTGCCTCCCCGCCTGTCGACATGGATCCCTCTATCAAGGCTGCTTCGTTGAGTAATCTTACCAATTATGGTTCTGATGGTGAAATCTTTAAATTTAGACTTGTAACTTTGGAGGAGGTTCGTAAAACTCTTCAGTCAATTAAATCTACAGCTGTTGGTTGTGATGGTGTGGGATTGAAAATGATTACTCTTCTTTCAGATTTTATAACTCCAGTTATTGTGTTTATAATAAATTATTCTCTCATTTCAGCAACATTCCCCAACCAATGGAAAAATGCCAATGTAATTCCACTTGCAAAGGTCAGTGATCCATCTTCACCAAAGGATTTTCGCCCGATATCAATTCTTCCACTTCTATCCAAAATTATGGAAAAACTCGTGTATCAACAATTGAATGATTATCTTCTGGCTAACAATTTTCTCAATCGATTCCAGTCTGGTTTTCGAAGGGGTCACAGTACAACCACCGCCCTGCTCAAGATATCTGAGGATGTCAGATCTGCTATGGAGGTAAGACAACTTACATTGTTGACACTTTTAGACTTCAGCAGTGCCTTCAATAGTGTTGATTTTGACATCCTCCTAGCTCGTTTGAGGACTCTAAATATTACTGGAGATGCTCTTCGTTGGATGGACTCCTACCTTAGGGGTCGTCGTCAAAGAGTTTTTATTGGAGATGAGTTCTCCAGCTGGGTTGACCTTCGTGCAGGAGTCCCACAGGGTTGTATACTATCCCCCTTGCTCTTCTCCATTTTTATCAATCCAATTACTGAAAATCTTCATGGGGCCTATCATCTTTACGCTGACGACCTCCAACTTTACATTCATTTTGATTTGAATAATTTAGATGTTGCTTTTCATACCATGAATGTCAATCTTGAACATATCAATTTATGGTGTAGAGACCACGGTCTTCTGATAAATCCTGCAAAATCACAGGCAATCATCATTGGCAGCTCAAGGAATCTATCTTCTCTAACATTATCTGCTCCTTTACCATCACTGGTCTTGAATAACACAACTATCCCGTTTTCCGATGTCGTCAAAAATTTGGGTTTATTCTTCGATACTAAGTTATCATGGTGGAAACAAATCAATGAAATCAGTAGAAAAGTATTTGGTTCACTGCATTCTCTTAGGAGAATGCAGAATTTCCTTTCAGTTGACACTAAAAAACTACTGGTTCAATCATTGATCCACCCTCTTTTTGATTATGCTGATGTTTGTTATTTGGATTTGTCCGTCGAAGGTTTGAACAAATTGGAACGTCTTCAAAACACCTGCATCCGTTATATTTTTAATCTCAAAAAATACGATCATGTGTCTGAGTATCGTGAGCGCCTTGGTTGGAGTAAAATTCCTCAACGCCGGGATATTCACACGCTTCTCTTATTGTATAAGATTATTTTTGTTCCAACTGCTCCCGCATATCTTAAGGAGAGATTTGAATTTTTGAGTTCCCATGGCGTCCCACTGCGATCAGCAGCCAATAATCTTCTGGCAATACCGCCACATCATTCCAGTTGCTACACAGACTCCTTCACCGTCCATGGGGCCAGATTGTGGAACCAGCTTCCACCAAAAATTCGTACTTGTACGTCTTTTTATACTTTTAAAAGAGAGATCAATGGTTACTAGTTATTTGTGACGTTTATACATAGATTCATCCTAACATTTTTTTTTTTTTTTTTTTTTTTTTCTCTTCACGTGTATTCATTCACGTTGAGCAGCCCTCCCCCCCCTCCCCCCCTCCAACATGTGTGTTGCATTTCGCATTTACATTTTTTTTTTTTTTTTTTTAATTTGTTTATTTATTTATTTTTCTTATATGTATTGCTGTATTTACGGTACCTATGTATCTTAGTATCTATTTGTATGTATGTATGTATTGTATTTACGGTATTTATTTTAGTACATATCTATTTGTATGTATATATTAATTATTTATGTAGTTATTTATTTTTAATTCTTTTGGTAATTTTTTAAGAGTATGTATTATATATTTATGGTTAATAATTTGGTTTCTATGTATCATTTTAAAGACTTTTTATAATTATTTTTATTTTTTATTATTGTTTACAATTTATCTTGTTTTACTTTATTGGGTTAGTTGGAAGATATCGCGTCCCTGCGATAAACTCGCCCATTGTGCAAAATATTTGTATATACCATGTTGTAATCTCATTCTTTTTGTTAAAATATTTTGTACAATAAAGTTTATTATTATTATTATTATTATTATTACTATATAGTATATACACATGTCTCTATAAGGCTGTCTAACTTCTGAGTATTAATTTTTATTTGCGAGGGAAACACTGTAATGGACATTAGAAATATCGATTCTAAGGAGTGGTTCAGTGCTCATGACACAGGAGGTATAATGATTTATTATTGTAACGATATTTAGGTACACAACTGCTACATATGTACATTGTACCCATACTCACCTATTTATAATTTGTATAGTAGATACAGTTTGATGAATGAAATAAACAAGGACACACACTATTAAATATGCATTTATGAATAGGTAGGAACTTAACATTATTTCTTCATTCATTAGATTTTATTTTAGTATATCTTTCGTATATAATTCTTAGTTCATTGATTGTTTCTTTTCTGTGTACGTGAATCGAATTCAGTAAACGATCAACCACTGAACAGATTAGTAATTGTACAAAAAATTTGCTCATGTTGATCTACGTAGGTACATAAAAAAATACTATTTCTATTTACACTACCAAGGTTTGCTCGCAAGTTTAAATATTATGCAGGTCGTCTTCTCTGTGCTATGAAGATGAAGACGATTGGGATGAATTGCATATCTAGTTTTACAAATAATTGCCTCCTTTTCTAAAAGTGGAATATTCGATAGCGTTCGAAAAGGAAACTGTAAAATACTATTTTGTTCCGAGAATATTATTTTGTGTATGTAGCGATAAGTGAAATCTTCTCATTGCAAACATTCCATATTATATATATATATATATTTGAAAAGATGAGTCTGGATTTGAAATAAACCCAAATTACTCCAGACACCCTCAAAATAAGCAAATGCGTGTGTTGTAAGTAGGCAGCTACTGGAATCGAACCCGATTTTCTCGATTGAAAGTCCGAGACACTACCATCAGGTCACCTATCACCCTTATGACAGTTGAATTGTTGTCTAAAAACTACAAATATCAGGTGTAAATTTTGTATGAACAGTGACAAAGAAAAAATACAGTAGGTAAAAGTTAAAGTTACGTCACGTGCATTGATGGTATTTTTACTATTATTTTTCCTCTATGACTAAAATTACTCTCGCTGCTGGTCGTTCATACATACTCCCCAGTGTATGGGATGCAAGATACGGAGATAGATAAATGGGATGTAGGGACAGTGTTTAAATACTTCAGTAATTCCTAGTATTTTAGTTTTAAACAGCTATTCATCTTATCTAGTAGAGTTAATGTATGTATGTACATAATATATGTAATAGTTAATGGATACATACCTAGTAAAATGAGCGGGCAATTATATTTTTCCGCTTGCGATACATTCTATATGAATCGTATCTAAGAATTGTCGCAAGATTTTTTAAATGTAGTAAGATTATAATATTATTTATGTAGGTTTATAATATAATTCATTACTAGCTTCAAATACGGCTTCGGTCAGAAAATTCAGAATCATCAAATTACTAAAATCAATACTATGTTAAAAAGTTGAAATATACCACCGTAAAAAGCATAAGAAAACAACGTTCTCCTTACACGTACTGAGTAAAAGCAAAACAATAAAAAATAATAATATTTTTACAAGGTTTGATGTAAAAAAAACATAATTACCTCCATTATGGGTGCATTAAAGTTGACAATAAGGGGCAGATGTAAAATAGTGATTATTTGTTATATCTAATAATTAGTTAAGATGTATGCAAAGATAGAAGGAAGTGGCGCTCGATCCTTTCTGCCTACCCCGCGAGGGAAGCGGCGTGATGGTATGTATGTATGTATGTATGTAGTTTTTGTTATTACCAGTTGTAGGTAAGGTAGTATCAATTTGAAATATATATTTACATCGACGTTTTTTTCTTTATAAAGTACATAAAAATGTAGCCTTACTATACCTAGGACTCACTAAATACTCGTGTATGAGATTTTCTCCAGGAATATCATTTTCCAAATGCATTGTGTAATATTTACATACATAAAGATGAACGGACTAAAATACACATTTAGTTAGCATTCACAGAGTGACATCATGCTTTGAAATTATTGTGTTATATCTCATTATTTATTAAATTGATGATACTTTTTTTATGTTTAAGCGTAAGCAAATATTATCATTAGTGTCATGTAAGCCGAAATTTCGTATGCTATTAGATTTGTTTCTATCAGAAGCTAATATATTTGTTTTTATTAGGCATAATATGTTCTCTGGCTTATTGATTGTAACATTATGTATGTATTTAATAACATATTAGCATATGTAAACCTTGTACGAAACAAGTGTAATGTTATTTATAATAAGTGTAATATGCGAATATGATGTTGATAATATTTTTTGAATTTTTTCATCCAAGTAAATTATTACTTTAATACTCATGTTTTCGTTAGTAGACACACCTGTTTATACTTATCAGCGTGTTCGAACATTGCAACATTTTAATATATGTGTATCAAAATTTAGCAACATTTTATAAAATATAATATATATTCGCTCAAGGGCTTAAATTATATTTTATACTTGAATATTTTTCTCCAATAATTATATTTAAATACCAATTTAGATATGTGTGTACCTAATATTTAAGCAGGCGCTATTAGCAATGTACAAGAATAGACTAAAAAATGATTAAAACTTTAAAAAAGAATGTGTGTGAAGTTTCTATTTGTATCAATTTAGTAAACTTCTTTAGAGTAATATTTAGTAACTTTTTTGCCTAAAAAAATACATCGGACGGCATGCAGTGAGTGCATCCACAAATTATGTACAACACCTACTACTGTACATATATTGTACGTGACAATCTGTCTCATAGACGGATACATTGCCGAGGTGTATCCAGCGTGTAAGATGACGGATGAACATTTCACACAACCGAAATGTCACACTTGACAGTTTGTGTAAAAAGGAAAAAGAGGAAGAAGATAAACATAGCCCCCCAAACATCTGTTGTATTTTCTGGAGGAGGCGGAGATGTTAAAACAATGGGTCGCTGGCGTATATAATATGCAATATACTCGTAAATCAAAAACAATCTCTATTTCACTCGAGAAATATGTTTGGTGAAATTTAGTAATATTAATACTTTTTTGCTTGTGTTCACAATCACCTATTAGTTTTACTTGTAAGTTGATAAAAATAAGTGTATTTTACGATCATACATCATATGTAATAATAACTAGACAACTTATTTATGATGCGCCGTTTTGTGGAAAAACCAGCGCAAGGGCCCATTTAAGAATCATAACACCTACCGAACAATAGGGTTTTTAACCTCGTCTTGAACACCTCCACACTCTCCAGAGTTCGCAAATCAAAGATGTACTGGATTGTTTGGGAATAAACTAAAATCTCCTTCACTCCTTTCTACCACTTGTCGGCATTTTCAATTCTGCATAACTTCGACATTTATAGTGCATATTTTATACAGTTGATTGAAATCGTAGAATGTTTAGATTTCGATTTTAATTATTTATACGGAGTCTGATTAATATTATTGAGTGTTTCGAGTATTAGATTCCAAACATTAAAATGATTTAGTTTCATGCTGTTTTGTATAAATGGATTCATAATAATAATCAACTTTCTCTTATATTCGACAGTTTGAAATAAGTAATTATGTTTTAGAAGCGACTAAATTTTCAATGTTGTTCTTTTATTTTTAGACATGTTTATTCCTTGTAAGTGAAATATGAACCGAAACATCCCCACGACAATACTGTTTGTTTCATATGACATTCCAGAATATAAACAACACTGGATTTTTAACATTTTAAGACAAGACTTCTATAACCTTGCGGTTTCATATTTCTATCCATTGTTATTGTTATTGTTCTCTAAGAAATATCTGTGTTATTAATTGACTTGTTCTACGCCTCTAAGACTTGTTGAATTTGTGTGTTTTAATTTTATAAATTATTTAATTAATCAATTTATGTTGTATTTCTGGATACCTATCGATGCATATAACATTAGAGTATGATTTTGATTTTTTTAGCAAAATAAATATTATTTCTCCCTATTCTTTCTCGTGTTCGAGATCATCGATCAGTTTGGAAGTTGATGCCTCTTGTAATGCTTAAGGGCCCCGTTTAGCAAAAACAGTAAAATATTCAATTTTCAACAAATTTGATAGAAAAACTGCCAAAATCTGTTGACCCTAGCAAACATATTGATTTGATAAAATAAAAAAACAAATATTTATTACCAATATTAGTTTTTTACTAAAAAATAAATAAATCTCAGACTGACAAGATTTATTTAGGTACTCTTTGTTATATCAAAATACAAATTATTTGTTAAATATATATTTTTTATTCATCCTATCAAGCATATAAATACCATAGATTTTAGAAAACTTTTTTTAGTATCCAAAAAATCGAGTTCATTTGGTGATTTTTGGTTGCAAAATATAAGAATTTTAACGAATTTTTTTTTTAAATCGGTCAATATCCATGAAAAAAAATTTTTTTTTTTGTTCTATAATTGTAATAACTATCTAAGTTTTCGTAATATTAAAAAAAATATATGAAAATTAGTAGGGTTCTCGTGCATTTATGTACCAAACACACCCCCGAAGTTGATTTTTAGAAATATGCTTTTTTATAAATGAATATTATGAAGCTAAAATCAAGTATTTTTTTAAAGTTAAAGTTTGATATTGGTAATCAATATTTGTTATCATATTTTATCAAATCAAAATGTTCGTAGGTTCAACAAGTTTTGAGAGTTTGTGTACCAAACTTGTTGAAAATTGAATGTTTTATCGTTTTTGCTAAAAGGGCCCCTTAAGATCAGCTGTCTTTCAAGTTATTTTATACTCCTATACTTTACCATTCTTGACTTAGTTGATTAGAGTCATAAAAATGGGTTGAAACATTCTACTAATACAATACATCATCTCTTAGCATACCTATAATCCGCATATACAATTAAGATAATGTTAATAAGGAAATAGTTTTAGGTGCATATTGTTGACTATTTGCATAGAAATTGTATTAATAAAAGATATTAAAATTATTGAAATGGAATAGTAGGTATATTTATATCTACTTTATATTTCCTTAGAATGGAAACCAAATAATTGAAAGAAGATAACAATTTTCAATACTGCAATAGAAAAGTAAACACAGCTTCACATAGATTGTCTATTATGTTTGCTATTATCTGTTATTTACTTGAGTACCTACCTACCTTCTTGCCTAGATATTAAAAATAAACATCCATTTATGGAATAGAATACACCTACCTATGTATTAAAGAAACCTTGTTGTTAGAATCTTATTTCTGTTTCTGGTTGAGTGATTTTATCTTCCGTTTTTTTAGATAATTATGAATTTAAGATTAACTATAAGACAGTGAGTAAATAGGTGTGTGGTTGTAAGTGATTTATACAGTTTTTTATTCGGCAATACTATAGGTTTAGTATGTACTTCGAAAGGTGCAGGAATTTTATACCAAGTTAGCGTGTGATTTTGTTGAAATATTGGGTTAATATTTTTTACATTCTTCAATTAGCTAGAAACAAATCTTTTGCTCAATTCGTTCCGCTAAAAAAGGATCAATATAATATATTGAATCTTCTCAAGCGATTCGATTTATGGTGAATGATTTTATTTACGTATCAAATCAAAATAATAATAATGACATAGCCCCTATTCTAAGTAGGTATGTAGTGTATCATTGTATTGAAATGGCATTGTCACACTTTGATACGGATTTATACGTCGGCAGCTGCGAAATTTAACATATTGCTATCCTACTGCCTATCATAACATAATATTACATAGAAATGCATTCTAAACGCATGCTGCACTTGAGTGGAATAATAATATTATTATTAAAATCTTTATATTATTATTATTTCATATTGCATTCAAAGAAAGGGAAAGATGGAATGTAATTATAATATTATAATAATGTGCAAATAACTACACAATATTGCACTATAAAAACACTCTTGTAGTTTTACTAAAAGAGCAAGGTCTTTCATTGACATCATCTGCAATCTAGTTTAGTGCGTTATTATATTTTTTCTTTCATTATGAAATTATTAATATTGTATAGCAACAAAATGGCTTACCCATATATTTTTTGTCTTGGTCTTATATTTATGAATACATATTATATTTGAGTCTCATACAGAGGACAGAATTTAATTTATTTTGTGAAAAATTCGCCTCTATGTTTTCATTAGTGTACCTATTCTGCATATTGCATATTAGCAACATCGTAGTTTGATTGACAACAAATACATAGAGGCAGTAAATGAATACATATACCTTGGACATAAGATCAAAATTGGAAAGGAAAACCATACTGCAGAGATACCCAGAAGAATAGGCCTGGGCTGGGCAGCATTTGGAAAATTGAAAAATATACTCACCAGTAAAGATATCCCAAGAAACCTAAAGAAGAAAGTCTACGAAACATGTATCCTCCCAGTGACAACGTATGGACTAGAAACCATATCGCTAACTGCAGCAAGTGTCCACAAGCTAAAATGCTCACAAAGATCTATGGAAAGACGAATGTTAGGGGTGATTCTGAGAGATAAAATTAGAAACGAAGACATCAGACACCTAACAAAAGTCACAGATATTATGGATCGTGTTATGAGCGGGTCATGTTGTGAGACGAAACGACGGTAGATGGACTCCTAGAATCTCAAATGGCGACCATGGAGTAGCAAAAGAAGCATCGGCAGACCACAAAAGAGATGGACTGACGACATTACTCCAATCGCGGGAAGGAAATGGATACAGAGGGCACAGGACCGCAACGATTGGAAGAGTTTGGAAGAGGCCTATATCCAGCAGTGGAGAGATGGCTATGTGAAAATTCGCACTTACTCGTATGTATTGCGAATGCATATTATTCTATACTCTAGATTCTAGAATATAATATTATGTTAGTATGTTCTACTACTTCTGCTATATTATGTAAAGGTTGTTCATGATCGCTTCCGGTATAAACTTTTGCATTATGTTCAAAGTTTTTTATCGTTTATTTTTTTATTCAAAATATTAATACAACAAATAATATCATAATACGTAATCGAAAATTACATACATAAAATCGATCGATACCGATTTTATTGCTACCGTCGCTTTAACAGAGGAAATAAAAATATTCGATACAATGCATTTTGATTGTATGGATTTGTTCATACGGAAATTGGTTCATATATTTTTTTATAATACAAATTATGTTTCCTATTATTGCTATGTAATTGCCAACAATTGAAATACAATGATTATGGTTGACGTAAAAGTTAAAGGGATTTTTTTTATTTATTAAATATAGTGATACCAGAAAAAATATATCGAATATTAATTTTAAAACTCTTCTTTTTCTAGCACGCTTTAATGCTCCTCTCACAAAAAAACAACAATAACTAAACTTAAATAATGCTATTCAATGGGCGAATTTAAGTGTTCCAATCAACTCATCAAATAAAACAAAAAGAAGACAATATAAACAGTGCTATTTTCGTTTAATTTAGATGCATATATTTTAAATATTTTAGTTATCTATTGTCAAAAACAAAACAAATATCCCGTAAGGGATTATTTAAAATTATGCATTAATACTTTTTGTATTTCATTTCCGATTAAGAGTCTCCTTTTCCCACGACATTCCAAGATATCTTATGTTGTTGCCATAAAAACAGTGTATTCTGATGGATGATTTTCATATCTGTCGGAATCTTTATTAACTGAAAGATAGTTCTGTTTTTATATTCAATCTATCATTGAATATTCTCAAGGTATGACTTATTCAGGACCATAATATTATCTCCTTTATTACTGATACAACAAATCTTTGCGACACGTTCATTATGATACCTGACATTATAATATTCTCCTTAAACACTTATTTCCAAACCTAAGTATCTTTTCTTCGTGAACCATAGGTAGTTATTGTTGAACAAACATCTTACGTACTATCATTCGATTTCCATTGGAAGAAGGATGTGTTTTGTAAAAAGTATCCATATACTTATGGATCTATGCTACTATCAGAATTACATAATATCCACTATTGTTATTAAGATGTTGCGAATCACATTTAATAAAAAATCTTGTAATCAATGAAGCAAGTTGATCATTGAAGTATAACTAATATTATCTAGTTTTCTTTGATTTGATTGACAGGAAAATATAGGTACTGCAAGAGAATGTATGTGTTATCATTTGAATATTGAATCATAGTACAAAATGTTTCTTACAATTTTCTTTACACAAATTAACTGATATCATTCTATACAATAGTACTAATGTCTGTTTTATGTATAATATCTATCTAATTCAGTACACTTGCTCTTGCAGGGGTGTAGGTAAACACTCGAATCAGTGACGTGAAGTGAAATTGTTGATTTGAAAACCTAATTGTATTTGCAACAGTTGAACGACTCTACCAAAGTTGATAGAACCAATGTATGCGGCTTAACCGTAATAGGGTTAACACGGAACAGTTTACTCGAATAATATTGCAAGTACGTATGTATTATTAGTATTGCAGATATGTAAATAGTTGTTCACCTATGTTTGTAGACTTAAATACTCAAACGTAGATGAGTCTTCTTGGAAATGTGTGAAATAGTGCATTGTATGGTTTAATAGAATAAGCGCTGATAATTTCGTTGCGCATCTCACGTTGGAGGATAAGCGTTCACTCTTGGCTCAGGATTTAGGTGTATGTAATACATGGTGCTATCTTGCTCCTGTATACTAAATAGATTTAATAACACTATGTTATAGCATATAATAACACAACAAGTTGTCCTTTATAATATTCGGATCACTAAACATGAGCGGATTTTGTATTCCTTACATAAAGCACAAAATGCAGTTTTTCAAACTTAATATCAATATAAATTTAGGGTTCATCTGATCATATATTCAAAGTTTTTCAGTTCTAAGCTTGCCAGTAGATAAATGTTTTTTCTTCTGAAGAATTCACGGCATGTCGATTTAGTTCGTTAATCTTTTTCCTTTGAATTTGAAGTTTGAGATTGGCCATTTATTTGCATTAGAAAGGAGTACATGATGATACGGGTGAAAGAAAATTGTATGTATCTTCTTCAAAATTTAAAATGTGTCTCTTAGATTTTGTATTGGAATTTCACTAATTCAAACGATGTGTTTAAGATTTAGAATATTTCACATTTAGATTTAAAGGGTTGTAGGTACCGAAGATAAATATCTCCACAAAATCCTAAAAGTCATTTTATTCTTTCACCAGTGATGAAATACACATGTTGATGTAACAACATTATCATTTCTTGGAAACGCTTCGACGAAAGTCCAACAGAGATATTGAGTTGTTATGAACAAAATGTTTATTTTAAATGTCTTTGTTTATATTGGAATTAACTCTTCAAATCGACATTATTTTTATAATACTAAATGTGTGTTGTTTCTTCTTAAAGTTCCGTGGTGATAAAGTTATATGGATACCACGAAAAGATTAAAGTTATTGTGTATGTTTCATGTAAATAATTTAAATATTATTTTGATTTTAACCCAGTTGTGTAGCGAGCTATGAAAATGAATATTTCTTTGTAATAATAATAATATGTACTGTATTATTCAAGTGATACTTGCTGCACATGAAATGATATTTTGCATTATATTTCCACATTTATTCTAATGTTAGTGTTCATTTTAATACAACGTATACATTTTAATACAACGTAGAAAATACTGCTGATGATAAGCAATAATAAAAGTTATTATAATGATTTTGTATTCGCAATAAACAGATTTGCAAACATTTGTGTCTTTGTGAAAGTTAAATTTTAATAATATTTGATTCTTTGTGGAAAATAGCAATGGATTTAATTCTTCTAAATATGCTTCATTATGTGTTCTGTATTACGGAAAGTTTAATTAACGAAAATATACCAAAGTTAGTACACTGCTTTGGTATTCAGGTGGAAGAATTATACAATTAATGAAAAAGCAATTGCGTTTTTCCACCATATTGATTTATTTATTTTTATTAAGAGAGATGTATTTGACCTCTCAAGGACATTGACAATTCCCATTGTCTCTTATCAATGGTTGACAATGTACTTAAAAACGGAAGACGTCTCTCTCTCAGTGGAAAAATCATTTGTTTATAATTTCACTAAAATTACAAACTCGTTGCAGACCAATCCAATGGATTGTAACTCATTATATATATAATGTCTTATTAGCCAATTAGCCTACAGATTCGGTGTATTTGATTTCCATTATCTTTATTATGGCTCCCTTTCACTTATAAAAAATAGACATATTCGTAGACAATCCTATAAAATGTGATTTGTCCATGAATCGTTTTTCATTTACAATCCATTACTCATAAACATGTACCCAAAAATAATTACTTTTCAATATGATCAATGGATCCATATAAAAATTGTACTACAAAATTCACACTTTAGCACATTTATATCGAACGAACAATAGAAAACATAGGGAACAAAATAAAACTATGATGTGTCTAATTCCCCTTTTTGATATCGACAATATGACTTCTTTGCAAAGCCCTTAATCCTATCCAGTGTCACCGTAACAAAAATAAATAATAATGACATCTAACTATTATTTATTATTCTTTTATTGTTGAATCAATATATTTTTTATTTACTTGCAACCTAATGCGTACCTTTTGTTGGTTTCATGTTGACTTTTATTGTTGTTTGAAAGATTAGCATAAATTTGTATACATACATAATATATGTACGAATTGGTTGCAATTTACTTTGAATGATAGTTTTTATTACCTTTTCATTTACATAAGACAAATTTGAATACATAAAAATACCACAAATGTTCAACGTGCGTACAGCAATTCCTTAAAAATATAATAAAATATTAGCTTTCGAGATTGTACATTATATAGTTTTTTTTTTTCATTTTTCATTCAAGTTATTCAAGAAATATTTTTTAACAATATGTATTCACAAATTCAAAATATAACTATTAATTTTTCCGTGGATATATGTATATTCGTCCCCAGTCAGCCTAATTAGGCTGGTATAAGGGGATCATAACATTATTACTATATAGGTATTTGCACTATTTATTACAGTTACATAACAGTCTTAATTTTAATTCACTAATACAGTCTTATTTTTATTACACTATATTACTATACTTATTTTAATTACAGTATTTTAATACAGTCCCATTACAGTCTTATGATTCTCACTCTCTCTATAGCCCACTCTCACTCACGTGCTCACGTCCATCAACGATATGCCTCTTTAAACTTTTTGTGAAGGCTGCTACGTTTTTGGCCTTTCTCATACTTGATGGCAGTGAATTAAAGACTAATGCAGCAGAATATACGATTCATTTTCAATGGGCTCTATTTGCCTACACAAATAGAAACATTTCTGATTGGTATATGTACCATGTTGGTATGATCCACTTATTCATAGACTTCGACGCTTTCACAATCCGATTAGTTTTATTCATAACATATGATCCATACGTGTATTCTTTCGATACACAGTAAACAGTATTTGAAAAATCAAAATCGCGAGACTGAGAAGAGTTGAAATGCACCTTCCAATATATCACTATTTTGGCAATACGTTGTAATACATTTTTACTTATCATCCGGTTTAGTGAGCTGACAGTGAAAGTCATGTTTTAAATGGAAGTTAGATAGATGTATTCGAAAAATGCAATATTCATGACATTTTGACGAGCGACTCATTCTAACATTTCGTCCGTATGACCCTGAATAAAAATATAAAAGCCAATCTATATGGACCTGGGAGACCAATAGGTAGCTAAATACATCTACATAAATACATATGTTTTAAAATATTCGTCACTGGTATTATTTATATACCTAAATCCTGCTACTTTTTCAATGTAATCACGTTTTCATGTCACAAGAATATCACTTAGCTAAGGGTGTACGTATCTGCAAAGTCCATCATACCTGATGTCGCCTTTGAAAATAACACCTTTGGAAAGTCGATGTTTTGATAAAATGACAATTTTATTCATCACATGTTTTTGGTATCCGGGATTTTGCTGAAATAAAAATATTAAAAAAAAAATTAATGGGAAAACAGTGGTATCGTGTTGCTCGAGATAGGAAGCTGTTGAAAAGTTTTGAAGTGGCCTATAGCAGTGGAGAGAAGAGTAAGTAAGTAAAAAAAAATATGTGTACTCGTATGTACTTTTTTTCATTTTCGTTTCAACAGTTATTCAAAATTATTGTATGATTTATAATAGATATGAAATTTATATATTTTATTTATTTATTAGAACAAACAAACACCAACAGGCACATCAAAGGCAAATGGCAAAAACAACAGAAATAAATTTAAATACAGACAACCCATTGCACTATTTTTGTTTTGTTTTTGGCTTACTTATTTAAAATTGCTTCCTAATAAATTATTATAATTTTACTGATATTTTCACAGTTTAATTTGTCACTGTTAACTGCTCTGGAATAGATGTAAAACGTACTCGTATAAATCGGAGCTTTTGGTTAAAACTTGGTAAAAAGGGGAGATCTGCCTTACATATACCCTGAAGCTCGTACTTTTCCAATTTGGCATACGGGGGGCAAACTTTTCTATTGAATAAATTTCAACAAAATAAAATAGAATACAATGCAATGCATAGGCGTCCTTTGTTGAATTGTTTTTGGGGAAGTATACCTTTTATTATGTTATAGATAGATATTATGTGTGCACTGTGTGACATACATAATTATATACTCGTATAAAATAACTTTCGAAATAATAGTTTTTAGCACATTTTAGTCGACAGTCTGTTGGGGAAATTGATGTTACATAAATGTAAACCTAATGAAATCACATTAGAATAGACAAATCATATTCTATTAATTACTTATCATTTACGCACACTATCCTAATCGAATAGTTTTGAAAAATGAAGTTCCATTATTCCATCGTTTACGATTTATAGTTATATTTATACATACTGTATTCACCCATAACTATCTCAAATTTTTGTAATGCTCATATAAAGATATGGTTTAGAAATAAAAAAAACACCTTCTACAATTAGTTATATTATACTTTGTCTATTGCTCCAGTAACTATAATAATAATAATATTGGATCATTTTAATGTGGCGCCGTTTAATGGTCCGTGACCATCTCAAGGGCGCCATGACTTCTCCCGAACAGCAGCATCATTAACTTGGTTCTAAGCATGGTGGTGGACTGATTCTCTCTCAATTCAGTCTGTGGTCAATCTGTTCCGACAGTTGGCGCGGCGGCTCTGAAGCTCCTTTCTTTGATATGTTTTCCCAGTGCTCCCTGAACTCTGATTGAGTGAGATTCTACCCTTCCAATGTTCTGTTGCTTTGGCAGTTGCTGTTGGTTAAATACTTTTTTGTGTTTCCTTTGATATAATGTTCTTCCGTCCGCAGGGGTTCCGTAGGCCCGGGCGTCCCTCTTTCACAATACACCGTTCCTATGACAACGATATCAGAGCGCAAGGAATGTCGTAGGAAGAGGTGACGCAATTGGCACAGAGACGCTCTGAATGGAGGAGGCTGGTTTCTGCCCTGTGCTCCCGAGAGGAGCGTTGAGGGCGATGATGATGATGTTGTTTCTGTCTTCACTGTGTCTGCGCCGTGACAACTCAAATTTATAAGTTTGTAGATTACACTCTTTCCAGCTTTTTTTAGAATCAGTAATTCATTCCTTGTTCTCCCTTCTGCAACTACATAAAATAATAATTACAATGTGTACAATTTTATTGCACCTATTGTATCCATCTTTTCATCAATAAAACGTATGAATTCACTACAACACCTGCATGATTAAATGTACGTAGTAAAGAGAACATAATATACAGTACCTATGTAGGTATGTAGTATCTCCTATACATATTAAATGTATATATCACCATTGTATACTACATAGCATATAGGTATGTATTTAAATATTTTCTATTATTCCAACACCCTACGTGCTTTATGTGACACGTGTTCACATCGAATACGACACGTGACCACTGACTTATAACCTTACAATATAATTATTCGCAAGGATTAGCGTACCGCCGAAAAATTATTTTCATTGTCAATTGTAAATGCAATAATTGTATATTATGGATTTATTATGTGGTTCATTTCTGCTGTATGTATGTTCGCTTGTTTCAACTAACCGGGTATCATCAATTCATTAACATCTTGTTTAATTACCTAATGTTTTACCTAATGTTAGGTAAGTTAAGTTTTTCAATGCGTACCAACTAAATATTTCTTATTCGACGTCGTAAATTCTATACACTCAAGACTTGACGATTTCCACCACATCATTTATCTCAAAGAACCTTCTACAAACACACTTTTTAGTATTTTGTGATAAATACTACTACTATCTACTACTATACCATCACGGCATATCCCACAAGTGGGGTAGCCAGCAGATCAGCTGCATGTAAGAAACATGCAAACTGTCCTCTTCGTGCCAATATAAAATCAAGAAATTCAGGATGGGTGGCAAACCTCATCGCTGAATTTAAGATGTACAATGTCTTAATTTTTTCGAACACCTGCCTTTTACAGGACTGCCTTTTACAACACATGTGATAAATACCCACATGAATATAATGTCTTTTAGTTTACTATCAGTCGATGTTTGCTAACTACCATCTTAAATAAGGCTGACTCACGAACAATCCTTTTAAATAAGACGTATCAGAGAGGTTACTTAAAATATCTTGCAAGCATTTTCTGTAGAATTGTTACCATTTCGTATCTTATATCTAAGTTTTATGTAAGACATAATGTCACATTTATTCTTGAAATGTGGAATGAAATTAAGCATTTATATGTGCAGTGTTTACCAGGTATCGGAGAAGCGTTGATTTAATATATTTACTTTGAATCTCTTATTTGTGAACTAATAAATAAATAGTTGAATATTCTCTTCAGTCAATATTTCCGGGTCGTTATCACATCCATTAAGTTTATTGTACAAAGTTGGTGATAATTTACAAGTCAATCACACATATATTCATTTCTCCCGTTACATTCCCCCACGATACATCTGATATAAGGATATTATATTGCTCATAATAAATACGAAATAATATAAAATAATATTTCTATTCATACCAACGATCATTTTTAACATACCTTTGTCAACGTTTTGGGATCAAACTGCATTATAGCATGATTTAATAAAATATTTTTTTCTATTATTAAATCGGGGGCTTAGGATCACAAAGGCGTAACTACAAAATTCACGTTTTTGAGTTATGAACGCCATTTTGTTCCCGGTATCGACATCTATAAGTGACACAAAGATGAATCTCATCAAAATAGTAATAACTGAGATAGCATGTAACTTTTTTATAAATTGAGACATAAATTTAGTGACACATCGACGTATCTCCCTTACGTTCTTTTGACACTAAACAATGTGTAATGAATTAGGGTTACAAAGATGAAAGTGTAGTTTCATCTATGTGTCTCAAAGAAAGTTGATATCTATGGTTAGCAATTTGACAGTTTGGCTACTGGTTGAAAAATACGCGTGTTTTTTGTGTGATAATATTTGCATTTAAAAATGAGTTCAAGAGGAAAACGGATGATTGAGATGGTAAATCTTAATGTAATGAAGAAAAAAGCAGGTAAGTGTTGAATAAAATAATGGTTACATCGTTAGTTGAATAGTAATTTCCCTTAAATATTTATGTCAACCTGTAGAGGTTAGAAAATGGCATGTGTCTATTTACTTATCATTTAGCTTCATGTTCAAGTATTTTGTAGTAGAAATTAGTAAATTTATTTACATTATTATATAAAATATGTACACATTTAATAATCAGGGCATGGTTTATCTAAATGTTTTACAGAAATGGTATCTGTGAGAAACACTTCACAATGTGATGTGTATGAATGTATAACGGCAGAGAAAAGATGTGGGATTGATGCAACAAGTGGACGAGATAAAGCTGATGTTTCAACAGAGTGTCCAATTAATGAAACACACATGGTCGAAATGGTTGATCTCAATACAGCCGAGAACAAAGATACAAGTAAGTGTATAATATTCATATACTTTGTAGTAGAAATAAGTAAATTTTTTTATATTATTAAGTATATAAAATATGTACACATTTGATAATCAGGGCATGGTTTATCTAAATGTTTTACAGAAATGGTATCTGTGAGAAACACTTCACAATGTGATGTGTATGAATGTACAACGGCAGAGAAAAGAGGTGAGATTGATGCAACAAGTGGACAAGATAAAGCTGATGTTTCAACAGAGTGTCCAATTAATGAAACACACATGGTCGAAATGGTTGATCTCAATACAGCCGAGAACAAAGATACAAGTAAGTGTATAATATTCATATACTTTGTAGTAGAAATAAGTAAATTTTTTTATATTATTAAGTATATAAAATATGTACACATTTGATAATCAGGGCATGGTTTATCTAAATGTTTTACAGAAATGGTATCTGTGAGAAACACTTCACAATGTGATGTGTATGAATGTACAACGGCAGAGAAAAGAGGTGAGATTGATGCAACAAGTGGACAAGATAAAGCTGATGTTTCAACAGAGTGTCCAATTAATGAAACACACATGGTCGAAATGGTTGATCTCAATTCAGCCGAGAACGGAGATACAAGTAAGTGTATCATATTTTAATTACCAACCCATATTTCATATTAACCCGAGGCCGGCCACGCTTCCTAAGTTTTCCAAAATTTCCCCACAGGCAACATGCTTAGATCACACCGACCAAATCATGAAAAATGGTGATGTCAGAAGTAGGAGAAATAAAAGGGCATATATGAGGAACTGTATGAATGTGATATAAGCGAGAGAAATATTTCAAGACCGGCTAATTTGGCGATCTATCCCTTCTGCCTACCCTGCAGGAGACATGACGTGATGGGATAGAAAGATAGATAGATATTTCATTGTATAAATTCATTTAATGTGTTGTAGTTAATTATAAAAAATGTTTTATTTTAATAACTTCAATGTAATTACTTTAATGGTTTGTTGAAATGCTTACAGATTCAACTTTGGACGTAGAAATTACAATATTGGAAGAAGACGATGAGAATAATGTTATTGATTCTGATAATGATCCTGAATATGTACCACCTTCAGAAAGATCAGTCTCTCCAATTAATGACAATGACACTCAATCACAGCATGACACTTCAGGGCTTTTTGAATCTTCCCACAAACGCAAACGCAGACGCATTGCTGTTCCCGGAGAGTGGATTAAAAACAAACGCAAGCATTTGAAACAATCAGGACAGGCGTACACCTCGATTCGAGGTAAACGTGTTGAGCATAAATCAATTAAGCCAAAAGACTGTTCAAAGTGTCCTAGGAAATGCAACATCAATTTCACGGAAAACGATAGGCAAACAATATTCGATGCTTATTGGAACATGGCTAACATTGATAAACAGCGAATATATTTACTTTCTCTAGTTGAATATGGTAAAAAAGAATGTCGGAGAACAAACAACACTGCTTCTAGACGGGTGAATACTAATAAGTATTATTTATTCAACAAAGGAATAAAATTGCAAGTATGCTTTGGGTTTTTCTTAGCAACATTAAATATATCAGATAAGTTTGTTCGGTCAATAATAGAGGCAAAAAAAAATGATAAATTACCCCATGATAATCGTGGTCATCATCCACCTGCTTTAAAGATTCCGGATGAGGCAAAAAAAATCATTTTTGATCACATTGACTCATTTCCGAAGATGCCATCCCACTACGCAAGAAAAGATTCAACCAAAGATTATTTGGCCAGTGATTTGAATGTAAATATTATGTATAATTTATATGTAGACATGTGCAAGGAAAGGGGGATCAAATTTGAAAAACTGTGGCTGTATAGGGATGTTTTTAACAAGCAGTTCAATTTATCTTTCCATGTACCAAAGAATGATATGTGTGATACCTGTTACAAGTTTTCACATCTTAGTGATGAGGAAAAGGTGGAACAAAAACAAGTACAAGATGCACACATACGGAGAAAAGAGATGGCAAGGAACAAAAAAAATGCAATCAAAGCCGAAGCTGCAGAACAGAAATGTCATCTCGCCGAGTTTGATTTGCAAGCTGTATGTTATTGCCCGAAAACAAATGCCAAAGCGCTGTTTTACAAAAGACGGCTCGCAGTATATGACTTTACTGTCTATGATACCACTACAAAAGCAGCATCGTGCTATATGTGGCATGAAGGAACTGCGAAAAGAGGATCCATCGAAGTTGCCTCTTGCATTTTTAATTATATTAAAAGTCGTGCAGATGGCAAGGAATGGAACTTTTTTAGTGACACTTGCGGCGGTCAGAACCGTAATTTGAATGTCGCTACAATGTTCTTATACGCTGTGCGTTCCTTGGAAATTCCGACAATAAATCAAATGTTTTTCGAGTCCGGCCATTCACAGATGGAATGCGATTCTGTCCATGCGACAATAGAAAAAAAGACTAAACATTTGGACATTTACCATCCATCTGGGTGGTATTCTGCTGTGCAGATGGCAAGTTCCAAATACAAAGTAATTGAAATGGAACAACAAGAATTCCTTGATTTTGGAGAAGTCCAAAAAAAAATAATTAAAAATCGAAAAATTGATTCGGAAGGCCAACAAGTATGTTGGCTCAAAATAAAATGGCTACAATATCGCAAGGAGTTTCCCAACGAAATTCTCTTTAAGTATGAATTTGATGAGGACTTTAGAAAGTTTAATGTCATCAGAAGACCAGCCCGAAATCAGCAACATGGTGACAATAACATGGAGTTGAATCCGAAATACCATGTCTCCCTTCCTATTACAGAAGAAAAGCTTAATGACCTGAAGGATTTGTGCAAGACGGGCATAATTAGGCAGCAATACCACTCCTTTTACAATCAACTGCTGTCTGGTTCTACAGCTGATTTGCCCATTAATGAAGAGGAATTTTAATTGTTAAATAAGTTTTATGTTCTATATAATTTTATTTTTTTATTAAACTAGATAGTGTACAATTGTTGAGTTATTATTTCATTCATTCCAATTCCCTCTTGTAGGATAATTTTACAAATAAACATTAATGCTAATGACGTGGTGAAAGAATGAAAGAACAATGTGCAAAGTTAAAGTCAATGATGAATGCCTTGAACAGGTAGACGAGTATACATTTGCCGAGGAAAGTTTTTTTATGAGCGATGGTGAGTGAAGAAGTGCTCAAGCCCATCATTGTTAGTAAGAATATCTCAACGGCAGCAAAGGGGATGGTGTATGGCAGCGGGAAACGGGTGGTTGAAGAAGGATGAACGTGAAATTAATGCAGTTGAAATTCGTTCTCTGTGAAGAATGTGTGAAAGAAACTAATTAGGAGTTAGGAATGAAAAGATAAGAGATGAATGTAACTTTAAAGTGGACGCTGTGAGAAGAATGAAAGAGAATAAGTTGAGATGGTTTGGGCACATTGAAAGAATTAATGAGGAACGAATGATGAAAAAATTTACATGGCTAAAAGGAAGGGTGATAGAAAGCGTGTCCGTCCTTGGGCTACATGGCTGGATCGCACTGACCAGATCCTGAAGGATAGTGACGTCACAAGTAGGAGAAACGGAAGGGAATGTATGAAGAAGTGTATGAATGTGATGGAAGCGAGACAAGTATGTCAAGACCGGCTTGCTTGTTGGTCTATTCTCCCTGCCTATCCCTCAGGGGACATGGCGTGATGGGACAGACAGATAATAATCATTGCAAATTTCTATTTTGCTTAAAGAAACAAAATCCTATCTCCATTACCTATAGCAGAAGTATGGATTTTCAGTGCAATTTTTTACATTTGCTTAGAGACACAAAGATGTATCTCCATCACTATAACAAAAGTATGGAAGTTTATAGCAAATTTTTACATTTGCTTAGAGATACAAAGATGAATCTCCTGCACTATGACAAAAATATGGCATTTTGATGTGCAAGTTATTCTAAAAATGTCTTGAAAAATATTTAATGATCATCTTAAACACTCCTAGCTAAGTAACTGCATCGTTATTTTTGTAAAAAAATAATATTTATATGTTGTTACAGTCCTAGATAATAAACATTTGCCATTTTCTCAAAACGTCAATTTTGTAGTTACATCTTTGTGATCCTAAGCCCCCGAAATGTTCTGTGGTTTCTGTATATTGATCCGTATCTTGTTTTCTTTCATTATATTTTATTGATGACTCATGTGTGTTTGATAAAATTTATATTAATAATGCCATTATTTGCCTAGTTCTTGTGGCCTTTGAAAGGTTTCTTAATTTTTTCTCATATTTCTGTTATTTATAAATACCTAATATTAGTAGCAGACTGAGAATATTATTTCCATAGAGCGTCTGGCAAAGAATTGATCTCTCACTCTTCTCTCTGCAAGTTTTCATGTAAAACACAAGTGTTTAAAAATAAAGACATTTTACACCATAAATTCAGATATGAGGTTGGCCACCTATTCTAAATATTTTTTTATTTGTAGGCATCTTTGTTGCATGCGGCTGGTCTGCTAGCTACCCCGCGTGTGGGATATGCCATGATGGGATGGTACCAGTAGATTGAGTAAATTGCTACTCGCTAAAATCGGATATACCTACACTACTTGGTTTAGTTTTCAAGACTAAAAATCAAAACAATATTTTTAAATAGTTTGCTTATTAAAAAAAAAATCTTGCAAATCTATTTGAATAAAGCTTTGTATTTATTTTTGAAAAGTTACGGCTACTTTCTCTACCTAAGCGAATTCATATAATTTAATTAGGTAGGTAGGTAATAGTTTTCCTTTCAAATCCTTATTGATGACAAAAGAGTTGATGAATAACTCAAAGCAATTGAGTGAATAACGTTCCAAATTTTAAAAATAACGTTACATTATGACTGTGATATTAGCTGAAGATAGTGTTGTTTAGTAGCCATATAACTTATCAGACATTTTCTGTAGAAGTAACACTATAATTAATAACATGCCTACCAATAATATTCATGAAAATAACTGTTACGTAGTCTCATATTATTATTGTATAGTACTAGTAGGTATATGTTATTATCACAGTACCTGCTATTACAAGTATTATTTCGCAGATTAGATTGGGTCACATTCCTTATTATTATATTACTATTATTACGAATATTACAATACGTGCGTGTAAGCGTTTAGGAAAATTATTCTAACGATAATTTTAATATTCGTTATGACATCGTTTATTTTCATATAATAAAAACGTTATTTTACGTTTTTAATGCGCTTATAGCGTGTACATACATTTGACGAAGTATTTTTATAAACATAAAATATTTATATTTAAATTATCAAATAAAATTAAATAAATATTGATTATTATTTTGTTTTGTGTTACTGTTGAATAAGACTAACGCACGACCGGTTTCGCGGGCTCCGAGTTCGCATCATCAGGTGCTGATCTATACTGAATAAAACAAAAACAAATACAAACGTTCGTTAGGATTTACAGTGAGGGTGTAGGGGTAGGCGGGGTCGTGTTGGTTTCAGGCGTGGAGTTCTTGGAATATGAGATTTCCCCATCTCATATTCCAAGTCATTTAATATCAACAGTTCAGCAATGAGATATGCCATCCATCTTAATGTCTTATCTTTTTTTGGCACTATAATGCAGTTAGTCCGCTGGCTACCACACTTGTGGGAAATGTCGTGATGGTGGAGTAACTGAATAATCTAAGATTTTCTTTGGATATGGATGTGGATGCATATATTTATTATAGGTACGCTGAGAAAAATACTAATGAAATTTCACAACGAATCATTGGTACGTACTTATTGTACGTACGTATTGATAGTACGAACCAATGATTCGTTGTGCAATTTCGTTAGTATTTTTCTCAGTGTAACCCATCTTCCACATAACATATCACTGTCACCCACCTGGACACCACAGAAGTTTGGGACTTCCATTCAACCGAAATTCTACACTTAATAAATCTTGTCCATACCGGATGTGCCATAGTAAGCAGCCTCAAGAACTGGTCGGCCAAAATAATCTCGTAGATGTTCAACTCAATCCAACGTAATCACTCTTCAACC
Organism: Athripsodes cinereus; assembly: GCA_947579605.1. NCBI lineage: Eukaryota > Metazoa > Arthropoda > Insecta > Trichoptera > Leptoceridae > Athripsodes > Athripsodes cinereus. The sequence continues at coordinate 18,358,694 of OX388329.1, forward strand.
CGTTTTCCCGGGAACACGGGGCAAAATATAGTCTATTCTGAGCGTCAATCTGCTAATTGAGTCACATCTTTCCACAATATTCTAATTTACTAACTAATAACACTGTATCACTGTCATAGAAATAATAATTATTGCATTGCAAAAGACGGATATTCAGTGTGTCAGGATACTTTTGGATGAAAGAAAATTATCATCGGATATTTTCAGATCTTTGTTTAATGCACTACATCATTATGTGGCATACTAAAGCAACCTAACATGTTTATGTTGTAAGTAGGTACCTGTACTCGAATGTAATAATCTTTAATTATTTATTTTTTCGTTCAGTCACAGAACTTAAAACGATAAATTATTTTGTATGTAATTCAAAGACATTAACAAATTAACGTCACATTGTTGATTAAACGTTTGTTGAGTGTCTTTGAATACTAACAGGAATATCACATTCCATATAGGTATACATATTATAAACTTATCACGGATCCTTAAATAAAATACGAGAATATAAATCTAATATAACATCATTGTGATGAGGATTAAAAATCAACAACAATAATAATACAACATTTTATAATCGTTTCGTGTTTACTTTATGTTTGAATCAAATTATTTATGAAACAAATAGCTGAGTATGGGATCGATGTTGATATTAAGGTAAGACTTTGTTATCTGCTATGAACACTTTTGGAATTTTAATCCCATCAACAATAGGACAGCCTCTCGATCGATTGGATCCTTTCCAATAATACTTAACGTCACAACCATCTTCCCTTAAATCCCACAGAACGTGTTGTCTACTAACTATTATACCAAGATTTCTCAGGTGTGGTGAAAAAAAAATGTCTAGATATTATTCATAGGTACAATGAGATTGCAATATTTTAAATATCAATATTGATTTAATATTTTATCTTCTTTTGAGTATGATGATATTTGTGCCTGATAATGTTTTTAAATGGTTATGGGAAAAAATACATTGATATGGGTTTAAAAATCTTTGGTACGTTTATTTATACTTGATCAGTTCAATAAAAGGATATTATTTTCAATATATAACCAACTACCGTACCATTTAATTTTTACATTTCAGTAGGTACATAATAATGATTCTTTACAATTTATTTTATGTACCGATGTAGTATTAATATCTACGTTTAAAAATTAACAAGCTTAAAAAATAATATTGTGAATTGAATAATAAATACTTGAAAGCGATTCTAAAATCTTTTATTCTTTTTTTCAACCAATGAGTAAGCTTACTTCCATCTTTTATTATTTATTTTTATTTTATTGATTAGTTATAAGCTGAAAAGAAATTGAATCTTTTATTGAATAAATACTAACCGAGGTTTTATTGAATAAATTTAATAAAAAAATAAGCATTTAAAATTGAATAATAAGAAGTATTTTTAAACTCAGTTACTTACTCCAGGGATCAATAATTCAAATATTTTTGTTTCTATATTTAGTTGTTCGAGTAAGTTTGTTAATTTGTTTAGAAATATGGAATGTAATTGTTATATTTTTAATGCCTCAAACATTAATCATATTGTTTTTATGATTGTTTAAATGCGAGTAGTTATATTCAGGTATGTATATCACTTTATATATTATGAAATCTAATTATGTAGATAAACTTCCGAAGACCACCACAAAATATAACTTATCGATTTATACACAGTGATGCGTTAATTTTTCATTTTTACATTTTTTTTTGTAATTCATTTCAACATTTTTCTTGTTCTTTAAGGCATCTCAGTATTGTCAAAAGTAGGCAGTATGCTGTAAGAATAAGCGTAATTAACGTATGAATAAAGTTTAATTAAAATGTGATTGGAGACTTATGTAGGTACTTCGCGGTACTAGAACTATCAGGGTACACTCAAGAAATAGGTACTTATTTTGTTTGCTCGCACGAGTATAGGTACATACTATATATTTACCAATATTCTTTAGAAGCTGTCTACCACTTTTTATGCGATTATAAATTATTAAAAGTATTGCCTTCTTTTTTTCTTGGCTCTTAGTATTTATTTTGTAAGTATTATAGTTTATCCAAGAGGTTGGGAGCCTAGTGGGTGAAAGAATTGGGCTCTTTTCGACTATCATTACACTTTCTCTTTCACTATACAACCAGTACCATCCTGCCTTCCATGTTGCACATACTGTAAATAATCACAGGTATGATATTTTTGCCTTATCTAACATTCAATTTTCACAAAGCAACATATACAAAAGGTACCCTTAATTCACTGTATACATTTTAGAGTAGGCTTCCATTAAAAAAAATTATCTGGTTACTTATTAAAAACTATCTTAGTCTGTTGTTTCATAGTTCTATTGGGTAAAATTTATTCACACATAAAGTAATGTATACATAATAATGAAACGTGTTATTTTACAAATACAATTTTCCAGACAAAACAGGGAGAAAGGGAATAATGTTGATGGTTTTTGTATTAACCTCGGCTGCGGTTTTTGTTTTACATAAATCTAAGCAGTAAATAGAATCAACCCAATATTCGAATTGCGTATTCTCTAGACAATGTTTTTGACTTTTAACACTGAAAATAATTTATTCCTTACACTCGAATCATTATGAATATTTATCCCTGGCACATTTGTTATAATTATTATTCAAATTAAGTTTTAAACTACTATAGATGACTCGTACACATTGAATTAGCTCAGAAAAATGGACATTAATATTTTTTGCCTAGTCTGAGGATCGAACCCACGACCCCTCGCTTGCAAGGCGAGTGTGTTAACCACTAGTCCAACCTAATGAATTAGGTACATACTAGTTAGGTATATTATATATACCGTGTGTACGTGGTAGATACATCAATGTGAACTTCCTTAAGGATAGCATGATACAGAGTCTCGATGCTTACGAATCGACACAAGGCTGGTTAAGAGTACTCTTTAAACCCGGGTAACGTTCCCAATTCCTCTATATCATGCATGTCACATGTTTCAGAATTTGTAGTTTAAAACTTAATTTGATTGACATCCACACTTCTGAGCAAGTGAAATCCAGTTTTCAACACAACAGACTGTGTTACATACAATCATAATTATTATTGTTTTCTTTATGTCGATTGTATAAATATGAAAAGTCGGTTTCAGATTCAAAATCTGATGGTGCATAGAGTACACTTTATACATTTTTTGCAGATTCAATATAATAGTTATGTTATTATTTTGCATACCTACTATTCGACTTGAATGTTATTCATCATCATCGTCATCGCCCTCAACGCTCCTCTCGAGAGCACAGGGCAAAAAAAACAGCCTCCTCCATTCAGAGCGTCTCTGCGCCAATTGCGTCACCTCTTTCCACGACATTCCCTGCGCTTTGATATCGCTGTTATAGGAACGGTGTATTGTGAAAGAGTGACGCCCGGGCCGACGGAACTCTTGCGGACGGAAGAACAGTGCTCTTTTGGAATGTTATTACATGTATTTTTAATTAAATTTTAATTTAAAAAAAAAAAAAAAAAAAAATGTATTTATAATCACTCAATTTTGTGTTATTACTAAAATAATATATTCTGTAAAACAATTTATCTATATAATTATGTACATTGTATTTATATCTATGCTTGTGAGTTATATATCTATACTTAGAATTGTGAATGTAAAAAAGTATTATTAAGGTTTTAACAAAATACTTCGTATAAATTTGTTAACATTTAGAATCAAGGGGCGATTCTTTGTAAGAGGATAAAGCTTTTAGATAAATTGTTCAAGTGCATTTTATCGTAGCTATTGTTGATTTGGGATCCTATGTAGAACGCTGGGGGTAAGTTTGTTTTAACTGAATGCAATTTAGGTGTATTAGCATTCTTCTTTTCAAAAAACCGCACAAAATTATGCGAGTAATATTGTACACGAAGTGAATTTAATACAACACATAATATAAATACGAGCATGATTGAAGAAAAGAAAAAATATATGAAAAATTTAACTCTGCTACAGACCAACACACAATTATTATTACAATTTTTTTTTTTAATTATTTATTTTGTAAAACTCATATTAATTAATGTATAAAATACGGGTTTGAGTTTTACTAATACTTTAGTAGTGACTTAGGCTTCAACATTTAATGTCTTTGTCAATCATAATAATCTTCTTCTTTGCCCTCGCCTTTATCCCATTTACGTGGGGTCGGCTCTCCTAGTCCTCATCTTCCAAGTTTTCTGCAATTTGCAATTCTTCCAAGTTTTCTGCAATTCGCCTCCTTCAGGTCTCAGGCAATTGTGGACATCCAGGTGGTCACTGGCCTTGTCAAATATGATAATATTTTATAAGGTTCCATTCGTGTGATTTCGATATTCTAAGTTTCGAAAATGGGCTCTTAATCATCCCTGATAAATAATTCAAACTAAACAAAGTTTTAAAAATAAGATTTTATTTAGGTATACACTGGTTTTGGATTATGCACTATTCTTACATTATTCTGATCACTCTAATTTATTCAATAAATAAACTTCAGGGGTTTCCAACTAGATTCTTGTTAGAGATTCATTTCATTATTATTTCCTGTATTCCTGAGAAGAGTGAACACTGACAAGTGGAATAGGTAAAAGAGAAAATATTACTTAATTATAAAATCATAGATTCATACTGAATGACCTAAGAAGTTATAAATATTTAGTTTTGACGACAAACTATTTACTGCCCAATTCCAGTGGTAAGTAATAATGCAAAGTTGTAAAGATTTCTGAGTGCTCATTAATATAAATTTAAGCATAGGTACGAGTACATAAATATGTAACAGTGAACATTACTTACAGTAATATTTCTTACTTATGTACGTACTCTCTTTACGGTTAAGTATTCATCTGAGACAACAACACATATAGAAATATTATGTATGTAGGTATAACCCTTTGCTTTAATTAGCTTTTTGCTCCCTTACATTTAGCGACTGCAGAGTGAACCTCTACTAAGTCTTGTCTGACTTAATTTTGATTGAACGGCTTGCTTAACTATATTAATTAAATAATAGTTCCTTAAGGGAATCCCATTTGGATTCAAAGGCTGCAGTGAATGGATTCCAAATTAACAATAAAGGCTCTGAATATGCATCTCTAATGGTCCTTTCTGATTATTATAATTGTACGACTATGTTCTAGGCCTTAATAATAATTATTATTATTATAACGTGAATCCCAAAACAGGAGGCATAGAAAATTGACCTACAATTAACACTGTCATAAACCTCAGTCAACATCCTGACAATGGAATTTCAATTTTGCTTTGAAAATTACTTTTATCATCTGTTTATTGTTGCGGCAAGAAAATATTTTTGTACTTTGATTTAATCATTAATTTGTTTTAATGCAGGAGCTTTGAGTTAAAAATATCATTATTGATAATGTAAATTTAATAGGGATATTTTTGGTAGTAATTGCTGACAATCTCTCCCCTTGTTTTAAATTTTAATCCTATAAATAAGGTAAAATATTAATAATAATAGCAATCACCCTAAAAATCTCGTTAAAGTTGATAATAAAAAAAAACCTTTATAAATCTCACTAATTGGACCGACTGCTGGTGCAAAAAATATATACAAAATATCTTATAAGAATCATAACGTCCCGTACCTACCCAGAAACCATTTTACTCAATGAGGGTATAAAACGAGCGATCTAAGTCAAGCATGTTCTTCCCTAGGGAACTATAAAGATGTTACTAATATCGCTCTTTTTAACAAACATTTTTCATCGTTTAATAATATTATAAATACATTAAAATTACCTATCGCTACCTTAATGCAGAACTATCCTAAGTATCTTAGGGCGATTTTTCACAGGAGCAGTTTAAAGTTTAGTTTTTGTAATGAAAATAAAAATATGAAAAACATCCATAGCAAATTTTGATATGCATTATTATATACGTATCTAATTAACACATTAGTGTATAAATTACTAATTAATTACTCTCATTCATTAAATTATCTCGTACCTATCTGTCATTATCATTTCTTATTTCCTAATACTTAACTCATTTTGACCCAAATTGGAACTTAGGATAGTTCTGCATTAAGGTAACGCTTTATTATAATGATTCATTTACGTTTTCAAATAAATATTATAATTATTTTATAATAATTCGTAAAAAGATGTACCGTCTCATGTACGATGCTTTGCGAATACTTGCATTTTAGAGAACACTGAAAAACTTACAAAAAAGAAGGGGGTACCCATACTTTGTCGGGAATTCTGGAATCTGGAAATCGACTCATAATATTCCCATAGAATGAATATAAATCTATGGTGGGCATTACCCTTGGAGACAGAGTGCGGAACGAAATGATAAGACGTATAACTAAAATTACCGATATTGCACAACGTGTCACAATTCATAAATAGAGATGAGCCGGACACATACCCAGAAGTCCAGATGACAAATGGTCAAAGTCTCTTACATCTTGGAACCCAGGAGCAGTAATCAGGATCGTAGGAAGATCCCCAATGAAGTGGAGGGATGATATCACTCGATACGCTGGGATGTCAACTGGATGCAGACGGCGCAGCATCGAATGACGTGGAGGAAATGAAGAAGACCTTCGTCCAGGAGAAACGTGGGCTGAGAAGAATAAGAATAAAAGAAATTAAATACTCGATTTATTTTTGAATCTACTTAGTTATATTTTTTAATCTTCTTATACGCACCCTTTGACATTATATATTATACTAATTAAAACACGTGATGTTATTAAAAAATAAATCATTTAGGTTTCATAAATATTATAATATATACGTAACAATAATAATATTAAATCATTAATTCACATCACTTCTTTCTATTCCTATAATTATGTAATAATTTTTCGCGTGTAAATAAATAAACATCTGGTGTATAATAAATTATTTAATCATAAAAAAGTAATATCTATTTATGTCACAGTGTTATGTGTTTGTTTGCATTATTTAATATTATTATGAAGGGGAATACATACATACATTTCTCCGATGTGTACTTGCTTACTATAATATTATGAAGGTTACGATACGGTAATAATTATACGCTTTGAAATAATTAAAATATTTTGATTGGGGTACGATGCGATTAGACAAATACGCGGTGCAAGTGTGTTGTTGTTCATTCGTAATATTGATTAATTTTGAAAGATCTATTAAAGGGGTTGACTCCCATCTCAATGTCATACTGCATAGTATCTACTTAGTTTACAAATCTATCAAGGTTTTCGAGTCTCGGCTTTCATACAATATTTTGAAAGTAGCTATGTACATTCAGTATACACTATAATAATTATGTTAATAATATTTAAGACTATACATAATGTTTGCGTGTTTTTTGCAAGTATGAATTTCAGAGAAATCATTTAGCACCGAAGAATTTGCTATCAGAGTCCAATAATTTGATGATTTGAAGAGATTTAAAATCGAAGGTGTTTTTTATTCACTTTGACCCAGTTTTCATTCATATAACCCATTTTTAAATCTATTATTATTTTAGGTGGCTACGTAATATTAATAATTAAAGTACGTATAACTCCATACTACCTCATTAAATACACATTTGGGTAAGTTTTTCTTTTAAATAAATACAAGATTATCGTGAAAGTTGAACAATGTTATACCAGAATAGAGTCTTATAATAGTAACGATAATAAATAGGAGTTATTAGTACTTTAGTAATATGTATTGTAATAATTACGACTAGAATATTATTATGATTTATTTATATTTAATGTTAGGTCTTACTACATCCCTTTAATACCACACGACTTAATCCAAGGTATGCCCCAAAGGGATCGTTAAATACATCTGTTGCATTCAACTACTACTGACTAACACTACTAAAACTGCATGTACCAAACCTACCTACCGAAAGATCTGCGATGAGCACATTTGCATAATCCTTACTCCGGGGTATGTTCCTTGATAACTGCAACAACTTATCTCGCTTGTAAGGGAATCTCGAGAAACAATGTGCAAGAAACGAATACCAATATCAATAACAGAATAATATATAAAAATTTAGAATAAGATTAAAATATAAAAATCAGGTATGTTGTTATAGTGAACAAGGAATAACGAATAATAAACTGTCTTCTTCGATCAAACGGCTTCTAATGTATTTTTCCCATAACATTATTAGCCAAAGGTAATTTTACTGTAGCAATAATATGCTATAATACGCCATAGTAAAATTCTTCTCGGTTATTTAATTAAGATAACACATTCGCAGAATAATAACCTTATAAGAGTAAATAAAGTCATGAATATAAAAAATATATATACATATAATGCATTTTTTAAATTGTATTTAACTTTGGTCGACAAATAGAAATAATGTTGCAAATGATAGTTTATCGAATAATCGTGCCGACAAAAAATAGTGCAACGATTTTCTCGACATGTCGATGTTGAACGAGCCGCTTTAATCCCAATACACAGACTTGATCCTTTTTGGAAGATAGAAGGGAAGGAAGGTCCTGTCCAAAAATCCCGGGAAGAATAATGCATGGTACAACCTGTATAGGAGTTGAATTTGTATTTGAGGTTTCCCTCCTCTTGACACTTAAATACTTTTCGGTGTCGTTGAGGTGAAGTTAAAGCGGGATAATCTTCCCCACGGTTTGTCTGTCCGTCCTCTGTCATATAATAATACTAATATAAAACAACATATCAATGATTTTAATAGGCTTGAGGGCTTTGCAAGAATTTGTCAGTTTGTTTTAATCATTATGACAGTTTGTAAGAATTAGTATTAAGGATTTCGACGGTCATCGTGGAGGGGCTTTGACTGAATGACTTACTTAACTTTAAGGAAGAGTACATCTTCAGTCATATAATATTATTATATTTGTGTACAAAATACATCAATCAAAAGTAAAACATAAGGTGAATGTATGTATTATACATGAAGACAGAAAAGAGGTTAATAATAATAAGTATATCAAATTGTGGAAGATCATAGCAATATGATAAGAAATAGATGTATTGTAGGAACCTGTGTTTTTATTGATATAATTATCTTATGTTTATCTTTTGTTAACCTATTTGACAATAACTATGTAAGTGGGCTCGTCTTAAACTTAACATTACTCTAATAATATTTTGTATTAAATTTCTTTAATGATATATGTCACAGTGATGAGAACATCGTAAAAAAAATTGAAAACCAACAGAAAAAAAGTCAACTATTCCATTTGGTGGCTAGGAAAAAAATTGCAAAGAGGAAAATGCATTACAGACAATTGAGTGTTTGTTATAGAAGACTCGAGGTAATAGAAGTAATAAAGTTCTCCTAGGTTAGAAGAAGACAGACGAGAATCTGTCATTTAATTCGCATTGACTTTATTCGATTTCCACATTGTATCTAACACCCTCTTGACGGATGTCCACAATATATCTATATTAAATTTGGAGGGCGTTACATTGGTGTATTGGATAGGTGTATCCACATTCACCGACTCACTCATGTATATTGAGTCAGCGTATAGATGGTATTAGACATCTAGATATGTTTTGTTTCACGAATCAGTCAATATGACAAAGACTCTAATTGTAATAGTATGAAAAATATTTTTACGAATGCTCGGATCAATAAATGATATTATTGAAAAATATTCGCTTTATGAACATTGTAAGAAAGGAGATTGATCGGAGATACAAATTATTGTATTATTATTATTATACCAGAACAGCACGGGAACTTGGTATAATGACAATAGAAGAATTTAGACTTTAACTAAGTTTGATCTTAGTTTATTGTTTGTTATTTTGTTTCAGGAGGCCTGTGCTATTTATTCATAATAGAAATATGAAGACACTATCAGAAATCTTTACAGTAAAATACATAAATTATTACAAACATATATTATTAGATCTGGCCAGTTCCCCAATTAAGCGTTTCTACAACATGCATGATTATATAATTGGAATTTAATAAACACAGCATATGTATTCTTAAAAAACCTAAACAATTATTTCCAAACGGTAGATTTGAAGATACGTGTATGGGTGGACATTGGCTAAAGAAGAGAGGCTTCCCACGTGTTTCTATCTTTCACCAGAATATATTATACAAAATATCTAAGAGTGAACTGTGCTAAGAAATCATAAACTTCGTTAAACTTTATTAAAATAACAACTATTCATCTATGATAGTGACATCTAGCGTGAAAATAACGTATAAAAGAAAACTTGCAAAATCTGTAGAATATGTGCTGTGCATAGATGTATCATGTTGGTATGTAGAAAACGTAATTGATTTAGATTCTCTCACTCTTTATATCTCCAGTGAGGTTAACATCGAATCACCCCTAAATATTTATTTTTGTACCCATTCTTACATTGATCGGATATAAATTGGGTTATACTCGTACAAGAAAATTATATAAGTGCTCTAACGAGTGGGCTGGTTTATTAGCACTTAAAAATATAAGCAATTAATTATCTTGTTATTTTTATAAGTATTATCAAAATTGAATTATTTTCCTCATTTAATTTTTTTCGTATTCTATTTAAATTTACAATGCAAATATATTTATTTTACAACAAAAAACACAATGAAAATAAGCAGTAGGTACTCAAATATGCCAAATAAGAATGTGTTCGTATGTTGAAATAAATGAATATAATATGTTTGAAATAATAATCAACGAGTTAATAAAACAATATTTTCGTGGTATTAAAATTTAATAAAATAATATCATAAATGTTCATAGACTTCTTATAGAATTGATTTACACAGCAGCAGTCATGTCAAGACACATAATAGAAATTGTAGACGGAGCGTAAAAAAATGTTGACAATGTGGCTTTTAATTTGACATAAAGTCGGGTAGGGGTGTCGCAAAGATAAATCGCACTACGAGACAGAGAGAATGTAATTTGATACGTAGTTTTGTACTTCGATGTGTACTTATTTGTTTGATTCAATTTACACGATTTTATTAGTAAAATTATAGCATAATAATTAAATAATATTTAAAAAAAAAAAGTTTATTATGTAAAAAGTTTACCCTAAACTGGTCCATATTTACTATAATAGTTGCCATTATTAGCATTGAGGGAGTAACATAACTTAAGATATCTGAAGGAGACGATAATATTTATGATTATGTTAGCTCTGCCTACCTCACAAAGGATGCAGCATGATAGGGGTAGTTATTTACTCGTATATAGGTGAAAATCTTGATAATTATTTGAATCATAGTGTTTTCTTATCATCTTAATGTTTCTTATGTGATCTTGTAAGATAGGTGAGATCGCAAGAATTAATACCTACTTACTTTATTCTATAAAAAAATATACAATAATTTAAAAGATAAAACACCATAAATTTTCATTATTAAATCTTCTCAAGAGGGCTTCGGAGTAAGCTCCATCATCAGTGGGTTATTAAAACGACTCAAGCTTTACCATCGTTAAATACCTACCATGTAATTGTACCGATTCATCGGAAACCATTTAACAAAAACTCGCGATAAATAGGTAGATTACGGCACGGTAGGTTTACTGGAAGACATTGCCTCAAGGCAATATGTACGCCTTTTGTAAAATTTATGTTTGACAATAAAGTGTTTATTATTAATATAAATTTGTTTTACTTAAACCTATATTCAGAATAAACAAATAATTATGATACGATAAATAAATAGATTTAAATTATTTTTATTTATTTATTTTTACTGTACATTGATGACAATAAATTTAAAAAAAAGGTATACATTCAAATTAGATAAATAAATTATGTCGCAATTATTAAGAACGTATTTGAATCGAGGACCAAATTCACGATGTTTTCGCAGTTTGTTGGCGTACACTACAAGACAACTTTATTGTTATTTTATTAGATATTTTGTACAACAGTGAAATGTTGTTCCTTAAAAATAAAAAGTTAAATTGAACACAATTGTTCGTAAGTGTTACTTTTATATTAAACGCTGTTGAAACTCGAGATAAAGTAAAAATAAAAGATTTGTGCCACTATTGGCATGGTCTGTAGCCCAAGTCATGTATTATGGTTTGGTATGGTCTACGAACCAAACAGAGAATTACGAGTATTCTTAATTCTTTTTATCTTAACCTTCACAGCATCTTCCGCAAATAAAGTACCTAGCAAAAAAACTGAATATGTTATCTGTAATTGTTAAGCACAATATCTTTGTGTAATTAGAAATAAATATTAATTTATACAAAACATTTTGTATTTGATTTCCCAGGATAGTTATAAGTGGTTATGAAATAGTAGGTATACTTCCTGTTAAGGTGAAAAGAAACATTCTATGACATATAATTTATTTTGGTTTGTCACTCACTTGAAAATTTGGTTAATAATAAGTCAATGAACAAATTATTACCAAAGGGACTTACGAAGTCGTTACGGTTTTCGCCTTTTCACTAAGATAAATGCACTAGAACTTCGCCTCGTAGAAGATGTGACCTGAGGCAGAAGTAATTTTACTCTTATATACTCCTAATACTGCTATTCAGGAACTAATGGTTTTGAAAACTTTTTTAAACAGGTGCCTTCCTTACCTTTACTGATTTTATTTACTTTTATGTAGGTACGTACACTTTCTTGGAAAAGGCGATAAGTAATTTTAATAATTCACAAACACGGAAAATTTAAAGGCATTTATTTGAAAAATAATAGCCGTTATTAAGCCATTAAATCATCCCTTGGTTCTTATTAAATTACACCCAGAACGAAGAGCATAGAATGTTATTTAGTTCTCCTTGTAAATGACCATCAGTGAACGAATGGCGTAAAAATCTATATAATACAATATGTAACAAGTTTGGGTCATCTTTCAGAAATATTAATATTTTATAAGCAGGCATCGAATCTAATATAAAATAAATAACATGAAACATATTTTTCGAAATGAACAAAAGGTAAAAGGCTTGGCTTACTGTTATACATATTTAGATATATCCTGAAATAGTAGGTAGGTAGTACCTTTATTATATTATTTTCTTCATGAATTTCAAAGAAGGGTCATCTTCAACTCCGCGAGTCCCTAATAAATATTAAATATTTCACTTAAATGAAAAGGTATACGTGGTGAAGTGAATTGTTACCTTTGGGGTTAGTCGGTCCCGGGTAAGGCAACATATCACAATAATCCTTATACAACCTACTTTCTGCTGTATATATATACATACCTAACATTAATAATAAATCTGCTTTAACGTTTATTTATTTATGTATTTTATTCTTCATACATATTATCATATTATTTATATAAGCAAAATAAATATATAAAATCTTAGGTAATTGTAAGTAAACATATTATATTATTATAAAGTGATGGATGAGTCTTTAGAATAAATTTATGTCCGTAATAGCATCGGTATTTTAATATTTTTTCCTTATTTTTTCAGTAGTATCCCTAGAGAAATTGTTCGCGTTTTCCTCTCATTCTTTTTTATTTCAATATTCCAAGTTACGTGTTACTTAATGCACTGCATATTTTATCAGAGATATATTATGTACATTTCCTAAAATGATAACCATTAATTGTATGCAATGCCGCTTGTTCCAAAAAAAAATATTAAGATTAAAAGAACTTAGCCATCATTCTGATTGAAACACATACACGGATTAAATTTTACTAAGTAACTGATCAATGAACTGTTTTTGTAATTTTACCTAGTAATTGTTATTAAATAATATAAATTATGAATCAATTAACCAATTTACGATAGATATAGTTATTTTGAGTTCATATTTTTGTAATAAAAACAACAGGACTATTCGTGTTATATCTACACCTACAGGTAATTGGTCTGATATATTTCATAGGATGTAGATATTACCGAGTGTCTTATCCAATTAATCAATGCGTTTAATTAAGTATGTAAATCATGAATCAATGCATTAGTATGAAGTGATTTGAGTAAAATGCATTAACTAATCAATCCACTAATGAAATCGTGCCTATACCATGTATGCATTACTGTACTTATATAATATATGCATTAGAAATGTTGGGTTAATAGATTATGTTGCAGTGCATATTATTATGATTGGAGATAGTCGGTAGCCTGATGGAGAATCTCGGACATTCAATCTAGAGATTTGGGTTCGATTCCACCTACTGTAATTGGGTATTTTTCAAATCCAGTTTCTTCTTTTAATATAAAAAAAAAATTGTATGTATAGAATTATTCTAGAATTATGCTATCTACCAAGAAGTATTGAATCTAGTAGATCTATGTATTAGTTTATAATGGATCATCAGAATGCGAATTCTTGGAAATCACTACTAAATTAATTGGTGACATTCATCTTCTCCAACTATTCATACTGTACTTATATTAATCAATTTAATTATTATTTCTTGCTAACCCTCAAATTATAATATCCACTGCAATGTAGATCTTTGCAAAAAAAACTATTATTTCCTCAATTCCAATACTTTAAAAAACTCCCACTTCTTCCCCATTTCTTAGACACAAGCTTATACTTTTGGTTTTCCTTTTTCTTCTCTTATCTTCCTATAGTCATCATTAGATAGATGATACTGGGGATCAGGCATTCTTAAATTTAACTTTTAAGTATGCCACCCATCGTAAATATATTTATTTATTTATACAGTTGTATACGGCGCAAGCCTTTTACATGTTTAAATATAAGACAGACTACAAAACATATACAGTATATACAATACAAATTCACATTAATACATCGTACAATTAAGAAATAAATCAAGAATTAGAATTAGATATTAGAATAATTAAAAATTAGGTACATCAAAACTACTGATTATAAATAATACAATCACAAAGTTTCAAATAAAAGTCAGAAATTCAATAAAAGTTATAGAATGTGATAAAATATCATAAAAAAATATAGATTCTAAACATAAATTACTAGTATAAAACAAAAATTAAACGATTATACACAATATAGCAGAATTAAGCATTTCAACATTTCATCAAATTAAATTTTTCAGTCAGAGTGATCAAACAAAATAGTCAAAAAGTTAATATGGGTCAACATAATAAAAATTCTTAAAAATAAGTAAACATTAAAAAGTCAGAACTCAACTGTTATTGTTTTTATTCTTTGTTTATATATTGTTTTTTTTATGGCATGAAAAAAAAAATTTGTACGTTTTTTATATTATGCATTTTATCCGCTGGCTATACCACGCTTCAGAGAGATGCATAAATGTTATAAAAAGTACTTAAAAACATTAAAAAATTTGACTATAATCAAAAAAAGTATGTTGGTATTTAATTTTACACTTTTGAAACTAGATGACTGTACATAACATAGAAACTTGTGTAGTATGTAATTATATGTAGCACTCACGATAGTAATTATGTAATAGGAATTCAAGCAGTTTGCATTATGTTTGGTATGAATTATAATAATAGTGCACGTTGTATATTGTAATAATAATTATTAATACTATGTTAATTAATAGCAGTTTGGAATGAATGCTTGAATACAAACTACTAAATCATTCCATCACCACATATGCATTATATACCTACCTACAATCCAATATGTATGATCTATATTATAAGCTGTAATAATTACTATTGTACGGCATTGCTATGTAATAAATGTCTGTTGGGTACTATCAAAGTGGTAAGTTTTACCTATACGTATTACAGATCACTTTACAGTTTGAAATACTTTGAAATGTTCCGATTTTTTAGAATAGTGGATAGTTTAAATTGTAAATAATTTAGGTAGGTTCCACTATATTTCAATGCGTTTACAATTTGTGCAGATATTCATCATTTTGTATTGATTTTTTTTCTATTCTCAACATGAACTCGACTGATTGTTTTTTTTTAACTATTTAGGCTATGTATATTTTTTTTATATAATATGAGGCACATACTAAGCTTTGTATGAGGAAGATACTATGTAAGCTTTGGAAACAAGTGTCATAGAAGGATTTTGGATGTCAAATGGTATGAACATGTCACAAATGATGCTGTGCGCCGGCGCACCCGGCAGAGACCTGTAATCTCCGTAATACTGGAGAGACGGTGGTCCTGACTGGGACATGTTCTGAGAATGCCCAATGATAGTTGGCCAAAAAGAGCGCTGTTATTCCGTCCGCAAGGGTTCCGTCGGCACGGGCGTCCCTTTTTCACTATACACCGTTCCTATGACAACGATATCAGAGCGCAAAAATTTCGTGGAAAGAGGTGACGCAATTGGCGCAGCGACGCTCTGAATGGAGGAGGCTGGTTTCTGCCCTGTGCTCCCGAGAGGAGCGTTGAGGGCGATGATGATGATGATGAGGCATAAACTGACATGTTGTGCTGATATTTTCCTTTAAAACACTTTGTTTTGAATTTTACTCTGATTCTTAAGCTCGTCTATTAACCACAGCTCGTTTTAATACCATACCTAACCCAAATACAAAATTGTTCATAAAATATCACATACCTACATTTACTCCGTCAAATTCTGTCTAGTACCTACCTAGCAAATAATAGGTTTCCCGCTCTTATAATTTTTCGAGTGTCTGTAAAGCCAGTATTCGTAAAACATTACGTATAACATCTTCAGTTCAGCGATGAGGCATGCAAGCCATGTTGAATATTTTTAATTTGTATGACAGGAAGATTTACATGTTTTTATTTTTCATTTACATGTTTGATACTATGATGTATGTATATTAGGCACTTCAATGGAATTAAAATATAATTTGTTCATTTTAGTATCGTCAACCATAGATACTTCAAGCAGGTTGCTAAAAAACAATAACTTCTCATAATGAATTTAATAAAGTAATATAACTTTGTTTATATTTTCGGCATTAACTATATAACAATTTCTAGACATATTGATATGATTTTAGATGACTATGTATTATTGTTATTTTGTGAGCCTATATATATGGACAATTTGTAAAGCGCCGTTTACTCATAACATGACCTCAAGGGTGCTGTATATCGTATCCATCACCCGAAACTCCCAGTAAAAAGGTGTGTCTTCAGCCCTCTTTTAAAACTCTCTCCATTCACCTCCTCTCGCAGACACAGAGGCAGTAATAAATAATTATCAATGTATAAGATAAATGTTATGTAGTTGAAATACTTGCTTAAGTGTGATTGCACTGGACAATAATCCCTTTGAAATGTATCGTTTTATGGTAAGATGATAAAATTTGGTCATTAATAAAATTTATTTTTGATTTAATTAGTCATCAGTCTGGCAATTGTATAATAAAACGCTGTTTAACATTGTATATAATACTGTAACTACATGCAGACAAATCAATCCCGTAGAAGAGACGACGGCTGGCTGGACGCTATAATTATTATTAATATTGCACCACAGATCCGTAATATTTATTACATCAATTTCATCAAATTACTGCAATTATATTATTGATAACAAAACGAATGTTGCAACTCCTTTAAATGAAAATGATATTATTATATATTGTAAATTTAACTAATTTTAACTAACTATTTGCTTTTGTGCATCAATACTATCATGTATTTATTTATTAAATCATATATTAGAAAATAATCACTTTGATTAAATAGTTGCTTTGATGAATTGTAGATATTTCATTATAGAATACATTATATACGGTTTACCTTTTTTAAATATCTTTTAAATATCTATCTTGCGTATTTGAAATATGGGTAAAATTTGCAAGATATTTCTAGAGCTTGAATATTACACAAGATTAATTAGTCACATTGTCACCCGGGAGTTAAAGTTAAGATATCATAAATTATAATCAGCCTATTTACATAAAAATAGTACCTCCATAATTTCACAAGGTAAAAATATTTTCTTATTGTAAAACTGTCATTATCACTGGTTGTCTCCCTAGTGTGCCAATTGCTAGTCCCTTTTTGTCCTTAGAAAATTTAATATGTACCTAGGTATATAATTAAAAATAGTATGATACCATCCTTCAAAATATACATTTCAACTTCTACGTTAAATTATTATATTTCTACGAATATAATTAATTCAATTAATTACATAGCTAGTGTATGTTGTACCGCTAAAGTGAACTGAAAATGGTTATCAAATTGTATGAGAATTAGTTTTAATGAAGAGAATTAGTCATCGAAATTTCAACAGTTTTATTCAAATATTGCGGTGAGTATATTTATCAAATCAATAAGCATGCACTTTGTATGTTAATAATATATTTGAATATACCTACTTATAATTTTTTGAAACTTACTCGTATATAACAAGTTGTAAATAAATCTAAATGATTATGTTGCATTTAGATGAATATAATTTATTAACTTCGATAATCTATCTATCTATCTATCTATACCCTCACGCCATGTCCCAGGAGCGGTAGGCAGAGAGAACGGAACACCATATAGATCTATCCTTACAAACTTCTTTCGCTTCGTCCACATTCATCCAGTTTCTCATACATGCACGCCGATTTCTTTTACTCAACACGCGACCGACCTTGAGGATTTGATCCACGTGATCAAGCCACGTGGTTCTTGGCCGTCCCGCTTCCTCACACCTCTTTCAGATAAATATATCCTTTTCATCATTCTTTCATCTTGCAATCGCTCCACATGTCCAAACCACCGTAACTTATTTACACGCATTCTATCCACAACACTCTTCTCGCATCCGCTCATTCTCCTGATATCCTCATTCTTCACTCTATCTCGCAATGTTTTACCAACCATTCTTCTCAGTGAACGCATCTCCACTTCGATAATCCTTGTTTTAAAAATCAATCTCTCTTTCAGAAATTCGTGAAACACCTTCCTTCTAGAGCTTTCATGTAAATAATTGACATGTTGTATTATAATTCATTATTATAGTGAGTGTTTACCAGTCATACGATTTTCATAATTCTGTAGTTTTTTAAGTATATAATTTATATTTATATAGATACCAAAGCCATGTTTTATATATATTATAGATATAATTATTTTATTTAACTGTAGATAATATGATTGAATTCTGTGTTGGTCCTTTAATAGTGCTTCATAATGTTGTGAGATAGGTATATATCTTGAAATGTTTGTTTATTCATCTCAAAGGTGTTGGTATTGCTGTGAAGTTAGTAACATATTTACGAGAAATAGAAATGTTAGTGCAGACATGCCAGTACCTGCTTAAAACCGAAATGCTTTTATCATTTGTTAGTGGCGCAGATGAGGAAATGGAATTCAGACAGACAAATAGAATGTCAGAATTTCTGCTGATGTTTGCTTTTGAAATATGCAGTTGTTGTGCCGCACCGTCCAGCGGGAACCGCAAAATCCTCTCACAGACTCCCTTCTATTGCTGCTACTATTAAATTAATCTTATACAATTTGTGTGATTTTTAACTATGAAGTAATAATTTTCTTGAAACGGAACTACCTACTGCTTTATTCATACAATCCCTTGCCCGATTTAACTATACGTAACGCTAACCACAACGCCACGGTCAGAGTAAACATAGTATTGTGGTTATATTTCTTCATTTCTGGACATTGTGTATCCTATCTCAATAATTAATGAGCCAGCCACGTACATTATCATCACAATGTACATACCTATTCTACATCATTGTTGTTTTGTTAAACCCCTTGATATTTTAGTATTGAACCTGTTCATGAGGATCATCATACATATTTTATCATATCGCATTGCTCGCGGTTTATTTACTTTTTTGTTATTATTCTCAATGGATGGGGTGTATGGATTTATCCATACTTACCCGCCCCCTGTCCCTCAGGATTTCACCCCGAAATGAGCAGATGGCGCTCCCTTAAAGCAGTTTCCAAACGAATAATTGACCGATTTCATTAAACTGATCTAACACTCTATCTCTTTCTATCTTAAACAAATCAATAGTGATAGCGAAACTATCGGGACAGTTTAAAGTATTTCCCATCTTCATTGTTTGGGTAATTTTATGCTCCATGTGTTTAATATATGGTCGACCTAATTATTATAAAAGATACGTATTTATATCAATGCTAATACTTCTGGTTAGTAGTTCAATGATGACCATAGCCAGAAGGGTCAAACTGTTAATTTATTTAAAACATCTGCTTTCTAAGGGTGAACTTGGATGCGAAGATCACCTCCCCGAGACGCCAATAGAACGGATTTGTATATTCTCCAAAACTATGGAATAAATATACTATTTGTGAGGGGAATATTATTCGTCAAGAAGTTCGCCGTGTTATAATGAGACATAAATAAATTAATAGTTGTTACTACAAGTTTCCCTAACACGATTTACAAAATTGGTATCCCTTAATGAAGTAGTGTTGCTTTAACTTCTCACTTGGATACGCCATTGAATATTCATGTTAAATTTATACCGTTTGTTCGGAGCTGAAGTTATGATTCATTAGGAATGAAAATGCTTCAAGAGTATCAACATTATAAATGTTTGATGATATCCTGAGAACTAGTATCATGTAGTAGAATATCAATCTAATGGGACACTGCCTATAACGAACGAATGAATATGAAATTATAATATTTTATTCAGCGTATTGAAGTTGCTGAAGTTATGAATTTCATCAGAAATTTCATAATAACGATATGGCTCAAATGGGTTCGGAAACGTGTTAAATTATTTTGTTTAATTATCTACGTATAGTACGCGTAGCTAAGTAACAGTTAACTAGATATTGCTTTGTTATATACCATGAATAGGTTGGTTCATTCCAAATTTTCTCTAGTTTTAATGGTCTCTTCAGATTGTTGATGTATATATACAGAAATACTTTATTTAGCACATATCGAGTATTTGGTAGGCACAGATCTTATTAATATTGGAGAGACGATATATTTATTATACTTACTACCCCTTGTGAACTCATATTATTTACTATTTCTAAAGACATTGTTGAGTTATCGTTGACGTTATTTCGCCACAATAATGATAAATTAATGCTACGATATTGATCATAATGCTATCGTTCTATATAATATTGGCCTCGTCGACTTCCCTAGGTGACGCTGTAGGCTATTCACGTTTTCATACATCACAGGTATTATTTGATATTGGAAGAATTTCCTTTATCCGATTTCAGAACGGAATTTTGTGCTATAAATCTCAATTTCTGGAAATATGACACTTCTCTCATAAAATATAAAATACAGAATACGAAACAATCTCGCAACTGCGCTATATTTATAATTTCATATAGTAAGAGTATACATATTCTTATAGCTGTAAAACAGTTTTGAAATTTAACACATGGTTGCTCAGTTTCAACTGATCGATAATTTTTTATAGAAAATATTCTTAATTTATACCTACAATGAACTTCTTTGAATTTTAAGGCGAACTCAAACATCGTTTATCTTACATAGGTCCTTTGAGAATAAACTTCGAACATTTCTAAAGTTATATTGTTGACTTAGATATACAATAGTTCCAAAGTATATTCTAGCTTCTTTAGCCAATCATCTTAAAGAATCAAAGATGATAATGAAGAACTAATCCTTAAGGATTTTCATCATAATAATATATTTGTATATACAAGTATATTATGGTTAAAATATTTTCTTTTTTGCTTTCTCTTCATCTTACCTTTGATTTCAAATAACGATATGGGAACGTAAAGGAATAAAACAGAATAATGCGGTGTTGTATCCCAAAGGAAACAACATATATATTACTTGTGCACGGAGTAAATTCACCAATGAGAAAGGGAAGAGGAAATCTCAATATAACTAAAATATTTTCTTTTATTCTGATAGTTTTGTAATAATACGATGAATATAACTCTGAAATGAGATGATGTCCGTAGAAAGTGAAAATAAATAGCGTAGTTATTGGAATTATTTAGTAATTAGGTACATTTATTTATAGTATTATAGATTAACAGTTGGATTAGATAATGTGGGACTTGTTTTATTTGCTGTCTTCGTTATTTTTGTAAGCGTAAAGTCTTGCTAGTTTATAGTATATTGAATTACTAGATAGAAATATGTACAACGCATTTTTTTGAAATAATAAATGAATTTGAAATACAGGCTTGAAAATATACCTACCATATATCAAAAAACTTTTTTTCATATTCTTTTATAACATATACCTACATAAAATAAGTAATATTCAGGGAATAAAAAGTGTGGCACCTGCATGACATGATATTAATCGACAATCGATAGATTAATAATACTTACTTCCACAGTGTCTGGATTGTTACAGGTTTTTATAAATGTTCAAATAGAAGTGTACATTGGTATGGGTTGAAGTATCGACCACATACAAAACATTTCTATTCAAAGCACTGCAATTAAATGTAATTTTACTATCATATAAGTTTATCGGAATAATTGTATGTACAATATACTGTTTATAGGATACCGTTTACCGTCGTTATATCAATAATATTGATATTAGTTCTGTGTTAGAATGCTTCGCGTGTGTTACAGGTACAGAGTGCGTTACACTATTTTCCACGTGTCGCTTGTTGAGAAGTTGAAAATACTACATGCAATAGATAGGTAGGAACTACATTTTCCCCAACAATTTGATTTCTCGATAGATACGTTTCTCGAAATAAAATTGCACTTTTATAACATCCCATTTTTACCTTCGTTGAATTATATACTTTTTTTCTATTTTTATTAGCTTCATTTAAGTATTTCACATTTTACGATTAACTCTCACTTAATCACAAAACATATTTTTTATCCAACATTACTTATTTTTTTTTGTTTCCAGGGTTTTTAAGTGAAGCGTTTAAATGAAAATCTAAAATAAAAAATTGAAATGAAACATGAGATTTTTATTTATACTGTAGTTATTGTTGGTTTTCTCTCGAAGTATCGAGCTACGAAAAAGCTCAAATGTGTTGTTCTCGATGTATCAACTCGGGAAATTATTGACGTGGAAGCAATTTCAGGTTGCATTATGGATATTTTCAGTGGGTGTTAGAATGAGGCTTGTAGTGGATTAGTACAAACTTGTAACGGTTGCCTTGCCGACCGACTGCAAACATATATCCCCCATTCATTTTTTCAATTTATTACTTGAAGTTATCCCTCATTTTAAGCTTTACGGTCAAATCACCCTATATCTTATTATTAAAACTCTAAGGTTTGAAAATTCATAAAAATGGATTATTTGTGCGTACCGATGATTAACTTTTACTTAAATTCCACCTTTTTCATATAAAACTTTTCTAATCTAAAATTATTCATACAATTTCAATTAGTTACTGCTGTCAGTTACTGTAGGTACGATATAAAATAAAATTAATAGTTGATACGCAGTAAGATAAGTTATAAAACCCTCAATGTAATCGACTAAGGATATAAAGAGCATAGATAATCAAAATCAAGCATTAGTCATTTACTCATTGAAAAATAATAATAAAAAACCTCTTAAACATTGTAGATTTCTTCACAGAGGAAAAGATACACAGATACATAAAGGAAAGTTATTTTCAAAACTTGTTTTATGTATAAAAATATATTGCAAAAGAATATATAAATGCTCAATAATTAATCGCTTACAGACTTTGAACAATAATGTACATTGCATGAGAATCAACTGTCGTTTTAAATGAGACAAACATAATAATTCCGAACATTAAAGTATGTAGTTTACAACATTAAGCGGAATGTGTGAAAACATTTTGGATACATTAATGGGTACTTTTGAGAGTATCAAAGTTATCTTGTTGAAAGTAATATGGATGCGGTGGAATTTTGTAAGGAAAATAATATATATTGTAAACCACTAAAATGTTTGCCATTTACAATCAACACATGAGGTCTGGTAATATGTTCATAATGTATTTTATGCGGAAGTGTATACACAAATTTGTTGCGTGCCTTCTTCACGCATTCTCAAAGTAATATGAATATTAAACATTCTTTTAATTACCTACATTATACCTTATTTTAAACAAATCTTAAATTACATACAAATATTATAATTTTCGTGAAACTTCGATACGGTACAAACAGTTTCTTGGTTTTAAACGTTTCAAAATGTACGGTGATGCAAAAAATATTCTAGATTATGTAATATTAAATATTCAGCGCTTGATGAAATATATCACTGGTAGAGACGTTGATAGATAAATGTCCATGTGACTCCTGATGGATTAGACGACTCTCTTACATAATATAGTTCTTCAATGCATTAGTACAATATGTTTTATAAATTTCGTGGGAGGAGTGGACACAATTGACGCAAAATTGCTTTCAATGGAGGAGGTTTGTTACTATAATGCATCACCAAAAGGAATTTTGAAACACGAATGAATGATCGGAATTGCAGCAGATCGAGTGGTCAGAATTGCAGCAGATGAACACATGACAGGAAACAGACCCCCAGGAAGACCACCTAAACGCTGGAGGGACAATTGGACATCCACCTCCCAGGAGCAGGCTCCGAGAACCACAGGACATAGTCCTAAATGAACCAAAAGAAGAAGAAGAGAAGAATGAATGAATAAATTATTGTAAACCTAGAAAACCTATTTTCCCCTTCAACTGACATTGAAGGGGAAAATTGAGGGACGCCGAGGTCCCGGTAGGAGACAGATGTCCTGGCTGTGAAACATAAGGGAGTGGACCGGCATCCGAAGTGTGGAAGAGCTGTTCCGAGCAGCGCAGGACAGGGACAAGTTCGCCGAGGTGATCGCCAACGTTGGGGGGACCCGACAGGGCACTTGAAGAAGAAGAAACCTAGAATAATTATACCTACTAGTATGAACCCACATTACCAACAGTTTGAGATCCGTTTTGACGACGCAACAGGAAGCAAATTTTTAAGACTTGATTTTGTTTATTCATGTGCTTAGAATCAATATCATGTAAAAGGAGAGGAAGTAATGTTGTTTAATACCAGTACTAAGTCTCTGTGAACGCTTTATATTATTTTTATTCACTGCGGTTAAACATATGCTCAGGATTAAATATGTTTTTAAAATGCTCTCAAATAAACTACATATTTATGTGTCGTCTTGTGACTTTAATAAATAAACATTTCGCAAAATATTAGGTTATTGAGTTCATATTAATATCGGTCTCACTTTTTTTAACTTGTATTCAAGTGAAAGATTATTTGATTTGTAAATATTGTTTGTATATTTCGATTATGATACAATATTTAGTATTTTTTTTTATTTCAGATGGGCTGTATCTCGAAGGAATCACATCGGCTGAGATCCAGAACTTATTATAAATAGGTAAGTGAAAACATTTCCACGTTCGTTCTCCACTGTTCACCAACTCAGTTGGTATGGTTAAAAAATATCTATATAAATATTTATTTATTTTATTAAATATTGATTGTATCAGGGGATTGTACACCAATTTACTTTAATTGCTTGCATATTACTACACTAGATTGACAAAATAATCAATAATTATTGATTTTCATAACTCATGAAGTATTAATGTATTGTATTCGAGAAAAAAAAGTAAAAATGTATTGTTATCGACAACAAGCACAAATGTATTGTATCTGAGAAAACTTTGGTATATTTATATTATGCTTTAAAAATACAATAGGTACATACTAAAATATACCACATTATAATCACACTGTTATATTTGTTCTGCTTGATAGTTATAGAATTCGAAATTTTTAATAGTGGAACTGAAAATAAGTACATATTTTTGTTCTCTCTTAATTAAATATTTATTATTATGTTGGGAAATGTGAATTTTTTAATGTCATTTGTTTGGGGACTTAGAAGATTGGCGTTGATTGTGTGTATTACCATTTAAATCAAAATTTCCGACTAGTTGAGTTATGAAGTTGGACAGTCGAAAAATAACTAAAAAAATCTCAATTCCTTTTCGTTTTGAATAAATTTTTTTAATCCTCAATGATGTTTGTGTACACGTCTGAAAAAAAAATTGCGTGAAATGTTAGTTATAGTGGACACCTATCCTGTGGGAGTATTGGTAAATAAGAGAGAAAATTGTTGTTAAAACACGTTTAATGGACGATACTTAAGGGTAAATGATCGTTCCCGAAGGTTTTCTTCCCAGAGACAGTAATGAGCTTTTCACTACCACACTTAAAATATGGTTACATTACAATTTTAATTCAATTTTTTTACCTTTAATTAGGGATTTCAAAATTCGGTAAATATATTTTTTTTAAAACAAACCACCTTTTTCAAATACACATCTAAGGATAATATCACTTATAAAAAAATATGTAATATATTTATATTCATTTTGGTTGAAATTTTCATTTCTTTATGTATTTTGTATGAGTTTGATTCTTAGTTGGCACGAAGAGGACAGCTTGAATGTTTCTTACATGCAGCTGGTCTGCTGGTTACCCCACTTGTGGGATATGCCGTGATGGTATAGTAGTAGTAGTAGTAGTTGATTCTTAGCTAATGAGATTAGTGAGAACTATGGTGCATTTATAAGTTTTTGAGTAAATTTCAAGAAAAAGTATTATATAATTAGAGACATTTCTATCTGTTTTAGATGATAAGCAATGCTGGTATTTCTTGATACGGTTATCCTGTTTCAAAAATGAGAGTGTTGTTGATAGATGTGAAACAAATACCGTAATAAATCCATTTTATTGGAACATCTTTATATAAAGTTACCCAAAAGTTTGGTACTTACCTGTCAAATAATTCTTTTTAATTCGATCTTCTAGAAAGTAGTGGCAACTTAATTTTCAAACTCTGAAATTACAAAAAGTAGTTGAAGGAATAACACGTATACTAATGGTCAAAGTATTTATAAGATATAATTGGTTTGTTTGTTTGTTTCGCCTGCTTGGTAAACTGCGACACAGGAGTTGCATCATTTCGGTTGGTAATTTGTTCGTCGTCGGTCTGTGAGGTTAATAAGAATTTGTGGTCCCTCGGGTAGCGTCTTTAGCTGGAGCAGGTGTCTTTGCTTACACGACGAACCCCTCCTCTTCTGTTCCATATACATATTATTACTATTATTATTATACCCTGTCTAAAGTAAATTCCCATAAGTAAGCATGACTCGCCTGTTACTGAGCAGTAGATTTCCTACCTAATGGAACTCTTAAACTGTACAAACCTCTACCAACATACTCAATTATCCCATCTGTGCGCATTTTTACCCTTGTTTTAATAATAATTAATTGTTTAAATTGCATATTTGAGTCTAAATAATATTAAAAATTTCCATAGCAGCTGTTTCCCTGAAATGACATCAACGTTTAACTTTAGTTTTATTTCCACTCCAACAACTAACTCAAGGGAAAAGTGCTTTTCTAGAACAATATTTGTCACTGCATTAATCCTCTTTGTAATTCCATGTTGTATATTTATATAAAATATATTTTTAACTAGATTAACCTCTTATTTTTTTTAAATAGAACAAGGTAGCTAATTACATCGATATCTTTGCGCCTTTATTAGGCATAATTCTTTCGTTTAATTACTGAGAATCAATGTTAAATAAAGGGGTTTATTATTTGAAAATACTTTATTCATACACAATATATTATAAACAAAGGTATATTTTTCCTATTTCTTATCTGCAGTGATATTACAAAAATATGCAAACAAAAACTTCGTTAAATAATGTATATTTATCTCATTTTGCTAAATGTTTTTATTTTACCCTTACCGTTGCTTGGTTTTAATAAACTTGGGTAGATGAGAAAACCGCGCGCCTCGTCCGCTGAAATTGGAAAAAAATTAACGACTTCAATAAAGAAAACATTTTTATTTCTTTCTATTATATTCGCGTAAGCAAATCTTGGCATTGTATATTATTTATACTTTTAAAGTATGTTTCAATTACCTAACCTTAATAACAACGGAAGAGGGAACATTGAAAAACAAAATGGATATTTCTTTCTGCAGAGACGAAGGAAAATATTCTACATTTTCCAAATTAGTTGTATCATACTTGGTATCTGAAATAACAAATTACATTAAAAATTCTTAGTCGATAGCATTTCTTAGCTTTATAAACAAAACAGTATAGGTACGAATTTTTTTTTTAAAGAAACTTATACATTAGCAAATCTGATATATAAAAGATTAGTAAATTTTAGCCTTTCAAGAGAATGCACTTGAAATCATTTAAATACGAATATACAAAATTATTTAAACATTCCAAGCTAGTAAACTGTTTAATTAAAAAGATTCATTAGTTATAGAACTTATAGATTGTCCACGTTTTTATATGGCTTACGGTCGGTTCCTCAAAAAAAATAAAAAGTCACTATAACGATTAATTTTTAAGCTTCTTTAACTTCCACGGGTTTCATAATTTTTTTTTGTTGAAATCCGGAAAAATTGTAATTTTCTAAATAACTTGTTTGCTACGCTGCGATGGTTACCGAGATAATTCATATTAAAAATATTTATTACGCGTTATTGTAAATATTGTACATGATAAATTGTAAAATTAAAATAATAAATAAAATAAAAATAATGACGTCTGGTATTTGACTGAGTTTTTAAAGTCTCTAAAGTTAGTTTATAAAACCCAAATTTTAACTTTAGATTTAAAGGAACTTTATCTTTCACGAAACCGGCTGTTATAAATTTAAGATTTAGGAGTAGGTAGATATCTTTGTGCATATTCAAATCAGTATTTATAATAAATACATGATATTTCCAAATGGTGTACTACATTCTATGTATTATTGTATATAAACCATAACTGTTAGAAAATTTTGATACGTTTTTTTTTCAATAAGCAAAAGGCTTTTTTAATGTTCATGCGCTTAAGTTTTATTGGTCGTAAAAGCGCGATATCAATAAAAGCTGACGTTTGGTAATGGCGGTTATAAATATATCGATATCATTATTAGTTTTGGGATGAATAAAATATTAATAGAAAAATAATAATAATACTAGTAATCTGTAGTACATTTATGTTATACTTAATATAGGTAATGTATATATGTATGTGTACAATTATTTACTATATTCCGACATTACACAGTGACTCATATAAAATTATGTTGCAGGATGAGAGTCATAAATTCAATGGTTCCTATAGTGATACCAAATATCGAATATTTATAACAATTAGACTACAAAGTATGTATTTATTTCAACCTTGTAAAATAAGTATTGAATTTTCTTTTCTTTTCTCCCGATCCTAATTCTATCGTGGGCGTTTTGGGTTAAAGCCTCGCTATTTAAAGGACCTTTGTTACATTATTTTAATTATTTTATAGAGATTTTTGACACCTACTCTGGCCAGCTTCATGTAAAGCGTCTCTGGCCCTCGTTTTTTCGCTATTCGTTCTAGGTCATCATAAAGGCTTTGATATCATTGTTGGTTGTTAATGGAGATCTGTATTGTAAATGTGATTCTAACTGTACTAAAATGTTAATTTAATGTATGTAAAAGTTCCTTTGATATCAACATAAGAACATTGAGAATCTCTGGGGAAAATGTTACTACGGGAATATATAATTCCCCATTTTTAAAAACTATAATATTTTGTTTCTATTCGGTATATGTATTGAACCTCGCCCTAAAACATCATCTTTGACGCGCTTAGTGCTCTTTACAAAGTTATGGACTCTTTGAGTATTGTTATAGGGCAAATGTATACTGGGTACGTACTATGTACTAATTTTATTTTGTACCTACTTATTTACTATAAATAAAGAATAAATATTATGACATAATTATTTATTACGGATTAATTACACAACATAATAATTTAATGATCATGTCATAAAAGAATAACAGTCGTAAATCCCCGAACTCGTTTCATTTTAATCCATCAACTACATAAGACATAATGTAACATTATTATATACGATTAATATGGTGTTATTATTGTCTCACAATAGTGATCCCCAATATAAAGAACAACCAAATCTTCAACATTGGCTCGTAGGCAACAAGTTATTTTATTTTTTTTCTATGGATTCTCTTATTTTTCTCATATTATTTTATTCATGCTAGTGTCAAGATCTCACGGGATAAGCATATAAGTTAAAGGTAATAGCAAGTAATACTTTTTTGTTTATTTGATAGTTTACCTTATTTAGTATTAGATACATACTATGAAATGTTGGACATATTGTTATTTCGGATAAAACACAGCCTTCCGGCTAGTGTGGTAGACAGATCCTTGTGCATATTTTGTTGTCTTGTGTATATATTGTATGAAATTGTGAACAACATTAGCTACTTCAATAAATAAATATTATCATTGGTTCAGTGCTTATTATTAGGTATTAATATTGAAATATCATGGTATATGTATTAGGTATTGGGAAGTGCGGTTCTCCGAGAACCACGTGGCTTGATCACGTGCATCAAATTCTCAAGGACGGCCGTTTGTTAAGTAAGAAAAATCGACTTGCGAGTATGAGAAGTTGTATGCATGAAAAAGAAGCGAAAGTAGTATGTAATGGTAGATCTTTATGGCGTTCCGTTCTCTCTGTCTACCTCACTTGGGATAGGCAGAGGGTTTATAGATAGAGAGTTTACGGCGTGAGGGTATAGATAGATATAGATTAATATTTTCCAACAGATGTTCTCTAAAATAAAAGATTTGGATGTTTTTTTTTAATCTTGAGAAAAAAAGCAAGTTGAAATATGCGATATACAAGTTCCACAAAAAGTTTTATAAATTGTTATCAATTCATATCAAACAGCTTATCATTTATCAAGGTATGTTTACCTGAAATATTTGCAAGGCCTTCCGTGCTTAGCATGGTGCTACGTAATGTTGATTTAAAAAGGAAAATATACATTTATTACAGGTTGACATTTTTATAGGCTCCTGAATATAATATTAATCTCACTAAGTCCACATGGCCTTATCAAGTACATACACACTTAAACATCGTCATTAAAATTACGATTCCATTAACTGGAGTCAGTACTTGTGTACAATGTCCTCTTAATGTAACAAAAAATAACGACAATGTAAAAATGTAACACCATATTTACTATAATAATAGTTTGTCCTTGTACAAATGTAAAAACACTTTTTACATTGTGTACTTTCCGCTTAGCATTTTATTAGGACCGTAAAGTGTTAACGTTATAGTCTTTCAACATGACATAATGTCAATGGACCTTAAGACAAACAGAAATGATTATTATTTAAATCTGCATAAAACCATTAAGTCACCGGGTTGAAGTTACGATTATGGCTTTAGCTAATTTACTCTTTATGCACTTTCAACGTTAAGACTATAGTCGTTTAAAATAATTATTTATTCTGAATACATAAAATAATACTTGTCAGATAACTTTTTTGGATTAAAATGCTTATTGTTTTGATGGTATCACTATCACGTGTGTTATTTTGATGTTAACACTCCTCGGGGATTCTAATAATGTGTGGTCAACCAAGTCTTAAGATCACTTACTACCTACTAAAATATTACGAAACTCATTACCATAATATTATGTATGGTATCTGTCAACATTAAAATGGTGTATGTATAATTCATATATTTTACCAAGTAGGTACGTGAAATCTTCTACACCTCTGAAACTCATCTTTCATTAATAATGTACACTCGTAGCTACTTATTCAAAAATTTTCAATGTTTTATCACTTTCATTTTGCAAAATGACTTTTTCAAATTTTCTTTAAAAAATGTATCTACAGGAGTTTTGTCGTAATAATTTCACAATATTGAAAACAATGTACGTTTGAAAATATGAAATAAACGAAATATAAATATATATATACAGCTACTAACAAGTTGGATAATGTTTCAATGTACTCGTAGATAAAATAAACTGCATTAGAAATAGATTATAAGTTCTTACACTGAAAGAATGATATGTTATCCTTTTGATGCTCATCACATCGTGGCAAATAATCTCTAGTAGGTATTTTTTTCCTGTCTCACCATATCGCAGGAGAATCGAATAATATATTTGTCAGTGAAACATATTATGTCAGTGTGATCCAATAAAGTAATATGTACAGCTCCAAATACTACCTACACATCCAATCATAATAATATGACAAGGAAGAAGAAAAAAGAATACTTTCACATAGCAATATTATGAGTACATGTACATAAAATCTTTTCATGCTTAGCTACATTAAATATTATTTATAAAGTTTAGTATAAATTTATTACTCGTTCATCAAAACCCGTCTCATTGAAAGCTATTTTGCGCCATTCGAGCAAGTTCTAACTACAAATTTCCTTATTCCCTGATACAGTTATCATAAAAGCACTATGTATTGATATATTTCCACTCTGAATATACCTTTTTCTGGATGTAATTTTATATCAAAATCTACCACTATTCAATATCTTCTATTTCAAAATTTATCAATGAATTTCATTTTATGCATTTGATAGCGTACATCATTTAATTATTTATTTTGTTAATTCTATGCATTTGATGTGCCTTTCGGTGCATTCAAATTAATAATTAAAAGTTGCATGTTTTGTGTGTGAATATATGACAAGCGAGTAAACGTGCCTTGAGGACATTGCTCTTTTTTATTTGCAATATATTTACTATATATTATGGATTTCTAAGCATGATAAAACGAATACACTAGGAACAATCCCGGTGTTAAATACGCGTTAGCCGAGTACAAACTTGTTGGTGGGAAATTGTATTAGGTTCTTTGAATACTTTATTATCATTGGAAAATTACATTTTGAGAAGTGAAAATATTATGGTGGTGTGGTTTTGATCTGAAAAAAATGCTCCGCTTGATAAATTATTTTCAGATTAGGTAATAATAAATATCGTTTTAAATTAATCTGAGCAATTCAGTCACATTTACCGGAATACTCTCAATGTCCAGTCAAATTAGTAACACAGTACTCAGAACTGAAGAGTGCAATTGATTCTGTACAGAGATGTCTAAGTTCATTATGTGATTATAGAATATTTTCGATATTTCTATAACTGGTGTTTCTTACATGCTAAAAACTATTTGAGTATAATGAAAGTTTAATCTTAGTTAAGGTTCTAGAAACACCCGATTACGAAATATTGATGTCAATATTTATAACATGTTTATTGTTTCAAACAAAATAAAAGATGTCATTAACATAATCGAAAGCGTAAGTTTCACAAAGATAAAATAAATATCCAAACTTTCGTAAAATCACATTATCTTTTCTGCCATAAGTTTTTGATCGTTTTTGTAAAATAAATAATACCATATTACTTTAATAATTTTAGGTGGGAAAATTTATCCTCACAACGACAATATCGTTGTCTTTCCGTTACATGTTTACACATTAGTTTGAAGAAACAAATAATTAAGTAGGTGGTACATTTCGTCCCTTAGTAAGGTGTATAGGGTAACTATTAGGTACAGCATATTTTGTTCTTGCACCTCCCTTGTTTGTAGGTACGTATAAGTAAAGGTATCTAGGTTTAATGAAAACCACAAATACATGTGTTTTCCGACATATGTCTGTACCACAATATAAACCTGTATTGATCTCGCTTTATCTCTAAACAGACCCGGAGGGTAAAGAATTGATACCCGTTCAAAATAACACGTAAAGTCTTCATAATCCCTTTCTCCCTACCTTCGTTATATTTGTATTATTATAATATATTATTTTCTATAAGACAACGAAATTATTTTGTACGTATTATTGTAGGTAAGATCTACCTGATCAGAAATAATGGTAAGTGTTTTTCCTCATTTTCTTTTTTCTTGTTCTTTTCTCGAAATCCATTAACATTTTATAATATTCAGTACTTTTTACGAGTTCAAAAAGAAAACGATAATTTGCCTTAAAACGAATTTGATACTACGTATCTAGAGAAATCGTGTCATTCGTATCCGTAAAAAATTATCATTATTATTTATTTTATTTTTATCTTTTTTTTTATTTTTACCTTTTATTATAAAGAAAGTAGCCAACTAAAAATTAAGACAATCAGGATGAGTAGCAAACCTCAAAATCTCAAATTCAGTGATGAGGTTTGGTACCCATCCTGATTGTCTTATTTTTTATTGGTTCAGAGAAGACGGCTTGCATGTTTATTATATGCAGCTGGTCTGCTGGCTACCCCACTTGTGGAATGTGCCGTGAGGGTGTGATGGTATATTTTAGTATAATTATTTCCAATTTTTAATAAACTATTCAAAATTGTTTTTTTTTTATTTATGAAATTATGAATCAACATCATTGTAATCGTTTCTAAAACTTAAGTGAATAAAAAGTTGCTTTCAGCTGCAGCACCATTACGCTGTTGAAAATATTACTTGTACTGCCACATTGCAGTTTTTTTCTATAGAACATATGAATACGCGACTAATAATCCAGCATACTGCATTAGTACATAATATTTTCATGAAACAAAATAAAAAAAGATAAGCTCTGTATCTGATACAACATTGAAATTCATCCTTTAATAAATTCATGTTTATTATGTCCTTTGGAATATAATGACAATATTGATAGTGATATTATGTTAGTGATAATATTTTTAATGTTTCCATATTATTATTACCTAATGTAGGGGGCTAGAATTTTGCGTACATACATACTGCTTACTATGTCTCGATCCCCGGAATGAGCAAAATGTCACGTTTTACGACTGTTATCATATTGGATTAACACCGCTTACCTATGATGGTTATTATTTAGTTATTTATTTTAAAATATTCATGTCAGTGTTGATTTTTATTTAATATCAAGACATTTGAATTGGTGTTTTTTTTTTAAACAAATATCGAATTATATTTATTTGGCATAAATGCGGCTATCTACGATAATCATTTTGTCTATGGGGGTTTATCGATGATAATATTTCCGTTTTATCTCTCTATCTCGCGTGCTTATAATCAGGAAAATTTAAAATCAAATTAAGCATCGTAAATAATATTTAAAAAGTGTATCAGGAGGGTGTATCTGGGTTTTTTGTTATAAACAATAAAAAAACAGAATGTCCCTTTTACAGAAAGCTAAAAGCTTAAGTCGTGAAAGGGAAGTTTGCCTCACCTGGGATCAAACCGCGCACTCTCGTGCAGGAGGCTGAAACTCTACCTCCAGGCTGCTGACGAACTCTTCTACGCCTACGTCATTACAGATTTCTCAGCATTTCTTTTTCTATGTAATGAATATGCAGGTTATCCTCTCAATGGTTTCAAATATGTTAAAAAAATATATTTAATTACTTACAATACCATCATACCACAAGTAGGATAGCCAGCAAATCAGTGGCTTGTAATAAACCTGAAAGCTGTCCTCTCTGTGCTAAAGAAACATTAAGACGTTCAGGATGGATGGCATGTGATATCACCTCTGAATTTTAAGTGTAAATAATCTTCCTTTCGAAAAACGATAATAGTGGAAGAACTATTCTTCGCCGGGTGCATCAAAAATTTATCCTGATTTTTATGCCTTATTTTGGATAAGTCGTTAAATTATGTGAGTAAGTACGAAATTATGAATTCCAACAATAATTAAAATGTCAAAATTAATGTAAGTTTTATCATACACAGTATATTTTATGTACAATAAAATGTATTAGAAGAATAGTAACAAAATCCTTAGAAAACTACAAAAGTCTGAGTAAAATCCTTACGGTGTTATAATGAATGATACACGTGATCAAAGTGTCAAAGAAATATTTCGCCGTACATCAATGCTACAAATTTATTATTATATTTTGACATTTAGGTGTACGTCACATTTCTCATTTGATACGAAAATCTCATATCGGATATTTTATTATTCTTTGGACGAGATAGGTAGGTACGTCAAATAACAAATATTTGTCTTCCAACTGATTCTTCGCCCAATTCCACAGACAAACAATATCCACGAGGATAATAACATTTTGGTTGATAAAAAAAAAAACTTTTTTCTATATATTTTTTCTCTTTTCTCATTTCGCTGTACAATGCAATTGATATGATGTTTTTATGTACATAATCCAATGTACGGCTTACCGAATATAGGACAAACAAAAATATTTTATTTTTTTACAAATATAGTCATATTTACGTAATGTATCATTTTTCATAGTCCCCTTGCCTATTCCCATATTAGATGTTTCCTTTTACGGAATATTTTATCTCTACAGTATTCTTTGTCTACTCAATGTGCCAAATTGAAAATATCCTTGATTATATTTCCTTATATTATAAGTTTATTGAATTTCATCTATTCATGTACCTACCAATAGGTACATAGATACAATATATTTATATATATTTTTTCATCGCCCTCAATGCTCCTCTCGGGAGCACAGGGCAGAAACCAGCCTCATCCATTCAGATCGTCTATGCGCCAATTGCGTCACCTCTTTCCACGACATTCCCTGCTGCGCTCTGATTTCGTTGTCATAGGAACGGTGTATTGTGAAAGAGGGACGCCCGGGCCGACGGAACACTTGCGGACGTAAGAACAATGCTCTTTTTAGACAATTATCATAGATTTATATATATATACGATCCATGTATTCATTTTATCGATTTGTTCAATCATGTAGATATGTAAAACATGTTCTATACTCTAAGCAATGAAAATAACGATTTGGTTCCTTCAAGCGAATAAATGATGGAAAAAACTAAGATATATTTTTTGTAAAGAATTAGTCTCCCACTCTTTTCCGTAAGTTTTCGAGTGCCCTGTAAAAGGCAGGGGTTCGAAAAACTAAAGACATTTTACATCTCAAATTCAATTATGAGGTTTGCCACCCATCCTGAATGTCTTAATTATTTATTGGCACAGAAAAGACAACCTAAATGTTTATTTCACGCAGCTGGTCAGCTGGCTACCACACTTGTGGGATATGCCCTAATGGTGTAGAAGTAGTAGTATTTTTTAACAGAAGGGTTGTAAAAAATTGAAGACGTCCAAGAATGATGCATCTTGACCACATGGATCAAATTCTCAACGAAGCAGAAGAAGAAAAATAGTGTGCAAAGAAGGGTGGTTTGCGGTTTGTCCTATTACGCAAAAATACTGCGTGGAAATTAGAGATCTGAAACAGAATTAGGAAAATTGAATCCCATAGTTTTTTTTTTGTAATGAGAGATAAATTCCAAAGACAAGAGTATAAAAAGGTGAATAATAATATCAAATGGCTTCATACAATGGTTGGTCGGTAAATGTCAACTGTGTAATTGAATGATAGAAAGCATAGTCACAGTGGGTAAATGATATTATTATACCGAGTATAGTCTTGTAGTAGGTATCTACCTAGTGTAGGAACTATTGTATCTATATCCGTAGCGATTCTATATTATTATTGTTGTAATTGTGTTGCTTGTATTATCAGTTAGTTGATGGATGTTAGTAATCCTACATATTATATAACACACTGTAAGTATTATCTACATATTTTAGTCCCACTTATGGTACTACCAAAACTGGCATGGACTGAAACGTGAATTTGGAAATCATTTCGTTTTTCACGAGCCTGTTGCAGACATATGTCTGTTCGATAAAATTTAATAGTAGGCAAATACTAATTGAATTTATCCATGCAAATATAAATTACAACGTCAACATTTATTTAACAACTATGTTTTTTTACATTTAGGTAGGTACTTCTTATAGGATATGCTATTCAAATACATACCTAAGATATATTAACAGTTTTATCAATACTTGTATTTGATTATATGATGCACTTATGCGATCTTACGTAAAATGTCTGGTAAAACCATATAAATTAATACCAATTGATTTATATTCTCAAAATGAATCGTAATACCTAAGGTTTTTATTTTGACAATATATAGTAGATAATAAAACATACTTCTCTCTGAACAGTTCTACCATTTACTAATATTTTTAAATTTGTTATTCAGATAATATCTTTGAAAAAAAAAACGAACCGGCGGGCCCTCGCCAAGTATAAGAAATACATAAAAACGAAAAACAAAATATTAATATTATTGTCACATGATTATAATCCGAGTTTTCTTTGATCCACCCTCGTCGTACAAGGAGAATGCATGGCTTGTTTGTTATGAGAAAAAGTGTCACCGATGCGCTCTAACGAGGTCGTGCAAGTTTCAACAAACTACTTACTAGATAATATTATGTAGGTACAGGTACTAGTGTACTACAAATGTATACGGACAATTGTAGTACCTACTTATATTTAGGTACTATCCATAATGTGTTTTGTGAAGTGTATTCTTACTTACCACGTGTATTATTACTATTATTATTTTATACCAATTGTATGCTTCACAGTTATAGAAATATAGATCCCAATATGCTCCAGAGTCTAGATCAAATGTGTTTTTATGTACACTCTACGACTATTATATCATCACGGCGTAATATTCCATATGTGTTATATAAATAATTTAATACAATAATATATATATATATATATATATATATATATATATATAATGAGTTACAATCCATTGGATTGGTCTGCAACGAGTTTGGTTTTTCTTCTCCATTCGTCTCTATTCTCAGCCAGTCTTTTCAGCTCTACGTATGAGCCACAGTTCATATCACTCTTCAGTTGGTCCATATATGCGTCTCTTGGTCGGCCTCTGCCATTTGTCCCCTCGGTCTTACCCTCCGCGATGGCTATGAGTAGTCCTGGGTGCCTGATGTTGTGGCCAATCCAGTTAGCTCGTTGTTGGCTGATTCTCTTAAGGAGTTGCCTTTTTTCGCCTACCCTGGTTAACACTTCTTCGTTTTCGACGTGCTCCGACCAATGGATCTTAAGCATGCGTCTGTAGCACCACATTTCAAAGGCCGCCAACCGTCCGCTTTCACTCTTGCTGATGGTCCATGTCTCACAACCATAAAGCAGAATGCTCCATACAAAGGCTTTAGTAAGGTTCTTCCTTATGCTTAAGTCAATATTTGGGGATTCCAATATCTTCGATTTTTTGTTAAAGGCAATCCTTGCCTGGTTTATTCTGCTTACAATACAATAATACATACATTATATCCATATTAGCTTGTCTTACAATGATGGGATTAAGATGAGATTTTTATTAGCTGCCTCCAAACAGGTATTGTACAGTAATTTAAAAAGAACTTTCATGACGTTTTAATTAAGTCAAATAATTAATTTTCTGACCTTTGATCTGCTGGCTACCCCACTTGTGCGACATGCCGTGATAGTGCAGTAGTAGTGTACTTATCCTAAATCTTCTAATATTATATCGATTCGTACTGTCAAGTTAGTGGAAAACAGTCAGATCTTATTACAACTTTAATAACGTGATCCAATCCCCAATATTATTTACTGAATATTTATTTAAAAAAAATCTTATCTGCAACTATAAAATTCAATGCATATCAAATTGGTTACCTACAGCAGTTTGATATATCAAAATAGTTTCTAAACATCAATCACATTGTAGGTACTTGTTTCATAAAGATTCTATAATATCCTAGTCGTACATCATGATATATTACTTATATATTATTAAGCATGGAGTTCGATATACCTAGTGTTCATTGTAGACTTGATTGCCATGAATAAATAAATATGAATATAGAAACATCTCATTGTTGTCCGGATAGTCCCGTCAGCCACAATAATTGCCTTTAATCCATTTTCGTCAATTCAATGAAAAGAATCGTGGCTGTAATCAAGAATGAAATATTAACATAAATGATAAGGTACCTACTAACTATAATACGTAGTTAGTTATTACTCATAACTTTACAGACTTCCCAATGTGGATTTAAAAATTTATAGCAAATTATAGCTCACTAGACCTAGAGTATAAATGTACGCATGTATTTATAAACTTGATTTTTTACAATTCGATAAAAGACTTTATAAGTATAGACTGTAATGATTTTCTCTGACAATGACCTGGTTTATAATTTATCCATGAGTCCAATTTTTACGTATTCATATTGATAAATTATTACTATTATAATGTAACCATTATTATTTTCACTCTTCCAACTGTCTAGACCTACCAACTGCTAATATTTTCTCAAACTTACTTATATGTAATTAGAGGCGTGTTTTATAATGTAAGTAGGTAATATGGAACTAAGCTATTCGCACGACACTTAATAATGTCTTAATACATAAATCATTGTTATTAAAATCATTCAATGTCACAGAGTCACATTACAATATGTGCATAGATCTATTGTCTCGGCAGCTATGTACCTATGTATAATATACAATGTAATGAAACATACGCTGTGTTCCATTCATTCATCAAGTATAATAGGACAATCCAATTCCATACCGGACACGGAAACTTCGGGCGGAAATTTGTAAAGGATTGCTTCATTTCTCACACCTCAAAGTGTCAACTCACCAGTGACTAACCGCTGACCACTTAGAGAATACGGACCGTCCTAAGCGTATTATTAAATGGACATTAAGTACTACCATAGGCTAACTACAAACCCTTTCTGACTTACTTACATATTACACTTTACGATATTATTTTCCTATATGTATGTAGATACAATATTATATTGACTAAATATTGAATCTTGGTATCGGTAAAGTACATTATTTTGTGTATGTAAGTACATTAATTTTATTATTATTAATATTATCCTAAAAATGTCACCATGCACCGAGACCATAACAGTTTTTGGCCGAAGCTATCTCAGTAGAAAAAAATAAAATTATATGAGTACAATAAATTAAACATACTTCAAATATTCAGAATACATTTTTATTATACTTTCGTGAATCGAGTATGCGTACGAAATCTCCTATACACAGTCGTGGTACGAATCTCTTATATAAATATTTTTGACAAATTTTCATAATTTTTATCGAAAGAAATCTGCTATGCTTGTTGACATTGACTGTATATTTGAAAAACCCAGGAATTCATTGGTTAATTTTTACAAAACTATCTGATGAATCCACACAATTAAATTGATTCGTTAAGTTATCAAAAACTTAAACTGTCGCATTTAAATTTCTAAGACATTCCATTCTATTCTAACTTACTCTACTGTACTTTAATGTGTGTTATTCTATAACTTCACTAACATTAAATAAGTTTATTGTTATTTAATGCGCGTAATGTGGAATATTTAAACCATTTGGTGAAATAAAGTGCGATTCCGTGATTGAATAATTCTTAAGACATTACATACTTACCCATAATAAAATTATTTTCTTCGTTTCTATAATGAGACAATAGTTGAAAGACTTCGGTTCGGAAAGTATTGATCAAATCAGACAAGTTATTTTGATAACATAATAATAAATACCGACAATAATAGGACGAAAGTCACGAATTTCATAGTTTATACAATAGTATACCTAATGTGGTATAGAGTCTGCCTTATCCATATACGTCCAACATAATTTCACGATTATGTTACAACTATTGTACCTACAATTTAATATTGTAATAACAATAATATTTGATTCCACGTACAACCTAGAATATAAGTTCGGCCGTGGATGACTCATGAACGACTTTTTATATTGTCATTATTATCTATCTTGTACCTTAACTCAGCATCTATTGGGCGCTTAGAGATGATCGACGAGTGGATAGGTACGAGTCTAACAAACTAACAAAGTATTATTCGGTTATATCTTGTTAAGAATGTTTTTGAAAAAATTGTAGTCATACATTATTTAATGACAAGTATTGAGCTTTTGGCTGTGTATAATGATTGTTACTTTTATTGTATATTGTGACTCTATATACTTATTTATAAAGCAAATATCATTATTGTTAATACCTCCCAATCAAAACAAGCAATCACACAACTGACAGCAAAAGTTCTGGTTATGGACAAGGTTTTGGAAACCAACTTCATTTCTCAATACATTATTAAGTAGTTAAGAACCGAATCTCAAATTATCGATTGAATAAATTAATTTGGAATCTTATAAACCTTTGAATTGATTTCTTGGAAAGCAATCAATAGGATTATTATTATTTATAGAGGTAAAAGACTTGTAGAATACAAATTGTATTCCGGATATCTCGTATGTATGTATTTGCTTAGTACGTCGTTTTTCGAAATCATCTTCAAGTTTTTAATACGTAGTCAATTTCAATTATAAGGAATTAGTTAATTATGTACTACACCACTTAAATTTTTTAAAAACACTACCGGTTTCATCGCTCAGATGCGTCATTGACGAGTGTTATACTAAAACTGATTATACTAAAGTTATAGGTTATACTAAAGTTTTAGTATAACACTCGTCAATGACGCATCTGAGGGTTGAAAACGGTAGTGTTTT
The DNA here is from genome assembly GCA_947579605.1 of Athripsodes cinereus. Lineage (NCBI taxonomy): Eukaryota > Metazoa > Arthropoda > Insecta > Trichoptera > Leptoceridae > Athripsodes > Athripsodes cinereus. The sequence goes on from OX388329.1 coordinate 18,400,729, forward strand.
TAAAAAATTTAAGTGGTGTAGTACATAATTAACTAATTCCTTATAATTAAAAATGTTTAAAAATACGAGACAATTAATTAACCACACTGTGGAGTGTCCTCTATATATATGACATTGAGTTTTATTTTTTTTTTAAAAGATATATCTGGGTTTTTGTTATAAACCCAAATATAACCTTATACACCTTTCACAGTAAGCTAAAAGCTTGTGTCGTGAAAGGGGAGTTTGCCGGCACCTGGGATCGAACCCCGGACCCCTTGTTCACAAGGCCGAGACTCTACCTCCAGGCTACCGACGAACTTTTGTTGGGGGGATTTGAAGCAGCCACTGATGTAGCCTACTGGATGAGAAATTAGCTGTTAAATCTATTGGCCCAGAACCCCAAATGCTTTGTGGGAAAAACAAGGAAATCTATTTTTTTACACCCGAAATCTTGAGGCACATATTAAATTTTATTCAAATGAATCTTTCATTTATTGAAAAGAATCAATAGGTATATAATCAACACAGTAGAAGGGTGGGAAACGTTTGACTTTAATTTGATATTGAGTTTCTTATTTTATCGACCTTTCAAAGAAAAGTTGTGCGTGTACGAGTCCTAGAATCGTATTTTCTAAACAAATAATTCCTGCAAATAAGGAGCCAAAGAGTCTACACAATTTACTCACAGATTAATATGATTAAAATACTAAGAAAACAATAATCGGAAGAAACCCGTATCACGTATAAGTTCACGTATGTTCAGTTTTCGAAAAAAAAAAATTCTGCAGTCTAGACTACTTTTAAAGTCTTTAAAGATAATATGAAAATTTTAAATTAAAAGTTTCGCAAAGAAGTTGGTTATAAATATTTTGAGTTCCTAAGTAAATATTTATATTTCAATCAGTAAAGCATGATTAATTGTACGTAAATAATAAAAATACGAAGAATTTTATTTATACGGAAAACTTCTCAGTCTGACATATGGAAGAGTTTTACAAAATACACCTAAATAAGTTTTGTCGACCGACGTTACTAAGTGGAAGGTCATGTTAAATTCTTCTTCTTCTTCTCTTAATCTTTTATTAGACCCAGAGGTCTATTCATACAGGGTCCTCTTGCGATGTGGATGCCCAGCTGTCCTTCCATCGTTTAGGGGGTCTTTCGGGTAGGCGTCGTCCATCAGGTAGTCCATGTAGAACAATGTAGTTAAATTGATAAAAATAATACATTTATATTTATTACATACTTACAAATTAACTATTAATCGTGAGCCGCCTTTCAAGAGCGGAAGAACTTCCGCTTTAAATTAATAAAGTCACTGACGAAGTAAATAAATAAATTGATTAAACGGTACTGGTATCAAAATATTTAGTGTACAAGCATTTTTTTACAGAAAATACCAAAAGTGTTTTAGTTTTATTAACACCTACATTTTTTTATAATATTATACATACTTACCTACGTTATCTCGTAGTTTGTATACTAGAACATTTTCTCACCCTCAAAAACTGCGTCGATAATTGAAATGTCAAACAAAATTGAGATTGATGTTTGTTATTTTGTTGAATTTCCAGAATACCAATGTGAATGTGTTTATTTTCCTTTCATCATTTACTGCTACGCTACGTGTAGTGCTTATTACCTCATTCTGTGTCTTTTATTTCTCAGATCAAGTCGCAACACTTTTTTAATATAAAATTTGGGTTTTATTATCTAGTTTAAAGGTTCGGGTGATGGTAAAAAAATAGATGTACATAGTTAATACCATATAGTACATTTTAGATGGGAACATTAAAAGCAAAAGAAGAAAAAACAACAATTTATTTTACTTTTTGAAACACAACATATTTTTCTGGGTATATTTTTCAGACTTAATTAATACGCATTCATGAAATGGTACAATATTTTTTTTACTTTTATTAAAAGCTGCTACAGTAAAATAACTAACCTATATTTTTATCAGATAAATAATTTAAGTCTGTAATTCCTAAATGGTGTGCTCAACCACGATTGTCAAATATCGATTTATCGCTTCTGTGGTGCAAAACAAAGAAGTGAAAAAAAAATGTAATCCCTTTGTGCCGCGTGCGGTACAACATATATGACACGAAAATGTGCTAATGTAAACAGCTGAGCATCATGGATAATAACAACAGAACACTTCACAGTATTATCATGTAGAGTATAGTGAACTTCGTGAACCAGTACCATAAATGTTATTAAACTGACACCACTTTATTATTAAAAGAGTGATTGATGTAAATTTTATTAATGTGTAAAGATATATTGTATAATCTTTATGGTCACATAATATTTACAGTGCCAGTGTAGAAATGTATGTAATATCTATAAATATTTGAATATATCATGCTTTATATCATATTTTCTTATTGTTTACAAATGCTTATTTAAATTACTTTCGCGAATGTAGAAATAAAGAGACTTAAGAAATATGACTAAAAGAAGAATATTATTATGTTAGGAAATAATCTTAACTCCTGATGAGATTGTTGAGGGCGATATAAAAATGTAAGATGAGCAATTTTCTTAAAAAGGAACCTATATCGTATAATGATATTGAATTGAAATACGTGATCCAATATTACTTTATATTTTTGGCATTAAAAAGGGTATAATTTACTTACTTAAACATTCACACTGAACTAAAATAAATAATAAATTCACAGTACATCGGACAAAAGCGCTCGTGCTGTGTGATTTCGACCAACAAGATCCCTCTAAAGTAGATACATAATATATCTGGATAATAACAGTTTGTGATTCTGACTATTAATGTGGGAAGATACGGAAATAAAATAATAAATACGTGTAATAAAATCACAACCTACCTAATATTATTATTAATAATGGCACTTCATTATGCAAGCGCACGAATTCACAGTTTTATCGAGAACAAGACATGCTAATAAATTATATTGTACGAGTGGCAGCCAACCCCTAGTTCAAACACGACACTAAAGAACAGTTACAAATGAATAAAATAATAGTAACAATATAATATATATTTTATTTCTCACTGTGATCCTAATAGAATGAATTACAATATTTGAAGTTAGCTGTGTATCTGGCAGCAATTTGACACTAATGTAACAGTATGTCGTGAAGTAAACAATCACTAACAATTATTTTAACATGTGGTCAATTGTAAATATATCGTGATGAAAGCAGTGCAATTAAAAAATGTACCGTGACCTTCGTCGTTTACCATCAATTAACGCCTGGCAATGGCTTTTGTTTTAACGAGAAATAATGGTGATGTGTTAAGAGTGACACCCTTTTAATCTTTTGTTGTTTTACACACTGTGTACCTATTTATTATGTTTTAATGAATTCAGCGGGAAAATTGACTGGTAGGATATTTAGAAGACTTTTCTACATAAGTTTATCCTCCATTGTGTCTTTTATGAAATACTGCTCCAGCTTTCTCCGTTCCACTCTTTGATTATTGTTTCATAATTCATAAAAAAGTACAATTTCCGTATTCATATATTATTTTTGTTTGGATAATGTTAATAGGAATAGCGGTTTTCAAATATCTAGTGATTAGTTGAATGAATCATCTTTGAAATGGTGCACGTTCATATACACGTCCATATAGCATGGATTGAATGCATTAACATTCTGTCTGTGCTGGGATTATTATAGAATTTGTTCACATTTTTTAGTTAGGTGGTTCTTCACGTCGATGCTTTTCCTGTTAGATCCAAAAAGAAACTCACCAGTCTGTTTTTAATTTTGTTTCCATGGTGTACATATTCCTGTGTTTTTGCATGTTAAATTATTTATCTGATACTTCCTTAAATTTGATCTACTCTTTACACAATACGTTTGTTTTATTTTAATTCTCTGTTTTTTTCGTACTAACCTAGCTCAATATCTAATTTCAATTGATTCTGTTAACAATACTTACCTATTCAATTCGAAAACATCATACTAAACTAAAAACCATAAAGTTCTGAAGGTCTACTAAAGTCTCTGCAATATCATCTAGATATCTCTGAATCTTAATACTCTTTTTTATATCATATAAGTTCATAATTATTAATCATTTTATCTTCATCTTGGACTGGTCAAGAACTGCAAAAGGTACACACCGTGGCGGATATTATCTTCAAGTTCAACGAGCAGATGAATATTTTCTTACACGGCCTACCACCACGAAATAAAAATAATATTAATTCCTCCTCTCTGCAGACGCCGACATCGAGTTGACAACAGTCATATATTTAATGCAACTCGGAATAGGGGGCTTCGTAATCAACTGTCCAATACCATTTATTCCATTGCGTTGAACATTCTGCCTAGTCAGATGTTTCTTTATGACATATTGTGTATACTCGTAACTGTCTAGTATTGAATTATATTATTATTATGAACAGTATATCTCCACTCTACTACATATCTACTTTGTTCGTTGTCTGACCCTACCCTTGAAAGTGCTACACTGGAATAATGCTATTTGTTATAACGTGTCGTATGGAAAACGAATCTGCTAATGATTGCTCGTGTGAATTATCTACTGGATATTATGTATTGCCTTAATTTGTTATTCCTTTGTATTAATTTTCCAAAAATATAATTTGTAGATATATTTTTTTGTTGAACACATCTGCTACTAATGCGGTGGAACTGTATTAAAAAAATATTTTCAGTTAAGTACATTAATTTCAAATATGTTAATAAGAATATCATCATCATCGCCTGGCCATCTTCACTGGCTTGTGAAAAATGTAATATTTAAGTTGTACTATATAAAATGTAAAAGCTGTTTGTTTGTATTAATAAAATAAAAAAATAAAATCGCCCTCAACGCTTCTCTCGGGAGCACAGGACATAAAACAAGCCTCCTCCATTCAGAGCGTCTCTGTGCTAATCGCGTTACCTCCTCCCACGAAATTCCCTGCGCTCTGATTTTGTTTTCATAGGAACGGTGTCTTGTGAAAAAGGGAAGCCCGGACCGACGGAATCCTTGCGGACGGAATATGAACACAGCTGAGGAATAAATTTATATGCACAAAAAAATAAATAAATACCACATTGTGCATCAATATATATTTTTCATTACCCTCAATAACAGAGACTAGTAGGTATTACAATCAAACTTTAAAGTGGTACCATTCATCTTACAAATCAATGATCGCATCTCAAATCACAATATTAAAATTGAATTAATAAAATACCCCCCGTACGAACCGACTTCTACAACATATTATATAATGTCGTAAATATCATCTTGACGATATACCGATGGCTCCTCGTACAATAATTATTATTTGTACAATGTTTGAGAGGTCACAGTGATGTAAGTATGGAGTCTGGAGACATGTGAGTCAACGCAATCGTATATAGGAACTGTTATTATTACTATTATTATTATTATAATGAAACTCATATATTAATAATACATTCTTGCCTACTTAATGATGATATATTATCTTCGTGACACAATAATATTTATTATTATTTTCTTTCATTGTGGCACACAATAATTTTGATTTTATTCTTCTAAAGCCACGATTTTTATTACTTCTATTGTAATTGGCATCGACAGATCTGACATAATGTGACTATTTTGATTATTAATAACGAACGTATCAACACTTCGAGTCAATCGACTTAATGATGATTGACCAGTCAGTCATTGATATAATAATCTATTATGGAAACACAGACGTCGATTTCAATTATCAACTGATGATTTCAAAGCAATGAAAAGTTGTTTAGAATTTTGTTTTGTTTCTGTCAATATTCTTGTTTTTGCATTAATAATTCTTGAGAAAAATAATGCATAAATATAATGGGTGTTCATATAGAAATCTTTTTACGAACAAAATTGAATGAATTTCACATGTACGACTATCAATTATATTGACACTCCGAAACATGCGTAAGAATATTCAATATACCGTGGAATTGGCATCCACAGTCATTTACTTGCAAATTTATGTATCAAACGTTGCGGTGCAATTTGTCCACTGTAAGTAGTAGATATATGGGAAGTCGTGTAGAATGCTTTAGTGACTTAACGAGTGGATGATAAGGTTATTTAAAACAACAAGAATGCTTTTGATAAATGCAACACCGAGCACGAGACCGTAATTTATGTCAGTAGTAACCCTCTCCATATTATTATAAGAGTTTTCATTGAAAATTGTCAAATACATTTTTCTTTAGGAACTCTGGCATAAATTATCTTCTGTTCAGTATAATGTCATGTATCTACAATGTTGTAGTACATTATATTGAATACACAGTACCTATGTATGTACTAAACCGCGAGGTTCTATATCATAAGGAGTGTACATACTCGTATTGGTATTCAGAGCGGTATTTTCACACTATACAAATTTGATTTATGTATGAAAATCTTTCGCGTTATTTGTCGCTGTTGATTTTACGATACATTAACTTTTGATTACATACTATGTAGATTTCCCTTCAGTAATAATGTATTGTATGTTAATATTCGATGAAATGATAAACAATACTTACAATTTTTTTTATTGAGATTTTGCAATTTAAAAATTTACACAAAAGTCATTCTATTATTTTCTTCTCAAAGTCGCCCACTCGCTTGATCATGATTAAAAATATGGTACCTAGTAATTATTTCTTAACATATATTCTACTAAGTATTATAACGATATTTTCTTAAATACAATTACTTTTTCGAAAGCAAAAATGTGAAAGACATTTTATTTTAAATACGAGATATTTTCTTATTGTCCTTGCTGTTCGAGTACTTATTTATAAAATACGTGGAGTTTTAAAAATCAGAAATTGTAAATGTAAAAAAGACGAAACATTTCTTTAACCATTTCTCTTTATTGTAAAATATCTTTAGGTATTTACTTCAACGTCTATCAGTCTTTCCTGTTCAATACATCAGCTGCTTGCTTTTGACGTACATACCCTTTAGATAACAATACCACTGATTTCTATGTCGGTAGTTGCAAATACATTTTGTGGGGGAGGGAGAGAATGCAAAAGGAAAGTTTCCCTTTCTAAAGATTTTGGTTAGGGAGCTGATTGTTCCTAAGGAAATTGACTATGAATGTATTTTGAAAGCGTCGTGACACGTAAGTATTGAGGGCCTAGATATTATTAAGTAGGTACCAAGCCAACCTTCCTTTTACTATAGAGGAACGTATGAGCGGAATATATCATACATAATATCACACTAGAATACTAATACACTATACTAGCGTAACAATGGTACCTACTGTTACACGTACCTACCTATATTCTCTTAACCAAGTAGCTACTTACAATATTACATGAAATTAGATGCTCATGAAACTGTGCTATATTACTATTGAGAGAAATGTAGAAATTAACGAAATACCGAATACATAATTTTTCAAAAATATTTAATAAAAAAGAACTCTTGTTAACTGATATTAAAACTAGGTATTTCAGTTTTCATTTTGTACAGTTTTTATAGAAAATTATTTCTTCTAAATTGAACTTGAAATATTTTTTGAAACACGAATTATTATTTTTGTTTATTCAAAATAAACAAATATGTTTGAATAAGAATCATGGTTCAAAAACTGAGGATCTCACGGTATTCTAAATGCGACGGTATATTTGGGTTATCGAACAAACCGTCTTTTCTAAGTAGGTCACAACAGAAAAGGATAAAAAATAAGGTAGACGTCTCGGTGTAACGGGAATAACCATTAAAAAAAGTTTTACCAATAACTAAAAGCGGATTGGCAGTGAGTGTTTTTTCATCAATAATTCAACAGGCTTCTTCTTACTTACTTACTTATCCTTATACTTTTCTTCTTTCCTTATCGGAATTACATTCGCCGTTACTCTAATCTAATTCGTATTGGTATTATTAACGTACCTAATAAAATAAAACGCTATAAATGAGGATATCGGGAAGATGTCACCTTTCATTTCTGACCATTAAAATATTCAATAAAATTTATATCAATTTGATATTGAATGTGAAATTCTCGTAAATTTATCACCCCGCCACGATTTCAAGTGCTATAAGACGACAGTTCAGCACAACGACATACCTGCTATTATTTTCAAAAATGACGATACCTTAAACCAGGGCTTGTGAACCTTTAGGTTCATCATCATCATCATCGCCCTCAACGCTCCTCTCGGGAGAACAGGGCAGAAACCAGCCTCCTCCATTCAGAGCGTCTCTGTGCCAATTGCGTCACCTCTTCCCACGACATTCCTTGCGCTCTGATATCGTTGTCATATAGGAACGGTGTATTGTGAAAGAGGGACGCCCGGGCCTACGGAACCCCTGCGGACGGAAGAACAGTGCTCTTTTTGGCCAACTATCATTGGGCATTCTCAAAACATGTCCCAGCCAGGACCATCGTCTCTCTTGTATTACGGAGATTACAGGTCTCTGCTGGGTGCGCCGGCGCACAGCATTTGTAACATGTTCATACCATCTGACATCCAAAATCCTTCTAAGACACTTGTCATTTTCATCTCAATATTTATCAATCTATTATCATATTACAAAAATGAGATTGCCTATGTACCTATTGATTACCATAGATATCCAGGTCGTCCTCTTTGTTCGTAAAAAATAAGACACATTCGTAATTGGTGTAACTTAAATAAAAATAATGTACAGAAATAATACTTTAAATACATCTATCGTTGTCTGCATCTAAGCTTGGCTGGGCGATTATTTCACAAGTAATAAACATCCAGGTCGTCCTTTTAGTTCGTTTGAAAATTAAATACATTCAAAATTGGTGAAACATTTAAAAAATATGGAACAAAAGTAATAGTTTAAGTACATTTATTCAAATAAATATTTTCATAATTTTTTATCTCTATGACCAATACTCACAATAAACTGTATCATGCTTTTTTCGTAAAGCACAATATTATATTTTCATATTTAGAGTTTTAGATATAAATATTGAGATATTAAAAATTTATTATGAGGTAGGATTATAATTTTCAATAACATCTTATGTCACTAAATCATCTTATACAGAACCAATTGTTTATAACACATGTCTTCTGTTTGTCGGGTGAATTTAGATAAATCACCAGGTATTCATATTAGGTACATAAAAATGTAATAAAGAAGCCAAAAGTCATTTTTAATGTATATTATATTCTAAATAAGAATTCTTAAGATGGATTAAAAAGGTTTCAAGTGTATTACAATACATATAATAAATTAATATAATTTTAAAAATCATTTTGATTTTTCGATCTGAAAATATCTTGCCTAATGGAAGTAGCACTTATTTCAAAAACTCAAGAGCTATTCATTTTCACCATTTTTAGGTATTTATAATTAGATATTCTTTTTTCTTTATACTTAGTCCAATTTTATTGGACCAGCGCTTTATATTTATTTCCACAGGACGATTAAAAAAAAAAGTTTTATAAATATATCCACTGTATTTTTTTACTATTTTGCATTATATACCGTAAACATAATATAAAACTAAAACTGCAGTACTGATACTTTGGCGGGATTACTACCAAGCCGAAAAAAATAAAACAAGCGTTTTATTCTACCATTGATTTATTCGACGAGAGAGACGTCTTTCGTCTTATTAGGACATTGTCAATCTCTTAATTGTCTCGATGTCAGTCAATCTTACCTAGAATTCCTAGAAGAACGTCATCCACCTAGACAAAGAGGCTACTGGATATAAATTTCGGAAAAATATAATTTCATTAAAAAGGCTCTTGAATACATAATGTTTAAAAAATCTTTCATATAACATACCAATTTCATGAGATATTTTTGCGTTTATTAAATTTCAGATACAAATTTTATTTTACATTATTAGTTGAATCAATTCAACGCATGCGATGGATACAAAGACATGTCAATAGAAAGATCAAACAACGTTTGAAATGTTTTCTATGATCAAACGTTCTGTACATTATTTGTGAAAGATAAAAACACAACAATTTGTTTGAAAGCATAATATTATAAAGCTTTTATTTTTATAACAGTTCTCTAATTCCTCTATTATGATTTTTGAATGAATATTTTTCGATCACAGTTTGGTTTGGAAATCTGATACTTTTTATATAATAGGTATGTATAGAATACTAGTATTTAAAATAGAACTTCTTTTTAGCCCGTCGCTATGATTCAATCACAATAACGCTCCAAACGTTCAACATTCTGTCTGATCGAAGCTAGCCCGATTGTCGAAATTTGTTTTTTTTTTATTTGAAACTATGGCGCTAGGATTGATAAACGTTGTGTTATACAATACGGCTATCCTTTCAATTGAACGCCGGCGTTTAACAAAATCGCCCAGCCATTCAGTTAACTGATTATTTCAATTGTCTTGAGGCGACAAATATAATATAACTCTCTTGGTGACTTCAGCATTATATCGAAATCATTTAGACCTGAATATATCAGATTGTTTTCAACAAAAGAGTCATGCGATGTATGATAGGTATCTAATGAGATAAAAAAAATCTATAGATTTTCATTTATCCGAGTAAATGTAAAGTAAGGTAAAGCAAATAGATATTTACAAACATAATTTGTTAATCGCCTACTTATCCCAGACATACATATATTGCATCGTTCACTTTATACGAGTCATTAGTCACGAAAGTTAATAATAATGTAATCATTTCGTTTTGAAACAAATCTGTTCAAATGTGTTACAGACATGTATGTATGTATGTATCTAAAATGAATATTTGACACCCGTGTGGATACATCCGTCATTCACCGCCGTACACATGCTATCAATTAGAGAGCCACAGTCTTTGAACGCCTGTGTCATATTTCAAAGTCATTCATTTCAGTAATATATGAAAATATAATATTATTAAAATAATACTAACAACTAAGTTATTTTACTATTGCTAGAAAAATATTCATACTTTTTGATGTGATGAAAAACTCTTTACGCCTTCAAGTGGGCGGTCAAGGATTACTTTATCACTCACAATCTGTTTCCTAGTCCCTTTTCTGACCGATTCTTCACACCTTTATACCTCCTCTCCTCCTTTCTTAAAGATTTATGTTCATTTCATATAAAATTGGGTTAATTGGAAGAAATCGCTCTGTAGGTACATATATTATTGTATTTAATATTGTTTTATATTTTTGTGAAAATGGCTTATAGTATTGTACAGGAAGGAATAAATAAATTAATATATTAATCCTCAAAAAAAAACATAATTAACGATTACGAAATTTATACTGCAAGAAATGGTTCCAATATTTTTTTTTTATTTATATTATTATTGTCATATATTATATATTATAATTGTTATATATTCTCTTGATGCGTAGGTATAGAAATATAAATTTATGTTTTGAATTAGTTGAGTTATTGTTTGCCTGTATTATTTGAACAAATTATTAGTGTGAATGTAGATAAACATGTTTCACTTCACGTATGCTAATAAAACTTTTCAGCATTAAACTTTTCGTGTGCCATTCCACCTGATTAAAGTTAACTTTCAATTGCATTTATTACCAAAAGCATTCTCCACTTACAAAGCTTGCCCCGTGATAAACTGTTAAAAGTTTTCACCACCTAACTTACCACTAACTATCTTTTAAAGTGAATGGCGGTGTATTCCTAATTGCACTGTCAGTTACCACATTTGTATTAAGCAATGTTGTCTTGAGTGATTTCACCTTTGGAACAAAACTTTTATTTCAAAGACTTTGCCTTGTTGCAAGTATTCGTGCATGTAAGGTTATTTTCTGTCTTTTTACATTTTCAAAGGCAGGATATTAAGTGGTAATCTATTCAAATTGACGATGTTCGCCCACCGGCATCGGTAAAGATTCTTCAACTGTGATTCAGGTGAGTTAGGTGCATTCTCAAGAGGAAACAATACATCCAAGGAATAAAGTAAATCCCCCTTATTTGAATTTATCATGTAAATTATTTTCTTTTTATTTCCACCGTCTACCTACGTATTGTTAATCCCTCCAGGCGATTCGTCAATGGATCCAAACAAACGGAGAATAACATTATCGTTGTTGTTTGGTTGGAGTCTCGTTGCATATTAGTGTTCAATAATATTAATGTATAATACGATTCGAATGAACTTCAATGCATTAAAAGGGCGTCAGTGCAATAAAGTCTGAAAGATGCACGCGCATCAAGAAATAATAATTCTCTCCTTGAGAAAGCACGGATAAATAAATCGGCAATTTATCATTTTGAGATAGGCCGAATGATCAAGATAATCTATATTGATCTCGACTCAGTCATATTTGTACGTACTTATTATGATGTTAATAAAATATACGAGCATAGCATTATATTATTGCCTCCTTAGATAAGGTATCATAAAGTTAAAACACAAACAAATTAATTAAATTATCATGTATTTTTAATCTGTGTACCACGAAGTTTTGCGACATGTAGTGACTTCTAGTGATATGTTAATTACAAACTCCACGAGCAAATACGTGTACTAAATGGGTGTTGATAATCTGATAATCCAAATATTTCTGATAACGATATATTTTCTACTTACCCATTTCAATAACACGGTATGTACAATAATTATTAGTTTTTATTCTTGTAAATATGCTGAATATGAAGGAATACAAGTATGTGATTACTTATTAGTGATATCGACGTAAGGCACTTGTGTATCAAATTACCTCTCTTGATACACAATGTACTTAGTTAGGATTATTCTCAACGTTTAGAGTATAACTCACGTTCTGCGTGTACTTGAAGGTAAATACACACATACCTACTTTCAATATGACAAATACAATGATACTGCGTCAGACAAATAATAAGTATGCGAGGTATATTTCATTCACTAAGGGGTTACAAAATTTAATTGTTTCTGATATAACAACATTTCTATGACAACGTGAAGAGTAGGTATTTTGAAGTGCACGACTCTTGATCGAGATACTAAAAAAGGCTTCCGTTGCATTTGTGTTGAAAATGTGTTCAAGTGCAAGATTATTTATCATTTTCCTTATAATTTTAATGAGGATGCGACCTCAACAAGAGCGCATGTCACTCTTACTCTTTTTACAAAGTTTCACCATTTTCTACCTTTATTTTAAAATCATTAATTTAAACACGTCAATTAAGTTTTATTATAATTATTATACGCAACTTATTACTAATCCATAGAAATTGGTACCATTGATTTTTGAGGGAACTGTATTTTACTCGTAATTGTTTCCATACTCCTATGTTTTATATTGTACGATATTCTTCTATGTAAGGTTTCTATTCTCTGTGTATTTTATGTTGTGCTCCTTTCTTCTCATAAAATATGTACCACAGTATCGTAGCAGAAAATACATTCTTTATTTTATCTCAGTATCGCTTTCAGATAAAATCTTCATGATGGTAAAATCAACGTCAAAATATATGGAACTAGCGGTGAAATGTCGTCAAAAGATAGTAATGTTATCCAGATCCTTAGAAGTAGATATAAAAGAATTTTCCTCGTTAAACTACTAACATTTTAGTATCGAATATATAGCTTGCTTATCTTTTATAATTTGCTGCATTTTACCAATGAGGTGTTATATTTTTATTATACAATTACAGACACTTTCTTCCTAATATTTGTTACTTAAAATATGTAATTAAGTATTTTTGGTACGATTTCACATTATCGTATTACTCAAAGTAACGATATTTAACTAAGTTACACGAATTAAATGATTTACTGATATTAAGAACGAACTTATGCAAGCCATCCTTTATCATAATATCATGAAATTCAAATTATTATCTTTGTTAATCAAAACAAAATAATTGTAATCGTTTGTATATACGAACATTACCGTAGACAATCACATATTTCGATAATTCCTTTTCCCGTCAAATTATTTATCTGTTTTTCTGCGAAAATACTAATTTACTAATCCAACATAAATGGTGACCTTTGTTAAGACTTCTTTTTATATTATCAACCAGACATAATATATGAATTAATATTAAACATTTATGTGAATTTAATTAAATAAAATTGCTTTGTAATTCATGTAGCTAATAAGGAGTGATTCCATAAGAAGGATTTAGCCGGATTAATAAAACTGGTAGTTTTATTTGTTCAGCGGGCCAAAGTACTGCGAGTTTTACGTTATTATTCTGTAAATTTCGTGAAAATTATGTAATTACATCAGTAATTTTTTTCTCGGTGACACAACGGTACTGTTCTTTGTTCAAAGACTACATGATATCATTATATGTAGTAGTTAGGTTTACCTATCTGATTTCGACCGTAAATTCACTCAATTGATAGCCAATACGAGTACTATCAGATTGACTATATAGAGTTCTCCATAATTTCTTAAGTATTTTTTAATTTTTTCATCCTATACCTACATTTATTTTGTCATTTTTATTTGCTAGGTCGCATATCTGATACATTTATGTAGAACTGATAAACTATGGTTGTATCATCGTGATCGTTTCCTCCTAATCGTATAAAACATTGTCCATAAGATTTTCGTTTTATTTCTCCAGGGTATTGTCAGCATTGCATTGAACAAATTAACAATGGAGTAGGTACTTGAATCTAATATTGTAACGGTAAGGGACAGAGAGATCTCAATATTCAATTGAACTAATGTGAGATTAAGACTCGCCTATGACCTTTCAGCATCTGTTCTCTCAATGTAGTAGGTAGGTATATCGAGTAGTTTATGATGATTACCATGCCGTGGCTTTTATCTTGATTGGCTGTCACCCTCCACTTTCTCTCTCTAGATTCACCAAACCTTTTCAAATTTCACCCCTAGTGCTTGTAGTGGACATATCGTTGATAAATTTATTATTCACCTTTGAACGTTCAGCGCAAAGGGCAAATAATAGTGATTTTTCAAAAATTCTACCATTTTTGAAACATGAGGGGATTTTTTTATAGTTGGAATGAAAAATAACAAAAAATATTCAGCTTACCAATTGTTCTGTATCATTGATCTTCCAGATGAGGAGTGCCAATAAATATACAGGTCACAGTACTTGGAAGTTACCTGCAAGACTGAATCTAACAACAAAGTCGTAAAATGAAATATTCATATGTGGTAGTATCCACAAATGAAACAAGTTAAATAATTATTTATAACTAATGGTGTTAATCATCATCATCATCATCATCGCCCTCAACGCTCCTCTCGGGAGCACAGGGCAGAAACCAGCCTCCTCCATTCAGAGCGTCTCTGTGCCAATTGCGTCACCTCTTCCCACGACATTCCTTGCGCTCTGATATCGTTGTCATAGGAACGGTGTATTGTGAAAGAGGGACGCCCGGGCCGACGGAACCCCTGCGGACGGAAAAACAGTGCTCTTTTTGGCCAACTATCATTGGGCATTCTCAAAACATGTCCCAGCCAGGACCATCGTCTCTCTTGTATTACGGAGATTACAGGTCTCTGCTGGGTGCGCCGGCGCACAGCATCATTTGTAACATGTTCATACCATCTGACATCCAAAATCCTTCTAAGACACTTGTTTTCAAAGCTTAGTATCTTCCGCTCTTGAGCCTTGGTTAAGTGCCAAGACTCGCAGCCATATAGAAGGATTGGGATGATGCACGCATTGAACAAGCGACATTTTGTCCTGATGCTGAGTCCAGACGCCTTCCAAACTTTGTTCATGTTGTTGAAAGCCCCGCTAGCTGCTCCTATGCGGATTGGTAATTCCGACCGGAGATCACCCTCTGGCGTTATGGTTGCTCCCAGGTACCTGAATTTACTAACCTGAGATATTTGGGAATTGCCAACCATTAGTGGGTTGTGAGTACTCGTGCATGTACTATTACATATGTACTCCGTTTTACCAGCGTTGATACGAAGGCCAAGGCGCAAGGAATTTTCATAAAGAGCATTAGCGTTGCACTGTAATCCGTCCACAGATGTATCAAAAAGGGCTAGATCATCCGCATATTCAAGATCGTGCAGCACTCCCACAGACGTCTCACTGTTTTCACGCTGTGATAAAGGCACACCGCCAGGGCCCAGAATAGATTTTCTGAGCAGGTAGTCCATAATTATGGCAAAGATAAAAGGTGCCAATATACAGCCCTGCCGGACTCCAGTGGTGATCCTGAAGGTGTCAGTTGGACCACTTGATGTTCTGACAGAACATTCAGAGTCCATATGCAGGGCTTTGATCATGGTTACCACCTTGGGCGGGATGCCATACGCGGCCAGTATTTTCCATATGGTTGGTCTGTGGGGGCTGTCAAAAGCTTTTTCGTAGTCAATGAAGCAACATGCAAGCGGTGAGTTGAACTCTTGCGACTGTTGGAGTACACATCTGGCACAAAAAATTGCGTCCGAACAGGACTTGCCAGGTACAAACCCGCATTGTTGCTTTCTCAGAGATGCCAACACTGGTTTTTGAATGCGACTCAATATGATTTGTGAGAGAACTTTACCGGGCACACTAAGTAGTGTGATGCCACGGTAATTTCCGCATTCCAGTGGGTTTCCCTTCTTGAAAAGTGTCACGATGGATCCATTTCTCCAATCTTTCGGGCAGAGCTCCTCATTCCACACCTTGTTAAAGAGATGGTGTTAATAAGACATAAATATTCTGTTTTAAGAACTTTGTGGTTAAGAAGAATAGTTGCACTTAAAATATACGCGACAATTTTTATGATTTTGGAAATAATTGAATACGAACACAGAATTATTTCTAAGTGTTAATAATTAGTCGGCTGTTGTGTCGGTGCTTTGAGTCACGAGGTCCCACGTTCGATTCTCAACCAGGGCAAATTGAAAAATGTCTTTTACATATTGTTTTGGATCTGGGTGTTACATGTACAGTACATATGTGCTGAAACATTGTATGTATATTTATTCTTATCGTTTATTATTACACACTGATATCAACTGGATACAGACGGCGGAGGACCGGCTAGCAGGGGATTAAATGGGGAGGCCTTCATCCAGGAATGAACGGAAGTAGGCTAGGAAGAATATTTCAGTTTGCTGATGTTAGATCTTAATAGGTTTGTTAGTTAATTTAAAGGCTTAATTTCAACGTGCGTAACAGGTGTTTAAACGATGACACGTGATTAAAGATTCATGACTTGTTGAGAACATGAGCCCTTACTGACATATTATTTTAACTTGACAACAATAGTAATAATAATATAATTCACGTCGTTCATCTTAATTTGTTTAAATAGTTAATATTTAACAACTTTGGAGTGTATTCTTAGTACTTAATAATTACAAAGACAAACAATGATGAAAATATCTGGAGAAGGTTGACTATACAAAAGATAGCTAGTGTGGTACTATGAAAGTCGTTAGCTAGTTAGTATTTCTTAAATCCAACAAGTTCTCGCTTTTGTATGGTTATACTGTAGTATCTAGTTATAATATTTACTCTCTACAATAATAGTTTTTGTGAGAGGTTATATAGTGATGTTCAAGTGCAGTGCTCTGTACATAGTGTTAATATAACAACACTTGTTGTACCCAACTTGCTTGAAATAAAATATATTTACACATTAAATGTCTTATCCAAATATACAACCTTACCGAGGTTGCCAACTTTTAATTTTATTTATATTCTCAACTTAGGTTTTTGGTTCTATGGTTTTATTATAGTACGCCCGTAATATTATTATGAGAAATATTCCGTTTAACGTATTTATTTTCATATCACATATAAAAATCCGTACGTGCGTTGTGGTTACGCAAAACATGCACAAGTACGTCTTGATTTGCAACATAGTTGTTTAACTTCTGGTCTTGACGTGTTCCTGTTTACGTTATTTCCTTGTTTTATAATGTTATTTAATTTGTTCCTTAAGGCATGCCAAGTTCCAACAACCCTTATTTTATTTCTTTACGTCATGTCATCGTGATTTTACAGTAAGAGAATGTATTACATCACGATCCATCATGAATAGTGTAATGCATAATTTATAGTAAACAATAAATGGTCAGTTTTATAATGCATTTTCTAATGTGATATGTATATTTATATACTCATTTTTATTGTCTTATAAATATAGATGAGTTGTTAATTTCATCTGTATTGTGTTTTTTTTTTTTATCTAAAGTGGTAGTTGGCCAACAAAAACTATTTTTTTTTATTTCCCGATAGCTAGAACGATTCATTACTGCGATAATTTTAATACAATTCCTGATGAATGAGGAAACCTCTTTTTCTACTCATTTTCGCTATAGGATTGTTGAACAACGAAAGAAGGTGAAATAAACGAAAGTAATGTTTTGTAAAAAAAGTAAGTAAAAACCAATCTCCAAATATAAATTATACATTCTTTATCTAGAAGTATCACATCAGGTCCCCCTAACGTTGGCGATCATCGTGGAGAAGTCATCTATATCCTGTGCAATCCGAAACAGCTCGTCCATCCATCGTTTTCCAGTCCAACCCAGAATGTGTATTAAGTTTTAAATATTATCAAATATCAAGTTCTAACGAAATCGCGTAGTATGCTTTTTAACATTTTTTAATAATATTCTAATGCTTTGGCATGTAAACAATATTCTAATGATGCCCAGAATTAAAAGTAATAATAGATATGTATGCAATATACCTACGACATTTTGAATTACATATGTATTGAAAACCAAGATAAATTTAAAAAATATCTTTTAGGCACTTCAGTATATATAATACCAACGGTATTGTAAGTAAAAACAATAACAATAAATCCAAAAATATATTACTTGTAAAAAATATGTATTTTCAAATAAATATACTTATTATTCTATTGTCTATCTATGTAATGAATGGATTTTATTGAAAAGATGTACCTTTTCTTTTCTATATTTAGACAAATATTTACACAATCGAAAGATTATATTTTGACGGTTGAAGAGTATGTCTGAATTAACTGTGAATCAATAACCACTATTGTCTACACATCATATTCGATATAATCAGTACCGTGTAAGCTATTTATGTTCTCATACAAAATTTTAAATTAATGGATATACCTAATTAATTAGTTTTTCAACCCACAAAAAAATAGTGATGTGTTTTTATTTGTCTTCCTATCAATACATTCTACTCTTCCATCCACAAGGTATCAAACAGCACAGACTATCCTTTTTGACAACATACCGTTTACATGACATCGGCATTAAGTGTCTTAGGAATATCATGTAAAAATAGTGATGTGTTTTTATTTGTCTTCCTATCAATACATTCTACTCTTCCATCCACAAGGTATCAAACAGCACAGACTATCCTTTTTGACAACATACCGTTTACATGACATCGGCATTAAGTGTCTTAGGAATATCATGTAAAAATAGTGATGTGTTTTTATTTGTCTTCCTATCAATACATTCTACTCTTCCATCCACAAGGTATCAAACAGCACAGACTATCCTTTTTGACAACATACCGTTTACATGACATCGGCATAAGTGTCTTAGGAATATCATGCAAAAATGATTTAAAAAAATGGTGCAAAATTGATCAAAATTGAGAGGGTTTATTTTTATACCCTATCACGTCATTCCGAGATAGGCCTTGAAGGATGAAAAGTTATCAAAATTTTGGCATTTCAGTTATTGTAATACCTAAATTATTTCCTCCTATAAATAATTCATAGCATAATGAATATTTTTCATTATTTATAATCATGTTTCGTTTTCCTAGTCGAAAGTAGGTATATAATAATATTTTTATTATTATTTAAGTTTGGTATGTAGTTAATATTAATTACAGAGTTTGCGGCAACGTCAAAATAAATCACAAAGTAATACCTATACAAAGAGCTGTAATAGGTAATTTATTGTGTCACACATTGTCGGGAAACTATGTATGACGGGTAATAAATACATTCAAAGGAATTCTCTCAGCTAGATTCATATCTTGACAACAAACCGATTTGTTCGCCAGATTTCTAACAACGAATCGCCAGCATTTATTTTATCATGTACCGAATGAATTTCATCTCATTTATTTTAAATTCCATTTTATAGTTTTTTTATTCACTCTAAATATATATGCACAACTCTTGATAGTTCTCAATATTAATCTTATCCGGAAGACATTCTTATGATAACACATAGAAAGTATGAATAAAATTATAACAGTGTTAAAGTGAAAAAGTTAGATATTGGTATTTGAGTTTTATTGAAGTCAAATATTTTTTCTACGTACCTACTACTTTTTGAGCAATATTGCATACGTATTGGTACTAAGGAACATTTCATATTAAATATCTATACCTAATCAATAACATCCCTGACAAAGCGTAATTGAAAATGTCATCGTTCACAAAATTGATGTCTTTTTATATTGTTTTTATTTAGTTGCTATATTTTCTCATTTGATACACCTATGTCAGGACACATATAATTCTAGATAATTGGGAACCAAAAATATTTATTTCTTCATAGGTTTTGACAGTATAAAATTACATACTTTTTTTTTTAATTTCGCTTGAAATGTCATCGGGTTTATAAGAGAGAATATCGGAGCCTTCGGCAAGTCGCCCGGTAGCTTAATTGGACAAAGCACTCCTCGCGACAAGGTTAAGGGATGCGGGTTCAAGTCCCGTCCGGGGCACTACTGAATAAGGTGACGTTGTCTTTTCTAAGCCTTATATGGTAGTTTCATGTGTTAAATTTACATGCCTAATTAAGTTTTTTTATACGAAAATGCATCTGAACTTAATTTGAAACCAGAGTATTTGAGTGTACTTCGAAACTATTATTATTAATTATATGAAATGACTACAAAATATGTACAGGTATGTTTATAATTTAATTAGAGTAATCTGGTTCTTATATTGATGCTGAGTTAGTCTTTTGATATCAAAAAGCCGCATCACATAAATCCTTCATCACGGCGGCATAAGCTTTTCTGTGATGTGTGTTAATTTATATCGGTTAGAATTCATAGTTAATATTAATAGACTAAATATAAAAATAATTATGTGTTCCATTTTACAATATAAGTACATTATTTATGTTCTTCAGCTAGTGATATGGTATGGAAAAATAAAAAATCTTTTCAAGTGTATGAAGCCCTAAAAAAAGAAAGAAAAAAAAACACTAAACATAATGCTTCAATTCTGTGGATCAGAACGGACAATCCATCCATAATGTATTAAAATAAATAATGAGTAAAACGCGGAGCTATGGAAACTTTCAAATGAATCAAGATTAATTATATTCGATAAATCATACCACTAAATAGTCGAATGGTGAGATGAAGTCCTATCTGAAGTGACGTTGTTTTTTAACCCCGTGTGTTAGTTTTACATGTGATTATTTCCTAGTTTTCATATGTTTAGTCATGGATTAGTTAATTTTAAAAATAACATCGCATGATAAATAAATGTAGCTATTTGAATATCGTTACTTCTATCCTGAAAATATTAGATGAAAAAAATTCTCGAGTGCTTTAACATAGCGCCCTTCTTGATAAAACCATCTGATCAAGGAGAGAGATTTTATCAAATGAATTTATGGTCTCAGAGTTGAACTACATTTCCAAAGAGAAGTTTTATTACTCGAAGTAGAAAGTCGTGACGAATAAATCTTTAAGCCGAAGACACCTGAAAATATACAGTTTACTCTTTCTTTTTTTATTGTTTGATAATCAGCTTTAAGTAGATTACAATTCTTTTTATGTTTGAAAAACTTATTTTTTCAGTGCTTTAAATAATTATAATAAGTAAATGCGTGCTTAGTTTATCAAAAAATAACACATTTAAGATAATGTAGGTATAATGAACAATAATATTTTTTACCACGTACCGCTACATACACACATTTTCTAACTTGTAGTTTGTTTTTTATGCTGAAAGGTATTTTATATCTCATTACAAAAATAATTTGGTAAATTGAGACAATGTTTAAAGTTTTTGTTAACACAAGCACAAAATTACATTGCAAATATTAAAGGAAAACGTAGTTATAAATATAATATTATCAATTAATATGCTTTTTACAACTTTGAACATTGAAAGCTCAAAACTTTGGTTGTGTGTTATTAATTCCTTGCTTTATTTGATTATGAAAGTTGTAATTATGTGTCTTTTATAGCATCACTCCTTCTGTGTAGTTCGTCTTTAATTCCTTCGAATACGACGAGAAAATGCGCATGGTACATTAATTCAAGAAGTCAAGCCTGACTCAACTGATGTGAAAGTCCTATTAACATTTTTTCCGAGTACGTATTCAAGTAGAGTTACACGTTAGCAACACTGAGAGGAATATTCTCCCCTTAATGATTGTTACTTGTATGTGCAAAGGTGAAATTTTCCTATATCTATTCAAGAACACGTTTTGCCCAAGCCACTCGCAAATAATTACACCGCGACTTACATTTTCCTTAGTTTAGAGTAAAGAGATATTCTGCCGAGGAAACTTTATCTCCACCCCGTATGGTAGAAAAATTATTCAAGTAAAATGTAAACATGTTTTTTAAGTGCCAGTTGGCATGCCTACGCAAAGAGGAAATATTATTATGGAATCAACAAGGTTCTTTTCTTAATTTGAATACAAAAAGAACGTATTATATTACTTTTCTTACTACTTAGACTTTTAAAAGGAGACCGCGTTTGGAACCATTATAGAAAAGCTAATTTAATAACGGAGGTTCTTCAATAATTTTTTTATCAAAATTAAACATAAAGTATATTTATTTACAACAAATTAAATAATCAAGTCTTTAGAGATGCCATATGATTTTGGTTGTTTTAATATTAATCATTCCAAATACCACACAATTCAGAGGAAACTCATTTATTCAATTATATGATACACAAATTACTTGCGTATTTTTTTTGTTACTGAAAGCGTGTCTTTGCCAACTAATTGACTGAATAATTGCACCTCTTTTGATGTTTATATCCATTAAAATTAGTGTCTCTATGTAGTTGGAAAATGGACAAAGAAGACTGGGAAAATGGAGATGAATTTATATATTAAGTGATTTCAATTGCACATTTTAGATATGCGAGCATGTTTTCATTGTATTTCCATGGTATGAAATTAGTACTTAACAATATTTATTAGATGTTTTATCAAAATTGTATTGTAAATGCGAAACACAAAGAAAGTAATAGGTATATATCTATGAGTAAACGGCGCTTTACAAATTGTCCATATATAGGTATATATTAATACGAGAAGGTTTTATTTCTGTGAGAGTATTGTAATATTTTTAATAATATTGCAATTATAATATTAAAAAAATGTGCGTCGATAAGAATGTATTATATTTTGTTCAGAGTGTTGAATATGGCATCAAGTGTCGTATATGAAAATATAGGTACGGCGTCAAAGAAATTAATATTATCTTTGCTTGTCAAGTCTATACATTTTCCTACCTAGAACAATAACATTCCTTCTCTTCACCCAAATTAGCTGGCTGTTTTGTCGCCTCCCTCAAGAGAATCCATTCTTCCCCTACTTATAACACTGTACTGTACCTACTCGTCAAAATCAACAACAAACCAAATCAGGTACAAGTAAATACCCGATACTACTTCAATAGGTAAGTGACTGAGTGCAGTGAATTCCATAAATAATAGAAATTTCCTTTATTGTTTACGTTTTCTTCAATGTTATCTCCCTATCTGTCAGATCTTGTGAACGAAGAGGTTCCCCCGGATAACACGGTATAGAAAATATATTCAACCCATTCTTCACGATATCAATATTTATAAATGTAAATTCAAAATTTTCTAAAAGATAAACATATATTTTTGAGTTTTATACAAAGTCTTTGAAATTTCATTCTAAATCCACACATAAATATTTGAGTCGGTTCGTATGTGCGTATGTCCTTTATGGACTCTGAAATAAGGAAAGACAGAAGTAAAATAATACACTCTATACGAGGTCTCATCTCCTGGGCACGTTCAAGGCTAAAAACATTTAAAATATCTTATGTATTGATAAAGAAATTATAATAATAAAATTTGTATGGAAAAATCTATGAAAGTTTTTGTAAGTAGCAATATTCATGGTCGAACATTTTTCAGTGTACTGAATTAATTTCACAATGGATGTGACGCGAAATACATCAGTACTGAAACTAAACATTTGGGGATTATTTTGGTTATAAATTGTTGTGTTTGATTATGATAAAAACTCCTGAATTATGCAAGTTAAAATTGCATATTTTTGACATCTTGGGCTAATTTCATAATGGCCGACATGAATGACATAGAATCCAATACATTAATATTTTGGTTGGTACATCAGTTCATTAGTTTGTTTGTTTTTTGACTTTTATGTCCTCTGTACGATATGTATCATCCAGTAGGCGAGCTGAAAACATTTAATATGTATACTTTTATAAAGATTTAATTTATAAATGATGATGTATCAACGATCTTTTGTCGATGTTTGGTAAACTTGAAAATCACTAAAAATCTCATATATCTACGACCATGCTATTAATATGTGTTCTTATTTTATTGTTGATATTCAGTTTCTTTTTATTTCAAAATATGGTTACCAATAATATCAAAAACACAGAACTAATTCAATGATGCTTCAATGTTCTTTTGACAAAGTAAGGTAAACATCAAAATAAAATAAAAAAACTCATATCTACAACAATACTATTTATATGTGCTCTTATTTTATTGAAGGATATTCTGAGTTTCTTTTAATTTCTAAATAAAGTTATCTGTTATAACAATCACAGAAAAGGGTGTGAGATGCATCATTCTTAATTATCTCATAATATAATGTCATCATATAATATAACTATACCAAGCCATAGATAACATTTCTAAAACTTGCATTTAACATAATGGTAGTTAGGCACTTTTGTAAAGGATATCATTTCAATATTATGCTTGCATCAATCTGTTTCATTAGAAGTATTTCATTTATTCAAAACATGCATCTAAAAACATAAGATTTTCAAAATTTAGATATTAAGATACTGTCTATTGATAAAGATAATTGTTAGAATTGCATACCAACTTCATAATTCTGTTTTATGACTCACTCTGAAAAGAAATTTGTGGCTCTAAAGCATTATTTGCGTTACATCTATTTTTTAGGAATATAATTACATTTCAAATAAAGAATAATGTCCGCGATTTGTACTTTCGTATAATAAAATTATTATTGTATGGTTTGCAGTAATTTTAAATTTCATGAAAGTATTCTAAATTCAAAATAATTATAGAATTTCTAACACTAAACGTAAACAATTCAAAACTGTCATAATAAGCATAGAGATACTAAGTGTCAAAATCAGGGTTGCCAGATTGTGTGACCAAAATTACCTGCATTTTGCCAAGAAAATACCGCACAATGGGACCTTACACATGGGAAAAATATAATTTTTACTCCAACATGATTATTATTAGATCACTTATATTGCGCTGTTTTTGTAATGAAATCACCTCAAGAGCGCATTTACAATATTATTTGTCACTTTAATTTATTTTTATTACTCTTAAAATACAAATCATGTAAACTATTTTTATTGTCACAAATTTTAGGTATTAGATTTAATTTTATTAAAATTTATCACTTAATTTTAAGAAACAAACACAAAAAACAAAACTATCAAATAAAAAAAACACTTTATTTTGGTCGGAAAATAAAAATTTAATCGATTAACTATTATATTTGATTAAAAAATTGGAGAAGTTATGGGTTCAGTCAGCTACAAGAGCGCCATCTACCCAAAAATGATATAAATCATACTGTTCACAATTCTGTTTCATATTTCAATTTCTACCCCCCCCCCCCATCGCTAAATTTTCGAAATAGTATAGGAATAAATATCGTCAGTTTTCTAAAGGGTCGTTCACATTTGTTCACTTTCAGTGATCACTCCGGATGAACCTCCAAGATAAAAAGGTGTGAACGGGCGTTTCATCAATAATGATCACTAGCGATGACGGATGAAAGCGATAACAGCCCGTCATAATTTCGATGAAAGGACCTTTCACTGAAACGACCATAAACAAATTTTATCTTATTTTTTGTTTTATTCTCTATGAATTTGTATAGAATGTCAGAATCATATACAAAATTATTATGCAGTCGAGAACTATATTGATTTGTTTTAAGGGCTTTTTTTCATTTTTTTATTTATTTAATTATATTTTTGTACGAAAATATGTCAAAATACAACATGACTGAAAGTGTTGACATGGCAGTGAGAGCATAGGATGAACAAATGTGAACAGACGTGTTCACTTTCGATGAACAGGTTTGACCCTGACACTCTGAATGATCATCCAGTGTGAAGCAATGTGAATGCTACTTTAGAATAATTATTTTCTCACGATTCCCTTTTTTTCTAATGCAACAGATATTTGTACCGATGATAAAACACAAATTAGTTACACTGGCAACACTGTCCGATCTGTCAATTGTATGGCGTTTGGTGATCCGGTAAATTTTTTTGACTTTGTTTTGATTTTAAAAGACTTTAAAAATATAAAACTGAATAAAACAATACGTAGTGTATCTAAAAGAAATGTTTTCAAGAAATATTCCCAGTGTTAAGCGGAGTTTGAAGCTCAAAAACTACGCTGGTAGATTAACAATGTTTTCCAAAAAACATTGATTTGACTGGTAAGCACTGTCTTAATATTTTAAATTGTATTTTTTTTATGTTTGACGACTCTTAATTGTATTTCTATTACAAGATTACTATTCAATTCTGTGCCTTCTTAAAATATATTTAATGTAATGAATTTACTTAAAAAGGCAAATTATTTTACCGAATATTAGAATAAGCTAAATAAAAAGCTGAAGTGAATGTCTCAGATGCTTAATAATAATGCATCATTAAATGATTGTGTATGGAATGTCTCGATGACTCACTTATATGACAATCCCGTGTTTCTAGGAAGTTAAATTACTGTATTGCCGATGAATTTCAATGTTCTTTTCTTTCAGGATTATCTGTGAGTTCTATAAGAAGAATTATAAAAGAAAACATAGGGAAAGCCGTCCAGGATGATTTTGATATCTACTCCATTCGCCAAAAAGTGCATTTGTATTACACTTCTTCTTCTTCTTCATGTGTCTTGCCGGGTCCCCCCGACGTTGACGACCATTTGAGAGAAAGCTTCCCTGTCCTGGGCGGCGCGAAACAGCTCCTCCACGGTTCTGACACCGGTCCACTGTCGAATGTTACACTACATATTTCTTATATTTATTTTACTGTTTTTATTAAATAGTTTTATATTATAATTACGAGTCTGTTTTATTTTCCCTTTAATGTAAAATATTACAGTTAACAGCATATTTTCATGGATGTGTAATTGTGAGGATATCCTTAGTTAGATGATGTCTATCATTATGCAGCCATTTAACCAGTATATGCTTCTGAAGGTGAAAATGCTAAGTATTTATTAAATGATTTTATCATGTAAAAGAAGTCCAAAGTCATGGTCTTTGAAAGAGGAAGTGAGAGAACAGTATGACAGGTAATGATTGACAACGAAGTGTTAGAGCAAGTTGACGAATGTGTGTACTTGGATAGTTTGTTCACGAGAGATGGGAAGTGTGAAAGCGATTGAAAGGAGAAAAGTTGCTGGCAATAAGGTAAATGGTGCAATCCGACCAATAATTGCAAATAGGAACATATCTACCACAGCTAAATGGTTAGTGCACTCTGCTATCTTAGTGCCAACACTCATGTATGCAAGTGAGACGTGGACATGTTTAGAGAAGGATGAAAGTGGTAGAAATGAGATCGTTGAGAAGGATGTGTGGTAAAGGTCTGAGAGATTGTGTGTGTAACAGTTATTTACGAAAGGAATGTGGAATGAAAGTTGGTGTGGTTACAGGGATGAATATAAATATGTTACAATGGTTTGGGCATGTGGAAAGAATGAATGAGGACAGAATGACAAAGAAGATATATTTGGCTAAGAGGAATGGTGCTCGGAGACGTGGACGTCCGAGGTTCAAAAGCAAGATCATTTAAATCAAATCCTACAGGGCGGTCACGTGTTGAGCACATTGAACAGGAGAGCATGCATGAGAAATTGTATGACAGTGACGGAAGCGAAAGATGTATGCAAGGATAGAAGGAAAAAGCGCTCAATCCTTTTTGCCTACCCCGCGAGGGAAGTGGCGTGATGGTATGTATGTAAAAAGTCCATTTACTTGGAGAGGTCCTAGCTTATTATTATTAGCTATAGGATTTTTTTTTGTCTGGAACTAAAAGAGTGAATAATAAAAAGAGTCAGCAACTAAATGTATGCACGGAAAGAGACTGATAGAAAGAGTGAGAATTGAAAGTGATGAATGTAATGTGAAAGTAGGTTCTCTTACAAGGTTTCGTTTTTACACAATCAATGTTTGAATAGGGCTACAATGTGAAAGATAACAGCGCCCTCGATTATTTGTCAACTATTTTTTGACAAACTGTATGTATTGTATATATGATTTTGGCACGCATAGAGCTGATTATTATTATGACATGTACTTTTTTTGCTGCTAAATAGATTTTAAGTTCATTTTTTCAATAAGATTGTGTAGTTTTAACTCACATATTTGGATGAATATCTGTTTTTAAACCCGAGCGTTGCCGGGTTATAAAAGCTAGTATTGAATATGTTGGTTAATTGTTTTAGTAGGTACAAAGCAAAATATGCGTACATTCTTACGACTCCTTAACGCTTCATGGATCCAGATTTTAGAATCAGTTCCAACTTAAATATTGCACTCTTGGTTCTATCCAAGTACACGGAGTAATCCTATAAAAAAATCTTCTAATTTAGATCTCCGTGATAACATTTTTCATGTATACTGGAGATATGCAACATTTGCAGGATAGAGAGAGAAAAAGAGAGAAAGAGTATGAGGTGTCTCAACGCTTACGAATAGGGTCAGGCTGGCTTAAATGCTGTATACCCTGACAATGTCCACCAATTCAACCTATCTCTCTAATGTTCCTCTCATATCAATCCTTTCAGAGCGATTCATTTCTCTCATCCAGCCAACCGCCAATCCAGAATCTCTGTGTTACGTGTCAGGTTATCTAACCATTAGTGTGTGTGGGTAGCCTCTGGGTATTGTATTAATTGATTGCAAATTGCCTGACTTTCATCGACACCTATCGAACTTTGTTGCACTGGATTTAACCATGAGCCTTTTGTCTTTGAATGTCTATTTACCAGCGTATTTTTAATGCGAAGAGTTTTTGATAAACATCTAGTTTCATACGGAATGCATTTTTATTCTTCACAAAACATTGTAATTTGTGTCAAATTAATGATTATTCTAGCGCTAAGTAGAGAAAACCAAATAACAACACTTCTAAACACACGGAAAATAAAAGGAGGGGTCTTTACACTTACGAGTGGTACCAAGAGACCCGACATCTCAATTGACTGTGACATTAATTGGCAATTTTGTGGAACAAAGAACGGTCTTATTTTGATTGTATTTTCATTGCCATTGTCTTTCACGAGCCAGAATGTGGTTAGTGAAGATAAAATAAAATATTCAACATTATCTGGGCAACGCTAATAATGAACTACATACACTTTAAGAAATTAGAGAATTTGTTCTAATTAACGATATAACTCAATATGGTAATTTATATCTTTCAATATTTATAACTCACATCAATGGAACCCAAAAACCGTAAGTAGAAATTGTGTTGGATGGACACGACTTTATTTATTTCAGTTCTGAAAATGAAATCATTTACGTAAGAGGAAAAAAAGTTAATACTAATAATGCAAATCTTTTTTTCTGTCAAATAACTAGGTACATAAATATTTAAAAATAGAATGGACAAATATGTGTGTACATACGACAATTAAAATAATAAAAATGTCGTTATGGTAGATGGATAACTTTTGTGTATGAATCAATAGAACGTTTGTGGATTGTTATTTTGATAAATTTAATTTCCATTTCACCGCTGCGTTAAAGCTGTGTGGATTAAAATGGGCTTTCATATTTTCATTGGTGATTTCGTAGTTTGACCGCATCGGTATAGACTTTCAATGAATTTTTAATTATTTCAGTTTTTATTGTAGGTTTTATTACCAATGTGGTATATTAACATCCCTTTTGCCGTTCATATGAAAGAATCCTTCAATATGCTTCATTATTCGTTATTTCACTTTCATATGGGATACTGGTAGGAAGTATTAAAATAAAACTTTTTTTCGCTGTATAAAATAATTATTAAACCGGAGGGGAAAATTTTCAGTATGTTTGCTATTGCAAACTTTAACGGCCAATTCGTTTCAACACAAGCTCATGCTTGTATCAAATGACCTGTCAGGAAATAACCAAAACAACATTCATAAAACAAAATGTGGTTCCACATACATGTACATATTATATATGTATTATTATACGTGCTTTTGCTCAGTTGTATGTTGGTTGCTACTCAAACAAAACGAGTACCTGCTCACTCGTATACGGGAATAACAACTACTATTTGCATTGTATAACCTATGCGGCTTTCAAATGAGTATTCACATAGAACCTGTACGACTCACATACATAATATATACAAACATACTCCATCTATATACGTACCTATATAACATGTAATACATCAACATAATGACATTCAAATGCACATATAAATACCTAGTATTATGTATGTATGTAGTACATATTATCATCTCATAAATTATTTGACCACTACTAGTGCGATTCATTTTGCAAATTATTATCTCTTTGTATTATAACATTGCTTCATAAAATAATTCCCTAGTACTTCAGTAGATTTGTAACGATTTGAATGGTACCCATACCTTATTTCATAGCCAAAACGAAACTTCAAAATCTATTTTTTTTATCGTCTTAGGTATGTATATATTTTTTCTTAGTTTCAGTAGCATTATACCTACCATAAATTTATTATCTTGGATAATCCTTTCCCATTTTAGTCTTTGGATGTACATACTTAGAAAAATCTCCCAATTATAAAAGATAATGTTTAAATTAAATCAAACACTTTCATTCCACTTATTTACTCCCAATTATAGTTCTGTCCATGTTACACGTATTTCGGAATAAATCTTCAACGACATAGGATTGGTGAAAATATAGTAGGTTCATTTACTTATACATTAAATTCTGTATGAAACAGTCATAATAATAAAATATTGTACTTTTTTACGTAAATATTATGGAATTACTGAAAGTTTTGTAAGTATCTTGTGATAAACACTGAACGGGTCGTTGAGATATTGTGTGGTAGAAGTTTGAGTAATAGAAAACTTAACATGACACTTTGTAGAAATATTGATTGAGAACGGACGTGGTAACTAAGACGGATCTTGTAAAATATATTCTTTGTATGAAATTAGAAGTGACGGTGACTTGTTGATCTTCTATAATACAGTTTTAATAAAAAAAAATGTTCTTAAAATAAGTGAACAATGTTGTAAACAATTTTGATTCAGATTTTGGGTAAATACACTTATAATAATACATACGTGGAGGTACATATAATATATAGATACATATTTCATCAACTTTCCACGGATTTTATCTAGAATATTTTCATCTCGTTGTCTGTATTCGGAGTGGGTGGATGAAACATTATTCATCCATCACATTCTGGAGGGATTAAATGGTTACACAAAATACATAACACATCCGGGACACCGACCCGTTAAAACAGACTTAAAATCTCCTCGCATAAATCAAAACTTGGACATTTTAACGTGCAGTATGTGTCATATTTTGGGGGGTGCTTTAAACCATTCTCATCGTCCATAATAATTAATGTTACTTCAGGACTACTTCAAATCAGAGCTCTCTACTTATTTGATCGCTAGCTTTATAAAATTATCGTTAAATTAAAAGCTTAAAACTATTTTAAATTTTGTATCAAGTATGGTTTAAATTGTTTCCTATCAAAAAGGCTTGAAAATTTTGCTCGTAAATAGGCTTTATCTCATTACTTACCGATTAAGGTCAAGAAAATATGCGTTGTTTAAACGTAAAGGAAACCAAATTTTCCAATATTGTTTCAATTGAAAACTTAATAAGAACTTTCATATTATGGAATAGTAAGTACTATATCGATATTATTTACAATGAAGGTCACCTTTGTAAAATACCTAATTCTGTTAACTAACGTACTTATGATTGTTTACCATAAAATTACAAGTAAAATTTATCTAGACTTATATGTTTGTATTATACATAAATATTACACCTCAAATATTCCCTTCTGTACAAAAACATGGATATTAAAAAGCTAATGATACTTTTTAAATCAAGCTAGGTACCTGTATTTTATGAAATAAATATGAAGAATCTCTTGAAATATTTATTATAAAATTATATGTAAAAAAATGGAAATTCGCAATATTATTGAAACTAGAAATTATTTATCCATAGTTATGAATAATTTTTGAAAGTTATGATTTTTTTTTTAAATATACTAATCATTATCGAAGATATAAGCAGATTTTGTGAAATAATAAAATTTTAGTTTTTACAGTACGCACAAGGCAACTGATACATAGAAGGTACTTGATTTGACTTTCATTCGCCTACTTGGGGAAGTTATTTAGTACTGAAGCGTAGTATTGAATTGCATACTTCGTTTTGGGTAGCGTTAGTAAACATAATATTTTACGTGTAGGTCTCTGGTGAAATTTGATCATAACTATAAATAAATGCTATGAATATATTTTATTATGTTAGTTCGTATTTGCTAGTAATTTACCCTCAAGAAAATTATAAAAATTATATATACACATAAAAATAACTTTTATCATAGAGAAAAATTAAGAATTTGATTAGGTATTAGAGAGATTTAATTCAATGAACCTTACTAAAGCCTTTGTATGGAGCATTCTGCTTTATGGTTGTGAGACATGGACCATCAGCAAGAGTGAAAGCGGACAGTTGGCGGCCTTTGAAATGTGGTGCTACAGACGCATGCTTAAGATCCATTGGTCGGAACACGTCGAAAACGAAGAAGTATTAACCAGGGTAGGCGAAAAAAGGCAACTCCTTAAGAGAATCAGCCAACAACGAGCTAACTGGATTGGCCACAACATCAGGCACCCAGGACTACTCATCGCCATCGCGGAGGGTAAGACCGAGGGAACAAATGGCAGAGGCCGACCAAGAGACGCATATATGGACCAACTGAAGAGGGACATGAACTGTGGCTCATACGTAGAGCTTAAAAGACTGGCTGAGAATAGGGAGGAATGGAGAAGAAAAACCAAACTCGTTGCAGACCAATCCAATGGATTGTAACTAAATATATATATAAAGTGCGAGGATATATCTCTCGATCAAGGGTCTAGGACTCTGTCACCAATGTAACAACCACCCGTGTAATGTATCCAAAAAATATTTTTGATTACTTTTGTATTATTTTTACTTTTGTATTACTTTTGTATTATTTTTAAATATTGTATTATTATTGTTTTTAAATTTACTTTGACTTTTATAGAAAATTTTAACTTTTGCTTTTTTTCTCAAGACTAAGACATTTCTGGTAAGAGTGGAATCTTCGCTGGTCCACATGTTGAGTGTATTAATTGTTAACATATAATGTTGTGACTGTTTGATTCTTTAATATTATGAAAATAAAAATGAAATAAAACCTAGAAAGAGTGAAAAAATCTCTTGAAGTTATAGGTATAATTCGTCATGACTTCTGTAGTGTGACATTATATAAATAAATAACAATGTGGTGCTTTCGAAAAAACTTAAAAGTCGTTCAACTTCAGCATCATGAATATGAAAAACGAATATTATTCATGTGTCGAAAATCATATTCAATCATAATAATATATGCCGTCCTACGAGTATCCCTCACCTGGTCGGTGATTGACCGAATATACTGGGATGAAACGCTCGATTAGCGTAAAAGGGTCAATATTATGCTCTCCTGTTAAATGTATTACCATATTATCAGGTCTCCAGAGTGCTGTTATTTTTGACAGAGTCAAACAGAAAACCCTCGACGAACTTGGAATATCGATTAAACAATATCAGACGGTACTTCATTCATACAACAGCTTTAAAACATATTATTCTTCAATTATAGTTCAACTTCAATGGTAATATAAAAATATAAGACACCAATATTTACAATATTCGACCTCATTTAAAAAGATAATAAACAGAAATTATCAATAAACTGAAAAAAAAACGATGAATAAAAATACTAGAATATCCTTACCTTCATTTGCGTCTATGTAAATGTGATTTGAATAGGCATATTTTTAAATCACATAAAAGACATAGGACACACAGAGATTCTTTTTATTTTACATTTGAGAGTATCTTAATTTAAATGGTGCCAGTTGTGAATAAAAATATAAAAAGATTATTATATAAAATAGTACATTATATGACATCTACAGGATGTAAGATAAGAATAAATATTTTAGATAATAATTCAATGTAATATATTTTTTACATCTCCTCTTCCATTTATTGAATATTGATTATATCATTACAGTAGTACCTAATTTGGATGCAAATGTTGTATTTATTTCATTTCCTGGTAAAGTCGATGATAATCAGAAAAAAGCGTCAGACTAAAAAAAGTATTGTCGGGTACACGAAACCGGAAAAGCGCTCTGTAACAGGGAAATGAATAGTCATATTTTCCACATTTTTCACTTAGTAAGGTGGTTATATTCGCGCTCAAAATGAGAATATTATTATGATATATAGCACTGTGGTAGATATGTTCACTTAATATACCATTGTATTAATGACCATGAGCTTTTTAATACAAAAGTCATAGATTTCTTGTGTAAAATAGTAATGAACACTGCTATTATATTACCTTAACAGCGTGGTTCGTGAACCCAAATATAATACTTAACCTTATTTAATTACACACATACTGGAAGAATTATACAATCATATTTTTCGGAAAGTTCAACTTTCATTTTTACTGAGCACCATCAGTTGACATAACTGATAATATTTAATAAATATTTCCCAAAAACAATTCTTACAAAACACCTCATTATAATTTTACATGCCTACAATACTGTGCATGTATTTTGCCAAACTGCCGACAGCGAATTATACCTAATTTTGGTAAATATGAAAAGTATAATTAAACAAACTACTCTCTTAGGCACCTACTTACTTGAGATTTGTTTGTTAACAAATTCTAGTCTTAAAAAGTAAAAAGTAAAAAACAGATGTACACTGTAATCTTATATTAATAATATCTTTAACGAAAATACTTGGCTATATAATGTTATCATGCTTTGTTTATTCATGAGAGTCTTTTCTTAGTCTTGTTTTTGTCTTTTTTTCAGAAATCTGTCAACAACTCACAACTCGGGATAATTGGTAAGTTAAATCTTGATTTGATTAACAATAGTCTATCAATTATAGTTAATCTTTTATTACTAATTGGAACTGTGTATTTTTGTAACAAAAATATTATCTACTGTGAAATACTTTACTATGATTGTACTTCTACTATATATATCTTTGTTTGAGAGATGAATAACGATTTGTTCGTAAACTGAACTATGGAAGTTCGGGGAGGACTTTTACTGTCTAGTTTAATATCTTGGCTTAAAAGTTTTAAATGTATAATAACAGCTAATAATCGACATCTGTGGTAATCGATATAATCGACAGCTGTGGTTCAACTCTGAGTGTAGAGCTGAAAAGGCCAAAGTCTGCAAGCTTGAAAGAGTCTATAGGCGTCAAAGAACACCTGAGTCTAGGAGCACCTGGACCTCCGCCCAAAGGACATACCCAAGACTCATCGAGGAAGTGAAGTCTAGGTTCTGGAGAGAGCGAATAAACATCAACAAAGATAATCCAAGGAAGCTTTGGCAAGACCAACAAGGAATCATGGAGACGGAAAAATCTACGACGCCTACAAACTTGAGAGCTGATCAGTTTAAGACTGCATTCCAGACGAAGCTCGACGAGATTTCTGCATCCCTTCCAAAGTACAACACCGTGGTCACACTTCCAACAACGTGCTCCAATAATCTCAGTACTTTCACACCTGCATCTGAAACAGAGCTCAGAAAAGCCATAGGAAATTCTCCCAACAAATGTCAGCTTGATCCTGTACCCACACAATTGTTAAAGGAAAATCTTGACCTCCTCTTGCCACTAATTTTACGTATATTCAATCTTTCTTTGACGCGTGGAACTGTGCCGTCACTTTGGAAAGTGTCGCATGTCATTCCTTTACTCAAAAAAAGAACACTTGATGCCGACGACGCAACCAACTACCGACCAATCTCTAATCTTCCATTTCTATCCAAGTTTTAATTTCATTTATTACATAACCACAAACTACTTTATTTCAGATATACAAGACACGTATTTATTATACAAGTACTCGTACTATGTAAATTTGTTTGAAAATACGTTTGAGTACTTGTATTAATCCTTTTATAATTGTACTATAAATAGTCAACGATACATCTTCTTGTTACATTTGACTTATAAAATTCGTGTAATACCTACTTATTTTTTTATAATTGTAAAGGGTTTTTCAACAAGGACTTTGTTTTTTAAAACAAAATAAAACAAAAAAAATTGATGAAGATGATTAAAATTTTTATTGAATTACAAAGAGAAAAGTTTGGCAATTATGCATGAAAAATGATATCTGACAAATGTCCACCACGAGCACGCTGACAGATGTCGATTCTTTCATCAAAGTTTTTAATCACTTTTTGGCAAAATGGCGGGACTATTTCGCTAATCACATCACGGATTTTGAGTTTTAAGGCTGCAATCGATTCGATTGGCTCCGTATAGACTCTGTCCTTAACATAGCCCCACAAAAAATAATCCAGTGGCGTTAAATCACACGATCTGGCTGGCCACTTAACAGCTGAGTTTCGTGAAATCATGCGATCGGGAAATTTGGTTTGCAATAAATTGATCGTTTCATTGGCTGTGTGACATGTGGCACCGTCCTGTTGAAACCACATGTCAGTGATATCCACGTCATCAATAATAGGCCAAAATTGAGTTGTCAACATCTTGCGATAGCGTGATCCATTGACCGTTACCGCATTTCCAGTCTCATCTTCGAAAAAAAACGGCCCAATCACGCCTCCAGACCACATAGCGCACCATACAGTGACACGCTGAGCATGCAACGGCTTCTCAATAATTGCTCTAGGATTTTCAGAAGCCCAAATGCGGCAATTTTGCTTGTTGACGTACCCTGACAAGTGAAAATGGGCTTCGTCTGAAAAAATGATTTTTTCAGAAAAACCAGCAGGTTGTTCCTGAATGAATTGAGCGAATCTACGGCGATTTGAATGGTCGTTCGGCTTCAATTCCTGCACCAGTTGAACCTTGTAAGGCTTCAAAGCCAAATCCTTACGCAAAATTCGCCATGTGGTGGTTTTGGATAACCCCAATTGTCGAGAACGTCGAGGAATTGACAAATTTGGATCTGCTTCAACACTGTGGCTCACGGCTGCGATGTTTTCAGTTGAACGACCCGGTCGTACACGCGTTGGTGTTAACACATTTTGTATCGAGCCTGTCGACTCAAATTTAGCGACCAAATTCTTAATAGCGGTCTCAGAAGGACGATTATGTTGTCCGAAAATATCACGAATTTGACGAAATGTCACTTTAGCAGAACCACCATTTTCATAATGGATTTTAATTATTTTAATGCGATTTTCAAGCGAAATTGAATTCATTGCAACAATTGCCAATGCATCCACTACGAATACGTCAAAAAATTAAATGTCAAAACTATCATGTTGCTGGGGTTGCCACAATTAAAAAACAAAGTTCTTGTTGAACAACCCGTTACTATAAATAGTCAAAGACGCACTTTCTTGTTACAAGTGACTTATAACACTCATGTAATACTTATTTTTATAAGAATATACTTATAAAAATCATTAGATTTTAACCTTTAAATTTATTATTGTTACAAAATATACAAAAAATACACATCATTTAAAGTATTTTTAGATATCACGAATAAATAAATTAGCATATTTTCTATTTATCATAGTAGGAAGGTAGGTTTTTCAACGATAATTCACATCGCAAATTTAAATGTGAATATATGATATTATTTTTTCAGTAACAAGTTAAATAAACTATGCACTAAGGTATCTCATCTTATTAAGATAATGACATAGTACCATTTGACCAAGTCCAATATTGGCCAAGAGAGAACAAATATTTATTGTGCACTTATCGAGATATTCGTCCCCTATTGGATACAATTGAATGACTAGGTTCATAGTACAACACTAACATTCAGGTAAGTGTCTTTTACGGTTCAATTGACAACTGCGATAGCGAATAAAAAAAATGTAGGAATATTAAAGGGGGGTTTTCATAAATTGCCACTTGAAGGGGTACGAGGGTAGAACCTCTTCCTTCTATATCCTCCCCCATCCATTGTGATCGAGTGGTTCAAATAAACGTTAAGGGTAGTTTGAGTCTTAAAAATTCAATACTCTGATACATTTTTTTATTATTATATCTTCTTTTTTATCAGTTCATTAATTTCCCGTCCTTTGTTTTCAGCACTTCAAAATGTATTGCCTGCCCACTTTCTATCATTATCATTTTATGATAATTCAACCTTTGGCCAATGATTAAGATTCTTTTCACACCACTAATCATTCATATTAAATCAGAAATATAATGTCTAGATTTTTTTTGTACCTACTTAATAATATTAAAAAATAGATTAAAAGATTTTCAAATAAAATCCAAAAAATATAAGTACTACATTGGTATTTTAGATATCGTTTGAAGACCGTCACAAGTAAAAAAATTAAAATGAAATCAAACAACCCCGTAATTTATATTTGACTTTTTTTTATTTGAAATATTTCTTTTACACGTGATCAATATTTTAGAATATGTTAACCGTTCATTTTTTGCCTCAAACTTACTAAATAAATACATTTTAATTTTATGTTATACTCTTATAAATTATAAAACTGTGAATACGCGCATACAAAACTGTATCAAATTATAGAATACCAATTGAAAACAAAGTGAACATAATTATTTCACAGAAATTACTAGTCAAGAAAAAAATAAAAGCAATTTACAAACACAACAATTGGAGAACCTACAAATATATCCATCTATTATTGAAATATTTTGGAAGAACACTGTAACATATAAAAAAATAAATTTAAATTTTCTACAATAATTCAAATTACATTGATGAATCATTATTATTATTTTGACGTATAACTTAATAGTACTTAATATGTAGATATTTGAAAATCAAATTATTGTAGTACATTGATTCACTCAGTCTACGCTAATTAGAATCCTAACTCAAATTATGCAAATATTTTGAAATCTCTTAGGTATACGCCATATATTAGTTATTCCGTACCCAATATTAATATTAGGTATCTAACACTATTAGTGATATAATGTTGCTTCTTAGTGTACCTAGAAATTTTACAATATGCTGATGTTAGAGAAATTAATAATTATATGTAAGATGAATATACACTTGATATTTATTATGTGCCTAATGAATCAAGGTATGCCTATGTAAATTTTGTGGTTTTGTTTGAAATCAGAGAATGGGGCTTGTATATTGATTAATGTATTTTCAGAAATCCATCTATAGATTCCGAGAGTTATAAAAATATGAATATATTGCTAGTAAAGCTTAGATTTATATACTAATTGAATACCATAATATGCCACATATCTAATTAAACACCTGTATAAAAATTATTAATTAATTTATCATTTTATTAAAATTAATGTTTGATGGAAATAATTAAGAGTTTATAGCAAAAGCTCAATCTCTTTCAACTGATTCATATCTATATGATACAAATATATAAATGAACATTAGATATTTGCGCTTCTTTTATTAAGATGACAATTTTCAAGTATAACTTTATCGTCTGTTAATTAGTACCTAGTATAAACGGGAAGACATATGTAACAATCTTAATGATACAACATATATTTGTACCAGTAAACTTGAAACCTCTCAACATCTTTATAATAAATTCATATTTTCTGAGTAATTTTAATATCAATTGAATGGTCATTTTATAAATTCGATTATTAATTCGATATCCTTTGAGGAGGTATTTTGTAACTTTCTTAGAAATAATATAATAACAACAGTAACAATATCAGGGGAATAAGTCTCAGTCAGATGAAATGATAATGTAATCTCTCACCAATCTTCCAGCTATCATGTTGGTATGTAAATAATGATAATAGGTCTTTATTATTACAATATTATTATTCTGTATATAAAATTACCAAATACGTCCCTCAGTTGGAATCCTTTATGGGCATAATTGAAATAACTCGAGTTCAAAGCTTGAATGTAATGAGGGACCGAAATACTTAATTACCAAAGGGATCTCACTTTAGGAATGTCATTTAGGACAGTGACAGCATTTGGAACTGTGATTTTTTTTAAAGATATACATTCAAATTAAAAACTGAACTGTTTGTCCCCATAAACTTTGACATATCCCTTATCTATTGTCCTTCAAACTGTGTGGATATTAAAAATTTACCATTCAATAT
Organism: Athripsodes cinereus; assembly: GCA_947579605.1. NCBI lineage: Eukaryota > Metazoa > Arthropoda > Insecta > Trichoptera > Leptoceridae > Athripsodes > Athripsodes cinereus. The sequence goes on from OX388329.1 coordinate 18,441,143, forward strand.
TTTGTACGATTTAATTAAGATCCATTTTGTTCCAAACGTAAAATTAACTACTTCTCCGCCGATAGATGCATTTATACAAAAGGCTTAAAACGGTTATGAACTTGATTTTACAAAAAGTAAATTTACAAAGTTTACATCCCTTAACTATAAGAAATCAATAACAAAGAATTAACCTGCTCTCTGACTTCCAGTCATTTTTACTAAAATTATATGTACCATCTACAATGACACTAAGATCGATTCCCTCAGATTTTTTGTCCGCGTATCAGTGACTGCTACAAACCTGCATTATATAAATTATTGTTGGAACTTATGTTGTGTGACTAGTGATATATATTACTTAAAAATCTGGTGGCTTAAATAATATTTTTTATTAAATATTTTTTTTAAATAATTTGTAACAGTTTGCATTGTAGACATTTATGGTTTTGACAATTTAAGTCAAAATATAGAACTGTTTTCCGCTTATATTCCGTTAGATTTGGATAAAATCTGTTCAATATGAATATTTTATATGTGCATATCTTTGACGAGTAACTGAGAGGTAATAGAACTGATATATTAAAATTATTTTTAACTAATTAGTTGTATACCTACCACTGATAAAAAAATAGCATTGAATTTATACACTTTTTGCACTTAAATTCCAAAAATATTTTTCCATTCCATATCATTTCCATATCAAATTCCAAATTTATGTTTATTAGATTGGTAAAAAGGGGATCTTAATTGGTTTGTTTATTGTTGTCTTTTTATGTCTATACTAATTGTTTCAACTGTCTGATCCTTACTGAATAAATAAAATTAAATATATCTATCAATCAAAATAAATGTTGGTATAAAAACAGATAGTAAATTGATCTTTTGTAGGTGTTTTAAAAAGGGTTATAGTACTCGTAAGATACTAGTTGTCAGTATTAATTTTCAATTTTATTTGCGCTGTCAATTATTTAAAGTTTATGTACCAGTTTATGTACCTATATAATTTATGTACCTATGTGTCAATTTCTATACTCAATAAAGCTGCAAATCGATCAACAAGTATTTTTAAATTGATTAGTAGGCGTTCATTTGTACATTTTTATATATAACCTAAAAAAGTTTCCAAGAGGTAGGTATGTCCTTTGTTCTACGACAAATTTAGGATTTGTTTTACAATTGATTACTTCCACATGAGATGATGTATTTTATTTGCAAAGATAAAAACTATCAGAAACTTAAAGGTCATGATATATTTATTTACTTATTAGACTGGTTTATTTCAAATTTTCACATGCATATAAAAGCGCTTTAAAAATCTTTTGATATGATGATTTAAAAAAAACCCAGTGAATTTCATTCATAAAGTAAATTAATCGAATTCTATTTTTAATCAGATACTAGACTTTCTAGGAATTATAAACAGGCGTAGATCGACCTATAAATATGAATGACTACAAAACAAATACAAAATTTAATATCAAATTTTTGAAACAAATAGTATATGAATAAAACTTGTCAATAATCAAACTTTGATATTTACAATCAGAAAGCTATTGTCGATCAGCATACTCATAATAGCGTAGGATGTTCAAAGGAATAACATAAATATTACGATTCTTTTGTAACTATTAGCAATATGTTTTATGATTGGATATTTCAGTACCAGTCAGTACGTGACTATTTTATTCACATATAAAAATAATATTTTTTAACTATTTATAATGTACCAGACATGCTATGTAGCAGCAAGACAAACACGTATTGTAGTAAAGCATAAAAAAATACATTTAGTAGAAAAGATATATTATATCAATGAAGAGATTTCAGAATATATTTACTGTATTATTATTATACCATTACAATGAAATAATATTATATTTATCTTATCTTGCAGCACTCAAAATGATATAATATTGAATTATCGAAGTCTTTGAGAAACTTTAAGAAGAACTTTTGATTGCAAAGTGTAGTAGACCGATTTTTTACTGGGTGTTGCACTGAGTGACACTTTTTTATTATTAATATTTATTGGTATTTTTTCACTATTTCCATTCAGATTTCTAGTTTGTGCTTCTATTATTTAATGCGCACTCGATTATCTCTGTACTTTAAATCTGAACTATAATATGTTACCATTTGATAGACACTCAATATGGCGCCCTTGAAGTAATGTAATGAGTATATGGCATTTTGATATACCGCTTATAGTTATTTTATTTCCAAAGTCATTTTTGCTCTCTATATTGTTCCCTTTTATAGGTACCTTTAAAAATGTATGGTATTCTTTCATCACAATATGATGTAATAAAATAAGGCAACCTAGTCTTCTTACCTATGGATAACAGAATTTTATTACATTCAAGTAATTTATCGATCCTCTGTGCGTATGGAATTCCACGAAAGCATCGGATCGTAGATATTGTAGACATGTTTACATCCACCTCATAAACATCGAGGGATGGGATATTCCTCACAAACATCGGAGATAGTTTTGACTTTTTGTAAAAATTAGTACCTACGTGTATTTCTAGATATATTTGTATCTGTCTATTAAAAAATATAAAATTACATACTTTGTTTTTAAATACTTGCGGAATTTATTTAAATTTTTAAGTAGATTATAGCCGAAAAAATCTCTATTTTTCATATTTCAACGCCTAAATTTTGTTGATCATGATGTATTTTCGGTTTTCTATGATGGATTGTTTTATGATAAAGTTATATAATTAAAAATATTATATGGTTCTACGAGTGTATTATTAAATCACATCGTGCGTACGTCGCTTATACACGTTATTATATCGCTACGGCGACTGAAGAATAGGTGAAGAATTTCGTGATGAAACGACAAATTCTGGGCATAACATCTAGACTATGCCCGCTGAAAAGTTGTGGGGCCCTACGAATATGTAAATATTCGGGCCGGGGTAGGAAAACCATGCAGAAGAATTTTGTGTCATCCGTGTACGTATCTAATACTATAATGTTCTTCATAAATCGTTTACAATATTATGTGTTGTTCATATATGTTAAAGGTACAGGTGACTTGTGTTATGCAAACTTATGCATGTATTCATGATATATATTAAATTTTGGAATTTGGTACACCTAAACAATTTCACATTCAATGTATTATATTTCATATTGTTGAAACCGGTTTCTAATAATATAACATATACAAAATAAATATATTAATATATGTACCTTTATCTATACATATACTAGGTACAACAAAAAATAAAGAAAAAAATAAGATACATGATAAATATCACTATAAGAATTTGTCTTTATTGAAATTCATAAATATAGAAGTCATTTGTTCCAGCTTTTTCTTTCCCACTTGAGCAAGAATACATAATACAAACTTTTTTATTTGGCAAACACGTGTAACCGTTTATAGAGATAATACTTTGTAGGCTTTCTGAGATAAGTTAGCTTCTCATTTCTTTGACACAATTTGAACATCTTCTTCAAAGGTTATTGATTATTATTATTATCTTGATTTATAAGAAATTGCTTTGAAGTATCATAATTCATTGTTATCATTATATTTTCTAGAACTATATTCAAATAATGACTGGAGATGATACATATACATTATTGTGATCGATTTGTTTCAATTAATTTGTCATTCTTTTTATAGCCCAGGATACTTCTCTCGTGTCCCTTGTTAATTTATTCTTATATGAACGCACTTGATTTAAAGATTTGTAGAAAAAACATACCTACATATTAAAAAAGCACTCTTATCGATTGACGTTCACACAATAACTGAAGTTCTATAATTAGTATTTATGAATTTAAATATGTTGATTGAGATTTGAAAATCTCATGTTTACAACTTCAATAAGTATTTTTTATGTGCACGAACAATTACAAAACACCACCAGCGATATAATTTCTTTAACTACTCTTTCGTGCAATTGTTTGCTGAACTAAAAATATAAAATATTGAAATATTGTTTTTGCATGTATTTTCGTTCTGAGGTACCTATGGCAGATTGACGTGTTCAAATTTCGTAGGTTTTTATTTCATCAAAAAATATTCCAAACATGAACATTTTAATAATAAACGAAGGATTTCAACCTACGTCCTTCAATTTTCCGAGAATATTATAACGATTCCGGGTAAGAAGAATAATTCATATTTTTAATTTTATATAAATAGCAGCTCACATGTCTACATCTTTTTTGCGCTGCAATATTATGTATCATTGTATGTTAACTTACAATTCCTAACTATGTATAGATACATAATAATCGATTTTCAGTAGTTCAGTATAATTAGTATTGAAAATACATGAAGTTATGCGCACATGCGTGTAAAATCCCTTGTGTGACTTACCTGTTACACTCACTCCATTTTTGTTTTTTTTTTGTAAGTCTAGTAGGTATATAAAAAAGTATTTGATATGACATACTGTCTCTACTTTCCGAGAAAAGTCTCTACCTAGTATTAATGTTTGTGTATAGGTAACATTATGAAGACGAAAACACGAATCGAGACGTAGGTATAGCAGCAACGATCATGCAACTGTTGTGAGTAGCGAGTAGATATTAGTAGAACCACCGATAGAAGTAGAAGTTGTAGACCTGGCATTTTGCCAAAATGAGAAGCATTGAAGTAACTGGTATCGAATAGGTACAAAAGTAGATACAACACAAGTCTTATAAAGGTATCTAACTCGTAACTTAGTAGTACTTGCATCTTTACCTTGCCAGGTGAAGTTATAACCTAAACAGGAACATCCGAGAGACTTAAATATTTTTATAGGTCATAAAACATTACACGAAGCTTACGAAGTTATCAACTCGAGATCTCATTTATATTACCCTTTAATGAGATTTTGGAGAAAGTACAACTTATTTGCTTTTACATTTTTGTATACACTGGCAGGTACGTATGACACGAATAATTTTTATGAATATCAGAATTGAAGACTTTTATTAGGAAATTCGTGCTAATTTATTATACTCACACCATACGCGAACTTGCGGAAAAAGTAAGGTTAATTACAAATTAATTGTCCCTTTACTATCCAATATCTACATTGCCCTTTAAAAGTAGATTAATTCTAGCCTTAATAGGCTTTTTGACATGCTATGTGAAATATGTATTAAGAAAATTACGTGTTTCATACTTAGATGAAAACTCCAATGTTTCACACATGATTTTTTGTTGTTGTTAATAATTATGATGCTACATATACCATAAATAAAATATTATTTTTAGTTTTCAGCAATTTTACTACAGTACTTTGGGCACGTCATTTATCCATGCGAAAATGTAATTTCAAATTATGATTTATTTTATATACATAAGAAGTAAGTAAACATTCTTTGAAGCTAACATTGGATTCATTATATTATTCCCACGTTTTGATATGAACCTACTTAATTGATTCCATATAAATTTTAAAAAATTTTCAATTTCTTTTCATTCAACTTCTGACGATTGATTTCATGAGTCTCTTTACATAACAATACTAGGCAAGTTGTGTAATCTACTGTATTTGAAGAATGATGAAGAAGAAAAGAATAAACAATATCAAATATCTCAGAGACTTTTGTTTGGTTGCAGTGTAATATGATGTACGTTATGAACAAGCAGACTATAGTACTTACATGGTACAGGTAAACAAAATATCGAACGAAAACGCGTTTTGTCGCTTCAGGCGCCACTTTTGTGAAACGGAGTTCACCCTTTTCCGGTGTTGATGGCGGGCGCTCGTTTTCCGCCTAACAGGCAAAGAATCGATAGTCTACCACTACTCTCTGACATACTCTGCTTTGCAAGTTAAGCAACTTTCATGCATTGTGTACATACTCTGTAATGTTTGCATCGATATCTGGAAGAATTGCATAACACGACAGCTTTAAACTAAATAACGACTACGCTACATTCAAATGCGATGTGCAACTATACTAAACTATAAGAAAAAAAAAATCCATGAATGTAAAATTCCAGGACCTACTGTATTTTTGAGTAGATATTTGTTTTATTGGGTGCATTATTTACATTTCAATCGCACGTTAACTTACTAAATGCGATATTTATCCTATATTATCTTCTTCTTTACTTCTTCCGTATTTGTGAAAATCAATAGTTTTTTTAACCTAGTTCTCATGATATATACCTAAGTACGAACGAATAAAAAAAAACGTGCAGAAATAAAATATTGATTATAACCCCCCTTCCCCCCGAATTATGCCTTATGCGATGTGAGAAATTCAAAATTGCTATCACGTACGACGTTATTTCAAAGACAAATCCTAGTACGAACAGGTGTTCACTTATTCACACGGTCCAAGAAGCACTATACGTTGTAGTCGCTGAGAATATACCTACGAGAGAAATGGAAAGGACTACTTTTTCCTCTTTTCTCGCGACATATAACATTTATCAACGACAGGTTTTCTATTAAACTCGTAGACAATCCAGGTCACTTGCTGGTAGAGTTTTTATTTAAAGACTTGTGATGTAAATATTATGTTCGTATTGAACTGCCTGTTAACAAACCGTAAGATAAACCTATACTAGATACTTATTTCACATAATTTATACGTCCATTCATTCGATGATCGGCAACTGTGCCAATAAAGAAAGAAATATAATATAGAGTGTTGTTTCAAAATGCCATGGTCATACAAATATTTTATCCAATTTTATAATAAGGTATTTCATAGAGGACGATACAGCTAACTGCAATGTTTGTTTATAGAATTGTTTCATTATTTCGCTTCACGATGTTGCACATATCTATTTCTATATATATTTATGTTTTCTCTGCTGTGCCCCAAAAATAATGGTTTAAGTTACTAAACTCATTCATTAAAATATTCAATAATAAAATTAACCGATCGATGTACGTACATACGTTACTCGTATGTAGGTATTATTATTTATATCGTGAAAGTGTGTATTAGATATATGGGTAATGCTATTCCATACGACTGCTCCTAAGCCTAATGTGAAAATATAATTCTTATTGTTATTTGGGTATTGAAATAGCGATGTTAATGGTTTGTTTGTGCCTATATAAATTCTCCATACCCATGTGTTAATATTGTGTTTGTAGGTACCTACTGTTTTATACTTTCGTACATTTCAGTATTACGGACATAGGCAAACACAGTATTTGTGGAAAGTGTATTTTAGATATTGTACTATTTCTACACTATGAACTTAAGCGTGCGTGACGTTTGCGTAAGGTTTATTTCGTAAACATAAATAAACAAATTACAAACAATCAATAAATTATCAATTTTATTTATTCTACTTGATATTGACATGTTCTAATGTATGTTAAGTTATACCATTCATGTAGTTATTTGATCGTTGTGTATATTCTCAGATGATGGAAAGTATTGTGAAATAAAAGCCGTAGGCCTCTTTTTTGTTATTGTTATAATCACAGTCGTGAGATTATTTAATAGACTCTTACCCTTTTCATTTTCGCGTTATTATTTACTAAGAAAGGAAATGGACTGTTCCTTTCTTCATTGATGATGCTAGATCACGTACGAAAAACGATTTTCATCACTTTTTTTATAGAAATCTAATAATACCTTGTCTTATTCAATTTTTTCTCTTACATCTTGGAAAAATGGAAATTTATTCAAAGTTTCTGCGCGGAGGTACTGTAGATATTTATTTTGAATACATTTCAAACGTTACGTTTTCAAATAGGGATTATTTTTACATTCCATTTCAATACGTTCTCCCAAATCCCGCATTTGGTTTTGTTGCATCGATTGAAACTGCAAATTAAATCTCTCCGGCTTCTTTCACAACATCATACAGGTAGATTACAATCGGTAAGGTAGATTAATTGGTAAGTTAGCAGGTGGCACATGCTAGGAACGGACGTATAAAGGATTATCCTCCGTAGAATTGTGAGTATAATTGACCGAAACACCAATATGATTGCACCAGTTAAAATTAATATTGTCCCCTTCATACAATGTGATTTACATCTCTCTCGTATGATTATAGTCAAAGTTGTAATAATCATGAATTTGGAAGTCCCAGATTATAATATATTATCCACACTAAATTATGCTCACCCCCTAAATAAAATTAAAAAAAAGATCTCCGTGAAACCAAACAATGCCTACCCTTCTGTAGCACTATAAATGTTTGATCGTTATTGGTGGAACTTGTGAAAATAAAGTATTACATTATAAATTTACCAAACTGTACCTATGCTTACAAATAGGTACGAATTTGTTCTTTGAGGTAGAGTGAAAATTAAACTATGTTTTTTTACCCTTAACTCTATGTCTGTACCGATTGTTCCTCTGTTAATTGATCATTTTCATATTCCAATCATTGCTTTAATGCATTCTACTTCTGTTTTGCATAAATTAGCCTCAGCTCAAATTCGTAATAGAAATTCAATAGCATACTTTATACCAAACATAGTTAATAATGTACCTACGTCATATGAGCATTACCGTGCAATATGCATGCCTTATCATGTTATGCGGAATTGTTTGTCCAATATCCCGAAGCATGGTCTGAGATATTGAGCAACTACGTCATTATATTCCATAGAAATTGTATTCATAATCCTGTGGCAGAGATTGTTCATAGTATAAGCCATTCTTCAAATTCACGTCATAAGCTTTAGAATTCAATACACTGTGTTCAAGTATTTAATAGAAATACCTACTTCATATCTCCATACATTGTATGTAATGGTGGTTAAAAACCAAATTGCGCCAGCGTTAAAGTTCTCAACAACCGCGATTAAAAATGTAACTTCTGATTGCACGCTATTCATAAACTTGAGTATAAAAATAGTGGGTTAATGCGCTATAAGACGAAACATACATAAATACACTATACATATATTATGCAAGAGGATTTTAGTGGCTCTCAAACAAGGGACACGGCACGATTCTTCGACGGTAGAAGAACAATTTTTTAATTGTAAATGTCCTGTACACTACAGAAAAATCACGTAAATACTATAAAACAAGATGCTACATATCTTAATTACCTTTCATACACTCTTTTATGTACTTTTAAATCCCGTATTAAGTGGTTTATTATTAAACACGCTATACCTACATCTACTACAAGTGCCCTATCAGACACAAACCGAACTTAGCGATCGACTACTGGCGAACTTTTCGACAATCTACCTACATGTACAGTATAATTATGCATTATTGTTGCAGTTATTGTCGAAAATTCGTTAGTAGTCGATCGCTAAGTTCAGTTTGTCTACGGGCTCTGGTCTGCCGACATTGAAGATCACTCTGGTATAGGTTTCGTGGTCTTGCGATATCCAGAACAATTAACTCTTGTACACCTCTCATCAAATTACATGAGCATTTTTATGTCATTCATTGAAGAATTCGCTAAATATTATTAAAATCGTATTATTAAAAAATAATATAGTTTAGATACATCTGTCTGTGAGTTATCAATATTACTTTCATGACATTTAATTGTAAATAAAATAAACAGCTTTTTCATGCTATAAAAATAAAACATTCAGGATGGAAAGCATTCCTTATCGAAAACTCAAACTCAAAAAGAAGTAGAAGTGGATTTCATTCAGAGAACTCTGCGTTAGAAAATAAGTAAGAATAATTATAATGATGCATCAAACTTAGACATATGAATGAACCAATTTGACGACGGTTATGTTCAAAGGAAACGAGATGCATTATATGTATTAGCTTTCTAAATGTTGTACCTACTTATTTTGCGTTTGTTATTTATAGATATTGTTTGTTTATTGTGAAGCGTTGATCGCAGAAATTAATGATTGAACATTGTTCAATGCTTGTTTGAAATAATACAAACATTTCCTTGTCGCACAATTATTATTGTTAACGTGTGTAGTAATTTTAATGACAAATGGTATGCATAATTGTCCCACTTTCATAACGCTATTGTTTTATAACTGATCCATGCATTTATATAAATATATACAATATAAACACAAATACAAATAATATCTAATGCCTGCATTACAATTCACGTTGAACTAACATATTATATAGATATTATACTAGTTAAATTGAGATTATAACTTTAAGTAAACAGTATTTCATCGTCAAAATATCTACAACTGTCTATCTACATATAATTCAGTCATGGCTCCTTTTGAAAGTGGAGTGACCTACAGACTAACTTAATTCAATAAAAATCCAAGTCGTTTTCTCTATACACAAATAAATAAGACTTTTATTGTGTATGGTACACATCAAGGCTGAATTGGAGATGTTAAATTTTTTTCAACACTAACTTGACAGCTTTAATTGTTTGTTGACTTGGAAACCTATTCTTTGCTGGGTGCTCCACGAAATTTAATAACATCCAGCATGATTTACAAGCAATGAAACAATATAGATTTTTCAACAAAACTCACATTATCAACTCTCGGCATGATAAAAATACAAGTCGGTACTCAAATGTTCACATTATTATCTTATAATTAAACGGATACTAATGTCTTTGAATTTATTAAAACTAATAATGTGTAATCGATTCCAGTGACATGTAGTATGTGGATAAGTAATAATAATAAGGCTTCAATAATAATGATGATAATATACGTCCGACATACAAAATCAAACATTCGTTATATTATTACCAGCTAAGCCTATACTTTACAGTCAGTCCTATACAAAACACTTCTTTCTTTACCAAACATCGACAATCTTTGTTTAACTTCAACAAATTTATAAACATTATTAATATCCAGTATCTCAGTTATTAAAATTGTAAATATTAGAAATGTTATACGGAGGTTAACCAATTGGCACCGCTTCGATATATGTAAATGTAGGAGGCTTGTTTCTTTCTTACATGATAATATGTTAAAAAAGTAAATGATAAAGTTCTGCCGGAGGAGCTGATGAAACGAGAGAAAATTTCAAAGAAATAGTATTTTTATTTACTTTGTATTTATCCACGATACCAGTTTAGAAATACACATTTTTATTATCATAAGTATTCTAAATGATACAAATAACTCTAATTGCTACCTACAGTTATAAGTATAGTTGCGCTAAGAAGTGATAATTGTAAACAATTTGTACTTACAATTAGCGCCAGAAGATGTTAAACAATATTTTTTTCGAAAACGATCTACAATTACTAAAGAATGCTAGTGTGTTTCGTGTATATCCAATATGTGACTTATGTGACTACATAATAATGTAGTTTATGTCCAGAAGCTAAGCGCAATTTAGAAAAAAGACAGATTCACAACTTAGTGCATATTCAATGCGTTTTCATTGCATTGAATATGCATGGATTTGTTGAACCACTCGTGTACTATAAAGAGTGGATTAGATATTTTCCTATATGAAAATTCATATTAAACATATTTTCGAAGGATTTACTATTTTACTACTATTTTATTTTATAATACTATATAATATTTATACTATGTACCTATATATTATCTGTTATTTGATTTTTTTAATCGCTATCGATATCGGAAGACCTATTATACCATCTACGGGCGAAGTAATACTGCTTACAGCAAAACTACAGTGTTGTTTCGCCCGTAGATGGCAAAGTAGAATATTATCAAGTTGAATCATCAGACTGATAATACATAGTATAAATAATTCATATTAAAACTAATATAATATACATAGCTGCATTTTTGGGAGCTTTGGAAGATAGATTTACCATATACCACCTTTAAGTTCATTTTGTGGGTACCTATCGAAAAAAAAATGTCTATTAATATGTATAAGTATAGCTATAGACCAGGGATGTTGCGGATGTCGATTTTTACACATCCGCGGATGTGAATGCGGATGCGGATTTTTGAAGGCTCACATCCGCGGATGCGGATGCGGATGCGGATGTTCAAGATGTTATAAAAAAAATTAGGAACTATCTTAGTTGGTAGGCCCCACTGTCAAATATGTGACGAAATTGTTGCTACAATAATATGATGGTTTTTTTGGTGAATTTTTTTTATTTGTTATTTGCAAAAATCGGCAAAAAAAAATAAAAAAATAAAATAAAACCGGCAAAAATAAAAACGCTTCGGATCTTGTCACCAATTTTTTCGTTCCCATTGGTTAATGTCAAGTGCGAACGGCTCGCGCCATTCGCCGGCTCCGCCCCATTTCTTTCTTGTCGCAAATTATCTTACATCCGCATCCGCGTGAACATCCGCATCGATTAATGCGGATGCGGATGCGGATGCGGATGCGGATGCAGATGCAGATGTCTAAATACATTCGGAAGCTCCGCATTTGCGGATGTGGATGCGAATATTCGCAACATCCCTGCTATAGACCATGCTACACTTGTTGCAGTGTTCATTGTGTATGCATTATGGGGGATATTTTTAACGCATCTCCACGTGCTGTGCCTTTTGCACAGTGCTGGAGATCAGTTTGATTGGTTTTTCTGCGTTTCATACAAGTTAAGCTTTCCCAAAACAAAATTTTGATTAAGCATTCACCTTTAGAGGTATGATTGTATATAGAATACTGCACAGGAGAGAGATAAAATCAAGCCTGTGTTATTTAAAATATGTACAAGAATACATCCTCTGTTAGTGAACGCGGCGTACCTTTATGATAAAATTTATATCCAATATGAAGAATTTATTAGAAATAAATTATCATAAATTTTATTACCTGGTTGTGCATTCCACGTGTTTGTTGACAAACCAGCTGTTGGTAGATACTTACTTTACCAATAAAGTATATTACCATTTACTATCGAACTTATATGACATCAAACTTTACATATTATTCAAATTATCAACTTTATAGCTTAGGTCTTATTAAATTTATCTTATTTTTAATACGAACCTATTTGGTTAATCGTAAATAGTACTTACCTAGTTTTTAAATAAATTATAAAGAAGGTAACCTATTTACATAATGACATTATTCTACTAGTTGCGTAGTAAGTTATTATTATTCTAATCGTTGGTTTTGGGAATTGTGTTATCTAATTTTGTTTTATTGTTATTGTCTTTTATAATAGCCATACGCAAACCTATAAAGTACATCATGGCTATAAAATAGAAATATAACCAAGTACAAAATTTGAAATTGAATTATTTCGTTTAAATTGTCTTAATAAAAAGAAAAACAATTATTTTTAATGCGTGATTGTTAACAGATTTATTAATATAACATTTATAAGAGAAATTTGTATTTTAAATTCTATTTTGAGTACATTTCAATGACTCCTACTCAGTATTGGTTTAATATCTTTATAAATATTTTAAACGTGGGAAATATTTTATGCGAAAATAAACATATAAGTTATTATAAAAATGTTTAATATAGGGAGAATAAAAATATTTACGCCACTAATGGATATCTTGTGGTTATCCAAATACCACGAAAGTTGGCTATTATTTTCACAAAATCAAGCTTATATTTTATTCGTGAGGCAGTGTGCTTCAGAAATAATGTTATATAAATCGTTTTAATAAAATTATCACCATTAATGGCTGTAAAATTATTCGTTACAAGACTGTAAACATTTATTCGTGGGGAACGGGGATCATTATTATTATATCTTGTCCTCAGAAAACCATAAAAGACCCTTCAAAAATACTACACGAGCATAAGACATTAATAGGTTGTGTATTGCAATGCAATGCGCAACGGTAGGTAACCTACTACATATACACTAGTAGGTACATTATATGTACATGCTATGTATTCCATTATAATGTACACAGGTACCATACAAAATTAAGGCAGAAGGAGTTAATACTACTACTACAACTATACCATCACGAAATATCCCACAAGTGGGGTAGCCAGTAGATCAGCTGCATGTAATAAACATGCAAGCCTTACTCTTCGTGCCAGTAAAAAATCAAGGCATTGAGGATGGGTGCCAAATTTCATCGCTGGATTTAAGATGTAAAATCTGTACACCTGCCTTTGACAGGACAATCGAAAACATACGGAAAAGAGTGGGAGATCAATTCTTTGCCGGACACTTCCTATAGATATTGTCTTATTTGGAATTAACTTCAATACAAATGTTTCTTCAGTTAATAAAATAATATAATAGTATCATACTATATATTCTTCTTCTTCTTCTTCTTCCTCGTGTGATAGATCATCGGTCTGTTGTTTCGGAAATGATTCCCTCTTGTGACCCTGAGGACCAGCTATCTCTCCATATTTTTGGTGGTCTTCCTCGTGAACGTGAGCCAGCTGGTGTATTCTTTGCAGCAATGTGGGCGATCCTGTTTTCAGCCATCCTGTCCACATGGTCTTTCCAGAATCGTCTCCTCTTCCTACTCCATCTCACTATCTCCTCCGTGTTGCATATTCTTCTAATCTCAGTATTTCTAATTCTTTCTCTGAGAGTTTTCCCCGCGATAGCACGTAAGGTTCTCATCTCAGATGTCCTGATAAGCTTTTGGTTCTTGCTGTATCTGCTCTTGTTTCGACGCCGTAAGTCATTATTAGCCTGATACATGTTTTGTATATTCGGACTTTACTCTCTACAAGCATGTGTTTGTTCCTCCACATGACGCTTTTCAAACATCCAGTTGCGACTGAAGCTTTATTGGTGTGCTGCCTCACTTCATTGTACAAATCTCTATTGCAAGATATTTCTACGCCGAGGTACTTAAATGTTGCCACTTACTTGTTCGGTAGGTTTATCATTGATGGTTAATTTAGATCTGAGATATCATCAAACTATATCTATCGATTAATTAAAATACACTTTGCATATCGTAATAAAATAAATATCGAAGTTAACATTTTTGTTTCATTTATGATATTTTATATTCTGGGAATTCGCCGGTAAAGAATGGGCATTACACTCTTTTCTGTATATTTTCGAGTGCTCTGTATAGGGGAGGTTGTAAACCATTTCCTTTTAAGACATTTACCATCTTCAGTTCAGCGATAAGATATGAAGTCTTACCTTTTATCATCTTAGATTCATAACATAACTATACTTATATGGAATTAAATATGTATGTGTTGTGAATATTTTGATTAGGCTTACATATTTAGGAAGTTTACAAATATAGGTGTTCTAATCAATTTCAAACAGTATACAGTGGAATATTTGGTACCAAAGTTTTAGGACAATGAACAAACTGATTCTATAGAGGTATTATAATAACAATATTACCTAGACACATCTCAAAGGTTCGAAGTTAGAATCCCCTATAATAAGCGAACGGTCACGATTTGGCTCTTAGCTAGCAATATGCTTTCTGTAGCCGACTGCTGAAAGAGTCGGAGAAGGGGGAGGGTGGGTAGGTTGCTCTTCAGTCTTCGCCTTCTATTATAGCATTGAGTAGATAACAAACTTGCGGAGAGCGTACTTAAATCAAACTGATAAACTTTACATTATGCGTGGCAAATGTCCAAATATTTCAAACAATATTTTGTTTCAAAAAGATTGTTTGAAAAGTGGTGACATAAATAACAAATCAATTATTTGAAATCATTTGAACTGTTCCTATTTATTGATAATACTCTGTGGTTGAAGTTGTTTATTTTATACCTACAATACAATCTGACAGCACTTTGTCAAATCGTTGATTGTTGTTTTTACAGATTGATTCTCATATATTCAAAGTTCGTATTTAAACTAAATACTTTGATGCGAAGTAAGTAAATAAAAATAAAAAGGTAGGATTTTCATAACTTTTTCTCAGAAATAACTTACGCTTTTTAAATAAGTAACCATAAGTTTCGTATTCCTCTCTTGCTTTAGTCTATACTTACAGGTAGAGTTATATTATAGATAGATAAAGGGAAAGGGGAAAGAAAACCTCAAAACATACGTTAGCCTTTCTCCCCATACAGCCTTGTAAATGAGAGTGACCATACATTCGCAATAGTACATCGACCATTTTTCCCTATTTTTATATTTCACTCCTATATTCATACTACATAGGTAAGACTGTATTACAAAGATACGTGAGCTTAGAAAGGGAATGTTGTTTTTATTGACAATCCTCTTCACTATTTTACTATCGCTCTTCTTGTTTCGCTTTTATACCTGTGCACGAATTATTAATAAATATTCAGCATATTGAATGTTCTTTTATGTACACCACCGCACCGTACCAACCGACGTAAGTTTTTATGTGCCTGAAAACTTTATGAATTATAAATAACTCTTCTTTATTGAATGTTAAATATCGTATTTGCTTATATTAAATACAAGCAGTAAATAAACTTCTTCAATATTTCATCACAGTTTCTTTAGTCTCGTAGGTTTTTTCAGAACTACATAGGTAGGTAGGTACCTACATTTTATATAGTTTCTTCTGAATACGTGTCGACTTCGATAATAATTTATGATTCTTGTTATACATACAATAATAATTAATGATACATACCTTTTCTATCGTAGGCACATACTTTATCTGTAATATTTTTCCAACATTCGGTGACTAAGTGATATTTTATTATTTACCATTAACCGAAGAAACTTTATTTCGTATCATACATTTGGGTTCGTTATTATTACACTCTGTGGGAATTCTATTTTCGTGGATTATATTTTGAAGGCTCGTATAATATTTTACGTCGATTCACCCCAATTCCTTCGTAAAGAACAGGATCAATAACATGAGTAGTACAAGTAATAGAAGTAGTCGTGAGTGAAAATAAACGACAGGTAAGAATGTGCCGGAGGTTCCTGATATCAAACAAAAAGGAAATACGCATCTGTTGAGCCTTCTTCTTTATTTCACATCTATTCCTTTCTATCAAAAATATGTACTTTATATATCTAAGTATGATTTTATCAGTTTATATTCCACACTTAGTTTTAACTTATATTGGAGAAAGCTTCGAACATTTTATCGGAAAACTTTCTAAATAATATTTTTTATCGATTGATTTAAACAAAATATTATGCAGAAAAAAAAATATGAAATAATTTGCAAAACTCAAAGAAGGTTTTTTTTATGTTTGACGGTACAAAAAGAATTCAATACGTTAAGAAAGTTGTTCTGTGATTCGATTATTCCCGATTATCTATAAGTACTAACCAGAGTAAGAGGATGCCAGGTGGCCAATATGCTCAGAGCTACAGTCCCGTGAAATGAAACCAGCATTTACACAACCGTAATGTTATGTAGTTAAACCATTATTGAATGTACATAATCAACGACTTTGGAATGATTTCAAGAAAAATTGTAGCAGGCATCTTATTTATACCTTGGACATGAAATATTCGTAAGAAAATTTAATTTTAAACAAAAATATGACTTATGAAAAGAGTGTGTATTGTGTAGGTAGGCCGTTATTTAAAGTTTTTCCACCATTAGATAAATAAATACATACACCTTAAGGTGTTTGATGGTAGAAGTATCTTATGTGAGTTTCTCGAAGGTTATAAAAAACAATAAAGTACATGATAAATCCAACAATCCAGTGAAAATAAACTTTCCACATAAATGTCTGAAAAAGGCCAAAGGACATATAAACTATCGACATTTTAAAAATATCACCGAGGCGTTGTGTGCTTAGTTCGAATCGCAACGTATGTATGTACTTTAAACTTATTCGCTGTGTAAAATATATCCGTACGTGAATAGTAACTTAATGACTGAGTAATATAAACAAGTCTTTAAATACCTACCTACTTCTACTACTACCCGGCTACTTCAGATGGGCGTTACTTTGCTGTAAATCATTATAGCCTTACTTATTATGCGAATACTATTACCTATATCTGCGTCTTTAATAGACACTTGTGAATTTTTCCTAGTAGTATAGAAAATATCGTCAATTATTATTTTCAAAGAAATATTCTAAATTATTCTAAACATATTAATCATGCTACCTACTATAAAATTATTCATGAAATAATTTTCTTCCACGTGTCGATATCTTACTTCATGCGATACTTATAACATAATGCATAATATAGTGTACCTATGTAAACTAGCTTCACGTTCATTATATACTGGTAATGTGCAAAAGGGTAAATGGTTTAAATATACTATATACTTACTAAAGATTTTCATACAAAATATTGTAGGTACAATAATAAATAAAAAAAACTGTTTTATCCATTAGTCATCATGTCTATGAATATTAGTTATATTATTTATTGATTAAGTTGGATATATTTTTTAATAGCAATTGGTATATGAAAATAAATATACAAATTATGTGTGATAATTTATTTTGTCTTTTACATTCAATTACTCTATTTTTTAAACAACCAAACTGTTAGATCTTACAGAAGTTCAAACCATACGTATAACCATAATTTGAATGAATTTCTTCTTCTTCTTAATCTTTCATTAGACCCAGAGGTCTGTTCATACAGGAGGGTCCTCTTGCGATGTGGAGGCCCAGCTGTCCTTCCATCATTTAGGGGGTCTTCCTGGTAGGCGTCGTACATCAGGTAGTCCATGTAGAACAATATTTGGGATTCTGGTGCTACCCATCCTCTGGACGTGTTCGTACTAAAATCTTCGGCGTTGTCTTCCCCATCTAACAACATCCTGGACCTCACATATCTCCCGGATTATGGTGTTTCTCACACGGTCATGGTCTGAATGAATTTGCATTTATTTATTTATAAAATCAATAAACGGCCTGAGCTTTTTCCAGTATATAGTAACGTTAATATATAAATACAACATTAACAGTACCACATTATACATGTTTCAACATTACAATGAAAAAGATTACAAATATAAAAAATAATGAACAAAACTGTACTATCCTGCCTTACCACACAGATACTTGTAGTTAACAAATATTTGCAGGAGTTAATACGTATCTTACATGAATACCTACAATATACCTATTATCTTATTATGAAGTTTGTTCCTATTCAAAATCAAAGTAGAATTTGGACGGAAGTTTGTATAATCTGTCAGATTTAAATGTTGGTACTCGCAAACTTATGTGAAGTGAATTCAGTTTTACGGTGGTAGATAGGTAATATGTATAAAGTTCCATACATCATATTTTAACTTTGAACAAATATTATGATCTACGTAGGTACCTACATTTGTTCTACGTAATATCTATTATATTTTGTAAGTCAAGATTTCCTTGTAGGTATTTGTATGTTTAGTAACTGTAGAGCTTATAAAGTATGTCGTAAGCTCTCTTTATGAGTCAATATAATGTACAGGAAATTTGTAACTATTTTAGTTTAGAACAAATCATAAATCCTTGTACTCGTAAAGCTACTCATTTTCACTTTATTTACATATTTCTTAAAATTACATATGAAACACAAAGACAGTCCATCACGTACATCAATTAAGTTTTAATTTCAGAAGCCTCACGAGGTTGCTTTGACAGAAACAGCTACATTATTAAACCTAATATTACATACCTTCAAACAAATAAATTGATAAATACATATAAATTTTGCGGGCATTACCTATACAAGTTAATTAGAAAGAAAATGTCACATCGATCCTTTTTCACCAATATTTAACTATAAATTCAGAAATGTCATATTATTAAGGACCATACTGTAGTTTAATTGATACAATCAAAATCATCTTCGATTTAATCACAGTTCTAAAAAAGGTTGTTCCATATCAAAAATATTTTAAGTATAAGTAAAAATGTGCTGCTTGCTCAATTTCAATATTCTAGGACATACATATGTAACTTTGCTTCTGCACGCTAGTATTTGTGAAGAAATATAATATATTATTATGTTTTTTATTTACCATAGAAATGATTATCTCGCGTGACCTCGGGGTACGTGACATACAACATAATACATGCACCAAATATCTAATATTATTTTGAAAAACAACGACATGGGGTATGACATAGACTGACATGTTCTTAACATTCTGTATGTTACTGTACAATATACGTCCTCCATCTAATGTTATTAGGTGAGATGATATCACGAAAAACTAAGTATATTTATGTAATTCCCGTTTTATTTTGGTTGTATAACTGGGATTTCGTATTTTCTGTAAACATTTATAGGATAACCTTTCGTATTTTTGTTTCATTTTATTTCATTATATTAAAATTATTATGAATATCCAGCTTTCCATTAAATCTTTTTAAATCCTATACGTACGTATTATATATATATATACATATATTTATTTCATGAATGAAACAAACTTTAACATGACAGTTAAATATCTTTACACCGAAATGTGTCTTAAATGTATGTAGATTTTTTGGATTTAAGTTTTATATGTCTGTAATTATGAGTTTTTCTTTTCGAAATACTTGGAAGAATGTAAAATATAATAGCAAGGATAAACAAAATTCATCCGTGTGAATTAATTAATTTTTAATTGAATAGGTAGGTAACTATATTTATCCACACAGAAACTTTTGTACAATTTACTAGATATATTATTTTATTTTCTTTTCTTCTTATACACAGATTGTGTCACTTTCGTTCTTTTGATTTATCTCTTATTTGTATACTAAGTAATTTGCCTTTATTCTCTACGAAAAGCTAATAAATCGGCTATATTACACAATCCAATAATATAAGATTAACTTTACATTTATTTTCGAGTAATTAATGAATGCTTGTTACTTTATGATGAGACAAACAACATATTATTTATTCATTTATTCATTTATTCATTTATTCATTTATTCATTTATTCATTTATTCATTTATTCATTTATTCATTTATTCATTTATTCATTTATTCATTTATTCATTTATTCATTTATTCATTTATTCATTTATTCATTTATTCATTTATTCATTTATTCATTTATTCATTTATTCATTTATTCATTTATTCATTTATTCATTTATTCATTTATTCATTTATTCATTTATTCATTTATTCATTTATTCATTTATTCATTTATTCATTTATTCATTTATTCATTTATTCATTTATTCATTCATCCATTTATTCATTTGTTATCGATTTATTAATTTGCTGATGTGATTGTTTTTATACAATTTTATTTTTTTTGTGAGATGTATTAATCCTTGGTGAATGTATGTTTTTTTTTTTATATATTTTTTACGCAGCACGCCTCGATACAGGGCAACCTAGTGAGGCTGCTGCAACTTAATTGAAGATAATTGGTGATATATTGTTTCAACGTTTGTATGATATTGATTGAATAAAGAAATTTATTATTATTTATAAAAAAAAAAAAAAAAAAAAAAAAAAAAAAAAAAAAAAAAAAAAAAAAAAAAAAAAAAAAAAAAAAAAAAAAAAAACTGATTTTCAAATATGTTGTTTGTCTCATCATAAAGTAACAAGCATTCATTAATTACTCGAAAATAAATGTAAAGTTAATCTTATATTATTGGATTGTGTAATATAGCCGATTTATTAGCTTTTCGTAGAGAATAAAGGCAAATTACTTAGTATACAAATAAGAGATAAATCAAAAGAACGAAAGTGACACAATCTGTGTATAAGAAGAAAAGAAAATAAAATAATATATCTAGTAAATTGTACAAAAGTTTCTGTGTGGATAAAAATGTCTTTAAACACACTAAGAGGGATGCGATTGAAGACCTAAAGAAACGTCGATTCATCTTAGCTGTATTTATTGTGGTACGAAAGAAACTATCGATGATCCAGTCGAGACGCAAACAGTCCTAAAGATCTTATTCTATAATATGTCTTTCCATGATCATAATCTCAGAGTGCTAGAAAGAGGTAATTTGATTTATGAAAAGAGAAGAAGCTGATTTTAAATAGCAAGAATAGGCTTATTGCATTATATTTTTCAAGTTAATACCCAATATATTTCCTAATTTTATTTTTATCGATATGATGTCGATGTATTCCTTGCATCCCTACACACATTCCTACGCGCAATACAGACATTTGTCTCTTTTGTTTTTCTTCAGGAAACTAAATCATATTATCTGGAATTATTTGACTTCGTTGCCAACGATGCGATGGTGATATTATACAATGTATTAAGTAGGTATTTGTATGAATATTATGTATGTTATGTAGTACGTACCACCCTAATAAAAATAATGGTAACATTATTTATTATGAACGAACTGGGAGTACCCGTCGATATTAAGACGCCAACTTACAAAAGATATGGATGACTTGAACATTTGAGAACAATTTTATATTATAGGCTATAGTGTGACCACGCATAACATTTATAACGTATTTATTTTTAGATATACGAGTACATTATAGGTATATATAAAACTAAAATTCACGTTTTAGTAAGTAAATACAACGGCTCTAAGAAAAATATTTAAGGGTTTTGTGTATTTAAATAAAAAAATGATATTCTTTCTCTATAATTATTATCTTCCTTATTAAAATAAATTTCATTGCACAAACTACAATGTTATAGGAACTATACGTTCGTCCTTAAATTCCAATTTTTTGTAAACTTGTTTTTTAGACATTACTTCGTGTTAAACTTCGTTACTCTTTCATCATTCTCTCTAGATTACCAAATCATCTTTTTATATCAATTTTCATCGATTTTTCTTCCATTAGTTAAAAATGTATGAAAAGAGATGAATTAAAATAAAAAAATATTAAATATATGTACCTACTTAACTTCAACTAAAAGACGAGAGTACCTTTATTACAAATATTTTGTGTACTTATTTTTGTTATTTTTTTGTATAATTTATTTATTCTAGTTCGTAAAATCGTTATAATTGTGGGTAAGCATATAATATTTCCCCTAAAATAGTCTATATTACTATTTATCCTATTCATGATAAAATAAGAATAGGTTCGTATTCGTTGTCTATATATTCCTTGTCTCGCATATAATTCTTATAGCTACTCACATTGCGAAAATTTATAAATACGCTCTTTGCTTTTAGTTCCATTCAGTCCTCTCACTTTTCTGACAATAATTTTCAATTAGCCATTCCGATACTGAGTCAGCATTAAAAGGTTTTTTTTTTCAATTGTTCATGTAAACTGAATACAACTTTATTTCTATATATTAATTAAATTACCAACACGCAAGAAAAAAAGAATGCTGTAACGCGAGTTTCCAATAAATGTATGGATTACCTACATATTTACGACTGTAAAATATCTTACATACAAAACTTAAAAAAAAAGTAGTTTTAAATGTTTACTTCATACAAATTGTCCATCTTGATTTATATTTTATTTATTGATTTATTTATTTCAATCATATACGGCGTGAGCCTTTTACATGTTTATAAATTATGACAGAAAACAACAACAACAAAAAACATTCGTACACAATCACATAGGTACATTACAAAATCATACGTCAAGATCAAAATGCAAACAAAATAATAAAAATCAATAAAAAAATGTCTATATACTTAATAAGTCAGTTTTACAGCTAACTCCATATTATGTATTCGAAAAATCCTATATGATATAAGTTATGCAAAATACTTTTCACTTTTTGTTCTGACACATAATCTCATCAAATAAAATGTAAAGTTTTTATTATCATTTTCTTTAAGTGATTCACAAAAAGGGTTATAACGTCTATGTTTTTTGCGACTTCACAAAATATTAAAATCGCAAAGATTTTCATATTCTGTGAAATCTCAAACATTTTTTTATCATAAATGTTGATATATACTTATGTATGTACATACTTTTATTCTCATTCTTAAGATCTAAAATGAAATAGAAAACTTAGTATGAACTTCAGTCACTCTATAAAATATTTTCAAAGTAAGAAACAATTTACCTGACATCTGTAGTAACAGGTCTAAAGTAACAATATATTATTCATATGAAAGATGATCTCTCAGAGATCTGTTTTTTTTTGTTGTTGTAGTTGTTGTACGCCATTCTACCTTTAGTTATATTTTTGAGAGAGAGTATGTTTTTTTTAGATATGACAAATTCTCTTACTAAGAAGTCTTCTGAATCATGTCACAGAGTGAAATTATAGTTTTTTCTTGGTCTCTTAAGTTCCTGTTACGATAACCAACCAAGAATCAGGGATTTTTCTTAGATTCGATCTCAAAGACTTCGATAATTCAATATTATATTATTTTGTATATCATATACTTGTATGACAGAACCCGGAGCGGAGCTGCAATACATTATTCTTTCTTTCTTACGCATCCAGACGATATATGAGAATATTTTGGCGAAAGTACTGACAGCGTTTCGGGATAAAACAATAAAGGCTGGTTTATAGCCTTTCAAGCTATAATCTGTTTGACGTCTAGCATGGCAATGCAGATTCTTTATTGTATAAAATATAAGCAGTGGAAACCATACATTATTATGAATCAACAAGTACTAGTGAAATTATTTTGTTTTCTTTTTCTTATACACGAACAACATTTTGAATAATAATGTTTTCTTTTTAATCAAATTTTAAGATTTATGTACGACAATTTTATATTCTGTTTTATAAACAATAAAGAAGGACGGTTTGTTTACTATAATTGGATACGACACATATTACTTTTTATTATATCTTACATCCATATTTGCCCTCATAATTTCATTGTGATGCAGATCCTTTTTACTCACAAGTGCCAAAAATTCCCTTGGCACTTATCCATTTATAGAAACTTCACAACTTCTCTAAACATTATTCTCAAGTCACTTCGCAGAATGATCTCTAGAACTTTTAATTGCAATAACGATCTCATCTACCTGTACAGGATTTTGAAGAACCTTTTATGAATCCGCACAGCATTAGTCGGAAACTTTCTTAGGTACTCCATTATTTACCGGAACGACAAGACGGTAATCTTGGAGACCTGATTCGTTAAGCAAAAATCAAATCGAATGACATATAAATGCACAATTCATTGAATTCTGATTTAGTTATCTACTATATTTTGAATTCAATAACGCAGTAATGTACCTATCAAATAAATTTATTGTCAAAATATATCTTGCTATTGCTATTAGTTCAATACATATAGGTATCTACATATTTAGGTACAATACAATTCTACGTTCAAGTCTGTCTCAATACGATATGTTGAATGTTTTAGAGAAAATCAATAATCACTCTCCATACTTGCAATTTTATTACTTTCTGTATCACTCCGACTGAAGTAGCTTAAAAGTTTATTACTAGCTCTAACTAACAAAGCTCGCCTTGTGTTCACGTTGTAATTATTGCTTGCAATTAACGACATCAACGAGTCGGGTGTATTCGCGCCTCCTTGTAATCATTAAATTTGTATTCCTTCATTATTTACGTGCATCTTAAACGCTTCTTATATTACGATCGTAGTAAATCGCTTCGTCGATTACTAAATAAGATGCCCCTAAGATTTCGATTGCAGGATAAATGCGCTAGCAATTGGTTGACGCCCTTCTCCTATGGGATATATCTATTATATTTTTGAATCTTTTAATTCTAAATCACGCTGTTGTGTTCGGTAATCAATAGAGCTTATTAAAAAGTAAATCAAAGGTCCTTGCTTTAGGTGTCAAAATATAAGGAGTTTTCAAATTTGAGGCGCTCGTAATTTCTTCCAAGGGTGACATTAATTTTCGCATTAGCGACATTTTCATCTTTATATTATTTGACTTCAAGTTAATCACATTCTCTCTCAACCCCTCATTAGATATAAATAATATATAAAATCAACCCCCCACATCAACACTTTTGGTGCCCCTAAAGCACTTTACCCTATTCAATTGCATTTATTGCCTGGATAAGGCGAGGGTGTAGAAAAGTGAGGATATTTCGGAAATTCCACTATACACCTTAAATTTTCCATCGTCTTGACATCATGATTATCCCTCCGCAGTGAGGACCAGACCTTAATATTACAATGATGCTTTATTGATTTCACCCTACGTCTTTAAGTAGTTTCACTTCTGCCCTTTTCAATATACATTTGCTCTCATTATATAACCCTTGAAATATTGCTTACCTAACTACTTATACTATACTAATTTCTCTGAAAATTTTTCAGAAAAATGTATGGTTATTAAAATTATTATAATTCTTGACTACCATACTATATTACATCCTCACACCGTTTCCCAAGTGGGATAGGCAGAGAAGACGGGACGACACATAGCTCTATCCCTAGATACTTTTTTGCTTCCTCTATATTCATACAATTTCTTATACACACCTGCTGATTTCTCTTACTTAACACGCAGCTATCCTTGAGAATTTTATCCACGTGATCAAACCACGTAGTTCTCGGACGTTCGCGCTTTTTCACACCCTCTCTTTCAGATAAGCATATCCTCTTTTCATCATACATTCACTCCAGATGTCCAAACCATCGCAACTTAATTACACTTATTTTTTTCACAATATTCCTCTATAAATAAATTCAAGCTATTATGAGAAATCTATTCCGAAAAACATTGTAATATAAAATGTTCTCGAAAGAAAAAAATGTATCATAATATACGCATGACAAATTTAAAAACAACTATTGTTGAAGAAAAAATAAGAAAACATGACATAATCACACTATAAGTGGATAGTTTTTTTTTTACATAAGAAAACAATAATAGATATTATATTGTGCGTATTCCCCATATATATGAGTGTAATTATTACGCTTTATGTATACAGCGACGGGAAAAATATTTTTATTAGAAATGTAACAATAAAACGAACGAGAAATGATCCAAAAGAACGCTACAGTGTTCTCTTTTATAGCGTTGGGTACAATTATTCTTAGACTAATGACACATGAAGACGGCAGAGAGAAAACCAATTTACCAAACTCTTTCCCCTCTTTCTAAGCACGTGGCTATAACTTTTAACCTCAATGTTTCGCTAAATATAAGTACGTACCTAGACTTACATAGTTGTATACATATACCTATTATGTATTTCAAATTCGACATTCTCACCAAAATAGGTAAGGTAGTATTATTTTTACACAATACAACCTTTTTGTACCTATATACCATAAAAAGGGAAAATAAGAAAGTGGAAATTATAGTTGTGCAGTAAGAAACAGAGAAAATACACAATCAAATCTGTAAAATAATTACCAATGTATTGTTATACACCATTTTTAGTTTACATTCTTAGTAGTGGCAATGAGATGCATTTTACATTACTTCAATTACATGATAAAAGAAAAACTGATAAATACTTTAAATACTCATCATAACGATGAATCGAAAATAGGAAAACTAGAAAATGCGTCTCAATTATAGATGGAGCGATATAATCCAGAATTTCACAGTACAGACTCTCTTTGTATGGCTCAGGACAGACACAAATGAAAGGAGACTACCCAGAGACTCGTCTGCTGGTGCTAGTATCCTCAAACATGATGGAAAAAGATAAGAGAGGGAGAGAGAAAGGGAAAGTAAATGCAGAGACAAGCAAAATGTCTCCTTTACACAGAAACACCTGTAATGATCTAGAATACATGTAACAATGGTACTCGTATTACATATTATAATATCATGTACTTAGTTCCGTCCTCCTACAGATAGGACCGTACTAGTTTAAATATAACACTGTACTTACGTTACCTAGACTGTTTGCGGTTCAATGGATACTAGAAACTTTTGTGTGGCCTGTTCATGATCATTACGGGTACCTTTCATGTGGAAATCTTAACGCTCCATCTAGGGATGTAGAATTAGGCTAATATTAAATTGAATGCAGCCAAAAGAATATATACAAACGATCACTTTTAGTTAACGTGGGTATTTTTAAAAAAAGATACATCGCTGAAGTAATGTAAAGAAGAAAATATGTGAGACATATTTAATTTTTCACGATTATGATCCACCTGTTGCGATGAAAAAAATTAAATAAAAACTGTGATAACATTCATGCATATGATTATAAACTTACTATTATATGTCATATAATAGAAAAAAAATAGGCGCCACAAAATAGCCAAGAAATGAAAAAAGCATTATCATACTTTGATTGTAAAACTAAGTTCAAAAGACGAAGGTTTTAGATACTTAGATGATTTTTCGATGTTTTATAAATTCTTTTTACGCCCTATTTTGAACGGATTAGGAAATCGTATGAAATGTTTGCAAGTGGTACCTACATAAAAGTAAAGTGAACAATGTGATAATACTAAAGGCATATTCCATAAGATATACTCGTAACTTGCTTTGCTTTTGTGATTACGTTGCAGATTCATTGTGTATAGGAATGAAATAGCAATAGGTATTTTTACTTGAAAACAAATATGGACATTTATATGTTCTTTTAATCTGCTGTCATATATTTGCCATTCAGTCCAACTATTATTTTCAATACATATGTAGCATATTTTTTCTTCATAATTTATAGAATTCAAAACAACTTTGTACCTATTAAAATATATCCACTTACTGGATCAGACTTGACCAACAAATTAATGCTTTAATTTAGATATTTTGACATTAGTTAAATCTCATATGAACAAAAAACTTCATAGTAAAATATACACACGGACGTTCATAAACGTTAGCAATTGAATCTCAGTTATTTTTGTGTTATTCATATTTTATTTAATCACAATTAACAAGTTAATTTAATGCAATAGCAAAAGTACCTAACACAAGTAAATATATTATTAGATATTGGCATCATCATAATTTGTATAATAATGGTATATTCTCAACTAAACAGTTGCTAGATCTTACTTCTGATAAGCAATGTGCAGTAGTTGGTATTAATACTAGGCATAATACGTGTGTAAGAGTGATCACTTTTATAGAAAATGATCAATAATGGTAAATTATTATCCACATAATAATAACAAGATCGGTTTACCGGTGTCGCGGTAATTACTGTTAATGTCGTAATATGTATCTAAATAGGTATTATTGAGAACTTTGTGCGTACGTTGAATAAACTTAACGCAAATCTAATACTATAATATGTTATTATTATGAATAAAATAAGGTAATATTATTACTATTCCAATCACTTCGTCGGCACGAGTATAATTCATGCATAATAAAGTGACAATCTGATCATAATGTTACTCTTAGTAAATAGTGCACAGGTATATTAACTCTATTTTGCAGAGACAGTGAAACTTAGCTTACGAGACTTCTGGTATGAAATGTAAAACAGATGAAATATAATATTATTATATAGTAAATTGAAGAAACATTGTGTGATTTTTATGATTGACATATGAATCATAACATAACATAACATGTATAGACAATTCACATAGACCGAGCTAGTCCCAAACTAAGATATGAATCTTGCATTATGGGTAGTAACACGACGATACACACTTATAGAATGCACTGAACACATATACATGTTACACCCAGACCCAGGACAATTTGAAAAAGGTCTTTTTTCATTTTGCCCTGGCCGAGAATCGAACCCGGGACCTCGTGACTCAAAGGTAAGTACGTTAGCCTCCGCGCCACACCGGTCGTCCATCATCATCTATGATATGGTACAATCATCTACGATAAAAGATTGTAAAAGTATACAATAAATAAACGAAATATTTATAAACTTTTTATAAACACTAATGGAAATTTTTATTCAAAATTTCCTTGTTTTATTTCTTTACTTATTTTTTTCACTTGATGCTCAAATTATCTTGATATGATGACAAAAAATTTGTTTGGTAAATATAGTTTGATAAAAATTAAGTTTGGTTCTTTTATAAAAGCATCTGAAATGTTATAAATGTTATAAAAAAAACTATAATAAGACCATCTATGTTTTTCACCGTTCATAGAACATAATCTTATTATTATAATTCTTATTCCACTTTGATTGTGATTATTATAATACCACCATCAATACTCCATGGAATCGCTCCAGAAATATCTTGAAAATATAACTCCTTAATAAGGTGAACGATACGTCTTATTAAAATTATTATGTATATCTCACTCATCTTCATTTGCATTTAATTATTTGATCATTCTTTTTCCTTTAAATATCCACAATACACAACCGATAAGTATTACTTTTTCGTATCCTTTTCAAGTTTGACCGGTTTTTCATTACAATCTCAAATCATTACGCTTACTTGCACACTTTTAATTTATATAATTACCAATGATTAAAGATTCTCTTTCTTGACAGATGTATAGCTTTTAATTTCTTACGTTATTGGTGATGTTGAACACAACTGATAATTTTGTATAGACATTAGCAGGTACGCTGGTGCTACTTTCCTGATATCGTGAAATATTATGAGATAAATTATCAATCAATTTACAGTCGTGGCGTTCCTTTGATAAGCAACTTTCATTAATCACTTTGGTTGATAAACATGCACGAAATAGTTAATTCAATCAAAAGTGTAATAAAACGTGAATCTGTTTATTTACTCAGGTTTACTATTATAGTATATACATGTATGAAAGTTGTCCAGTAGCCGGAGAGGCCTCAAAATATCCCCCATTAAGTATGTGAGAGAGCAACGTGGACATTCTTATATGTGGGACATGAACGACGAACATTTTTATTATTACTGAAATTTTATTCTTAAAATTGATTCAGAGCTGATATTAGTAGAGTTGGTCGTTATAACGAGTAACGCGTGATATATTAAATTATTTTTACGGAGCTTGGTAGCAGAATATCGATATATCACATAACACTATTATCGAGTGATTTCTGACGACGACCCGCTACTTCGTTCCGAACGACGTGAATTATCACAGATATCAAATTTTCTATGGAAAATCATTTAGGTATTAATAATAGTGTTACTTATCACGCCGCCATAGATTTTACTATGGACGACCGTTTAGGTATTCCCGATGACGTTACAAATCACGCGGCGATACATTTTAGTATGGAAAATAATATTTAGGTATTATTTGAAAAGGAACGCGTTCTTTTTTTTCGCCTCAAAACGGTACTACTACGGACATCTGTTGATTGACACAAAAGTAGAATGAGTTCGAGATAAGGGTAGATAATTATTCATAACCCTTTTATCACCTGAGTGGTCAAAGGACTATCTCCACATGATTTTACATAAAATTAAATTAAAAACTTTTAATCTAATTAATATAGTAAAAAATCTTTTACTATATTAATTTTATGATTGATGTTATTTAAAAGAGATTACTTTAATCTTTTAATTATAACTATTTAGGTATATTATTATTGACAAAACATTACAATGGAGCTCACACATTGAAAATATTGCTCCAAAACTTTGTTCGGCAATCTACGCGATTAAAAAGATAAGAGAGACCTGTGGAGTAGAAGCTGCAAAATTGGTGTATTTTGCATACTTTCATAGTATCATGTCATATGGTATATTGTTTTGGGGAAACGCCCCTGACTCAAAAAGAATATTCATTCTGCAAAAGCGAGCAATGAGAACTCTTCTTTGCATGAATTATAGGGAATCCTGCAGAACTGTATTCAGAGAGCAAGGAATCCTAACCATGGTATCACTTTTTATTTATGAATGTATATGTTATGCGCAGAAACACCTGGATAATACACCACTAAATGAAGATTTCCATAGTTATAATACCAGGTCGAAACACAAAATTAGACCAATTGAACACAGGCTCTCTAAAGTAGATCGAAGCTTTTTGTGTCTTAGTGTAAGACTGTATAACAAACTCCCAGACACAATAAAATGTGATGATGTATTGGTCTTCCGGAGAGAAGTGAAATCGTATCTAGTTAATAAATCATTTTACACGATTGACGAAATGTTAAATGGATAAAAATGTTTATGTTTTATGCCTTGTACCTTTTTATAATTTTATTATATCTATGTTTGACGCTGTAGATCCAAACCCTTTACATTTGCGACTACATATTATATTTTACTTATTTAATTATTTTTCTCACTTGACGAAATCCTAATGGTTGGATATATTTTATGTTTTGTGTGATCGTTGCTTAATTTTGATTGACTTGTTTTTTGATATAATGTTTGTAATATTCATTGGTTATTATATTCTACATTTGACGAGTCTAAGTGTCCGCAATATAAGGACCTAAGGACGATATGAAAAAATATAAAAAATATAAAATATTAGAAAAGTTGGCAGACAAAAAAATAAGACAGTCAGGATGGGGGACAAACCTCATCGCTGAGTTTAAGATCTAAAATGACTTTATTTTTGTGTATCTTATTATTGTTCGTCGCCAGATAAAAAATATTTTTGAACATAGCCGGGTAATTTTTTTTTTTTTTATGGGGGGGGGGTGATAACGGTAGCTTTTCTAATAACAGAATATAAATAAATAACAGTCGCTTACGTTCCATTATTTTCAAAGAGCCGTTATTCCCAACTCTAGATATTAGTATCAAACATTAAAAATCAGTCATATGCTCTTCGTCGTGGCGATATCGTAGGTACATAATCCTATGAAAAAATAGACCACACCACGTAAGAAAGTAAGTATTAGAATGGTGTTCGATTTTTAACTATAGTAGCATAAATTAAGTACAACCATGTGCTAGAAAGGGACAGCTCTCAAAAATTAATATCTTAGGCGGCACGGTTTTAATGGAAGTGGACAGTCTTGTCATGTTATGAATAATATCTTTGACTAGATATTACAACCGAAATATTCGTTTTTCATAACTGAAAAGAGCACAAGTCAAAATAAAGCATTTAATAATGCGAATGTTGCAGGCAAAATATTATACTACAAAATCAGCGTGAATAATGCTTACATAAAATCATGTTATGTCTTATCCAAGATCATTTTACATGGTATGACTTTAAGTGACCAGTGATTAATGGCTTTTCGATCATGAAATTACTATCATTCAGTTCGACATTATTAGATCTTAAGTATAGGAAAATGTGTGACAACAATTATTATGAATAATAATAGCGGTGTTTTATTACAGAATGCAATTTAATTTATTCAGACTCCAGATACCAACCATGGGTTTTTGCCTTTTTTTCTATTACAATCATGATGCAATTTTGTTTGCGAGTGGATTATTGTAAATAGAATGCGTTTAAATAAATTGCGATGGTTTGGACAGGTGGAGTGAATGGGTGAAAAAGGATGACGAAGAGAGTGAAGATATCTGAAAGAGGGGGAGTAAGAAAATTAAAATTCTGAAAACTACGTAGAACTCATGGATTAAGTTCTCGAGGACGACCGCGGTTCATTATATGACAACTTGTATGAATTTGGAATAAGGAAAAAAATATGTAAAGATAGGTAAATAATATGTATGGTGTTCCATTCTCCCTGCATAGCCCACTTGGAATACGGCGTGAGGGTAAAGACAGGTAGGAGTATTATTCTTTTAGTTTATTATACCTAAGTATTTTCTGTCACTACAACTTTGAGATTTATATTTTTTCAATCCTAACCATATACATGCAGTCGTATTAAACAATTAGTAATTGAACTGTTGTACCTACCACCGTTCACAATTTAGTAACAACAGAATAGAAACAAAAAAAAATCGTTTCGCCAAAACAGGGTTGGGAAATCAATTAATATGCGATGTGAGTATGTAATAATTTTGCTGATATTTAATATTGTCATAAAGGATTATTGAACGGACAAAGCTGACTAACACAACTATGTCAGCGGCCAACAATATCGGTTACTCATGTTGTTGACACATTATGAATTAATCAAGATAAGTATTTTGTTTTAAAAGAGCCTTTTATATTGGCGGCATATGCTGCACTGATGATAATCGATTTGCAAAGAATGGCGCCCGATTTAATTTGTATTCAAGTAACATTCTTTAACACTGTACTTAAACATCACGTTAACACTTTAATACTCACCGGAGGCTAAGTCTACAGTATGCCGGTGTAAACTGATTACTGTAGACACTCTTGGTATAATAAGACAGTAATTATTATATATTATTTTCAATGCAATTGCTAGCCGCAACACTTTGTACGCAAATTAGACAAGCATTTAGCTAATTTATTTTTACTTTCATTACACTACCGTACTATATAATCCTATTTAAAACAACCGCAAATACAAGGAAGTTACTAGGAAATATTAAAAACAATACCACCTTTAAAAGCAAATTGAAGGTTGCCCGAAATCAAGTCATCTAACATCATCATCATCAAGGTGTAAAGTAAAAGATCAGCAGGGCTACTCTTGACACAATCTAAATAAGATCTTAATCTAGTCTTGATCTTGATCATACGACGCACGAAGGGACTATGGTCAAAAACACCGCGACCGGTATGCGCGTATTTTTGGCCAATAGTCACTTCGTGCGTTGTATGATCAAGATCAAGACTAGATTAAGATCGTGTTTAGATTTTGTCAAGAGTAACCCTACTGTTGTCTCTCGGATATGTTATCATGTCTAATTGCAACAAAATTATGTCAACAAATTCACAGAAGATGATAATGCTCACATTATAATGGTTTGGTTCGATACTATTTGAAACAACACATATTTTTCCGGCCAACATCGCCTTGGCCAAAAGCTGTTATGGTCTCAGTGCAGGGTGATATTTGTTAAATAATAATAAGAGGTATTTAAGAAAAGCTTATATGAATGTGACCACTGACCAGTATAAAGAACATTGAAAAAAATAAATAAAACGAATTAATCTAAAACGTAGCAAATCATTAAGAAGGCGAGTAGAGCATTACGAGTAAGAAATTAAAAAGAATAGTTTCCTACAATTAAGATCATTGAGAATTCTTCAGGGAATCTTATTTCAAACTACGAATTATTAATTCCATTCATCAGAAATTAATACTTATTATTCTTCTTTATTAAAGATATTTTTCTTTTTGCAATAAGATTATTTCGAGGCTGCTTGGTTTTTTAGTTAACTTTTTAGTCTGTCTGGTTTGATAATTATAAATTGACTAATTAAATTCCTTTGTGAACTTTTGCTTCAAAACTTTATTTCGTGAATCTGCTCTGTTATTTTGTCGGGTTGTACTTTGTTTTTCAACAATAAGTATATTTATAATTTTAATTATTATAACTACCTACTGAGGATAAAAATATAATTTGTGATCAATACAAAATAAGTACCTACTCTAAAAAATATACAGTAACATAAAAAAAATTGTTTGAATTTTTTTTTTATTCATTCCTATCTTTTCATGGGCATGTTCCTTCTACAAAATCATTTTATTATATAATATTAGAAGTCTAGATTTAATTTTAAAATGTGGGTGCTGTCAATGTTACCGTTTGGCTATTGTTCCAAATATATATAATTATTTAATACAAATTTCGTGCTTTGGCTTCCCATTCGTATCGTTCAATATCGTTGTGTGTACAGCATTTTACAAAGAAAAAGAAGATTAGTTGCTTTCAAAATTAAAACAGAATTATTATTTCAACGCATTTAAAGCCAGCGAGTCCGATATTGGATGAACCACGCCATATTATAACTATACAATGGGGCCTATTCAACGATGAATGAAATTAATTATATTTTCATTAGAAACATAATCTTTTAATTAATTTACAAAACCTCCTTTCTAATTAACCACGCCTGTACTACTACTAACACTTCTACGCCGTCCAAGAATCGTGTAACACTTTGAAGATTTCTTAAATCCAAGTTTCAACATTTCCCCCTTCTGTAGAAATTTATACGAAGTTTTAGCAGAATTCGTACCACTTCTCGCAGCGATTAGAGAGAGAACTTTGCTGAGCGTACGTAATCTGTAGCTTCTATCTACATTGCAACTAGATACTTGGAGGGTTATCAAATGTCCCTATTGTAGCTGGAAGGTGGTGGGTTACATTTAAAACATTTCTTCCAGAATTTTCGATATATTTGTAAAATGTACGATATTTAAATTTGCTTAATTCTATATCTTCATAGAGCAGTGTAAATAATATGACGTATGCCTCAGTGAACTCATGCAAATCATTTGTCAAATTACAGAATGCAGTAGGTATATTGAAAATCAATCATTATATTTAAAGAAGTAGGCATATGGTCATCCTCATTATTCTATCACGTCGCTTCCTATGTGGGGTACCTACGATATTTGTTTAACAAAATTCAAAATTCTTGTTCTTCTTGAGAATGTGATCTGCATGATCCAGACGTCGTTGAGGATTTGCTTTACATGTTTCAGCCATATATTTTATCGTACACATTCTCCTTTCTTACGAAAAAAGGGATGTTGTTTTTTCAAACTGGATTAAACGATTCTTCCACTCAACTAAAAGAAAAATACCAATTCCTACAGCTCATAATTCAAGGAATATATCAGAAAAAAGAGAAACAGGCTGAAAAAATCTCTTGGTTGCACAATAGGAGACAATGGAAGCAACACCACATCGCTTATGGGGTGTTCACATTTGGCGAATATCGCCAGGCGAATTTCTAAATCTATCGCCAGGCGAAAAAACAAAATTCGCCGGACATCCATTGATCGTCACACCTGTTCACACATTCCACCGATATAGAAACGATCTGTCAGATGCGTTTTGATTTTGACACTGTTTTCAAAATGGCGGACGTCGAGATGGAGATCGCGAAGTGTTTATTTTTAGTCGAAAATGTGATAGTAGAGGTTATAAGGCGCCTTTTAATTAAGGAAACAAACGCCACAAACTAACAACAAAGATAACAGCTGTCACGAAGCGGGAAACATTATAAAATTTATAGGTTATAAAGTTTTTACCATAGATACGAACGCCGCGCACATCTGCGCATGCGCAAATCGTTCAATCGACCGAAAAGTTGGAAGGTGGTCAACTCGAGACGATATCGTTTCTACTGGTTTTTATCGTTTCAGACTAGCTGTCATTTTGTTCACACGGTTCAAATGGCTGGCGATATTTTAGTGTCTGGCGATATTCGCCAAAGTAAGAACACCACATTATGATGGCCGCAGTCAACAAGATGGAAATAGCCCCGATGATCGACAATTTACGCAGAGAAAACGGTGCTTAAAGATAGAGAAGAAGTACTCAAAAAGAACAGTGAAAAAATTAAAGAATAAATGCATGTTGTATGATAAACTTAACTAAATAAAATGAAATAGTTTTTTTAAAACACAACGCTTGCATTTCCGTTTCGGATGAACAATTATTGTTCATTTAAAACACATTTGAAATGAAATAGTTTTAAATTGAATGTGGGTACCTATATATGTAGGTGTGTTATTTTATCAAAAGCTTTCATTATTTTATAGAATGTAGGTACGCCTTTTGATGGAAACAGAATGAAGTTGGTAAAACAATAGTCATAATTGCTATGAAATGGGGACTTTGTCAACTTGTCTATTTAAACAACCAGCAAACAAAAGTAGTTTTACATTTTATGAAAAAGGCTGTATATGTATATTTAAAGTTTACCCTTTCGAAAAAATATCCCTTTGTGTTGAGAGAAAATGGATTGTTTTCTGCCCGCGTATGGAAACACATTCACAAAATAACAGGAAAATGACAATATCGCTTGTAATACGCGATTCCAAGTTATGCGGAATTTCTGAGTTGAATAATGCTTTAGGTGTTTTAAGTAAAATTGGTATCAGGATAAATGATTCATTCATAAAAATACTTTAAAGTCAATCATTCATATTAAAATATATTATTCTAAGCGAGTTGCATAGCCATACGATAAGAATATTAGGTACTTTCACTACCTATTGCTTAGAAGCTTTTCGGACATGCGTCCATCCTCAGTAATAAATATACTATAACTGTTAGTTACAAGATATTTATTTCTGAGGATGGACGTTTGTCCGAAAAGATTCTAAGCAATATATTTATTAGTGAAAGTTATACAGTATTTAATTTTTTTACTACCTAAATTTAAAAATGAACTTTCATAGTGTTTCCTCTTTAAAAATTGAAAAGCTAATATTAGGTACATTGAATAACGAATTATATGAAGTAAATACAACTAGATATGGTAATAATTGAAAAAAATATCTTAAAACATTCTTTTTGATGTTTGAATAATCATGCGGAATAGTGAATAATGAGGATCGTGCCAAGTTAAAACAAGACATATTAGGTATTTACATATTATGTAGATGTTTGTCATACCATGATCATGTGTTTTAACATCATACTTCTAGTAATATCCGAACCAAATGCTATTTTAATGGTTTCGTTTGATAAAACTTCGCAATAATAACTCTTTTGTTCTTAATAAACAGCAAAACGTTTTTTTATTCTTTTTCCATAAACTCATCTTATATTAATGGAATATTTTTATCTA
The DNA here is from genome assembly GCA_947579605.1 of Athripsodes cinereus. NCBI lineage: Eukaryota > Metazoa > Arthropoda > Insecta > Trichoptera > Leptoceridae > Athripsodes > Athripsodes cinereus. The sequence continues at coordinate 18,479,086 of OX388329.1, forward strand.
AGTAGATGTAACTTTTTTTCTTATTTTGGGTCAACAATTATTATACTAAAATCATAATGCAGATAGTAAGTTCGATTTTTTCATAAAATAGTTCCCTTTCAAAGATTCTGTTCGCTTTTTTCTTTCTATAAGCTTCGTAAATAATCCTCTCATACCTGATTAAACTGTACTTAAGCTTGCTACTAATGAGTCGTATTTTCCTTTTAATAGAACCAAGTTAAGGACTCTTCAACATCTTTCTTCATCTGTCTTACTACATAATTCAACATCATACATATTTAAATATGTATAAGGTAGATACATAATATACATTACAATGGTATAAAGTTGAAGTAGAAGGCATGAGTCTAATGGCAGATAGACATGCTTTGTGGTTACCCTTTATATCGAACACTCTTAAAAATTTCGCTTTCAATCTGCTGCGCACTTGAACAAATGTGTTGACTGGGAGTTCTATGGGAAAGGCTTTTTCGTTTTTCAAAAGGATTTATGCACCTCCCCACCTTGTCTATTGTTCGCATTGTTACTCAAGGTAGGTATTAGTTGAGCCGTTATTCGTATTGCTTATTGTTTCAAACATGCTAAAAGCTCACGTCAGAAGCTTTGTTCACCGAAGAAATAATAATTCACCAAAACGTAACCATAACTGGGTGAAAGACGTCGATATTTATTTAACGCTTAATAACGATGAAATAAATTTCGGCAGCATTTACGTCTTAAATAATATATTTTATTTCGGAAGGGAAAAGAAATCAAAAGGCGTATTATTTACTTAATGTTCTCCAACGTTTTGTGAACATTTATTCAATTTATTTGCGAAAGATTTTTTCCCAAAAATACAAATGTTCTTTTAAACACATCCTTTCAAACATACTTACAGCCTTTAAATAGGATTGAGGTATTACTGTAAATAATAATAAAAATACAAATATTGGAAGGTCTCAATTATGTACATAATATGTACTGTGTATTTTCCTGTTGAATCTTCTCTCTATGTGTTTGTACTTTGTACCGCATGCTCTTGTTTGTGGAAATTTGAGAAAGAGCCAATAGGTATTAAATTATTTACGTTTTAGTGTCAACATTCTTGTAGTAAATATGAAAGTGTTATCACAATGATGAAATAACATATTTATTTATTGAAATACAAAAGAATATCACTCATGGCAGTGTTCACCTTTGCAATTATTGGGTAATACAATTTTTGTATAGCACAAAACACACTATCTAACTGATTAATTGCAATATTATTTGTGTTGGTTATCACAATAATATTCGTATTTTAATATTAACCATTGAAAAAATATAATAATATGAATATTGAACAAATTTTAATAATGAATCTACCTCCGTATTTCAGTTATAATCCGCGATCAAATTTTTATTAATAAAAGTTACCAAATTGAATTTTGTATGTTTTATTAAAATTTGTATTTATACAGTTTGGTAATACTACGCACATTATTCCTTTTATTATGTTAATTGATGAGAACCGTTCGACCGCATGTCGGTTCACGGTAACATTAATAATATATTAAATTTGTATTGAATAAGTAATTTTAATGATTTTTTCACGTTCACTTATTATGTGTTTTTGTGTCTATTTTTTTCCGCATACAATTCGTCGCATTTTGTTTAAATAAATAACTTTCAGTTACTCACTCAATAAGCGGAATTTATATGAATGGGTTTTTAATATGCAGATATACCTATGTTATTTCTTATAGTTACAAAAAAAATGTTTCTGATAGAGATTTCAATACGAAGGTACGTTTTCTATATTCTCACTTACCTACTTCTGATAAAGATAAGTGCATTGTCATGTATAATTTCATGAAGAAAAACACAATTTCTTAATAAGGTATGTATGTAGCTACTTTGACGTATTCCCAAGCGTAGTATAATTCTATTATTTATCCTTATATAACGCAAATTAATATATATTTTACTCATTATTTGGCTGAACAAATCCCGTTTAAATATACCAGCTACTATATGTACTGTATCATAGAAATCGAACTTAATTTTGTTTTTTTTTGACAAATATATATTATATCGATCCATTTTTTGGAAATATTTAACTTTGAATTCAGAAATGTTCGTATTTTCACTGATTGCATTGTAGTTTAATCGATACAATGAAAATGTACCTCCTTGCTCGAGTAAATCGATAAAAATGATTAAGTATCAAAAATATATGAACTACAAATAGTAGTGTGCTCTTTTCTCAGTTTTGATGATCCAGGATCGATGTGCCTTCGCATATAAACCCCTCATATGCATAATATGAAATGAATTACACAATCAAACTATTTCCAGTTTTGATATTTATAAATAATTTACCACACGCCAAATTGTCTGTCAGATTCGACGTAAAAATGCTAGGTGAATTTAAATACTTAGGTGTGATAGTACCTATAGGTATATTTTATCTACTCGATCAGCAAAAACTTGGCAACAGTACTTGAATACATGAGCTTTGCATTATATGTAGTATGTAAAATACGAATGTGCAAGGATAGTAATAATTTTATTGTATGCATACATGGAAAGAATATACGTAGATACCTGTAACACCGGCGAACGTTCTGTTAATAGTTGGACAATATAGACACCTTTCTTAGGTATTAATATTCTGTACAAACGAGTTATCAACGCATATAAATATATTAGTCAGTTCATAAATTATGTCTCATTCCCACTTCGCATACAATTATTTACTGTGTTAAAGATTGTAGGGAAATAATAATTACATATTATATTCATATAAAACCATGGCCTTCGAGTGAGATGAAGGTTGCTGCAAAGTTTTTATGAATTTCAATTTAATTCCCATTGCTTAAAGCAGTGTGAAAAATTTCTTATTCTTGAATTTTTATCTAGTATTGCTATGTACCACGGTGACGCGAATCTTGTTAACTAGATAATACTGTATATTTTTTTCCAACAAACTCATTTATTTTTTATCTTTGATTCATTAATTTAATACCTATAGATATTAGTAATTATTATAACAACAAACTGCGTATACATCAAAGACCAAAATTTTCGAGTATAATAAACCATAATATATAATTCAACCATCTGTTTTATGTATTTAGTATGATTTTACTGTGAAAGCTACATACCCTAACGACAGAGTTCCTATGTAAAGTTTAAAGATATTTAGAGTATACAGCACCTAGCAAGTGCACGGGCAATTAATTATGCACACTTCGTTTTTGAATGTGAAAATAATATACAAATAGAGTTTTAATTATTTTTGACAACACAACATACTTTAATAACCATGAATATTTTTTTTAAAATAATATTAGATTTCAAATTTTTTTTTCAAATTTCAAATATTTTTATTAATCAAAAAAAAAAAAATACATGCAATAAAACAAAACAATAACATAAGACAAAGTAATAAATTCAAGTACTCCCCAATTTGAGCATAGCTCATAGCTTATATTTAAACTACACATTTAATTTATTGCTTTGATAATTTATCTCTTCGCCTACTTATAATGACTGCCGAAAACCACTAGAGCAAAATCTTATACACGTCCAAGTTAATATTTTCAAACTAACTGTGATAAAAAAATACAATCATTACTTAATGTTTCAATTTATAATGATATGTGTATAGTTATTCATTCACGTAATGTTAGACAATAATAAAACATATATAGATTTAAATAATGTGTTATTTTAGTTCTTGTATGTTCTTTTTCCTATTTGTGTTCACTTGAAAATAAGAAAAAAATGTCATCTAGTTACGGTGCTGACTGCTGTCAGATTATTAGTAAACAGGAGTAGGTATCAACACACGTTTCGCATACTAACAACAAATGCCCTGTTATCGAATGGTGGCAATATGAATCGGCAGTTTCGTCAGTAGTGGTAGCATAAGTTAAAATCATATGTTTTATCGAAATAAGTTAATATAGGTACCTACTTCTTAAAAATGATAAATATCACAACAGCATTAATTTCTGGTAAATTCTCGGGGTTATGTTACATTGTTCTCATGTAAATGTTGAAATTGACTATTGTCCACTACCGCGGGATACAAACGTACATTGTACTCTGTGATTATAGTCAGTTCCCGCATACCTACTGAGTGTCAAAGAAATACTTATTCGGAATCGCTGAAAAAGAAATTTCTTGTTGTTAAGTACTTACTTTTTTGTTTACACATCTCATTTTACAATTCGCCTGAAGTAAGTCGATATTACGATGACATTTCGTTGCCGCATTGAGTTTGAATCCTGTCAAGTGATATCAAGTCCGACACTATGTCGCCTCGTATTTGTATGTAACAAGATACTCGAAGCAATTCATATGTAGTACAATGCATACCTTAGTACTTTTATATCGAAATGAAGGTAGACCCCTCGAAAATAGAACGATATGCTTAAGCCAATTCTTAGAATATGTATATTCACCTACATAATAGGTATCAAGTACATTTAATTCAAGTGTGACATTATCGTATTTTACATATTAGGTATAGGAAGATTTATAGAAAGTAAGTCATATTTACAAATAATGAGTAAACCTAATTGCACTTAAAGATTACCTTTATGGAAATGAATACATTGTTTTTGGTTCCTACAGTGATGAATAATAATTCCGTATAAAATAAGGTGACTAAACATTATTTTACCCAAAAGATATTATAATAATGCATCCCATTATAGATAGAACATCCTAATGAGTCGCTTCTACATTCCCTTTACTTAAATATCATATTTCAAAAAGGGTATTTTTTCTTCATAAATATTGCACCCCAAATGTTCACGTACATAATATATTATTTCTCTTTTTGTTTACATTATTATTAGTAATAATATACCTATTATTTTTTTAAATACACACGTGGCGTTTTGTATGCGATTTTAACGAGGATGACACTCCGTGACGGGAGTGTGATTCTTTCAGAGAAGTGTCAGGCGCTGATATGTTTCAATTTTTTCTTTTTTTTTGCTTTGGTCGCTACACTTTGTGAGAACTTACGTAGTATGTATTTATGTATATTACATTGCGTGGTATGAATCTTGAGTTGACACATTTTTTTTTACCACAAGGCAAAAACTACATTATTGTCACTTCGAGTTTTATGAAACAACTGTAAGCATTATAAATCTATAATTTTATTATGGTTTGCTCATTTGTTTAAGAACAATTCACTCAATTTTAAATCAAAATTACATAGCATTTAAATGATATTATTTTACTTCTATTTGATAGGTACCGTAAGATGCACCTAGATATCTCTTGGTAACTAATTGATCGACATGTGGAAATATATATTTAATTGAAAGGACACCGAGGTAACTGATAATGGGTATCAAAATATTCAGTTTCTATTCAAAGTTTACTATCTATTGAATGATTTTTCGTCCTTTTGACATAGTTTGTTCATAAATTTATTAGTTTTTTCAATATAATTTTGATATACTTACTCCAGTATTATTTGACAAATAATAAGTTATCCATGATTTGGAACCATTTCATAAGATAATATCGTCGGTAGCCTGAAGGTAGAGTCTCGGCCTCGTGAACCAAATGTTAACCAAATATTGATATTGATAAATTAACATTTGTAAAAAACTGTGATTATATTAGGGATTATGCATGTATTTCGAAATAAAAATATATTTGTAAATAACTCGTTAGTACCTACTTACTGATATTAATTTGTTTGTCAGAATATAGGTAGTAGGTACTATTAATGTGGTTGAGCGTTTTACAGTTTGTAGAGAAAATTAGGTGTCCCTTGATTACACTTGAGCAAATGTAATTATTTTAGAAATGTGAATTTTAGTTAATAATTTACACGTTAATTGCGGCCCTGAGGAAACTGATTATACTAACTTGTATAAATACGATAGGTCAAACTTTGTGCCGAATCTCCATCAAAATGATTAACTAATTAGAAAGTAATGAATTTACCCAATAATATGTTTGTATTAAGCTCTTTACCTGAGACAATATTATATACACCGACCTTACGACCGTTACTGATTACAGAATCTTATTATTTAAATAATCAAACGTTTCCACCCTGATCACTCGTGAACGATTGATTGCCTTTAAAGATAGAATAAACGTTTCTACATTATTGGTTAAATGATGCTTAAGGTATTTGATAAATAAATATATCATTATCAAGAAACCAGACTCCTCCATTCAGAGCGACTCAGTGCCAATTGCGTCTCAATTTCCCATGACATTCCCTGCGCTCTGATGTCGTTGTCATAGGAACGGTGAATTGTGAAAGAGGGACACACAGGCCGACGGAACCCTTGCGGACGGAAGAACAGTGCTCTTTTTTGTCAACTATCATTGGGCATTCTCAGAACATGATCCAGCCTGTATCACGGGGACTACAGACCTCTAAAAAATATGTACGTAGTTTTTAACATAATCAATAGCTGGAAGACATCGCATCCTAGCGATAAACTTGCTCTCTACATTGAAGAATACAATAAATGGGTTAGTTGGAAGAAATCGCGCCTCTGCCATAAACTCGCCCTCTGTATATTGATTGTATTTGTTTTAAATGTATTTTTGTGTGAATTTGCTTGTAATCAATGTACAGTAAAGAATAAATAAATAAATAAAAATTAATAAATATATTTGGAGTGTTGAACAAACTATGTGATTTTTGAAAGATTTCTTATCTATCGTCCATACCACCTTGACCAGTAATGGCTTAGCCGGAAGACGAACTGAATACTATGTATAATAAACAAGTTAGTCTTTCTACATTGTCCAATAATAAGAAAGACTTTCAGATATGAAATAAAGATATTAAATGTATTATTAATTTGTGATGTTTGATGTCTTCTCATCACTCTCAACGCTCCTCTCGGGAGCAAAGGGCAGAAACCAGCCTCCTCCATTCAGAGCGTCTCTGTGCCAATTGCGTCACCTCTTTCCACGACATTCCTTGCGCTCTGATATCGTAGTCATAGGAACGGTATATTGTGAAAGAGGGACACCCGGACCGACGGAACCCCTGCGGACGGAAGAACAGTGCTCTTTTTGGCCAACTATCATTAGGCATTCTCAAAACATGTCTCAGCCAGGACCATCTTTGATGTCTTCTACGGGACACTTAAAAACTAACAAAAAAGAAAGAGAGACCTATTACTTTCGGGGGATTTCACGGATATTTCGTGTACTTATAATAATCAATGAATAAAGAGTACCTATACAAAATCCAACCTTTCATATTTGCTGTCAAAGCCAAATATATTAAAGCCATACATTTTATTCAAGAATGATTTCTACAGATTAAAATTGGCATATTTTAAATATTTATACTTCAAATTATGATTACTAATAATAAAACACAAATAATTAATTTAATTTCTATTTCATTCGTCACGTTCAACCGACGATTTTATCTGTCTTTAATAAATATTATTACCTGTTCATTTATCAGATATCAGAATTACTTCAAAATTGTCGACACCCACTCATTACAACAAGTAGGTATCTTCGTCTTACATACACTTTGCCGATATTAATAATAATATTTTACGTTTAATAATATCTACTAAGAGCGACGTATTCAATATATAGGAAAGACATAAAAGCTAAACAGATAATATATCTTTCACTTCAATAATATTATGATATTTCTCAATGCCTCTAAAGATTTTATCTCCTCTCAAAAGGGACTATATCGAAGAATCAGGAATAATAATAAAGAACACTTGTTGTTATTATTATTAACAATACCTACAACATCACTGATAATAATTATAATATTATGTACCTATTATATTATTTCAAGAGAATTAACAGTGAATCGGAAAAAATAACATGATTTAAGTAATAATTATTTTAAGACATCCATAATAGTGTCATACTGATCGCTTTTTTCTTTAAAGGACGTGTCCAAAAGACAAATTTTTTTTTTAATTAATAGCATGGTTTGGCATACTGTTTCAATATTTAAAGTGATTTACCTGTTTTGCAAATGAAGTATTTTTATAATTGGGATAAATAAGTTTTATAGATGTCAAGTTGTTGTGGCTGGTGACCTCAATATTCGCCTTGAAAGGACAGAGTGTCCTTATACCCGCAAGTTTAATAAATTAATTGGGGACTTTGGCTTTGTCCAGGTGATTACTTCCCCAACTCACAATGCCGGGGGAGTGCTCGATGTGCTAATTGTGCGAGAGGACATGAAGCTCGAAGGGGTGGATGTTGTGGACATTGGCTTGTCTGATCACCGTTTGTTGATGGCTGATTTGGATTTCTCTAGACCACCCATTTTTTACAGGACTGTCACTGTGCGTGAATGGAAGAACTTTGATGCAGGCTCTTTTGTGTCTTCTCTTCGAGAACATCATCTCTTTGGGCCCCAGTGTATCCAAACTTTCAATCTGGAGGAATTGGTTGAAGGTTATAACACCGTTATTAGCATGGTAATAAACAAACATGCACCTCTAGTAAACAAAAAACAAAGATTAAGGAGGGCGACCGATGAATGGTTTGATGACGAGTGTAGAGTGGAGAGGGGGCGGATGAGACGGAGAGAAAGAATCTACCGACGTACTAGACTTATGAGTGATCGTAATTTGTGGATCGATTCTCAACGTAAGTACAGATGCACTATCAGTACCAGAAAGAGTCTGTATTGGAGAGATAGGACCAGTGCTGATAGGGGTGATCCTCGGAAGCTCTGGAGGGGTCTGAGGGAGGTTTGTTGTATGAATGCCCCTATTGTGGATACTCCAGCCTTGGCTGCCCAGGACCTGGCCACATACTTTAGGGAGAAGATAGAGGACATTTATTTGTCATTGTCACACAATGATACCACTGTCGTTGTTCCCTCAGAGTGTTCTGGGTATCTGAGTGAGTTCCGGGAGGTGTCACAGGAGGAGGTGGAGAAAATAATATTGCGTTTACCCAACAAACAGTGTAAATTGGATCCGCATCCTATGTGGCTACTGAGGGATTGTCTTCCCATTTTGCTTCCCTTGCTGACGAGGATCATCAACTTGTCCATTTCTCAGGGGCATGTCCCGGCTGCTCTGAAGACATCAATCGTTACTCCAATCCTAAAGAAGCCTGATATGGATTCTGATGAACCATGCAATTACAGGCCTATTTCAAATCTTCCCGTTGTTGCCAAGCTTTTGGAGCGAATTGTGTCAGCACAGATAGTAGAATACCTAAATGGAAATAATCTACTTGCAAAGACGCAGAGTGCATACAGAGCTTTCCATTCAACGGAGACGGTTCTCCTTGGGATTGTTTCAGATTTAGTCTGCGGCATGGAAGGTGGAGAGGTTGCGCTTGTATCTGTATTGGATATGAGTGCGGCATTTGACACTGTAGACCATGGATTGTTGCTGGAGCGGTTGGAACTGGAGTTTGGATTTGGCACTGGTGCTATGAATTGGCTGGCATCTTATCTGTCTGACAGGTTGCAGTCTGTGTGTCTGGCGGGTGACGAATCATCTCAGTCCGTTGTGCGATATGGCGTTCCGCAGGGTTCCGTACTGGGACCGATTCTGTTTATTATGTATATAAATTCTATAGACAGGATTGTGCAGGATTGTGGTTTTAGATCTCATGGATACGCAGATGACAGAATACTGTACAGATTTTGCAGTCCTGATCAGAGGGAAACACTGCAGCGGGATGCTGTGGAGTGTATTGAGAGGGTTGCAGCCTGGATGTCTAATAACAAGCTCAGATTGAATCCTCAGAAGACTGAGTTTATGTGGGTAGCATCCCCTCGTAGGCAACATTTGCTAAGTAATGAGCCTATAAATATTGGAGGCAATGCAATCGTACCACGTAAGGAGCTCAGGTTTTTGGGGGTTCATCTTGATTGCTCACTCTCTCTTGATACGCATGTATCTAGGACGGTGAGTTCGGGATTTTTCCATCTCAGGCAGATAAGGGGTGTCGGGAGGTGTCTGCCTGTTGAGGAGGCCAAGACTCTTGTCGGAGCCTTTGTACTTTCCAGACTTGATTATTGTAATGGGGTGTACATTGGTTTGCCAGCAAGTCAACAGAATCGTCTGCAGTCTGTATTTAATGCAGCTGCTAGATTGATCTACAATGCCAACAAAACCTGTCACATAACTCCTCTTCTAAAAGATCTTCACTGGCTCAAAGTTAGAGAAAGAGTAGAGTTTAAAATCATATTGACTGTATTCAAGGCACTAAATGGCATGGCACCGGTGTACATCTCTGAGTTCTGCGTTTCTGAGGAGGCAACGGACAGGCGAAAATCACTAAGGTCTGCAAACACAGACTCTGTCAGTAGACTTGTGGTACCGCGTAGGGGGGGTCTGGCCAACTATATTGACCGTGCCTTCTGTGTGGCTGGTCCGTTGCTGTGGAACAAAATTCCCTTTGAGATGCGAACTCTGGAGAGTGTGGAGGTGTTCAAGACGAGTTTAAAGACCCTATTGTTCGGGAGGTGTTATGATTCTTAAATGGGCCCTTGCGGTGGTTTCTCCACAAAACGGCGCATCATAAATAAGTTGTCTAGTTATTATTATTATTATTATTATTAAACTCACACTCCTCTACTTAGAAATATTTGTTTCACGTAATAGATATTGAAGCCGGTATTTCCAGATGGAAATCTGTAAATACCATCCATAATATTTTATAATATTTAGTTATGTCAGAAAATACATCAGTTAATTCACTGTTCCTGTTAGAAAATTAAAATATAATCACTGATACTTCAATACTACTCGCGATGTGACTAATAACAAGCACACAACTGTAATAAAAGTTCCATTATCCTTGCTAGCTATTAGGTAAGCACCTGCATATAATATTTATTAATAATATCAATGGTAAAGAAATGATCTTGATTGGGAAGTATCTAAGTGCATACTACATACAAGTGGAATTTAGCTAGCATCTTATTATAACAAGCACTAAATTATACTTACATAGATGTAAAAATAATAATGCAACTAAGTGTTCGATCCGTAAGTCGCTTAGCTTTATCATAATAATAATTATGTCACATGAAAAATGGTTAGGTATAAATATATTCTAGAATAAATTTGATACGACATTTATTATTTTTAGGTACCTAAGTGTTGAAGTCTATTATTTTGTATGGTATCAGCATGAAGCCGACTGAGGAGTTGTGTAGTATTGTATTTAAAATATATATTTCCTGGTAATGTATTTCATAAATTAATAAATATAATTAACAAAAATAAAATTGTGTAAAAATTCTAGCAAAGAGTCTTATGAATTCACTAACAGAATATATTGTAATATTTTAAAAGTAATAAAAAATACTAATTATTTCATAAAATTTCGATTAAGTAATATGTCGCCTTTTGTAATAGTCACATATGTTTCGATGCTGTATATTCACAAGATCAAGAAAGCATCAATAGGTGAAATATGTTTACAAAGGGATAATTAATCATAGCACTTTTAGGACAATATAGAACGAATGCGAGAGGAGTGCTGTAGAGCGAATGGATGATAAAAGATCACAATAAAGATATATTCTCAGAGGAATGAGAGGGGTAGGAAAAAATGCAAAATTATTATTAGATGAGTATGGGAAATTGGCATTGAAGTGGGAAAAATCCACAATTTTAATAATTGTAATGTTACTAAGCTACTGCCCCCTCTAGATAAAATCCTAAATAGTCTTTTTAACTTGGAAGTGGGGGTGTGAGAAAGAATGAACATACAATAACTACGTGGCTTGACCACGTGGATCAAATTCTCTCAAGAATACCGTGTGTTGACTAAGAGGAATTGTGCTTTATAAAAAAAACTCCCTAATGTGGAGGAAGCAAAAAATCACGGAAATGTATAACAACTTGGTATTCCGTTCTTTATGCCTACCTCACTTGGAATACGGCATAAGGGTAAAGCAGTATACAGTAATAGTATCAAACATTTCTTCATATCATTTTAATACTACATCTTACTGATGTAGGAATCACATAATTTGTTCTCCTACATATAAATAACGCTTTCTTAATAGCTCTATGCTACGATATTTTTTTCACAACTAAGTATAATAATAATACCTCGCCCTCAAATGATCCAAGTTTGACAACAACATTTTGACACAAACAACGTCTTTGATATATTTTTTCTACGTAGGTACAAGCCGGTGTATCCCACTCGACATGTTTTATGATGGTCATAGGTCAATGGTTGACAGCTGCGCTTATACTCTACTAGCTACTTATCATGTTATATTAACATTAGGTATCGCAAGATGACTAGACTTCTCACCGCCCCTTCAACTTATATATAAGGATTTAACAGATACTTAGCACAAATACCTACACTTTGATGATGATAATATTATATGTCTCACAACAACATCTTAACAATTATTATTACATACTCTAATATTTCTTACTAATAAGCAGCTTTTTTCTTTTCCTTTTCAGTTCAAGTAGTGTTAATACTCGTACTTTTTTATTCATACTCTTTTCATTCTAGGTTCTAATGTAAATATCTACGCTTTTAGACTTTTAGAACCCATATTAAAAATACATTAATACTCTTAGAGATACTTTTGTTCTTCTTTATTATTGTTTGTTTTTGTCACTACTTTTAAAGTTTCTTCAAATAATCATCACGTCATCGTTTCGCCAGCATTTTTTTCTAATTTAAATTAACCTACACTGTTAATTAAGAACTATATTCGCGTATATCTAATTTGTGTTTCTTAATAATTAACAGCGACAATATTAATTATGACATTTCTTTGGAACCTATCGCATTTCTCAGTCGTGGTGTTGCATAGTATAAAGTGTATCGAGACGCGGATACATCATTACTCATGGGTGAGACCATATTATGTCAAAATAAATGTATTTCTACATTAAATTTAGTCATGTACAATAAAGCGGAACAAATTTTTACGCGTGTCATGGCTGTAGTCCAAACTAAAAGGAAATAAAGTGTCGGTGTTATTTTATCTGTCACTTTTTCTGCGCCTATATTTGGATAATTTAATATTATTAACACAGTTATTTTCTTCTCGTTTTCTTTTATTCCATTTTGAACTTGACTTTGTATTTTGGCAACAAGATCTTTATATTAAAATAGTAATAATAATTTCATTGCCTTTTATTACCACATTTACTGCACAGTAAAAAAATAGTAATGTAGCATGGAAAAGTATTGAATTTATACACAAATTAGTAATTTGTAATCAAAGGACTGTCACAGGAAAGGTTATGTTTCTAGGTTGTCCAATTATTATTTAGCAAAAAAACATGTAGGTACTGAGAGAACCTTTTTCCATTAGGTACAAACTGTTAGTCTGACAATAATTTGACTGACTGCTTGTGCAATTGAATCTAGGTAACTCATTGAATATATAGCTTGCCGCATTCAGAATAGGTTCTCGAAGAAAAAGAAAGAAGTCCTGAAGAATAAAAAATAATAATACTAATAAATTTTATTGTACAAAATATTTTAACACAAAGAATGAGATTACAACATGGTAGGTATATACAAATATTTTGCACAATGGGCGAGTTTATCGCAGGGACGCGATATCTTCCAACTAACCCAAAAATAGGTACATAAATTATTCTGTATTTAGGTTGGGACATAAAAATCTGGCAAATACATTTTTGTGTATTGAGGATATTAATTTTCCACTTATTGTTCACTTTACTGTTCATAATATTGTTTGTTCACATTCATTATATTGCACAAATAATAATAAAATGAAAATAATCGTAGTGTTTGTGTTAAAATTAATTATTTATATGAAACTCATAATTCCGAGCCCAAAATATGATAACAACGTCAATAATAAAACAAAATGTGGTTGTGCAATTTTATTTGGAAACATTTTATAATACCTACATAATAAAATTTCATGTTACAAACTTATAATAATAACCATGAATAATTGTACACGTATATGTGAGTATTTTTTCCTAAATGAAAACATAAAATGTTGGTTATTTTGCGGCCGGTAGTTACATTATTCAAAAATTTCCACGATGAAACATTACATAATTAAAAAAACAAAATACTTTTAGTTTGATCTGAAATCTCTTTTTCAAAAATGAATTTCACAAGTGGTTATCTGGAAGAAATGTTTTCATAGTGATAATCTCACCACTGCATATCGTTCTAGTATAAATAATTTTATGTAGTTTTGGCAAATAGAGTAAAATAATTAAAATAAATAAATACATTTTTGAATAATGTTCGACTCAAATGTATTTAAGATAAACTCATTTTATATTATTATTATTGTATTCCTTGCATTACATATTATATCCATTCATATTATTATGTAAGTACTTTTCACGATTTTCCATTCACGTTCATTGGTCTCCATAAATGAATGAATTTGGCCACACTTTGCTTTCAAGTATTCTTAACTGAAAAGCATACATGAGCATTGAAGTTTTTAGATATATATCTACCTACCTACATAATATATCACAATAGTCAATTTAATATTTTTGTGGTAATAACTTCATATCATGATAATGTATCTATTTATTTTCTTCATCGTTATCAATTTTCTACAACTGAAACACAAATCTATCTGGCGTAAGTCAATAAACAGGTAATGTTACTGTAGTTACAAAATATTACATACTTCCATTTAAAATTAAAATGACACGCTAGGTAATTAAAAAATTAAACATGTCTGCTTTAAATCCAACATATGCATTAATTATCTGCATACACGAGTGGCATCGCGGGCATGTTCAATTCACCGTCGAGGGACAGGGAGTAGAGGAACTAGGGACGGAGAAAGGAACAAAGTCCAATATAACATTTTATTTTTAAATAACGTTTAATTCATTTTTTTTCCTAATTTGAAAGTCTTAAATTATATTTGATCACATTACATTACAATTAATTGTTGAGAATCACATATCGTCCCTCTTCTGACTAACAGTCGTATCTGCCTAAATGTAAATTGTTCAGGAGAGCGTTTTTAGTGTTTTGCCGTGCATATTTTCGTCTCTCCTAGTAATAATGTAAATATAATACATTATTTTATTTGTACCTATTCTTATATATCTTAGAATAATTTTTGTGATGAAATTTTGTGGAATTAGTAGATATAACACATTTTATTTAGAGTAATTCGTAAGTACGACAAAAAATCAGAAAGCTATTCCATGATAACGGTAATAGTTACAGGTGTGATCTTCAGTGAGAACATGCAGGGCACATATAAGTACCTACACATTGGTGATCATAACTCGATTTCGCCAAAAATGCCAGATACGACAGTTAGTCAGAAGAGGGACGATATATTCCATTGAAAACAAAAGAATCTCACTCTTTAATTATTATAAAAAACACAAACGAAAAGAAAACTTCAAATTGTTTTACTACATGTCATCAGGATTTATCTTTAAAAATTATTGACCCACATAGAAATATAGAGATCCATATACCTAGACCTAGATCCAGAGATTGGTTATCAACTGAATGAACACTGGAATTTCAAATCGAATTTACAATACAATTATGATTACTAATTTACTATCAAATACCTACAAAGATCAAAAATGTTCTCGTTATTAAACCTAAAAATATGCAGAAATAAAAACTGGCTTGTTAATTCAAAGCCCACTTAGTAAGCGAAAATTATATAACTGGACGAGTGTAGTATAACAGCCATAAATAGACGTCTTTGTGTTTGTCTTACAGGCTGTTGATTCTAGGCGTGGTTCCCAGCCTCCCAAGTCTAACTTTTTCTTGTTATAGTTTACTTTTTCCTTTTTTTCAACCCTTATTGAAACGAGTTAGTACATAATTTTTTATAATATGACTCACTTTAATTAATTAATAGAGTTTATAATATGTTCTACATACTTTATTACGGCTTCAAACTGCCACACCTTTATGTTACCATACAACAACATCAACCTTAATGATTTCAAATACCTGCCTGGGGTTAACTACTGTTAAGCATTTATTGGCCTATAGATATTTCTTATCAACCCTCGGCGCGTATTAAACCCGCCCTTAATAGACTAATTAAGTATTTTTGTGTTACTTAAAAACGAAACATGATATTACTTTTTATATTGATTTCATTAATTACTCGTAAGATAAAATGAATGATTAAATTTCATACCTCCAGTACTTCCTTCTCCTTCACAGGTCCGGACTTCAGACAAACATTGAAGAAGACTCACTGTCCATCCAGAAACCGTAGAATTCTACGAACCTCTATTTATCCGAAGTTTCACACTAAACAAATCTTGTACACAGCGTAGGTGCCATAGCTTGGCCGGCCAAAATACTCGTACCCTCGTGTGTGAAATCTTTCGACTTAACTCTTTCGATATCCCCTTTAGTTGAGATACAGAACTACTACTACTACTAAAGACTACTGAACTGAACTTACTTTTTCCGTCATCCTTCACTTTGTGCTACAAATAAATCAGAACCATCAAATTAATAGATGTGTGTTTTTGTTTCAGGCTCAACTTGTTGTGATGTAAATTGGCAGACGCATAAAAAACAGACATGGGGTCACTTTGGGCAATCGTGCTCATGTTGACCACCGCATATTCTGTGTTGGCATATGAATCAAGTAAGTACATTTAAATATTTTTTTTATTCTTTATGTACATCATCAGTATATAAAAAAAATATACAAATCATTTAACCTAATAAAATGTGATGATATACAGTAGAGAGATTATCACCATATAAGTGATTTCTTCAATCAAACCACAATCAATAAGTTACACGTGTATGTAGTACCTACTCGTACAACCTTAAATTATTAAAAGATTAAAATCAACCAAAATTTACTCTACTATACAACTATCTACTGAATTACGTATGTGTGCTATCAAATTTCATTTTTTACGATCATATTCTAAATTATTAACTTAGTATTCCTAAATAATATCATAAATCCCATTTGTGATAGTTGTAAGTGATAGGTATAAACAAGAGTGACGAGAGGAATATTAGATTACATATAATAGATACTTAATTCGTTCAATAATAGAAAAATTAGAATACTTAACTGTTAAGCAAAAAATAAACCTAAATACCTCTACTTTCATGCATAAAGTATTTCACCTTCCAGTCTGGGTCAGAGTTTGTCATATAATAGAGATTTTCACAGCTAACGAACGAGAAGAGGAAAAGATTTGCGGGCACCAAAATAGAGGTTAGAGAGGATATAAAATAGTGTGTTCTGTTCAGGGAATCAAAAACTATAATGATGGTCTTCTGGCCTTAAAGGAAGCTCGTACCGTTTCCCCTTTTCGCAGGCTGTGCATTCTCTACGTAAAGGACAAGTTTTGACTAAGATGCAACGTAGTTTCTGTATATTATATAAGTTTTGAATAAATATTATATGTTATATATAAGTTGAGTATTAACGTTATAATTATATGAATTGAATAAGATTGTAAAAAAGTATATTAAGTAATTAAGTAAGTTAATAAATTAAAAAAATATTATAACTTTATAAAATTATTCTAATGAAAAATTATAAAAAATGTAATAATCATTCTAATAATATTCAAGCTATTGTAATATAATAAATTTAATAATATTTATATGCCGTCGCACGTACAACTCATTATGAAGAAAGTTAATCCAAGAAATTGATAGTAATCATACAGTTGAAGTTTCTAGGAATGAAACTCTTATAATTTTCAATTAAAGTTTTTAACGAGCACCCGACATATTTTAATGACGATCATAAATAGGCAGACGTCTATGAATTTTCCACTTCGTGTTGTACTTTCTTGTATTTATGCGTCTAAATGTTACTGCATAGGTAATGCATTTTACATTAAATTATTATTGGTAGGTACACCAGTAACTATATTATTTTCTAGTGGTCTCAGTTAATCGATAGCCTTATAATTCTTTATAGAAAAGCGATATACAAACAAATTGCTATATTAAACAAAGGAAGTTGTAAATATAAGGAATAATTAAGTTTTCAATTTCAATTTGAAAATAATCTATCGTGATCGGGCACTCGTTATATATTTATAATAGAAATCTTAATAATAATATTATAAATTTAATAGAAACCAGATGTTATAATTATCCTAAATGTCAAGTTGTGAATTATCTAATAAACGTAATAAAATAACGTACCTAATAGACATCGCTGTCCCAAATAGGTACACATAATAAAAAATACGTAAATATACAGAACTAGCAGGAGAAATAAAAAATATTTGGCATTCTATGTCCGTTTATATAATACCTTTAGTCATGTCCGCTACAGAGGTAACTCCGAAATCTTTAATAAATAATTTACAAAAATTAGATTTACCGGTTAATTTGTACATTAAAATTCAAAAATCTATTATAATAAACACACAGTAGTATTGTAAAGTTTTTGAACACAGATATTTCAGGCACAATGCTGGTTTTTTAAACCCGCGTTCTGAGCCTAATCCATTGATATCAAGTATATCTGGACAGGTGATTTTTTCCCGGCATTAGACTGTTAAGTTTTTTTGTGACCATGACTGATCATATGGAGACTTATCTGGTTGTATAATGCTGAGAAGTGTGGATGGCAATTCTGCCTCCGCGTAAAAAAAATTGAAACCAGATGTTAAAATTAACCTAAATGTCATGTTGTGAATTATCTATTAAAACGAATTACATTAAGCTTTGACTGACCTGCAAAACACCTGTAAAATATTACATATTTCACCACTTTATAAAATTGTATTTCATTTTTTTTTTATTTTAACGACTGCCTATTGTACCTATATGAAATTGCGTGGTGGTGTTATTGCATGTATTCTCGGATGTAGAATAAAATTGAATGCTGATATGGCGCCAACACTTCGGATTAGTTAAATGTACTTGTAATTCGTGCCTTTAATAATTAATAGATACAAATAGAATTCTGTGAAATCATTCAGTAATCGCAATCGCGGAAGTACATATACCAACATTCAGTAACTTATAATGATATTATCAAAATAATTATAGATACTCTGTCTAATCAATGCTGTCGACCGATGGTTTTTTTCCATATGCAAGTTCATGTTTAATTTATATAAATTATATTTGTAAATAGTAGGTAGATACTTCTCCAGGACTTAATTGACTACAAATTTTCAATAAATTTTCGAGCTTACGTATGTTAACAGCAGTAGAAATTCTTAAAAACTTATTAATAAATTTAAGTATACGTATTAAATATATATGATATGAAAAGAGTCGAGTGATGTTCATTTAAAACATTTTTAATATTCTTCAAATAAAATAATTTTATCAAAACCAGAAGTACCTGCCTCATTGCAATGTTGTTGCTCATTAAGTCTTAGATAATCGTTATAATTAGAAGTTGATTCCCGTCTGTTATTTCCCCACGGGATTGAGAC
Organism: Athripsodes cinereus; assembly: GCA_947579605.1. NCBI lineage: Eukaryota > Metazoa > Arthropoda > Insecta > Trichoptera > Leptoceridae > Athripsodes > Athripsodes cinereus. The sequence goes on from OX388329.1 coordinate 18,498,438, forward strand.
CGAGAAAACGTTTGGTCGATGAAAACTTTTAATTGCTTGTGCCTTTGATATCATCGATAGGCGAAATTCTCTCCCATTGAGTTATGCATTTTAATAAAATGACGCTTACTTTGATGCTTAGCAAATAATAATAAAAAAAAATATCTTAATAGTATAGAATAAATTATGTATTTACACACTAAATTTTTAAATTATGATAAAATAAAATGATTTCTGGATTTTCACAAAAAAATAATAATTAAAAATTACGTATAAGTTCATCAATTTACAAATTATATGTAGGTACCCAACGTTGAATTAGTTCACACTCACTCATAAAATATAATGCATTCAACAGTAGGTGAACGTGTGCGAAGCGGAAAATTTAAAATTTCTACATTTCCTTTCTTTAGCGGCTATTTTAACTCTTGAATTGTAAAAATGCGGGATGAAATAGCAAAGAGTTATGTTCCCTATACATTTTATTTAGTGCGTCGGCGGAAAATTGCGATATACAGCGTTGTAAAATTTATGAACTCTACAGTCTGGTTACTGAAGCCATTCCGACTAGGAGGACTTTTAAAATAACTGTGGATATTCTCGCCTTAATATAACTACTTAAAGAGGTCTCAGTGGACTACTGGTTTGTATTATATTACACTCCATAAAATTGAGGGATTTTTAACATATTTCTTTTTAAACCCAGCTTTGAACTAATAGGTATTTATTATATTTCGATTGTTAAAAAAATAAACCATTTTTTTCTTTTTAAACATTATCTTATACACTTCACTTATATAACACACGTACATAATTATATAGGTACACAACTTAAAAATGTATGAAAATGCTATGAATATAATATTATAATCTTGCACTATTCTAAGAAGTGATGAATTACCCTTTTTTAAATAATTATAATACAGTACTATGATTGGAAAAATATAGGGATCCAGAATTGGCATAGCCAGCAGAAGATTCCTAATATCTGTTTTACTAAATTCTTCTTGATAGCCAAACAATGCACGCATCATTTTGTCACATCAACACATTAATTTTCAAACTCTAACTTTCAACTAAGAACACACTTATCACTTTTATTTATTATTTTATTTTTATGATTATAGCTATCGAGGTTACTCTGTTATAGTTTATTTGATAAATAAATTACCTCGAGTCTTTTATTGCTGAGAAGTGAATAGATTTAGATTTTTTTGTTTGACGATGCTCGCAACGTACCTACTGAATCTAATACTCATCTTTGGAGTATACATAATAAATAAATATTTTGTAATACCTTAATTAAAATAACGTTGTTGATGGTCTTGTTATTAACGACATACATATTTTAATCATCACGCAATTCTGTAAATGACTGATTAACACAATACCTGCGGGTGCCATTTATGATGAGAACAACAATGTCCCGACCACATCATGGGCACACTGTGCATTATTAATAGGCAGGTAGGTACTATTTACATACATACATAGTTGTCAGTCCTATTATTTATGTTATTAACAACTAGCTCCTATTAAGGGATTATTCGCAAATATTATTGGATAAAAAAACAAATATGTAGAATATTTTCCTGTTAAAAGGCTAAATATCACTACTGAAATTAGGACTGTAGGTTTATAGGAAGCTGTAACTCACCCTAAATTTCTATTTTCTTTCTTGTATAGCACTTAAACACCTTATATAATTGTTTGTTTTAATATCACTATTTGATTTTTATTATCATTGAATTAGTTTAATTAAACACAATCACTTAATTACACTATTGAAACTGTTTGATATATGACTGATATATATGCGTGTGCACATCACCAAAGTTTTCAGCAGAAGAGAGAGTTTTTTGTAACAATTATGTGAGCACACTGGGGTATAAAGAAGGGAGTGGGGGAAGGATATGCAAAGAAGATTGCACACACAATAAACACCAGTGATACACACACAAAAAAATATTAGATATTGATAATATATCTAACATCCTCACCACCCCGAAAAGTAGGAATATGTGAAGGAAAATCTCATCAAAATGATTGTAACTGTTTCAATGGTTGAAAACCATAACCCTAAGATTCAATTCAATTCCTAATGTATGTTTACTCAATCAGACCTACATAATGTACATGAACTAATTTAAACGGAAGATACATGTGTATCCGACAACTTATAAATGTATACATAAAATTAGCCTACGTTGATAACTTATCCTATACCTAAATGTAAACTGCATTACTCTATTGGTAGTGGACAGACCTTTACGATTGGTCTTGTTATGAAGCCCTTTGCTGTTTGAAGCTCCACTACTCTAATTACTCCGTCGTCTCCTGGATGTAATTTTATAATTCTTGCCAACTTCCATTGCAAAGGAGGCAAATTATCATCTTTTATTAAAACTAAGTTGTTTAACTTAACGTTGATACGATCAGCTGTCCATTTTGCTCGTTGATGTAGAGTATGTAAATATTCAATATGCCAGCGTCTCCAAATTTGCTGACTGAATTTTTTTATCAATTCCCATCTTCCCAATAAATTAGTCTTAGTATTTTCTACACATTTTTCAGGAATGTTTAACAAAGGTTCTCCTATAATGAAATGCCCTGGTGTTAGGACATCCAAGTCTTCGGGATTATCTGATACGTTACAGATGGGTCTTGAATTTAGAACTGCTTCTACCTTAGTTGCTAAAGTGTAGAGTTCCTCGAATGTTAACGTTGTCTCTCCAACAACCCTTTTCATGTGAGATTTGATGGACGAAATCGCCCGTTCCCACAGTCCTCCCATGTGGGGAGCTGCAGCTGGATTCCTATGGAATGTTATTTGTCTTTCTGTTAAGTATTCTGATATATTCTCTACTGTTGAATTATCTTGTAAGAATTTGTTAACTTCCTTTAAATGATTTTTTAATCCTACGAAATTCATGCCCCCATCAGAATAAAAGTCTGAACACAGTCCTCTCCTAGATATGAATCTATCTAATGCTGCTAAGAATGCTGAAGAAGATAAATCTGAAACAATTTCAATATGTACGGCTTTTGTAACCATACAAATAAACAAACATATGTACGCTTTCTGTATTTTTGAATTACGTAATGTAGAAGACTTGATGAAGTAAGGTCCAGCTAGATCACATCCAGTTTTTAAAAAGATTCTTGCTTGACTTACTCTGACTTGCGGCAACGTTGCCATCAAGGGTTCTATATTCTTAGGTTTTGTGCGAAAACATCTAATGCACTGATGAATAACTCGACGAACTATGCTTCGTCCAGAAATAATCCAATATCTCTGTCGTATATTAGACAATGTTAGTGATGGACCTGCATGTAAAAATAGAGTGTGATAATATTTAACAATTAACAAGGTGAAATTATGAGATTTTGGTAAGACGATTGGATGTTTTGCCTCGTATGATAATGTAGATTTATGTAATCTTCCATCTATTCGTATGATACCACTTGAATCAAGAAATGGTCTTAACTTACAAAATGTAGTACGATGACTCATATTACGCTTTATTAACTTGATATCCTTCGAAAATTCTACTGATTGTACATGTTTAATGAGTTTTACTAGAGCATCCTTCCATTCAACGGCAGTTATGTATCCTGATCGCTTATTCTTTTTGTTTCGTATGTTATGAATAAATCTCATACAATAGGCTGTTATTCTAACAAGTTTAGAAAACGAACTAAATTTCTCCAAAATATCCCAACTGGTATGATTTTCTACAATGTGAACTAATGCTGTATCTGGTACAATGTCTTCAACAATTTGTTTAGATGTAATATTCTCTATTGGCCATTCAGAAGGAGATTTGAATAACATTGGTGGCTTCCACCAAAGTTTGTGATTTATCAAGTGACTTGGTGATAAGCCGCGTGACGCACAATCTGACGGATTAGAAGACGATGGTATATATCTCCATATGTTTATATCACACATAGAATGAATTTGTGATACTCTGTTGGCTTCAAATGATTTCAATTTGTGAAGAGGTGTACGTAACCACGAAAGTGCGACTTTTGAACCACACCACGCATATACAGATGAAATATGAATAAATTCAAAAATATTTTGAATATAACTCAATGATTTTGAAAGTAAGTGAACACCGCAGAGTTCCATTCTTGGAATAGATAATTTTTGTTTAACAGGTGCTAACTTTGACTTTCCCATTAATAAATTAACATCTATGTTTCCTTGCTGATCTTCTGAACGTAGATATATTGCTATTGCGAAACCCTTCTCAGATGCATCTGAAAAACCATGCAGTTGATAATCTACATTCTTTTCCAATGAAACTACACATCTGTAGATTTTAATGTTTTGTATTTCACCTAATTGAAAGATGAACTGCTTCCATTTGTCTGAAATATGATTGGAGATTATGTCATCCCAACCTATTTTTAAGAGCCAAATCTCTTGGAGTATAGATTTTGCGTAAAATGTGACAGGTGTCAACCATCCGCAAGGGTCGTAAAGTCTTGCTATGTTCGATAAAATTGCTCGTTTTGTTATGGCCGTGTTTTGTATATTCACATTATACTTAAAGTAATCACCTGATGGAATCCACTGAATACCTAATACTTTAATACCTATATCACATTCTGAATCAAAGGATTGAATTTCTTGACAGCATTCACTAGGTATATCGTACAGAAACTCCTTGCTGTTGCTAGCGAACTTGCGTAGTTCGAAGCCGGCTTTTGCTAGGAGATCTATTAATTCTGTTTTGTATTCAAGGGCCTGTTGAAGGTTGTCCGCTCCGCAGATAAAATCATCCACGTATATTTGATTTTGAATGATCCTACTAGCATTTGGATGTGAAGTTTGTCCTTCTCTTGCTAACTGTAATAAACACCTATTGGCTAGGTAAGGTGATGAAGTGATACCAAATGTAACTGTTGTAAGTCTAAAAACTTGTAATGGTTTGTCTGGTGAATCTCTCCAGAAAATTCCATGATAATTCCGATCATCAGGATGCATGCATATTTGCCTAAACATCATACGTGCGTCGCATATAAATGCTACCTGATGTTGACGAAATCTTAGTAGAACATCTGCTATATTCTTTTGAAGTTTCGGCCCTGCCATGATAACGTCATTTAAAGAATATCCGTTACTACTCCTCATAGACGCATCAAAAACGACTCGAACACACGTTGTTGAAAGTGTATTTTTCACAACACAGTGGTGAGGCAGAAAATATTTGATTTCAGATATGTTGGCTTTTTCCATGTGGTTTAACCTTAAATATTCATTTATAACTTGTGTATATTCTACTTTGAGAGCCGAATCCTTCTCAAGACGATTTTCCAATGAATAAAATCTTTTTAGAGCAAGATTTTTCGTTTCTCCTAGTTCCGGAGTAATATCCCTAAAGGGTAGTCGCGCCACGAATCGACCCTCCTTTGTTCTTGATATTGATCTTGAAAAATGTTCTTCACACTTCTCATCTTCTGGACTAACTGCTGTGATGTCTGGAACCTGCTCCAGTTCCCAGAAGTTTTGAATCAGAGTATCCAATGTAACTGCATGTGTTACTTGATTATTGCCTTTTGAAATATCGTTAGGTAGCTTCCCTATAATTACCCAACCAAATATTGTAGAATAAGCTGATGGTAATGTGGAGTCCAGTGTAATTTTTTCTCCATTCATAATCTCATTGAAAATATCTCCTCCTAATAATATGTCTATAGGACGTGAGATATGAAAATCTTTGTCTGCAAGATTGAGACCAGTAAATTTATTGTAAACATCCGAACTAATATTTTGCAATGGCAAATCCTTTGTAATCCTCTTCATACTGCATGTAATAATATCAAGTTGTGGTTCTTGACTGTGAACAGGTTTGATTGTACACCTGATTTGATAATTAAGATACTGAGAATTTTCTCCACCTACTCCCGTAATTGATATTGCTGCTCGTTCTCTCTTTAATTTGAGTCGTTGCACACACGCTTCTGAGATAATGGAACATGTACTACCTGGATCCACTAAACCCCGAATTTCATGAAAATGGCCTTGTTCATCTCTAATATGTAACATGGTTGTACCTACAATGACGTTGCATAATTTGACTGTTGATTGTAATGATGTTTGTAAACATGTACCTGTCACTGTATGAGTTTCAGGTTCTCTATGTGGAGAAGAAGAAGAAGTATCAATGCTGCTTGCATGTACTCTATCTACGTGTAATAGGCTATTGTGCTTCCCACTGCACACTTTACATCTCTTGTTAGATGTGCATTGTTGCACCCTGTGTGGATGTAAGCAGTTCCAACAAAGATTAGATTTCTTAATTAATTTATTTCTCTCATGTACGTCCATATTCCTGAATGTGGAACATGCAAACACATAATGCTCTCCGTTGCAACAAATACATTTGGTGTGTGTCTTCGATACAACTGATACTTGATGTTTCGTAAATGTATTACGCTCCCTGGGTTGATAACTGCATGCCTCGTTTGCTTTGCAATGTTTTTCTAAAAAATCTACCAATTGAGAAAATGTAGGCATTTCATCATTTGAATATTGTAATTCAAATTTATTACGCAATTCTATGGGTAACTTCTTCAATGTTAAATGTAGTAAAATGAATGATTCTCCACTAAAATTAAACTTCATTGATTTCAATGCTAAAACATTCTGATTGATAATGTCTAGAAAATTACGTAATGTAGTTTTAGCATTAAGTTGTACTGATAATAATGCGTCCAAATGCTTTTCAGAAATGATACGTGTATTATAATATCTATTCTCCAAGATACTGAATGCTACTGAATAATTCTCATCACACAATGTCAAATGTCTTATCAATTGTAAAGCATCCTCTTTGAGACAGCTCATTAAATAATGCATTTTTTGAATAGGCTTTAATGTAGGATCATCATGAATGAGACTTCTAAAAATGTTTCTAAAGTTGATATACTCTGTAATTTTACCCGAAAAACTAGGAATTTGAATGTTCGGAATATGAAATCTATTATGCGAATTCATTTCTGGTTTTATATCAGTATCGACTTTCTGTTCTAAATTTTGTTTGTAGTATCTATTATAAACAGATTTTGTAGAATAAATCTTTTCTTCATAATCCTGATAAATAGCCATATGCATTTCTTTATCAAAACCTGCCTTTTTTGCAGCTTCAACTGAAATATAACACTTAAGAAATTCCTCATAATTTTTCTCAAGATCTTCGTAACGTGTCAAAAAAGCCGTCTTTATTGTTGGATCATTATAATTTGCTTCATTAATACTAGCAGATATTTCGCACAATTTATCAAGAGACATCTTTGATAAATTAAATTTGATTTCAGCTGACATTTTGAAGTTTGACTGAGTAATACAATAATAAACAAAGTTATGTCAAAGTGACGTTTAAAAATGTCAATAAATGTAAACAACTAAGATGGCTGCCGTCTTGAATTGCAGCTGATTGCCAACTATGCACTATCTATGGTTTTCAGTTGAACAGTAATCAAAATCAATGTGAAAAAAATGCTACCCACAATACTTTGTTGCAATTGAAATATGAATCTACTATGTACCTATGTATGAAGTATGTATCACTGAATGAATACTAAATGTGCAAATCGCTTTGAAATAAAATAGAAAAAAGGATGACTGTATACGGTGAGAGGGACCAAAAGGGATGTAGAATATTTTCCTGTTAAAAGGCTAAATATCACTACTGAAATTAGGACTGTAGGTTTATAGGAAGCTGTAACTCACCCTAAATTTCTATTTTCTTTCTTGTATAGCACTTAAACACCTTATATAATTGTTTGTTTTAATATCACTATTTGATTTTTATTATCATTGAATTAGTTTAATTAAACACAATCACTTAATTACACTATTGAAACTGTTTGATATATGACTGATATATATGCGTGTGCACATCACCAAAGTTTTCAGCAGAAGAGAGAGTTTTTTGTAACAATTATGTGAGCACACTGGGGTATAAAGAAGGGAGTGGGGGAAGGATATGCAAAGAAGATTGCACACACAATAAACACCAGTGATACACACACAAAAAAATATTAGATATTGATAATATATCTAACAAAATAGAAAGCAAGTGCAATCTTATCAGAAAATAGCTAATCAGTGATGAAAAATATCAAAGAAATGGAAATATGGTGATGTAAATTATTTTTTTTCATCAATATGCGGCGTGAGCCTTTTACATGTTAAACAACAGTAATAGACAACAAATACAAACATTCACAATAATCAGAAATCACAAGTCAAATATAAAATAATTAAGTTATATAAAGAGTAATTAATTAATATAAAGCCAAAAAAGCAGTGAAAAAATAAAATAAAGCAAAATAAAGCAAAATTTTGTGATATTTTTTTTATTATTATTTGAGTTTAGGTATTTTTAATAATTATTATATCAACATTTATATGAAACTACAAAATTACTTTGAACATGTAGAATCATCATTACTATATTTAATGTATAAATTTTTACAATTTTATTCTTTGCTTGACTGGATTTGCGCACATCCCGCAGATGACAGAATCAATCGAACATCTTGATTAAAAAATTATATTTACGTAATATCATAATACAAAATCATATCGACAGAAATGATAAAGGTGTTTCAATGCTGAGAAATTAGCTGCAGGTTACTTTTTTTCGGTATGCATGGAAAACGTCCGCCATCATCCATTCTCGCTGTCGCGATATTAGTGTTTTTTTTTTTAAATTAAATGGTCTTAAATTTAAGCCAACTGTAACATGAAAAACTCAATAAAATGATGATTCAAATCGAGAGTATTAGTTTTTCTATAACTTTTCTATAAAGGCGCTGTAGAAAATATCCACAATATATATAAAGATGCTCACTTGTGGACGCACTAAAATATTTGTACCGAGATTATTAATCAACATCGCTGTATGGAGACCATTCAAGTCATTCTAGGATCAGATGCATGTGTTTAGTGACAGTAAATGTATTCGATGTATAAAGGGTCTATCCAATCAACATATATAAGCTTCCTGTGCGACAATACGTTGTAATTTTATCTTTAAACGATGTGTTGGTTACTGGTATTGTTAAATTCGTCGACATTGGTCAATGAATATGCAAAACACTATGGTTATATTGTGAATATGGGATATTTCGATCGAATTATATCAGTTAAGAGATAAATCATTAAAACTGCATTTTTAAACATACTCCCATACTTCTAAGTTATTTTTATTAAAAATTAAATGCAAACATTTGTCAATTATGAAGTAGGTATCAATTGTATTTGACCAGAAAGAGGATTTTTTTTTAATATTTGCATAAATTTATAATTTATTCACTTCAGGCATTCATGTGAAATTATGATGTAAAGAAAAATTGCATTCGTTAAAAAGAAATATGAGAAATCTTTTAGACAAACTTAGATAAACGACATGCAAATAAATTGAATTCAAACTTCGTTAACACATTTGTTTCTGTTATTTTTTTGTACTTCTAATACACTTTACGTTTTGAATGATACATAATCTATTTTAATAAAATTTGTGTTGGTCTATAATTGTTTTAAAATGTGAAAATATAGTTTGTCGTTTTGAAAATTGTAGTTTTACGTTTACCATATGCAAAACTGAAGGTATGAGCGTATTAAGTATTTATGTGTAGGTATATTATGCATGCATAATATATATCTATCTTTTGCACATTAAATTCAATACACCGGTCACCAGATGGATGAACAACTTAATTAACTTTATTCCGTACTATTTATATAAATTAAATTATATCGGGAAAATTTCAATTCATTGTTTAAACATGTCGCAGTTTTACGGATATTATATTGTACCTATTTTCAATTTTGTATTTACATATTGAAGCGTATTTGAAACGGTTCAATTGCTGTTTTTATTCACTTGTTGATGTTATGGTATATAAAATATGGTATTACATATCTCTAATAAATTAAACATGAAAACTGGCAATGGAAACTAGATCTATTCATATAAACTTCTTTCGTATTTTCTTCGCTCATGCAATTTCGCATGCACATACATCGAATTCCCTTTCTCAGCACATTTTTTTTTCTATAATACAACACTTGGTTTACTCGTTTTATTTATGTATGTTTTTTTTAATAGTGTAAAGAATATAAGGTGAACTTGTTCCAGATAAAGAATATTATAATGAATCATCAGTATTTAAACAAATATTTACTATCTGTACGTGTACAAAAGTTTAATTGGTATTTAAAATTATAAAGGAATTATAATCTAACAACTCAGCGGCCACCGGAGTCTTACAAAATGTTAATAACTCAAACGTAGAAAACGAGAAAAAGAACTCTAATCCCCGTAATTAACAATCAATAAATAATTTTAACGGCTGTGTTAATCAAATGCTTTCATCATATATACATTTTTCTTACTATTTAACACCATAAGTATTTATTTCATAAGATGGTTAGTTTATTGAATAGGTTTAATGTTATATTCATGTAGTTTGATAATAAATTGAAAACAATGTACTCTCTTCTTGAAAATATTAAATTGTCATGTTTGTATTTCATTTTTGTTGTATAATCATTAGTCACAGTTAAGTTTTCTGATTATCGTTTTCATACAAAAATACTTACATTCTGACTTTGACTTTGTAAAGATAGGTGGTACTAAGGAAGCAATTTTCGAAGTACAACTAATGATTTTGTACCCTGTTAAACTATAATTATCTTGTCTAACACTGATGTTTACTGACACATTATCACTTTTATTAATAGGTAACTATTTTTTGTAACGTTACTATATTTAAACATCATATATGGCTTTGAAAAATGCTGTATTAAATTTACAAACCTTGTACAAACTTCTCTTAATACTAGAACATACTTTCTTTGCAGTGGAAGAAACCTTTTAGAATGATTGTCGCAAAATAATTGAACATTACACATCTCCAAAGCCTTCCTCAGCTAAAATTATTTCTTTTTCACTTATTTAGAGGCATTAACTATGTAACAATTTCCAGACATTTTTAAATTAAATATTTAAACTTGAATTACTATGTTTATTTGTTACATTAATTATTTCTGCCTGATCACACAGACATATAATCTCAACATATATCCAGTGTTTTATTTTCTCGACATTGTTGCTGGGACTATGAAACTAGTTGTATATAATAAATCAAATTTCTATGTACACAAACGATTATCATTTCTTTTCTTCTCTCCATATAATTATTCGATCTAGTCTCTACTCATGCACATGCAGTGCATTGAATATATTGACTATTATTATCTTTACTTGAACTGACACTATAAGACCTCAGCCCATAATTTATTTTATGTTATTTACTAATGTTTTTTTATACAAATCTCTTACGACACATTTTGTCTACCTATTACATCCTAGAATACTAAGTGTATATTTTACATACACTTCCTAACTTCACGGAATATCACTACAATGTAATAGTTGACTGTAGAAATGGAAGTTTGTAACATTTTTTTTCGTGGCGGAATAATGACATGAAAATACTGTTGTATATTGGCAGCAAGTGTGGTGCGGAGGTAACTCCCTTGCCTTTGAGTCACGAAGTTCTGGGTTCAATTCCCGACTAGGACAAATTGAAAAAAATACTAGTTCTGGATATTACGTGGGTATATTTGTGTTTAGTGCATTATGTATTTTGTATGCATCGTAGCAATCGTACCCATTAAAGAAGATATAAATCCTAGTTTGGGACTAGCTCGATGTGTGTGAATTATTTACATGTTACGTTATGTAATTGTTTTAATGATTTACATTTTTTAACGATCTATGAGTAATTTTTGTTTTCGTAAATAAATATTTGTCTAAATGGTATAGTAAAAACTTTAACTGATCAATGTTTTTTAGATGTGTTTTTTCTTTCTTTACACTCATAGATTTATAGGTAATAAGTCATTTAAATAATCATACCGTATTGAATAACAAAATCACACTTTTGAAGCACACATCACCACAATCAAGTTTTTCAAAGTTTGTATTTTATTTGAATTATCACGCAGTACATAGAGAAGTAATAATAAATAAAAAGCATCTATTAAATAAGTAAATAATTTATTTATTTAATAGTAGGTTTTTTATTCTCAAACTCTACATCGACAATTATTAGGTACTATTATTATTATGATAATCATTTAAGAGATATACTCTGCCTTGTATATATTATAGAGAACCAACAGAAGTAAAAAATCTTAAATTAAAATCTTAAAATAAATATTCAATAAGGCTATATTATTCAAAAGTAACCGAGATGAGTGAATAATTAAGTACCTACTATTATCAAGAGGTTTCTTTCAAAAGAAATTATAATTTTTTTTTATTAAAATATAATTTTTATGGAAGAAAAAAAATCATATAAGTATCACTAAATACTTATTTAAGACGTTTCCATTCTAAAGAGAATTATTCTTTCATAATATTTCTATGATATGAAAATATCTCTCCTTATTTCTCTTTCATTATTTTTAAATGTAGGGGATTAATTATATTCGATTCAGGATTTTTGACATTATTTACATTAATGTTTCTTTCTTGTCTTTTGTGGAATAATCAAGATTTAAGCTGTAAGATATTACTGAAAAAAACATCAAAAGGAATTCATCTATTATTTATGGTCAGTCTCTTGAATGACGGATAATATTTTATACAAATTACAGAAATACAAATCTATTCATATCTCTCATACTTTTGATTTGAACTTTTTCAAATAACTTCTGTGCCTATTGATAATCCATACTGAATGAATATCCGTGTAGGTACTTATTTTTTTTTATTATATGCTCTATTAAGAGGAAAAGATCGAGTGCAAGATTATGTCTTTTAATGAGACAACGTAATTGTATTTGAGACAAAGTATTACACAAGCAGATTGAAGGATAAAATTATTAAAATCTAAGTAAAGTGTTTTATGTTTCTGTTTAATTTTACAGAATTGTAGTCTTCAAAAAGATCTAGCCGGCCTTCCTCTTAGTGCTGTTATGGAAAAAGTAACCCAATTGTCACAAAATCGCCCTGAATGTGGAAGTCTGATTTTACTCCCGAGAAGAAAGTTAAAGATAAAAAAATTAAATTCTGCATTTCACTTTGATACAAAATAAATGCATTAATGTCTAATTATAAACTCGTTTTCAATAATGGAAAATATTAGTTATTTTATCCGATTGAGTTGAACACATCTGATTACACTTTAAAACCGTATTCTATTCGTTTATTTTTCAACACAGTGGTATTTTAAACATTCTAACGACTATAATGATAAAAGGTAACTAATCGATTGTAACGTAGTATTTCAAAATAATATTGGTCATTTATTTCATATTAATCGATAACCATCTTCTTTTTTCGGCTGTAATGAAGCGTTATGTAAATGCATCAATAAAATTCTAATTTAATTCCAAAGGTGCATTTTGATTAGGACGAACCTGAGTGTGGAGCTGTTTTATTGTATCTTCAACTATTAATGATATTCAGGTATTCAACTATGTACTTATATTTTTTTATTTGTATTCTGTTCCCAAAAATTAATAAATCTCTCTCTCTTTTCTATTAGTTTTCGAACATTCCGTAATCAGATATTCGTAAAATACATGTAACTCAAATACCTAGGTACTTACAAATACGAGCGAGTTGATATCGGTAAGGTCTTGGTCATAAACTCCAGAAATTGTGGGGTAGACAGGGAGGATGTAACACCATATTCTAACATCTTTTGTCACATAGGTACTTTTTTGGTTCTTCCATGTCGTTATTTTCTCTTATTCAACTCACAGCCGTCCTAGATAATTTGATAATTATATCCATCCTCTGGTCATTCTTTCATAATTCATACGTTCCACATGCCTAAACTACTATAATGAGTTACAATCCTTGGATTGGTCTGCAACGAGTTTGAATTTTCTTCTCCATTCCTCTCTATTCTCAGCAAGTCTTTTCGGTCTTACCCTCCGCGATGGTGATGAATAGTCCTGGGTGCCTGATGTTGTGGCCAATCCAGTTAGCTCCTTGTTGGCTGATTCTCTTAAGAAGTTGCCTTTTTTCGCCTACCCTGGTTAATACTTCTTCGTTTTCGGCGTGTCTAAATTATCCTAACTTTTTTACTCGTACTCTGCGAATATTACCAACTCCTCTTGTATCCTCTCATTCTTCTAATATCAACTCAATCTATCACTTATCACAAATTATAGATTACTATGTTAGTATTCGGGTATATTTGTTAATTTTTATAACTTAGTTTGTTCCTGTTTACTACAAGATCAAAATAACCTACTCTTTTTATTGTATAATATATATATATCGAGGGTATACAACCAAAATGCACTAAGTCAGTCTAGCGCTACAAAAGTTTTCAAAAACTATTCAAGTAATTAACATATTTCCTATGTTTAAATTTGTTTGCAAAGCCTAAAAGTCACTTACCAATATCATCTTAATTAAAGTTCAAATAATACATGACGAATTTGTATTGATCTAAACACTTTTTTTTTCATTTAATTGCCACCATGTCATCTCAAAACTGAAATGACTTAGTGCATTTTGGTTGTATACCCTCGATATATACATACAGTAAAATTCAAACCAAACACTGACTCACTGACTTAATGCAGTCATATGAAATTATCAAAATCTTTTTTTCATACATCATTATCGCTATTTGATTTGTCTAGCATTATCAGAGCTATGTACATTACATACTACAAAAGATCTTTTATATTTACCTGTTTTGAAATTAATGACTTTTAAACATACCTATCTAACCGTAATTATTGAGGTACGTGGTAAATTATATTAATGTATTAGTGACAAGGTGTAATCTACACGAAAAAAATAGTCTTTTAAATAGGTTTTTAAAACCCAAACATAATAAATATTTTTTCTAAGTATTTATTAAGGCAGTTATATTTCGGACTAAAAATACTTTAAAAGTAAACATTTTACTTGTAACATCAATAAAAGAGCTTATTACTTAACTAATTGTATAAAATGATTTTATAAGAAAACAACAACAATACCTTTTGCTATTAACTTGTAATTAAATGTTCACAATTATTTTGTAATATATGAACATTTATCAAAAACAGATACAGTCGTATAATTAACTAAGAGACTAACAAAACCGCCCGGGAGTTTCATTTTACAAGAAACTATCAACAAATATGATATATCAAAGGTTGTTTGAGTTTAATACAAACTGCAAACCGATTACAAAGTGTGTATGTAATTTTAATGTTTTGGTGTTGGAACGAATAGGTTATTACTTAATACTTTAATAGATAATCATAATACTTGTGAACAAACGCGGAAGAGTTAAAGTAGCAGAGAAATGTTGGAGATAAAACATTAGGAAGAAGAACAGGGCGCTATCTATAGAAGATCTCTTGTTTTAATATCCGGTAAATACCTATATAGCGAAGGGGGTTATACCCTCGGAGTAACGAGATATTATTTAATCACTGGTATTATTTTACATTCGCTTGAAAGATTCACACAAAACTGTTACCTAATTAACAGAATCACTTTTAACAAAAACCTTTATGCTAGTGTAATATGAATAATGCAACTTTGTTTAATAATATAATATATATCACATATTAATACCTACTTAATTTTTTTATGAAGGTAATTGAACTTAAATATATTTATATTTGGTTTGACTTTTTAATTCCAAAAACTCAATCAAATTGATAAATTGTAGTTGTTTTTATAAAAAGGTCTGGTTATTTTATAAACCTATAAGTGTTGCAATTTAAAAAAGCCATCGTTCTTGTTTTCCATCGAGGACTAACACCTCTTTAGAAGTATTATTGATTTATAATGTTAAAATAACAAATCGAAATTCTGTTCCTTTTCCACACGCCACAATGATATCTACATGAAATCAGACACCTCTATTCTTTGAAACAAACACACCACTTGTTTCATGGTGTTTTATCGCAATTTCGTTAATATTATTTTAAACTCCATAATGCTCATAATGTTAATTAATCTGAGATTCCACTGTAGATATGTACACTAATTAATATATCAACAATGTATGAATTTATAGATTATATTTTATACTCTAACTTGTGTTCTTCAATTCTCAAATATAAGATTTAATGTGTTATATTTTCATCCAATCGACTTTAAAAGTTCGTTCTAGGTTTATTAATATTTCTTTATGATAAATATTTCCATACGAATGAGGTGTTTACTTGGCGGTAACTCGTACTGTGGACTTGAAAAATATATTTTCAGGTTTTTCGTATTATTTCTTTAATTTAAAATAATTGCCCCATTTATACGGATGATAATAGCAGTCCCATTTTGTTTCATAATAATTCAAACGCAAACTTTGTAATATAAACACTTTTTAAAATAGAAATATGGCTTTTTCCATTTATATTTTACCCTAAGGAAAACAGATTATACAATTTGTGTGTGACAATTTCAAGGAAGAAAAAAGGGAAAAACAAGCAATAATATCTCAAATAAGTCATTTTAAATCAAATCATTCATTAAAATTAAATTTGCTTTATGTGACATTTTCAAAATAATCTTGAATAACTTTTACGAAATCATTTTATGATTATTTTCTTACTCCGGTTCATAATAATTCCCCATTGATTACTTGTATATATAACGTTTTGAAACATATTTATATTTGGGTATAATTTTAAACCTTAAATTTTTTGGTCCTGTTTTCATGGGTAAATTTGTATATGTAACAAAGATATTATCGCAGTTTGCTAATAATATTTCATTTCTTTACAGCAATGCCGTGTGGTGCCCCATTGGGCATGGAAAGTGGACATATACCTGACAAAGATATTTCAGCTAGCTCGTCTTTCAACGATGGAAATGTTGGACCTCAAAACGGAAGGTATGTTGTTAGCTTTCATTGTGAATGCGGATTAAATGTTGACCCTTTAAGTAACGAATTGTTGAATACAAAACAAAATGAGATATCCTGCAACGTTGATATTATGTCAGTATATTAATTTATTTTTTTTGAAGCTACGACTCGACGTTTCGACCCCATACTTTAGTTTATTTTCAACATTTAAATTGTTTATCTTACTTAAGAAGAGCAGTCAAATAATATTTTTTTCATTTTTTGTACATAATAAGTTCAGACACATAAATATAAAGTTAAATGTCATTCGCAGAGATATGAAAATAAATTTATAAAACTTGTAATAGGTACTCATTTTACTTTTTACAATACATAGTATGCTTTAAAGATAAACTTATGCGCAAACATTTAAGTGGAAAGTTATTATAAGGAAGACATCGGTTAAGTGGTACATGGTAAGTTTCTATCTATTACAAGTACCTAGTATGATTTGCTTCAGGGATAGTGTGAACATGAAACTCTGGTAAAGGCGTAGTCTGATATTCACTTTTCCCTAACAATTAAGCTAGCAATCACAGCTTTTTTTTCAAAACACGATGTATAAATTATTTTAGGCGCTTGCTAATAATACGGACATGGAAGTTGTCTATGATCCTGAATTTCTTAACTGATATCTCTGTATCTATTTTACCTTTTAAATAATATTACAGAACCACCGAAATAAACATTACATTACTGGACTTTTCACAGCTACGTGATTGATATTCATAATTAGATATGTACCTATGTTGCGTAATTTTTGCACTAAATGAGTGTTATCATCAAGGTTTTTTTAATCTGAGACTCTAAAAACATATATATTCTTAGTAGAATACATATGTTTAGTATCTTTGGTTTAGTATTAATGTCATTAATAGATAGGTTTTCTTAGTATTTAAGTAAAATAATAAAAAAAAAACAATAATTTAAACATAATTTGAGCTTTGACAATTAGAACATTTTGTGAAGTAATATAAACAAGGAGTATTTTGAATAACAGTGACAAAGTGAAAAAAATATCACCCTTTACATTTCTACAATACCTACTTGTGATATTCACACTGTAGTCTCTTACAGTTGTAATGTAAGAAAACTTTTAATAACGATATTTCACGCGACAGACAGAATCTTTCCGAGTCTTCTGGCGGCCACTGGAATATTATTTCGTTTTTACCTATATTAGTAGTAATAACCATGTGTACTTAATAATATTATGTAATATAGCATTTTGCGGATACAAAGTTACAGGGATAAGAAACGTTTCATACCTTCATTATAATACGAGAACTATCTTCTTATTAAACATTTTTATATTAGCAAATTAATGTAAACTATTTAAATAACATTGCTATTTCTTATTAATGAATTACCAAATTAACTTTCATCTTTCTCTCCAGTTGAGACTTGAGAATGATACTAATAATAAAATATCTTTAACATTTATTTGAATTTAATAAATAGAAAAATCAGTTAATATAGCATCGCAGTAAAAAAATATTCAAAAGTTTTATTTACTGTTTTAAGGTGTTCTGGTGATCCACATGGGGTTAAATAAAATTAAAAGTAGTTTTATTTTGCTGTGGTAAGTATATAATATACATAAGTGAAGGCATAGTTGTAACATATTTCCGTTGTAGAAGAGCATTGGAAATAGCACAGCGGTGATTTCATCAAAAACAAATTTCCCAAATGTCCCATTATCCCTCGATGTATATTCGATTTGCTTGAAACACGTCTACCCACTACACTCTTATAATAATAATATTTTTTCCCTTTCTCTTTAGGTCGAAATGATATTATGCTCTTACATAGATCGACAAATAATAATCTATTTATAAAGGAAAAGGTATAAGAATGAAATAATCGGTAGAATTAGTCGTGGTCGTTTGGAGCCTGGGGAATTATAGTCCCTACAAACTGCAATAACTAAACCCGTTGTTGTGTACCAGGTCATCTTATTCGATTTCAATATAACATGTTACAGATTGTCAGTAATTTACGTGATTTTTGTTTCGTTCATTAATTTTATACGTTAAAGTACACTAAGTATTGTAACAAAATCGTTGAATGAATGTGAACTTCGTTAGTATCTGAATGCGGTCATCAGGTCTCCTATTTTTTTTTTTCAAAACAAAACACTACAAACTTATGCTATCTTTAATAAGATTTTTATGACTCAGTTAACATTTCACGGCCACGCCAGCTGTTTTGGAAGGCACGAAGAAAATAACTTAAAAACAAAACTGTGCAGGAAAATTTATAATGTAACCTTTCAGTATAGCCGTACATTGTATCTTAATACTTATGTAGGTATGAACAATCTTGAAGGTAGTACATAACTTAAATTTCCTGTATCCTTCAAGAACGAGCAACCATAAAGGTGTATATATAATTTTTTCCTATTAAGTTTACGGACCAAAAAGTCAAACAGCCATTATTCAACATCCAAAACACATTTTGTGGGGAAGGTAAGTCTGTTCATTCTATTCCCCTCCCATACTTGCCGATACACAAACTTAGCATGTACATTATTTCCACACGGATACTGGGTAGGTATTATAGGTAGATACATTTACTCTCTCTAGGTAGGCAGTTGAAGTCTGTCCAAATGATGATTAATCACCCATCAGATGAGAGACTGAAAAGCAATTTGTTTATAATATTATTAAAGTCCTTGCCATTATTGTTGTTGTTTGTATGCGCTTTGTTGTGTTATATTCATGTCACACCTGTAAATGAGTTTACCTAAGGAGGGACTAATTAGTCCGGTGCTGACATACAAACTACGACCTAAGATAATTATTATGACACATTTAAACAGCGGGGTGTAAATATAGTACAAAAAACGTTACCACCATCTTCATGGTACCTATATGCACTCATACAGTTTTAATTATTATGAACATTATTTTACAACACTAGGTACAGCGATTACAAAAAAAAACTTTAAAAATGTGATCCATTTCTAAATCTACGACCTCTTTGTTATTGGAAAAAATGGCAACATATAAACTTTAGTACATAGATTAGAATTTATACATAGGTACATACATAGATACCATCACGCCGCTTCCCTCGCGGAGTAGGCAGAAAGGATCGAGCGCCACTTCCTTCTATCCTTGCATACATCTTTCGCTTCCGTCACAGTCATACAATGTCATGCATGCTCTCCTGTTCAATGTGCTCATCACGTGACCGTCCTGTAGGATTTGATTTAAATGATATTTCCGTTTGATTCTCGGACGTCCACGTCTCCGAGCACCATTCCTCTCAGCCAAATACCTATATCTTCTTGTTCATACTGTCCTCATTCATTCTTTCCACATGGCCAAACTATTGTTACTTATTTACATTCATCCTTGTAACCACGCCATTTTTCATTCCACATTCCACGTAGATTAGAATTTAAATTCTGGATAATATTATTGTACGAATATAATAATTAAATCGTCTTCATTTTAAGGTGATGTAGGTACTGTACACATTATTATGAACTGGAAGGCTTCTAGATAGTACATTTACTATAGTAAGTATTTAAAACTATAGAAACTACCCCAACAATAGAAACTCAAATGAGATAAAATTGTTATGGATTGAAAATCTATCGAAAATATATTTCTAAAACAAATTTATTATTGCCAAAAATGAAATATTTTGCAAATGTATCGATATATTATTATAAGAATTATAGATATGACACCATCAATCTTATTATTAAACGGTTCATTCAAATAATGAAATTTTAAAGTATCATTTTCAATTTGTAAGACTCAATAACTTATAACAGAATATTGGATTTTCTGTGAAGCCATTTGGTCCTTCCCTCCGGTTCCCGTCATTGTTCAATTAATTATTGTATTAATTTAGGAAAACCGCCATTAATAATAACAATATAATATAACCATACAAGCAAGAAGCAGGAGTAATTAATAAAATAATATATCTATGTTATATTATTTTGCTCTTAAAAGCCATCATGACGGCAGCGTTCACTCCTCAAAATAATTATTACTTTCAAAATACTCGTATTTTATACAAGAGAACATTATAATTTAATAATATTTGATCACACTTTACCTCCGGTACCTTAAAGCTTTGATGTTTTTATTAAATTAAAATATTTTATTATTATTATCATTTTATAAATAAATCATCGCATAATTATTTTGTCAAAGAGAATCCATAAAGTATAATCTTATTGAGGTCATTTTGTGATTTTTGAAAAATAATATTGTTACCTAATCACTATACTAATGATTTCATTGTTACCGAATTTCATCAGTGAAGCCAAACATATTCTCTGTTAAAACGAATTAATTAATGAAGAATTGTCAATTAATTTTAAATATTCTTGAAGTTTATGAGAGTCATTACGAGAAGCACTGATTAAATAAAGTTTTATTCACTATGCCAAACGTACAAGCTTTCTTCTCCGTATCAATAATAAATTAAGACTTTCATGATAGGTGGCAAGCCTTATTGCTGAATTTAAGATAAAATTCAAACCACAAAGATAAAATAAGTCTTTATTTTGTCGGATACTTATACAGGACACTCGAAAACTTACAGAAAAGATTGAGAGATCGATTTTTTGTCAGGTACTCGACGGAAGTTTTATTCAATAGCATCATCATCATCATCATCTCGCCCTTAACGCTCCTCTCGGGAGTATAGGGCAGAAACCAGCCTCCTCCATTCAGAGCGTCTCTGCGCCAATTGCGTCACCTCTTTCCACGACATTCCCTGCGCTCTGATTCCCTGCGCTCTATTCAATAGCATATTATTGGCAGTCAAAAAGTAACTATTATAAATCTGCTAATATTTTGACAATACTACTCCCATCCATGTCCATACGAGTAGGTACATATTTTTAAGTAGATTTCATTCCAATTTCTCTATATTATTTTCCAGCGCTTACAAATGAACAACAATACGAATAAAATGTAGAATATTGTATACATATTTTTTGCTAGTATTAAATTTGTATTTCATATTTCAATTACCATAAAATTTTAATGTAATTTCCATTCAGAATATTATATTTTTTTATTATTTTACTGTACAACAAGCATATTATTTTGTGTCTCGTTCTCCAGATACCTACAATGCACTACGCGTTCACTGACAGTCTGGGCTTATTTTATCGCGGGACATTCGAGCAATTCCCCATCCGGCGGAAACACAAAGTGATTTTAAATCTTCCAATGTTAAAAATAAACTTAAACAATATCGAATTATTTACCCTTAGTGTACATACGTATAAAAATAAAACATTACACTTCTTGATAAATGCACTCTTTCCGTTTCGGTCAGTATGCGTTCATAAATTTCATTCGACAGTTAGATTGGGGTTCGCTTACTTCCCAACTTTCTATATTGTTATAAAGGTAGAACATTGTTAAAAATGTACCTTAGTAGAAATGCATGTACAAATATAATAGTTCCTCGTTATATCTGCCTTATACTGTCGACATACAATCATTTTATTTAAAGAATTGTATTCTGCGTGAAATGATTACTAGAGTTAAACTACTCTTCCCTATATATTTAAATGATTTTCGTTAATATAGAAAGCGACATACAGAAAAAAAATCAATTATTTTTCCACTTTATTCGATGAATTTTAAGCACAATTATTGACTCTTAAGACACCGTATAAATTAGTTCTAGGTACTGCAGGGCTACTCTTTAAACAATCCAAATACGATCTTAATCTAGTCTTGATCTTAATCATACGACGTGAGAAGGGACTATGGTAAAAAATACCGCGTTACCTCTACCGTGAGATTGGTATGCACGTATTTTTAACTAATAGTCACTTCTCGCGTCGTATGATTTAGATAAGATAGTATTTAGATTTTTGTCAAGAGTAAGGACATTTCCATCAAAGATAACCATGATAAAGACACCTGTTAAAATTTTTCCATCAAGTTGAAATCGATTTGACGTTACTATTTTTATTATGTTAACTTGTTTAAAAAGACAAGTCTAGCTAAAAATACACTACCACTACAAAATCAAGACAAATCCCACAAGTGGAGTCACCAGCATACTAGCTGCATTTAAAAATATATTATTCATGCTCTTCGTACCTACAAAAAACTTAAGACATTCAGGATGGATGACAACAAATTTCATCACTGAATTTGATATTTAAAATGTCTTTATATTTTCAAACTCTTGTTTTTTACAGGGCACTCGAAAACATATGGAAAACAGTGGGAGACTAATCCTTTGCCGGGTGCTTCACTTATAAAAAAATATTATTTATAAAAAAATTTTCGCATTATTCTTTTAGCGCGTGAAATGCACAAATTGAAATAAGTTCGAAAATTGCACATCATCATGGAAATTGCATCAAAATGCAATAATATTTTGTATGCGCCCTCTTTCATTACTCATCGATTAATAATATTTACCTAAATTTTATATACAACATTAAACAGTATTAATATCAAAAGACAGGGGGATGAAGTAATATTTTCCTCGAGTTATTTATCGCATCCCCAAACCGGCGAACCGAAGTTAAATATTTCAGCAATTTATACTTATACATACAAGTGTCTACATAAAAGTATGCACAGTATTTTAAGATATTTCACATTTGCAGGAAGTTGAGAGTAATCATTATTATTTTAGATATTTCTATACACATATCAGAAATTTATTTATTTATTTATCATTCAATTTACGGCTTAGATAGCCATTTACAATATTATATACATACACATACAATTCATAAGTTGGAGAAGTAACTCAATACCAAAAATGTACTACTACTATTACTACTATACCATCACGGCATATCCCACAAGTGGGGCAGCCAGCAGATCAGCTGCATGTAAGAAACATGCAAACTGTCCTCTTCGTGCCAATATAAAATCAAGACATTCAGGATGGGTGGCAAACCTCATCGCTGAATTTAAGATGTAAAATGTCTTAATTTTTTCGAACACCTGCCTTTTACAGGACACTCGAAAACTTACGCAGAAGAGTGGGAGACCAATTCTTTACCGGGTGCTCCGACGAAACAAAGAAAGAACATACCAACATAATATAGGTGACCACACTATACATTTAAGTGATGATACAAGTTGTCTCCAATTGCACCTTGGAATAATAATAAATAAAATATTATCGGAATCATGGTGAATCAAAACTAAAAAAAAAATCATATTTTAATAAAAATCAACAAATTTCAAACAATATATATTATATCTCTTCTAGTTTTATTTGAATTTTCTCCCTTTCTTCTTTTGCCTTTGTGTGTATGTTCGGTAACAAACCGTATATACCTAATCAGTAAATTCTTCTGAATCATTTGTGAATTGAACATCGTTTCTATTCGTTACATTACATTACTAGAGTACTTCCTTAAATTTCGGTATAAAAAGGCAAGCCTAATACGGGATTAACATTTAACAAAATACGCTATGTAAACATTCCTCATTCCATAGATCTACTACCATTCAAAATGGTATCGTATTTGTAGAGGTATAACAATATACAGGTAATCTTGAACATATATAGGGCAGTATGTTTGTGAAGCTTTTAATATAATTGCTCTTCTTCTAATTACTTTATGAACTTTTATGTAAACACAAAGAGGAAATAAGTATGGAAGGAAAATCAGCAAAAGTAAATTGACCTAGAAAGAAAACACATTTTTTTATATTTCATATATTTATCATACTTTTGTCAACAGTTTTTATTGACTAAGAGAATTCTCTGTTGTATCAATGTTCTTGAAAATTGCTTTCTTATACAGCTATTCTTATCTTCTGTTGAACATAAACCTCCCCCATATTTTGCCAGCCATCTCTGTCCAGCAGGGCTACTTTTGACACAATCTAAATACGATCATAATCTAGTCTTGATCTTGGTCATACGACGCACGAAGTGACTATTGTCCAAAAATACATGCATATCGATCGCGCGGTAGCGGTAGCGCGGTGTTTTTGGCCATAGTCCCTTCGTGCGTCGTATGATCAAGATCAAGACTAGATTCAGATCGTGTTTAGATTTTGTCAAGAGTAACCCTGCTGGACTATATGCAATCAATCAGCTGCGATTATTCTAATGTTATTAGACCATCTTATAGAAGTCTAGTTCGATAACCAGAATAGTCATAGTAAGTGCCCACATATGTTAATTTTTTTTTATTTTTTTTTAATATTGGCGATGCATCCTTGTTTGGATGATTTCCGCCATTTAAAATCATTGGTTTATTGTTTCAGGTTATAACTATAGAATGAATGTAGACATTCTTCTATTTGTGAATAAAAGTGGAACGTTTAAATACAATTTTGCATAAAATGATGAATTTTCTCACTAACTAGTGTGCAATTCTTATTACTCGTATCTACATAATATGTATGTTTTTAATATTATACGCTTCCATGAATTTAAACTGTAGTAAAATTTTATTGTTGAAATATATCCAGCTTTATGTAAACAAGTATGTTCATATTATTTACAGAAAGTGAATTTCGGTACAGATCATAAAGTAGGTATAATAAAATATTCAGAAGCATAAGGTTTATTTGCGGTCTTATTCCATCCTAAGCGCTTACTGACATTTTATACCGGCCTCTCCTGTGAGACCCTATCTTAAATTATATACGTTTGTATATTTATATACTATCACTACTTACTTTAAATCTTAAATTATATATCCACAGAATATTTTAGTCTTCTCGTAAATACGGATATAATAAGTATGTAAATCCTCTTTCCTCTGAAAGAGGAAGTTAAAAATCTCACTCAGTGACCGAAAAATGAATTCTTGAATACAACAACAGATGTAACCTAAAGAATCGCAGAGCAATAGTGAAACTAGATAGGTCATGTGGCGCGAATATGGATGCCTAGAACAGAACGCTGACCCGAGAGTAGGCCCCAGATGAGAAGATATTTAGAAAGTCATAGACTTCCATTAGAAGAAAGCCGCACCTGACGACGTCGTCAACGAACTGTGGAAACCCAAGGATACCTTTTCCAATACTGCATACTAAAACTTAAGTTCAATCCTCTATGCTTGCGTTTATTGAGAACAACAGGTAATAACTTCTACACAAGAATCTCATGTTTGGCCAATAATATACAAAAACAAAAAATATTTATTGAAGTATATATTTTAAGATTTTAGAGTTTAAATTAGATTATTTTTAAAACGTGGATAGCTGGTATTTGTTCTGCGTTCCCAGGAAGAGGGTTGAAAGTTAATTGGACTATATGTATTAGATTCCTGGAATTATAGCAAAAGATTACAAAAATATATTTATCCAAGAGGTGGCTTCAGTAAAAATAATATTTACTACTAAACAGAAAAGTTTCTTATACTCTCATCATTTTTTTTTGGGTAGCCAGCAGACCAGTTGCATATAATAAACATGCAAGCCGCCCTCTCCGTGCCAATATAAAATCAAGGCATTAAGGATGGGTGGCAAACCTCATCGCTGAACTTAATAAGGTGTAAAATTTGTTAATTTTTTCGAACACCTGTCTTTTACAGGACACCCGAATACTTACCGAGAAGTGTGGGAGACCAATTCTTTACCGGGTGCTCCACGGGATTGTTTTTTTCAATTTGATGATTATTTGTTAAGTGACGATGAGTTTAAATCTAGTATGTAATAATTTCAAAAATATGTAAGCTAAACCAAACTAATGTAATATCCGCTTTATTTTGTGTAAACATACATATTTTTGCTTATGTTTCACATTCAGTAGGTTGATAAGGAACTACTTCAAACCCGATTATGTAGGAACAACACGATTAAAGGAAAACAGGAATAATGATTAATAATGTATTTTATTTTATGTATGTACCTACCCTGTACACAATTTTCACATTTTTTTCCGTGACGAAGTGAGCGTATTGTATGCAATTTCACATATACTTATCTATGTACATATATGAAAACAACACAGCACCACTTGTTAAAACTCTTTAAAACTTTGCGTTTTCCTTACAAATGGTGCGTCACAATTCACCATCCCAATATGTGAACTAATAAATAGTCAAATTAGGTTTACTATTTACATATAAAAGTTTTTTTAATGTTCTAAAAGTAAACTAATTATTTATTTGTTAGGCAGTCAAACATTTCCTTTTGTTTCTGTACTAATGCAGCAGTAGGTATGTGTAAAATCAAAGTTAGGTTTTTTCACTCACAGATCGTTTAATATTTGACATTTCTCTGTCGATTTCCGTCCGCATCTTTTATCCGATGTACGTTTTTGCTTTAGGCGTAAAAACTTTTCGCTATGGGACTCACAAACTCTTCTTAGTCCACAAAACTTTTAGGGAGAACATTTTAGTAGTAGTACATTCTAAGTCTGCTATGTTCTGTATAAGTTAGAGGTGCTTAGAGACCACTAATAGGAATTATGGTTTTCCTACACAATGTTTGAAATAAGTATACAAATAATAATAATAATATATATTTATCTTGTTAACATGAACATGGCCATAAGAGGAGCGTTAGTTTGTTCTCTTTGTGAAAATCAAAATAAGCTTACATTATGTTTACTAATACTTAACATTTCCCTTTAAAATAGGAAATGTAATACAAGATAAGTAGTTTGTAAAAAGCTTTGGGTTTTTTACATCCACAAAAGGCTTATTATGTGTACTGAAATAAAAATACTTATACTTACATTTGTATTTTTACCACAAAGGCGAGGAAATTTGTGTACAATTTACCTGTAAACATTTGATCTAAGATTAGGTTCACAAAATATAAAAAGGGATTTATTTTCATCTTTTCAGAATATCTATATACCTACTATGTTTAGATTTTGAATACTCGTTAAAAAAGGATATATAGTATTTTTTCTCTAGTACTATTATTCATTACTGAAATAGTAATATTTAAACAAAATTAACTATTATTTTCGAATTAATTCAACATATCGTGTTTCACTAACGCTTATTTGGTCTTTAATTATCTAAAATTAATCACGCGTTTAAATAAACACCTCAATAATGAGCATTAATTGCAACATCGTTTGTTTCTGGCTAAACAAGTTTGATTAAATCAAATATATTTAATTTATACATGAAATATATTTAATTTAAACTTATCTAAATTTTCAATCATCACAGTACTTAAATACCAATCTCATATTAAATAAGAACGGATTCACTTTATGCACATATATAAATACACTTAAAGAAAGTATTTCTATTCTCAACGGATGCAAATGTAGGAAAAAACTTTTAAAAAGACGTTTCAAATTTCCATACAACTTATTTTTGCAATGCATATTTCTTGTACAAGTCGTACAATACCTTGAAGAACTTTGTTTCTTAAGCGTCATCGTCATCGTCGGTAAGAAGTTAGTTTGAGATATACATTTTAGCAGCGGTAAAACATAAAACATGGATATTAATAAAAAAAAGAAGAAAATTTGAATACATTTGATGCTCACATCTATTGACATAGATGGAAACAATACCTACAAATGGTACAAATCCAATTTTATCTTTATCAATTTCAGCTATAGGCAAATGGTGTGAATAATAATCATTTAAGTTTTTTTTTTAAATATAACACACTATGTATAAAATAAATATCTTTGTAAAATAAAAATAACTATTGATATAGGTTTACAGGCACGTTTCCACTATATGTCTGTGGACTAGATTAGCAAGATTGTTAAATTTGAATTATCAATTTAGCTCATATCACTCAGTTTGTAGGTAGATAGCCTTATGTTTTTTTAACAAAATATCATTATCTTTAATATAATTGTTTCTGTTGTAAAGTTATTGCAACATATATATATATATAGTCTAGTCTCATACCATGATATCAATCTTGAATTATGGGTACTAATACGATGATACAATATTATTCTTATTATGAGTAAGTCGACTTTGAGGTGTTTATATGAATAGTATATTGTTAATAGTATAGTGGAAATCTGATCCATGTTAACGAATGTTTGCTTAGACTAGGGAGTGCTGGACGCTCCCACTACTGTCATGAACTACTTCACAAACAGTACACATTCACTTCTGTCATAACGTCTATAGGGTGCTTAAGGCACTTAGGCGTTATGGTCATCGTTTTATGTACCTATGACTATAAGACATATAGGTTTGGTTACTTACGATTTCAACCCAGTTTTAAAGTTATTATAGAACAAAGAAATTATTGTTAGCAATTTTTTTCTGACACTAAATTACAACAGGCCCGAAATAATTTCACATTTTCGGTTATTTTAGAAAGACTTACTAGGTAACAGTTGCGAGACGCTTTTAAAATTTAAAGGTTTTTTGAAAATATACTCGCTGATTATTGATTTAAAAAAAAAACAGTATTGATTCGTTTTAGGCTCGCTGAGATTGATTATAATTTATTTTAAAATAAGTAACAGAAAGTAATTTTTTTCATAGAGCACCTTTAAAGTAGCTTCATATAGATTTCCTTTTATGGTATGCATAAAATAAATATTATAAGAACCTTTGAATTCGAAACACCAGCTCAAGAGAGGCCAAATAATATTTATATTATTTTCACTGGAGAAATTTCCAAATAATGTTGACTCATGGCGAAGTGCAAAAAATACTCGCATTACTTAATGAATAGCACAAAGACATAGTGCAATATGACTCTTGCATATATTCATGACGTCCATTAAGGTTTATCAATATTAACGCACTCTCCCAACATAGTAAATGAGATGAAGGCGACGGTGATGTTTTGGTTTATTTTTATATATTTATATGAATTTCATAATAACTCTTAATGAATTATTTTCTCCCTTTTGGTAATACTGCGTAGAAAATATTTATCATCATGATTTCTAAAAAATATTAGGTAATTTATTTTCACTTTAAAGTATTTATATATTTAACTTTTATTAAGTTGTATTACAAACAGCTTAAAGAATATATTATTTACATTTACAAAATACTTAAATAAAAAATACTTAATTAAAAGAAATACTATATATGTTTTGAATCATTACACTTTTACCTCGTAGTTAAATATTTTATTTACAAAATACAACTAAAAGTAGATACAGCGAATCGAGGATAAAAAATAATTTGAGCGAATAATATGGGAAACGAAAAAAAAATAATGGGACGATAAATCGAATCGGAAAGTACGTATTGATCGTCCTATAGAAATACTTGTAATATTCCCATGCTCTGAGTAGAATCAATATCGGCGCGTATTTTCTTAATTGTTGAGCTCTGACATTGCATTTATTTTCGTATGCTACGTGCGTATTCCTGATACAAAAGTTCTATTTTTCCTATTATTATTTCATTATTCGAGTTCTATATAATATTGTATTCTAAGAGACCAACGGCGTTATATGCAATGTTATGAAAAAAATGCTGAGTAACAATTTACCAATATATTACGTTCTCATTGATTGATTCGTTAAAGTAGTTCAGACATGAAAATTTCATGCTACATGTTTTAGGGGTAATTTTTTTTATTATGAAGTATTATTATTTTGATCAAATCCAACATCCTTTGTTAGTGTTAATAAATGTAGGTATTATCCTTTTCGGAAATAAATGTATTCCAGGCAGATTCGATATTGATTCTTTTAACTTATTTCCAAATTTTTGTTCTGAGAAATAATTCTGCATGATGATTTTTCATTTAGTTTTGTGCCAAAATTTTATATAATCATTATTTTTTTTTATATACTTTCGTCTTAAGTCTTAACCATTACACAGTGTTTCAAAATTCAATACATAGAAGGTGAGTTTATAGATGTATTTCCTTAGTAAACATAAGTAACTTACTTACTTACTTCCAATGGCCGAACAGCCCTTATAGGACCTTTGCCTCCGAAACAATAGATCTCCAAGCCTTTCTACCCTGAGCAATGGACTGCCAGTCGTCTTTAACATTGAGCTCCTCTAGATCTCGGTTGATGTTACCCAACAATCTTTGTCTTGGTCTGCCTAGCGGTCTTCTGCCCTCGGGTAAACCCTGCAGAATACCTTCAGTCGCCCTTTCTTCTCCGGATCTAACGACGTGGCCAATCTATGTCAATCTTCGGGATCTGATCTCACTTGTGATGAAAGGTTGGTTAGTTATGGAGAGAATTACTTCATTTCTTTTGAACATAAGTAAGCAAAGCTTAATTAAAAAAATACATAAAAGTAAAATTTAATTCAAGATCAAGATAAACTAACATACGCAGTTTTTTTCCACAGATGTTAATAGTATGAATCTCTCGACCAATTTTGAGACGGTTTCTATATATTTTTTCCAAAGTAAAATCTTTTTCAGCATAACAAATAATCTGTCCACTTACTTACTAAGAAATAGGTACAAATATTTGCGGCTTTTATAAAATCAATGTAAATGTTTCAGTTGTTGGTCTGCTTGTGGCATTAAGAACAAGGATTTTAAGCCGAAGTGACCACAAATAATTCATCTTTGTTTTTCTTACTCGTGATTTATTTGATTTTCCCCTTTTTCCTTTGCCTTCCATCGCTACTATATAACTTTGGTCATGAATATTTCCATCATTTTACGACTTTTCTGAGAAAAAAAATCATAATTTAATATTTTCATGGGCTTCTTTTGAATTGAAAAATATTTTTATAATTATGTTTTCATCGTTATGAGAAGTTTTCATGGTTCGCAACTATTTCAGTTATGAAGGTACATCTGAGTTAGTGAGATAGAACATAAAATACTGCTTATAATGCACTCACAAAAACTGTAGGTAAATTACAGTTTTGCTTTAATGTGACTTTATAATTATGAAGTATTATTAAAGTTAAGATAATTATTACGAATACTACTCAACAGACCCCTCATCATCACAACCAAAAGACTGTGGTAAATCCTCAAAGAAGGGATTACTAAATGGCATCAGAAAACGAAACTATTCTCCAATTTACAGAGTAGCTTCTACCAGACAATCAAAAAAGACCGTCAACAGCCTCAAATACAATCAAGAAGATGGTTGTTGCGAGTTGGTATCTATATTCTACAGATGTAGAGCATAATGTACCATAGGTAAAATGTATTTACACCAGCCTAAACCGATTCGTAATTATTTAGAAACTTTTCCTGTTTCCTACTTCAAAGAGTTTGCACAGTGTGCTGGTTGTGCAAATGAAGTGTCTGTTGACTAATATTCATAATATCTTTACTCACGCAGGTGTCATAAACCCAGTAAAATGCGAATACTACATTTAACAACATATTATGTGAGATTAATAATTATCTTAGCATGTACCTACATACATACTGATGAATAAACATCACCTTGCGACAATTTGTAAAAGCAAAATGATCTGTGAATTTAACTAACCCCTCGATCAGTAAAAGAATTAGTCTCACTTAAGAAACGGATTCATTGAATCTTGGTTGTAATTTGTTTTCTTTTAAGGATTTTCTTTGCCCCTTTTAGTCTTTATATAATTTCTATTGGTTTTTGGTGTACGTCACGCCATCTGTACACGACGTCTTTATGCGGTCGCTTCGCGGAAAAGGGGAAAATAAAAGAGAAGATTTTATTTAAATGAAAACGCTAGGAATGTTTAGTCGAGCAACTGTTACCCTCAGCGGAATTTTTCAGGATCAAATGCACGCTGCCAAATGGCGTTACACTCACAATTATTCTTATAATAACACTATCCCTTTTTTTACTTCATATTTGGATGAAACTAAACTGCAATTTTAAAAGAATGTTATTTTTGGTATATTTGAATTGACTAAAATTCCAGATTTATAAGAATATGGTGTTTGGGATGAATTTCAGTTCATGACAAATCCAGGTTCACAATATTAAATAAATTGTTCATAATGATTATTTAACGCAGTGTTCATTTTTTTTCAATTTATTATAAAGATAAAGATAGAGTTCGTCGGTAGCCTGGAGGTAGAGTCTCGGCCTCGTGAACAAGAGGTCCGTGGTTCGATACCAGGTGCCGGCAAACTCCCCTTTCACGACACATGCTTTTAGTAGCTTACTGTGAAAGGTGTATGAGGTTGTATTTGGGTTTATAACAAAAACCCAGATATTCTTTTTTTTTTTTAAAAAAGTTATTAATTTATTTTAAAAATACTTTACTAAAAGTATAAAAAGTGGATGATTGTTACTTACTAAAATCATAATCTTTGTATACCTAAATTGTGTACCTATGTGAAGAAAATATTGAAAATATAAATTTTTATTTTTAACAAATCTCATCTGAAATAGTTTTATATTCAGTTGCGCTACGGCACTGGCATTCTTTAGTATAGAAAAGGCGCCAACGTTATAGACGAATAAATTTTCTTTCATATTTTTTGCCGTTTTATGAATGGGATTAATTAATACGCATATTCACCCGACACTACCGCTATTCCACCCTTTGTATTATAAAACTCTTTGAAAATATAATTTTATATAACGAACTACAATTAAAATTACTTTCACATTCAATTATTACATTCCAACAATAAAATTAAACATGTTTCCCTATTAACTTCTCAGTTACAAGCTCTGCATTTTTCCACTGAAAGTTTTTATATGTTTTTGATTAATATAAAAATTCCCTTTGCTTATTTTTCTTTTTTTATTCCTTACAATCTTGAAAGTTCACGAAACTATTGTGAAGCAGTAATCACAAAATCTAATGAAATTTATGTAGACATGTAACATTTCAGACACGTCTATCCGTCATATCGTCTTACATTCAAAAGCCTTCTAAGATACTTATTTTCGAAACATGGTATCTTCATCTCTTAAACCTTGGTCAGGTGTCAAAACTCACAGGCATACATATAGGAAGACTAGGATAATCCAGGTATTGAAAGGTGCCATTTCGTTCTGACTGAGTCCAGACGTCCTTCAAATTCAGTCCATGTTATTGTTAGCCCCGCTGACAGCTCCTATGCGGATTGGCCATTCGAACAAGGCTAAGTCATTCGTGTACTCAAGATCATGCGACACTCCCACAACTGATTCACTCTCACCTCGCTGAGGCAGAAGTACACTGCCAAAATCAACAACAGATTTTCTGTGGAGGTAGCCCATGACGATGGCAAAAATAAATATCAACACAGCCCTGTCGGACTCCATTTGTGATCCTAAAAGTGTCGGTTGGATCACTTAATATTCTCACTGAACATTTTGAGTCCAAATACAGAGCTTAAGTCATCGGTACTACCTTGATAGGGGATGTCGTATGCGGTCAGTATTTTTATACGGTTGGCCTATGTTTAAATACGCTCTAAATGGAGGAGGCTACTTTCTGCTCTGTGCTCTCGAGAGAAGTTTTTAAGGGCGAGATGATATTGACTTGAACATATTTTCAACGCCAGCTAATTACAGTAAGACAACTATAAAGACAGGTATATAACACTCAAATATACTATTACCTCTATACGATTGAAGATTATATTAAAATTCATACATTTAGTACGAGAACGTACGTAAATGCACACCAAAAATAAATCTTCATAGAGTAAGACTATTCTTAATATCCTCCGAGCGCTTCATTCGAGGGGGAATTTTGTTAACACACCCTTTAGATTTTTCAGCTCATGAATTTCAGAGCGATTTCTCTTTCTCTTCAAATAAAAGTGGAGATTCTTTTAAAAGACATCGAACTGAAAGAAAAACCAACCCCTCTATGCTTTGTGAGAATTTATTTTACATGCATATTATTTTTCTTCTTTTTCATTCTTATCATAATTTTTATATCAAAGTATTTTATGTTCCACATAAAGGAATTACCTTTTGAAACTTTTATATGGAACATGAAGAACATTATTCGATGAACTTTCTCCAGTACTTTAATGGGATCGATCAAAATTACGAGATTCCATCATTTGATGGGAAATCTACGGTAACACGGAATTATTTATTTCAGTATATACATTCAAATTTCTTTCAAAGATGAAATATAGAATCACTCCGTAGGTAGATATTTAATGAGATTTTTTCTTACCTGCTTATTTTTGCGATACACTTTATTAATTGTATTATTTAATAAAATCATGAAATAATCACTGATATACATATTTTTTGTTTTATATATTTAATAACTTATTTGCAAAAATTCAAACAGATTATTTGTTGTAAACTTTGGTAGTTATCTTAATTTGAAATTTTTACAGAAAGAAACAGTCACTACCATTTCCTTGTTAATGAAACATTTATAATTTGTTTGATAATGACTATTTAAATACCTACTGGGATAATCATGATTCCCCAAAATAACATCATCAAAAGTTGCCGGAGTCCATTTTTCACTAAAATTCATACTTTTAGGCTTCAAAGAACTTCTCAAAGAAAATTACAATGTTATTTCGATACATATTCTTATAAAAAAAATTACTTCGTTTATTAAATTTTTATTAATATGGTTATTCATTTTTCCCATCTCGTTCTAACGTATGAGATTCATTTGATTAAAATTAACATCACAATGTTTATGTCAACAGAATTATACTAAAAGTTAATTACTGATAATATGTCGAGTGAATAAAATTGTTCAATTGAAACCCAAACAAGATATTCGGGATCACAACAAAGTAACAAGCTTTTATGTCATTAAGTAATATGTGTAAGCACCTATTATTTTAACAATAAATTGTCCCAAATTTGCTTTTCCTGTTAGTGATTTTTTTACGACTCCAGTCAAACATATTTTTATTTGTTTATGCTGTGTTCTTGAATTTAATTTTACTGTAAAGTCTCAAAAAACAGACGTAATTTTTTACTTATTTCACCAAATCAACCGACAAATATATTTAAGTTTGCGCTACTTTCAAGTTTTACCTACACAACATGGCACTTTCTGCATGCATCTCTTCTCTCTTTTCAGATTTTACATATTTTATTTTCCAAACTGAGTGCTCAGCTCACAGATTGGTAGATATTTGTTATTTTATGCACCATATGGAGAAACATTTCAGGTGAAAAACCGTGTGACGTTTCATGTTATTATTCTAGAATTGCAGCGTGTTCAAAAGTTTAATAGCATTTTTAATACCGTTTTGTTGCAATGTGAATTCAAAAATATAAGCATGCATAATATTAAAAATAAGCAGCGGCTAATTTTTTTTCTATTCCAGTACTACATAGAAAAAAGATTATTAAAAGTAAAAATCTTACCTCCAAGAAAAAAAATTGTATTTATTCACAGAGAAGTAATTATAGATTTAATATGACAGGATAGATTGTTACTGTGCTGATATATCATTGTGCTTTATACACAGCTCATTTCGGCACATACCTACATGTATCACTGGTTATCATTAACTGCATTCTTAGTCATATTTATGACATTCATCCATCATGTTGAAAATATAAAACATCTTCTAAATTAACTTCGCAGTAAACCAAACAGGTATTCAAAAAATATTTTATTCAGTTATCCATTTCATAAGCAACTTCAAAGACCTTTTTTTCACAGTTTATTCTTTCCGTGACAATGAAACTTGAGTGTTAGATATAGCTATCATAAATATTAGAGTTGAAAAAAAAGTATCGCAAATAGCACAAAATAGTCCTGAAGGAAAAAAAATATATGTATTGTCATTTCTTCTTTTGAAATTTCTTCTGTGTCTCTGAAATGTGATGCCTGAAAATATTTATAGCATCTTATGTGCACGTTAGTTTCTTTTCATACCATCGCATATATGTACAGAGAAACACTATGCTCTAAGTGTGTTAGCATTGAAACCTATTACAAAATGTCACTCTATTAGATGGTACTAACTGTATAAAGTCACTAAACTACACTATATTATATTATATCCATAATATTAGATAATAATATTGTTGAATGTTTGGTTCAGAGATTTGTATTTTGTAAAACAAATTATCAAAAATAATTAAATAATTGAAAAAATACCAAAAAATATCAAAAAAGAGTTCTTACGGGCTTTGCATTATTTTTTTTTTTTGATAAATTTAGACAGTTAAAATATGTGTGCATTGCCGTTTAAAACTGAATAATGAAACAATCTCATGTTAGAACCAATTAGTTCAATCATTAATTTTGCATAGAGATCCAGGTACAGGGCTATCAAATATAAGTATTATCGCTTCTTTAAAAATTGAAGCCTTTCAAGAAGTTTAAACTAATATTTATTTTCTAGTGATGGTATTGCAAAAAGAGCTCTGTTATTTCATACGCAAGACTTCTTCTATTATTTTTATGTGTAATACCACTCCCATAACTATATAATGTTGAACATTTCATGGTTACATAAAATAATCCACTATTATTTTTCCTATGTGCTCCTGGATAACAAGGTATTGATTCTAGTAGAGCTAGCTATAGCTATAGAGCAATGTGATATTAACCTTTTATTGGAAGATGGAAGACGCTCGCTGCATGAGGTAGGCGTGATATGTCACACTTCATTATTATCGTCTTGTATGGGGACGTATTGGAATATGTATTGGAAAGTAGACACCTTATCATATTATTATACTGTTATTTATCATTATTGAATTATATGACTAGTCTTATTACAGTATAAGTATTTTTTTTTATGTTTCCGAATTGGAAAGATTTTTTTTATGTTTCCGAAATTTAAAATTATTTATATACAAAGGTAACTTGATTCAACTATGTAACAAAAAATAAATGTTTTTCTGCTATTTTGTTTAATTATAACCTTTCTAAAGAAAATTCTTTCGCCTTGTAAGGACATCATTTTTAATCTCAGATAAGTAGATTGGAAGAGATAACATGCATACGTTTTCGTATAGTCGTAATACATTGATATTCAGCTTTTGAATTATATACTTAGGAAACACTAAACAGCAACATAATAACGATCGTTTTAACGTAAACTGTTGAAATAACAAGTGAATAAAAATAATTTGTTAGTTTACCAAGCGCCTGAACTAATAATTATTATAATTAGGTACTTTATTTCAGACCATAATAAAATAACATAGTCAACACGTATCTGTGAATCTCAATGTGTGTATAGAACTTACAACCAAGTTAATTCTTCTCTCAGGTACATGAGAATAAATAATCATTACAGGAATATCTTCCTACTTATAATATAAGTTTTCTGAATACTAGTATAATTACATTGAATGAACCTCTACCATTCAAAGATCGTTAACATTTTATGAGTTAACATAATGAAGATCTAAGCATAATAATATCTTTACAGTAACGAATGGTTGAATTCTTAAATAATAAATATAAAAATATGTATGAGCCATGTCTTTTTATAAATGTATGTTTTGAACTGACAAAAACTTTAATGACAAGCGAATATTTTTGCGCAGACCTGAGGCACTTTTGTACTTCATTTCATACGTATTATAAATTGTAAGAGATATTTTAATACTGGATTAAGTTATTAAAGTACTGGATGTTTGATAATTTCGCGGTTATGGTACCTTTCACAAGCACAATATGTCATCAGGTTAATTTATTAATTCGTCACAAAATGTAATAAGCTCGTAAACCGTACACTGCTGCTGTTGTTTATGCTATTTTCATAATAAAGATAACATATTGTATTAATCCTTAAGGCGCGGGATTAAAGCAACATTCAGAAAACTAATTAAAATTGGGTCGTTTGTAAATGTCAAGAATTTAATATTAAAATTATATAGGTTGCAGTATAGGTAGGTATGTATGATGTACGTTCGTTCTTCTTACTATGATGAACGTGAAACGTATTAATAGAAGATGCTGTGTACCTTGATAATTAATAAGTTTTCAGTCAGTCCCCTTTCTCCGTACGTTATATTATTATATTTATATCCTCCTCCTTCTGTGATTGGGATCACCGTCTTTCAAAATAATCCAATCAATCATCCCTCACTGTCCGTCACTCACATAAGGTGGATGAAACAACAACCTTCTTAAATGTTGTTGCTATTATTACATTAAGATACATACATGCTTCATTCTTACGTTACCTAGATGTCCTGAGAGTATCTTCATATTCTCGATTCATATCATTCTATTAACCTACATTCAATACTATGTATGATAGATTAGAAATTATTGTACTATATTCCATTTTAAATTCAGTAATATTCCCTTGAATAACTACTAAAATAGTCACCTAGAAAAATTACTAAAATAACTACTTAAATTATTTCATAAAACTTTTTCTTTCGTTTCTTTAGTCTAATTGTTTTGTGTCTTTTTTGTAACAGATCTTTCCTTTGTTTACATGTTTTGTATGTATACAGAGGTTTAACATGTTAAAGCCTTTGGCCGTAAATATTTGTAAATAAATAAATAAATAAAACCAATTAATTTGATTTTAAATATTAAAACCAATTAATAAAGTTTATACGATTTGATTGATGAACATTTTAATTTATTTTTATTTCTGGTTTATACCAATATAACAAAATAATACCAATTCAAAATCAACCATTTTAAATAAGTCTATTTCACAAGCTATTCATTATTACAGTTTTATACCTACTTACCTACCTACTTCATCGGGACTAGATTTTGTAAAAATGTTCTCACCCATAGTTTGGTAGGTACTATGGCTGTAACTTTCGCTAACCATTACCAGAAAATGTTCGTTAATACACGCAGTTCATTTAAAATTCACAGTTTTATCTCTACACTAATCTCTGATAGTCATTCATTCTTCTTAATGAATTATTACGGCACTTTTCTGATTGAAATTATTTTACATTACTTACACCTAACTGATTTTTCTTATCAGTTTATTTTTATCGACATCACAAGTCCAAGGGTAACTTCTAATTATCATATTATTTTACTTCGATGCAGCACGCAATATTGTATTTTCACTGTTTCAATTATTCATTGGGAAGAGTTGGTGACTATAACACGGACGCGTGACGTATATCTGACAGAATGAATCTACTTAACAGAACCGAAATCAAAATCATTTAAATATCAATATATCATGTTCTGCTAGTTTTTTGAAACCTATGGATTACAAAATTTCAACGCGGGCACTAAAATAACATTGAATAATTTATCTTCCGTCAATGTTTCATTCTACAAGTGATAATTTAATTTTAAAATATGTGTTAATACCTAGAGATAACATTTCTTTCGAATACTTCAGACATTCAGTGAATTTTATTATAAGCTTTTATAAAATTTGTTATCTTTTCCAATTACACCAAACTCTTAATAACTAATTAATTTGATGCGCAAATGGATTCTTAAATTTATCATCCAATTAACGTCTAAGAGAGTTAGGTTATCTTTGGTCTGATAATCTTAATTAAGTAAGAAAATGTCCTATTACTTTGAGAGAAAAAATAAATCCAAGTCTTGCGGTTTTCCTATTAACGACCTTATTATTCAATCTCCGATGTGTCCAAAGTACTAATACTAACGCTGATATTTTCTTCATTGTAGATAATAAGAAATGTTGCGATGTCACTTCCATTACTCCTACACCAGCTCTGATCGAGACAGACTAATTAATTACATTCTGACATCGCTACCGCTAGCGATACCCTATCAACATAAAACATATTATTTGTATTGTGTCATGGGACCCTTATAATTTAATATCCAAAAAATGGTACTTGTGTTGCCATCTATCGAAATCCTGTGAAAGCCCTGGCCCCTATCTAGAGAAATCGTAAATACCTTTTGCTATTATCATAAAAACAGATTCCTTCTTCTTGATCCTTTTCCGGGAGTCAGCCATTTTGGCCAGTCTCCTGCTATCCGCCTTAGAATAGACATAGCAGGGGCTCGCTCCAAAAAAATGTCTCTTCTCTTCTACAAAATACTGTGAGTGTCGCTTTATAATGTAATTCAGTATTATAAACTGTGTATTGTTTTGTTTGGTGTAATAATAAACTGTGTAACCATATTCTTCGTCAATAAACTGATCGTACAACATCATGTTAGTGTTTCCTTAGCACAACCACCACAATAAATTTACCCAACGATAAACCCTGAGAGAGTCACTGAAATCTGCCGACTATGGGAGAAATGTTACAGTTTGAGTGTTACAGTTTGGCGCTCCAACGTGATGCCTAATTATTGTGGTTTTTGTTGTGTTTGAAGTGAATTTAACAATGCATAAATGATAACATTAAATAGTGCGTAGATAAGTTCGTTACGTATCACGTGACCCACCCATGTTTCCATGCATCACCAACACACACACACTTCTCTAGAATGTT
The DNA here is from genome assembly GCA_947579605.1 of Athripsodes cinereus. Classification (NCBI taxonomy): domain Eukaryota; kingdom Metazoa; phylum Arthropoda; class Insecta; order Trichoptera; family Leptoceridae; genus Athripsodes; species Athripsodes cinereus. The sequence goes on from OX388329.1 coordinate 18,539,433, forward strand.
CGATCAAAAAACGGTTGAAATTCCATTACCATCACAACAAGACTGTGCAACTGTCGTTTTGCTCTTCAAAAAAATTTCACCGCATGACCAATAAGGACTACGATGGTGCTTCAGTGAAAAATCGATTTAAATAAACAGTGCTATAAATAATAAAAAAAAAAAAAAACATTTTAATAAATAAATAAGTGAGAATTAATAAATAATAAAGTGCGTGATACATTTGCGCGCCCTCAAAAAAAACTCATATAATAAGGAAAAAAACCGTTACATCAACAAAGAAAGAATGAACGAGTCTATTTATTTGAATTATAAACAGTGTTAAAAATAAAAACGATTTAATAATAAATATATGCGAAATACATTTATGATCTTCAAAAAGAAATCCGCTATATTGCAAGTACGACCCGATATTGTTAATGAATGGAGAATTTAAGAAATAAATACAACGAGAAATTGACAAGATTGTGAACAGATACTCCAAACTTTCCTAAGACGGCCAGATAATTTCCTTCTGACGAGATGAAGATCTCCAACATTGCAATCTCTTAAGAAGCCTGCTACCACCACTACGAAGGATGTCCATGGCGGAATTTTCTTCCTTGACGGTTCCTGACCTCCAATAGAAGGATGTCCCATGCTTTGTCATCTAGATCTCACGTTTCTTCGAGGCCTTCTTTATCTACGCGGAGAGCCCTTGATGCTTGATGGTTTTGAGGAAGATGAAATGAATACTTCCTCCAATTCGTAATAGACAACCTTATTCATCTGACTACTATACAGGTTTTTATGGAAGAATGTGGTGTTGTTTTGTTCATTTTGTACTGAAATATTTTATATACCTACTATAGATACAGTTTTTTTTTTTTTACATGTTGTTCCATGCTTTGCCTTTTGTGCCAAAGAGATTGTAAAAATTCCAGTTTCAATTTTGCATAAATTCAAGTGATACTAGCTAAGATCATTTTACAATTATTTGCGGAATTATTTGCTTGTTGATGTAAGATTCTACACTGAAGGATCTACAAAGTAAGAGTTGTAAATTTATAAATGTCTAGTTTGTGAAATATTCCAAGTAAAGTTTTTCTATATCTGGTTAAATACACTCAAAAGTAAAGAAATCAAATTTAAATTCATTATACTTGTACCTACCTAGCGTGCGTGTCACGCAGGCTGTAGATGTATTTATGTATGGTTTGAAGTGAAATGATCATAGACCTCAATATTGCTGGAAGAGGCTTAACAAAACAGATTTGAATAATTACCAATAATTCTTTACTTATATGCTGGAATTGTTAATTTTATGATATGTAATGTATGTAATGTTATGTCTACGATATTTCCAGGGAATGTCAAACTTTCCAGCGATTTCCAAACTTTAGCAATTTAAAAAAATAATTGTTATTGATTTTTTTTCGAGTCTTATCAAAGGACAAGACTTCCAAACAATTTTTTTAGTATCCAATGGTTTCATCAAGTCTCAGGTTCACCGAATCATATCCCCTAACGTATACGAGCTATGCGATGTAGATACTGGAGCAATGGGAAACTATCATGCTAAGGATATCATTAAGTTCTGAGTCCTAGGTATGTGTTTCTCCAAAATTTTGTTGTTATATTTCATTCTGAATGTAAATCCATCCATGTAAAATTGAAATTTTGATAATGTAAAGAATTTATGTAAAAATGTAATGTTTTCTTGGGCTGCAATTTTAATGAATAAAAAGAACTATGTCTATACATCACAGGTCAATGTTAATAGCGAATTTTGTATGTAATAAAAATGTTAGACTCTCAAAAGAAATTATATTTACAGTCATAGTGATGTTAAAGGAATTATCTTTCTTTCTTCTTTAAAGCAAAATAAATTATAATACTGTTAATAGTCAAAAATTTGGTATTTCTACTCTTCAAGTACTTGTAACTTTTGCAGCCCATGTTATTGTAAACTTTTAGTTAAGAAAACTCATAGAGGCTCTTCAAGGTTCCGCTTCTGTGAGAATTTTGAATTGTTCGAACCTTGTGGCGCCCTTAAATAATTTTTTTTGTATGTTTTGATCATCTTTTTGTTTGCGCCCGTGGATGCATGAAGTTGCCTTTATCATCTCATATGCTAGCCGTTTTCATTAGCAACGTGTTCACAATAATCTGAACCCATCCACTGTCGCAGACAAAAGTCATACAACATGATAGTCTTAAGGAATTTTGTACTGTATAACTGATGTAATTTTGACCCTCCAGTATACGAAAGTATACGAATTCTTTTGTTGTTTTCCTTGAATTTTTGCGTGAACTCCTGATTCACTGAGTTAAGTGGTAACTGATTTATTTATTTGTTTATTTATATATCTATATATTTCAAGGTGTAAAAGTAGAAAGTATGTCAGATTGCGCAATAAATGATGAAGTATGAAAGTGTGTGAAAGGTTACCACTAATTCTCTTAGTATATCAAATCATTAATGCTAAATCTTAAATTGAGGATCAAGGTCGCATCAGTCAAATTAAAAAATAAGTTTATTGTTTTTAATCTTTAGTGTGCATGGTTTTGTAATTAAATTATATGGCAAGGTTTCTCACATGGTGTGAACCTGCTGGCCATTTTGCGGCAATTTTACTGTATGGAATGCGTACCCTTGCAGTAATTTCTATTTGCCTAGTATGAATGTTAAGGAGTCATTGGATGATTCGCCATCTTCCATGTACATCTCCTGGGTTAGACTGATATAGAGATATGACTAACCGTCCTACCCTAAAACAATCAGTTCTAACTCAAATTTATTTTAGTTAAATTTTCAATTTTTAATGCCCGACAAGCTTATTGTCCAAGTGAGGTTTGAGGACGCTCAAACAAAGAAAATTCATACAGGTCGCTTAGAGAAGCTCTGCGCGATAGGTTTGGTACCTGATATTAACCATTTGCCTGTATGAAATTGGTGGGAAGTTTCCACAAAAGAAAAATGCTATAGGGTAAAGGATTACCGCCCTTATAATAGAGGTAGATCAGATATAATTGTAATGGATACCTCCTCTTGGAGTAAGGAAAAGTGTTTGGGAAATTGTTGAAGGTTTTGTTATATAATGTAAAAGAATTTTTTTTGTTTTGTCTTAAGCATGTAAAGGTTTACCTAGAAGTATGGCGAGAACATTGTCTACGATCCCGTTTCCGCGACCTGTTCTGTCGGTGCATCTTCCTGGTCCCTTGCTTGCTTGAGACATGTCTATTTGTAAGGAATAATTAAGAATTTGTTACTAATGTCTGTTATGATAATTTGTATCCTTGTTTTGACACTCACAGTGTTGTAAAATCTATTTTGTTTTGACACTCACAGTATTGTAAAATCTTTCTTATCTTTGACACTCTTAGTTCTGTAGAATCCTTCTTATTACTGACTTTGAAACTTTTCTTTTTTTTTATTCATTTTTTTTCTTTAAAAGACAACTTGAGATGGTGTCATGGGACCCTTATAATTTAATATCCAAAAAATGGTACTTGTGTTGCCATCTATCGAAATCCTGTGAAAGCCCTGGCCCCTATCTAGAGAAATCGTAAATACCTTTTGCTATTATCATAAAAACAGATTCCTTCTTCTTGATCCTTTTCCGGGAGTCAGCCATTTTGGCCAGTCTCCTGCTATCCGCCTTAGAATAGACATAGCAGGGGCTCGCTCCAAAAAAATGTCTCTTCTCTTCTACAAAATACTGTGAGTGTCGCTTTATAATGTAATTCAGTATTATAAACTGTGTATTGTTTTGTTTGGTGTAATAATAAACTGTGTAACCATATTCTTCGTCAATAAACTGATCGTACAACATCATGCTAGTGTTTACTTAATGCAACCACCACAATAAATTTACCCAACGATAAACCCTGAGAGAGTCACTGAAATCTGCCGACTATGGGAGAAATGTTACAGTTTGAGTGTTACAATTGCCTATCTGTACCTACATACTTACATAATGATTACTACATACCATCTATGTACACACACTCCTCCCTTCATTGATGAATTTCTCGTAGGCTGACTTCATGATCACTCCAGAATAATATATTCATAAGAGGACAGCAAATATTTATTCTTAATCAAAAGGCTAAAACTTTGTTCTTTTCAAAACTGATTTTATAGAATACTTGGGGTAAATCATTTGCTCATTCTTTTCTTTATTGATATTAGCGAAATTTATAAAAATAATTTAATTTTGTACGAATATTATAAATAATTTACCTTCTAAGTACACCATTAACCTGGTATTGAACATTTCAAAGGTACGGTATTGAACATTTCAAAGGCAAAGTGTGTGAGATGTACATACATATTTACAAAATGATCATTTCCACTATATTTACACAAATTAAACTCCTCTATAAATTATCCCGATACATCTAAACCTGAACTATGGCCATAAATTTGCGGTGAACCTATTTTAGATAATCAAAATATGTAGAACATGGTAAAAGAAAATAAATAACTATGTGTACTGTTCGTAAACATGTTTGCTATAGGCACACCCTTTCACCAAACGGTTTTATCTAAGGAAAACACGACCCAAAGACAAATTGCGCTTTTCAATGACGCTACCTGCAACGATTTGTTTTCGAACCCCACAGTTCAAAATAAAACACAACTACTGTGTACGGTATTTTAATATAATATCTACTTCATACAGTCCCCTAAAAGTAACAGCGGTATTTTGATTAATGTCATACATTGGGAACTTGTAGAGACACTACTTGTTATGTACATACAAGTAAATATTGTTGTACAGACGTCCTCGCATACATTTGCTATTATTCTTAGCAAGTCATTTGTCAATCAATATTGATGGTTTGTGTACTCTGCAGTATTTTGTAGTATTATCTTATTGCACCAGCTAGCGATAGTAGATTTAATGAATTCTGTTATTTAATTTCACATAGGCCTTTTCATAAAAAAATAGCACACTTAGAAAAGTAAACTTCTTTCAAAACAACATAATTCTCCTTTCTCCTTGAAATAAATGATGAAATAAAATAATATAAAAATAGTAATTTTCTTACACAGACTGAAATTACGTCAAAGTTTTGTAATAACAAAGACATTTTGAATCTCGTTATTATGAAGAGTTTTAATACTAATTATATATCAGAAAACAAAACATAGAAACTTGACGGATACAAGTCATCCAGTTACATTTAATATCTACATAGTTGAAACGTATACGTATTGGGAGAAAAAAAGTTACTGATAATTAAATAAATATCGTTTTACTTGTTGTAACTTTATTTCTATTTGATCATTCATCGCCCATGCCCTATTATTTTCACTTATTAGTAATAATATGCATTTAACTGGTGATGATATTGAATTTCTTACGCTTGACGCGATTCAGAAGGTAATAATTCAAGTTTATACGATTTATGATTCATCGAGACAGTAACAGCAGATAGATATATAAGAAAGTTTATACTTACTTATTCAATTGGAATCATTGGCAGAATCGCGAGTTGTCGCCCACATAGACTGACGATGCAATTAGTCGTATATCTGAGTACGCGTACATTTACAACCATCAAACACAACATCTTATTAACCATTCCCCGTGCTACAAACTACGGTTATACTGGAAATATTATTTCAAATAATAGTGAATGAAGTATTGTAGATATTTCAGTAGATAATTTTATGAAATAAGCATCATCCATGCATTTATACACATTTAATGATAACCATCATTAATGAATATTAAGATTTTATCGCTGTCCATTTAACTATCTCGGCTATTTTATCTCTTCGTTTGCTTATACAAAACAGATATCGATAATTAATATATGTATTTAATAAATTGTCCCGTGGAGCACCCGGTAAAGAATTGGTCTCCCACTCTTCTGCGTTAGTTTTCGAGTGCCCTGTAAAAGGCAGGTGTTCGAAAAAAATAAGACATTTTACATCTTAAATTCAGCGATAAGGTTTGCCACCCATCCTGAATGTCTTGATTTTATATTGGCACGAGGAGGACAGTTTGCATGTTTCCTACATGCAGCTGATCTGCTGGCTACCCCACTTGTGGGATATGCCGTGATGGTATAGTAGTAGTAGGTATAGTATAAATTGTCATCTTTGACTCAGATACATAAAATATTAAACGTTCATAGAGTAGGTACCTAGTTTTTTTTATTAATTTTCATAATTTTGTTAACAGAGTGATTATTATTAACCGTTATATAATTATGTCATTGATTCACTTTCAAACTACCAACTTAAAAGTCTCAAAGAACTTTTTGTCACAAATTGAAAAATACCAATTAATTAGTTTTCGAAATATTTTACTATATAGATCACATTTGAAAAACGCGACTTAGAAGAAGAAATATCCGGCGAATGAACAAAGCTGATATATATTTTTATTTATTTCATGTCTTCCTGAACATTTATTAATGACCATACTTCGTTATTGTCGTATTAATGTCAGAACTTTATGCAGAAATATTATTTATATAACAATATAATAATATCCCTTCTTACTTTGTTTTAGTGCTGAAATAAATAAACATACAATAATAATTCTTTAAAATGAATTTTACAAGAAGAAGTAAGCAGACAGTTTTTAATTAAGTAACATCCTTGTTTGTTCTCCAACATTGTCGTTGAAGAGTTTGGTCCCTATGTACATAGATATAATTATTATGTTCTATCTGTTGTTGTGTTTTCTGAAAATCTTAGAGTGAATTAATTAAAATATAATTTCATTATAAACTGAGTATACAATATTATTATTTCAATGATTCTTCCTCTCTTTCTTTCGCTTTCTGTGACATCCATTAGAATGTTTCTGAATATGCTTATTATTACATATTAATTATAATTTTATTTTGTTTGACAGAAAACTACCGCAACAATGAAATCATTATTTTTAAAAATGAAATTAACTAAGACCATCAATTAACTCAACGTCCAAGACTACTTCTTAACTATAGAAAAATTACTAAAAATCATAATATTATCTAATACACAATGAAAATAAATATTACTTTATTTTTTCAATTCATAATCCAGATGATTGTAAGTATGTTGATTTTTTTAAAATGAGTCCCAATTATTTGAACTTCCTTGTTGAAATTATGAATAACATTCACGGCTACTGTAGTGTAGTTGTACCTATCACGAAAGAACCTAAAATAAAATTGATCGTTTTTTGTACTCCTTACGAATTTACTTTATTTAATAATATTATATGAAGCTGCTACGTATTTGGATTGGAAATGAAGAATGACTTTGTAGTTACTTCAGTCCACAATATAATTACGTATATTATTGATTTATTACCGACTATATTTTATTGTCGAGACGAAAGATGTAAAAATTATTTCATGAAATAAATCAATGGAATTGCCAATGCAACATTATACATATATGTACGTCTACCTAAGTACTCCGTTATATCATCATCAACAATCTATAAAGTGCAAGTTTATAATGTATTATTCCGTGTCAAATATTTTGGTATGACTTTTCATTAAACCTATTACGATTCAAAGTCCAACTGTACTTCCTGGAAAATGATTTTTTTTTCACAAAAAAATAGAACGTGATGGTGTGTGGTACAATTTTCAATGCAGCCGTCAATATATTATTAAGATTCGGTTGCGATTTACAGTCTGTTCTTAAACTCTAGAGCGACTTGTTTTTTATATTCTTTACACTTTTTCTAAAATGCTAGTTTGTTGCTGATGTTGATGTTAATGCTCATAGTTTTCTTAGAATAATAGACACTTTTTACACTAGTAAAATATTTAACATCATTAATAAATCCATAATGTAATACGCAACTCGTCCTGAATATAGATGCATATTCCAATTAAATTCTGTAATTTGACTACTATATGTTGCAATGAGTATAGTAATTTAACATTTATTAATATTCTTAAGAATATTAGTCAACACACACCAAATCTGCACAACCATCAAAAAGTAAAAAAACCAATTAGAAAAAGGTGTTCTTATGCTTATGAATAATTGTTAATGCACTTTCAATGTATAACTTTACTCTTGAACCAGCCCAACCCGATTCGTAAGCACTAGAACACCTTTCTTGTTTCCTACAAGAGGAAGTCTGCTCAATCTGTCGGTTGTGAATACGAGTAATATTCATAAGAATCCAATAAAATGTTATATTAGACATTAAAAATCTTATTCAAAATTATGCATTATCATACCAATTATTGACAAAAGTGTTGAGTAATATACTTAAAACCTAATAATGCATTCGATTTTTTTATGTTGATTTACAACATAATTTTTTAATGTCTACCCAGTATTTTATGGTTATAATGAATAATGATTGTTCTGTCTATGTTATCGCCCTTACAAAAATATACCTACCGTCCATGGATGATGTCTATCAGGAATGGCGAGCTCACAATCATTACTTTATTATTTATGTACGTGTTTGTTCAAGCTGATTGCTATTATAACTGGGGATGCAGTAGGTATGTCTTTATTCTTGTGCAAACAATATAAAGATTCATAATACATATTAATAAATATATGCATGCACTCGTATTGTGGTTGTCATTGTGGTTAGTACTCGGTCTCTCGAACATGAATTTTATTAATCGTTACCAATTTCTTTGCTTGCGGGGGACATTCAAAGTACTTACTTATGTTTTTATTTATTTTTTATATAACAAAATTCAATGTACTAATTGTTACATATCGAATAAAGCCAATTTAAAAATGATAATCCAATAAATTTTTGAAAAAAATAATACATTTAAAGTTTAACTGATTCCATTTCATTCACCTATGTGCTTGGGTAAAGTTCAATAAAATATATTGATTTGATCAAATGTTTTATTTTATCAAAGTTACTTTTATCAATGTTTTTTAGATTTGGTTAAAACTTATATGTATTTCTATGCGAGGTTCAGCACTAAAACCAGAATTATGCAACGGGCACAAGGAAGATGATAATACAAAACAAAACAACATCTTCTTGCATTGCATCGAGAAACAAGTTTGTCGAATTTCATATTATTGAAGAGACAATAACATTATGTCGCCATGTTAACTTTGTGTATGAATTTGTATGACGTTTCAGGTATAATATTACACCATTCCTTTGCAACGGATGTTGGAGATTTGACTGCAACGGTCATTCCACGTCTCCTGGAATTTATCAAACCAACACAAGTTCTCATAATAAATTACCGATGCCTTAATATTATTTATAATATTCCACCTATTCAATGATATTATTCATAAACATACACGTCTGTTGATGGAAGAAACATTACATTTCTACTTACACATCTTTTTTTGTTTTGTAACAACACATCCGCGCGTTGACTGACTTTAAAATTATGTTAAGATCTAAAGTATTTGCTGCTACTACATGCATACCAAACTAACAACTGTGAATTGAGTATTTTTCTTAGTATATACTTACCCACATACTTCTGCACAAATAAGTGTTTTACAACTAACGACATGTTTGTTTTGGAAATCTAAACATTAGATACATTGCATCTTGTAAATTTGTGTACAATGTTATTTCAATTGGTTCCTTGTATCTTTCATAATACACAATAAACTTGTTATTAATACTCATAACTTTCAATGTGGAAGATCATTTATACTGTACGAGTATCCAAATGCATTTAGTTTTTTTTATCGAATATTTAGAACGGATACATTAATAAGTCGTAGCCGATATGGTATCGTCAATATTGTAGATTGGTATAGGTAGGTTTGAGAAAAGTCTTTGATTTATTAAATTTATCCTTCAATTTAACAAATTATTACTCGAACATGCTCCACTTAATGATTGTCGTTTTGACAGAGGATGTTCTTAATTCACAATTAAATATTCATTTGAAATTCTGATAAAGTGTAACATCTCTTGACTTTAGAGTCGCAATATTGTAATAGCAATAGTAGTTGGTTCATGCATACATAAGTCGTCTCGGAGTTTCTAGGTTGTAATAAACCAAATCGGTACCTATAATATATATATTGAAACGACACAACGGAAGCTGTAAGCGAGTTGATTAATAATTGCATGTTCAATTCACTTGTTCAAAACCTTAAGCCGCTTCGTTCGTATGTTGGCGGATATTAAGGATTAATGTACATTTCACACATAATTTCCACTTCTTGTTTTAACAGACGTGATCTTATGAAAATGATCCAACATTTCGATTGATCATAAAATATCATCAACGACTACATGTTTTCCTTTTGATAAATGTCTTACCGATTATGTCGTGGTGTTGGTTGGTACACAGAATATTTGACGTGTGGGCAGATCTTGTTAGCAAGTGTTCTTCTACGAATGAAAGCTGTAGTAATATTACTTGATAATATAATAATGTTTATATAACCCGCATAATACCTCCATATCTCATTATTAAATTCGTAAGAGGAACATTCCATATCATAACACTCTTATATCATAATAATACTTATATATCTACTCTTCGTATATTTTTTTTACCTTTCAATACACTTTTCATTGGCGTTAATATTTTCGGAACATGCAAGCGACATCTTAAAATAAATATCTGTCATAACGTCGTAACTCATAAAGACTGTACAAGATGATTCAGTGACCAGAGAGGAAATAAACGGTATTATAATTATTATGTTTTACTTTCTTTTACAGAATGCGTACTGAGAAAAATAGCGGAGCTTGGTGCCCAAAGGAACAGGTGACACCTGAGGCTAGGGAATGGATTCAACTGGATTTGAAAAAGACTCATCTAATTACGGCTTCCGGAACTCAGGGTAGATTTGGTAATGGACAAGGACAGGAGTTTGCAGAGGCATATTTACTGGAATACTGGAGACCGAAGCTTGGGAAATGGGTGCGATACAGGGACTTCAACGGTGAAGAGGTAAGTTCTATTTACTTTTACATTTGAATATTATGCAAATATACTTAAATAATTCAAATCAAAATATTACTTAAAATAGGATCACAATCCAATTTTAAAATAATACCTATTATTGTCCAATATTATCATTAGTTTATGTAGAATTGTGATGATTTCTATATTAAGTACACATCATCAATGAATCTAGTTCATTATATTAATAAAACCACATTGTATTGTATGTTAGGCATGTATATTATTAATATTGTGCACAAATAAAGGATCTGAATGCTCGCCATGTTAATATTATTAGCGTTCGCAATAATAATATTTACAGATTTAATTGGTGCAATCCAACATCCGCTAATTAATAACATCATGAGCAATGCGCACCACCACATCAAACAATATTAAACAAATATACCTACGTAATATGTGTGATAAATGCTCGTAATATGGGAACGATTTTATCGATATTTCGTGTTAAATCCAGTTAAGAATACCTCATCTCTGTACGTATACCAATGTCTACCTATAATACTTATAAATAAATGTTTGGTTTACTAATGAAATATGGTCCATACTTGAACATTTTAGCAACCATTTTTGAATTGCATTTTTTAGACATTTAAATGTAATAAAGCATAAATATAAACACATAATTTTCACTTTATTCTCATTGGATCGGGATTTCATTTGATATCTAAGATATTGTATAGAAATTTCTCAATTAATCTAAAAAAATGAATCTAGGATTTCAAAACCTCCCAAACTCCTATTCACTGATTAGAATTGCATAGTGAAATAAAAAACAAATTTCTTTAAGTCTATCGTCTTCTTCTGTCCTTGGAAGATGTAAAATGTCTCTCTCAAGAAAACTGTATATAGAAAAAAAAACATTTTGGATTTCGTTCCAAACTTAATCACAGTTTGCACAATGCTTATATCGTGACTACATAGTTGATTGGTATTGAAACTCAAGTCACGTATTTCCTATATAAATAACTGGTTTGATAATTTAGATTTTTTGATAATTTTTTTATTGTGATTTTTATTCACAAGTGTAACAGCCAATCCTCTCACTCGAATCATTTTTGTCAGTTTCAATTATAAAAATAAGATTAAAATTTTTTTTTCATCATTTCACGTTTGAGTTTTATTGAATATCCTTATATTAATCAGGTAGATCTCAAATATTTACAAATACAGTCTCATATATATCATTAGTAGGTATCTATAGCAAATACTTATGGAGCAATTTATTGCGAAATTATCTGCTTTATAATTTTGTTTAACACGTGCGTGCGCTGTGTGAAATGATTTTAAAAATGATCTTCCTAAAACCAACATATTTCATTTTAATTCAACACCTGATTTCGCAGAAAAAAATGTTGATTTATTGATGTCTTATGACGTTTGTTAATAAATTTTTAAAAACAATCATAACCTAACAATTTCAAAATAATAATATGTTTCCAGATCAATTATTCATCATTTTGAAATCAATTGTTTGTCAAGTTTATTGTTTAATTTGGGGTTACTGTGGGGGTTGCTCCTTACTCGCTCTCCTGGAATCATTATTGGGAGCCTATGATAAGGTGTGATAATAATAGTGATAAGAATGTATGATTCTGTGATCATTGTTATTTGCCGCGTACAGACAGCTGGATGCGAACGTCAATCATCAAGCATCAAGCAAAAATCTTAAATCTTTCGGCGACAATTCGGAGCATTCTCCGAAGAAATATTCTAATGAATGCCTTCGTTACGTCTCATGGAATGGTAACGAAGGCATTCATTCGAATATTTATTCGGAGAATGCTCCGCATTGTCGCCGAAAGATTTATGATTTTTGCTTGATGCTTGATGATTGACGTTCGCATCCAGCTGTCTGTACACGGCAATAGTCTAATGTTAATGTATTGTAAGAGATAAATAAAAACCAATTCATTTCAATTCATCTACTATTACTGCTGTATTATACAATCATGACATATCCCATAAGTGGGGTAGCCAGCAGACCAGTTGCATATAATAAACATGCAAGCTGTCCTCTGCGTGCCAATATAATATCAGAACATTCAGTTCATCAATCGAATATACCCTTGACTTATTTTCATAATTATTATATTTTCATCATCTGTCTGTGATGATCATTTTCATCATCACCATCATCATCATCTACATGTCTGTTTTTTCCTAACTATACATTTTAAATAAGTGTATTGTAATTTGATTGTATTTTTCAAACACATTTATTTTAATCAAATCTCTTAAAAACACAAAAGCCTATCTCAAGTAGGTGAACAAACATAGTTCACCGATATGACCAGTTAGGTTACCGATTATAAATTGAATATGAAACAAATTGTTGAGTTAATACATAATGTATCATGAACTCTGGAAGATAGTTATCTCTCTACAGGGTGTTAATTTCTCAACAGAAAGAAGCTAACATTGCTGTATGATAGTATTGTATTAATTTTAATGTATTCTTGCCAAACAAAATTATTGTATTAAACTTGTTAACCATTAACTAAAAAAATATCCGGTAAAAACAAACCACTTACACATGTGTTAAAAGTTTAATCATATCATTATATATTTTTTTCTGAATTTGCATTTAAATTATCAGTACAACATAATGTTTTGTACACAATTTTAATTTTTACTCACGAACTTCTCATGGTATTTGACTCAATAATCACCATTTTGGAGGTGTTATTTCTTACATAAATATTATATATTTAAATTGTGTTTGTGATGAATTAGTGAACAATGTACAGTGTACACCCATTAGCATCACCTGTAGAAGGTGGGCAAACAGACGATCTCAAGCGATTATAAGGTCGATCGCGCGCATACTTCTAAAAATATGGTCCTCCAGATTCAGAGAATATATTAATCACGGAAACCGAGAAGATCATAAAATACCTAAAATTCTCACACCTATACAAAATATGGTGACAGGAAGGGAGGGAAATTTAGAGTGTAAAGGAAATAATACAATTCTGTAAATCGTCGATGGTGCAAGTCCGCCCACCTCTGATCTATACCATCAAAACATCTTACACAAGTAATCAGTTTAGACTTATTGAATGTAATAAAAATACAGTCCCTACAGCCAGTAGCTCAGAGATTGAAATTACCACAAAATAAGTGATACAATAATATTTATCTACTTATTTTAACAATAAACGGCTATGGAAAGCTTTGATATGAGGGAAAAAAAAACAATAAAATAACAATATATAGAGAAAAAGAAACAGCTTAAAAAAAAACACTGTCAAACATACCTATTATTAATAATTATGTAATCAGGACATAGGCGTCGTTGCAACCGATATTGTACATTATATTAACTCATTTTACCTAAATAGTGGACATGTGTCTTCTGTGCTTTAAACCATCGACATATTTTCAACTGCCTTGTATAACAAAAAAACACTGTCAAACGTACCTATTTATTTTAATTAAATCTCTTAAAAACACAAAAGAGTGAATGATATACCCAAAATTCTCACACCTTTTTGAAAATATAATATTTAATAAGAGTGTATGCCCAGCATACACACTTTTCCCTGTCCCTTCCTATTCTTGTTGTTTGTGTGCTTTTTATATTATATATTGCATTTGTAGTTTTTTTAGTATCTTGTTTGGGGTTTGTTTTTATATATTTTTATCTAAATGTATTTTCTATTGTTTTATATTTTTTATTTATTTATTATTTTATTTTTTCCGGGTTGGCTGGAAGAAATCGCATATGCGATAAGCCCGCCTTTTGGTAATTTCTGGAACAAAAACTTGTACACTGTATGTATATATTGATGCCAATAAAGTTTTATTTATTTTACAATGCAGGAACAGATAGTTGTTAACTATGACTCATAATAAAGAATGAATAAATAAATAAATAAATAAGTAAATTTGAACGTTGAATAATGTTGCAGGAAAGGACTATTGTGACACATATAGAACATTTTTAATTACTTTAAGTTAATTTAAATCTTAAATAAATCATGCATGTCTTTTCTCGGTGTCTAAAGAAAATATGAAATTCAGATTGGGTGGCGTGTTTCATTGCTGAACTGAATGTGAGTGATGTTTCATAAATAATAATTTACAATATCCCATAAGTTCTCTCTAAAAGTTTAAAAAAAATTATGCAATGTATTATTCTATTTTTCGGATGATTTTCCAGTACGTGATGGTTTCAACTCAATAGTTTTATTCAAAATGGTCAAATGCTTGTACATTTCTTCAGATTCTTCAGAACATTTCGTGCTGGTGTGAGCTAAATAAAATATGTTATAAATTGTATTATTTATAAGTATAACCAAACACAAAGTTTTATTTATAAAAATTTTAGTCTTTTCTTATTACTTTTATTTTTTGAGATGTTTTTTTTTATTACATAACTCTGGCTATTAATAGCTAACACCACTTCAGTGGCGGAGCTAGACTTTTTATATCGTTATTAAAAAAAAAAGATTTTTCCAAATTTGGCAAAGGAATGTGACAAAGTATAATTTTTTCAAACTTCTACCCTCTGTCGCCAAATTTTTAATGGAATCCAAGATATTTCGTGGTGTCTTCATTTTTGTAAAACGAATTCAGACAAGAACCAATTTTTTTGCAGGAATGCGGTGATTTTTTGCTTATATGAAAAGTACGACACTGCTCCACCTCCATAATATCTGAAAGAAAGTGAAGGTTTTGTTAATTTGGAAATTACTAAAATACCTACACAGTTATTAAATTAATTTATAGTAGTAAAATTTGTGGATCTTTTAGTATTGTACATATTTTTAAATTAAAATGTTCTATTTTCAGTATCATCTAATGCGACAATTTCATTTATTGTCATGATTTCGAGATTCATATTCTTGCAAAACACATTTCTTAGAATATAACCTTAACATTTTAGAGAGAATAAATAGATTTTATTTTACAATTTATACAATGTTTTTTTCCATTTTTATACATAGACATACATTTTCTTGAAAATGTGAAATACTAAAATGAACATTAATATAATTTCTTAATATAGGTGATTATATAAATATTGATGTATGTAAATCAACGTAATGTAGCATTCTTGTGACTCTTGTATATTGTACCTAGGTAAATACACAAAAAAATTAAATATAAATTGACCATAAATAATTATGTAACTACCTACATTCGATAAGGAAAAACTTTATGAAGTCTTAGTTAATTCAATAATTAACTACTCCTACAAAATTTAATAGGTAGATACAATTAGTTTCTCAGAAAAAAAATTGACATTGTTTTATTGCTTAAAATTGACATCTGAAAGAGGAGATTTGAGAAAGCACGGACTTCTGAGATCTACGTGGCTCGATCACGAGGATCAAGTTTTTAAGGACGACGGCGTGTTGAGTAAGAGAAATGTTGGTTTAGAGCTGTATGTTGTTCCGTCCTACACCACTTGAGGTTAAAGTATCGTATCGTAAAGTATGTATATGTTTATGAAAAAAAAAATTAAACAAACTAAGCCGGTATCATGCTTTTAACTTTTAAGCAAACCTCTTACACATTAATTTGGCCACCTTCTGATATGGTTTCATTTAATCTGCTACTACAACTACTACTATACCATCACGGCATATCCCACAAGTGGGGTAGCCAGCAGATCAGCTGCATGTAAGAAACATGCAAACTGTCCTCTTCGTGCCAATATAAAATCAAGACATTCAGGATGGGTGGCAAACCTCATCGCTGAATTTAAGATGTAAAATGTCTTAATTTTTTCGAACACCTGCCTTTTACAGGACACTCGAAAACTTACGCAGAAGAGTGGGAGACCAATTCTTTACCGGGTGCTCCACGGGATATTTAATCTGTAATAATATATAAATAAATAGTATATTAAATAAATAAATAGTATATGTCAATAAATAGTATATTAAATAGTATATTATATCTCATTTAATCTGTAATAATATATAAATAAATAGTATATTAAATAAATAAATAGTATATGTCAATAAATAGTATATTAAATTTATAATGATTTAGCATAATTCCTGCCAAAATGATGAGACTTCTTATAGAGTGTATTATTGTTTCCTGTTATTTTTCTAATTGCCTAGTCCATGAAGGAGATACATACATACTTCTTTCTTCTGTAGGTGCCCTGTCAGGTCCCCCCGACGTTGGCGATCACTCTGGCATAGGCATCTCGGTCCTGCGCTGTCTGGAATAACTCCTCCACACCCCTCATTCCAGTCCAATTTCGTATATTGCGCAGCCACGATGTCTGCCTTCTGCCAGCCCCTCGACGTCCCTCTATCTTGCCTGTCATAATCAAACGCAGAATGTGGTACTTTTCTCCACGCATTACATGACCCAGATATGAGATCTTGCGCACTTTCACATTCAACAGGAGTTCTCTGTCCATTCCAGCTCTTCTTAACACCTCTGCATTTGTGACCTTATCGGTCCAATGAATACGAAGCATTCTCCTATGAAGCCACATTGTATCATATAGACAGCAAGGAACAGCATTTTATCAAAAAATTGTACTGGTTCCAAACAGCCGAAATTAGACTAGGAAGTGAGAAGACAGATTCTGTTGCAATACAACGGGGTGTGCGTCAAGGATGCATATTGTCCCTTTTGTTATTCAATCTCTACTCCGATAAAGTCTTTAAAAAGGCCCTTCAAAACTTTAGCAAAGGAGTCAAAGTTAATGGTGTTGTGATCAACAACATAAGGTATGCTGACGACACGGTCATCTTGGCAGAGAGCATACATGACCTCCAAGAGTTACTAAATAGTGTAGATGTAGCTGGAGAGGAATTGGGCCTATCTGTAAATGTCAGCAAAACTAAATGGATGGCCTTTGGACGGTTGGATTACTCCGGATCATGCCTTCAGTTAAAGGGCATAAATATTGAGAAGGTGGACAAATTCAAATACCTTGGCAGTATGATAACGCAATCTCTTGACCCGGATACTGAAGTGAAGTGCAGAATTGAGGCAGCCCGTGCTGCATTTAATAAAATGAGAGTGCTCTTCTGCAACGACAATCTTAATTTGAAACTTCGACAGAGACTCGTAAAGTCCTATGTATGGTCTGTATTGCTGTACAGTTCTGAAACCTGGACCCTTAAAATGATACCCACAATAACATAAAAATGATGCCACATACATACAAAAAGACTAAATATTTATGTCTATGTTATGTATAAAAACTTATTTCACGAATGTAACTATCTTACGGGAATATTGAAAACATCGATATACAACATTGATGGGAAGAGAGATATTACACTGTACCCTCCTAATACCGGTATCATACTTACAGTACTGGAAAAATTATTATGGATTTTTAGAATAATGCAATTGCTGTGACATTTTTACTTTACTTTCCAATTCAAGCTCTTGAATCGTACTTTCTTTGGTATTATTTTAGCTGGGCATTTATTGTGCATCAAATTTTTCATCTGATGCACATTTTTATTTATGAATCGCAACATTTTATATTATTTTATGGAAAGCAACATTGATTTTTCTGTGTTGAGTCATAACTTTGTATTTTTTGTCATTGTGTTGTGTTCTGTTTCGGCGAGTTGTTGTCATTAAAAATCACATTTTTTGATAACTTTTTCTGCATGGTTCAGTTTTGACAAGTGTTTGAACCACTTTGTTTTAAATTTCAATTATTAATAAGCATTACTTTTAACCCTTATCGATAAAAACAAGATATGGGTAAAAACAAGGATTTAAGTCCTCGAAAAATGGGACAAATAAAAGTTTTGCTAGAAAATTCGGCACTTAAACAAATTGATATTGCTAGGAAATTAAATGTATCAACTCAAGTTGTTGGTGTCATTAAAAATAAAATCGAAAAAGGCAATGATGTGAGCCCCCAAAGACTTGGAAACTGCGGGAGAAAAAAGATAACTACGCCTAGAACTGACAGAAAAATCCAAAAAATTGCTCTTAAGGATAGAAGAGCAACGTGCTTGAAGATTTCTAGCTTGCTGGGTGTAGATGGAATCTCCATGAGTAGAAGAACTGTTAATAACCGACTTTTAGAGTGTGGTTTGAGAGCATACCATCCAAGGAAGAAGCCACGACTTACAGAAAATATGAAGAGTGCAAGGTACGCGTGGGCAAAACAGCACAAATCTTGGACTATTGATGATTGGCAAAAGGTAAATTTGTTGTTTCTTATTCACTATACATGTCTGAAGGAAAATCAGTCGTAATCACCTTTTACTTTTACTCATTTTATGAATTTGCATGATAATAATAACACAGTGTAACATTGTAATTCAACGTACTTGAAACCAAAACATCAAATCATAAGTTTCAACTGATACTAAACCTCTATATAACAGTAAATTTCGTTTCAGGTTGTGTTTTCTGATGAGTCCACAATCGCAATTTTGGATGACAGGATCCAAACTGTACGTCGTCGACCTGGAGAAGAGTTTTTGCCAGATTGTTTGAAGAAAACGGTTAAATTTCCTCAAAAAATTATGGTATGAGGGGCGTTTTCCATTAGTGGAACTAGTCGATTACATATTATGGATGGCATGATGAACCAGGATAAGTATATACAGGTGCTAGAGACTCGAGTTGTGCCTCAAATTTGAGAGTGGTTTGGATCAGACTCCTGTATTTTCCAGCAGGACTCGGCACCATGTCATAAATCAAAAAAAGTCATGACATGGTTCCGCCAAAATGCAATCCAGGTTCTTCCATGGGCAGGAAACTCACCAGATATGAACCCTATAGAAAATTTATGGGATTCACTAAAAAATTAAATACACCAGGTTCCTGTAACAACAAAAACCCAGCTCATCGAACGCTTAATAGACGTGTGGTTTCACTCCGAAAAAATTAATTCTTTGTGTAAAAAATTGATTGAGAGTATGCCACGCCGTATCCAATCATTAATTTCTGCAAAAAGTGGTCAAACTAAATATTAAAATATGTATTTTTGTTTAACCAATTGAAATAAATAAACTTTGTTGAGAAATAAATATTCGAATTCTGTTTAAATGAAGCCCAAATGCCAAAATTTTGTCAAATATAAAAAATCCATAATAATTTTTCCAGTACTGTATAATAATAATGATATCACAGAAATCTACTGGTATCCGTAGCATAAAGAACATTTACATAATACCTACTCGAATATCCAATAGGAATCACAGTAATAAAAATACTCGTAATAAATCCCCCTTTTGGCTATAGTGTATCACTGCTATATACATAATATTATTTAAGTACCTACCTCTACAATCTGGTACTTTAACTACCTATTTGATTTTCCGGACCACATAAAAGCTGTGTGAGTAAGTACCTACCTACTGGTATGTAATGATATGTTGTTATTCTTTATTCCTAGAAACTTCCATTTTCTATGAATTATTTATTAAGAGTTTCAACACCACTGCCGCGCTAAGGAAATATACATTCTTATAAAATTGGAAGTGCAACTATTCGTAACAAGATTATCAATTTTGTTATTATTATTTTATTATTATCAGATGTTTCTTGACAACCTTTTTTGTACAAGTTATTTCATCTCTATACGTAATAGTTTGTACAGAACGTACGTAGAATAGTTTGACAAAATACTATTACTATCTTAAAATGCTTTTAATTAAAAATATGAATTGGAGAATATAATATTAGTTTCACTATATAAATATGAAAATAAGCATCGTATTTAAAATAACCAATTATTTTTTCACATTTAGTAATTTATTGATTCTCTCTTAAATATTTCTTTCCGAAGCACAAGAGAAAATTGATCCCGAGCAATGGAAGGCCATTAGGCACCATTTCAATCATCTTTACCCTGTTGTTTTTATTGAAACAATATAATTATTTATTACACTGAGAAAAATACTCACAACGAATCATTGGTACGTACTATCAGATTAGGACCAGAGATAGTAGGTACAAACGATTCATTAGTACGAATCTATAATATTAACCTATCGCAAACAAGTCGTTGGTAAATTTACCAACAATTTGTTTGCGAAAACTTAATATTTTAGATTCGTACTAATGAATCGTTTGTACTATCTCTGGTCCTAATCTGATAGTACGTACCAATGATTCGTTGTGAAATTTCGTTAGTATTTTTCTCAGTGTAGAGTCTTTAACGCATAACTAGCAGATAAATACATTAAACAGTGTGTTTGACAACAACAACTTTTGAAATACAAATAAAACTTCGTATAATATAAAGTGTAATGTTTATCATTGACTGAAAAAAACAGCAGATACAATAATACTTCAAAGAAAATAAACCTTCCATGAAATACATGTTACGTCTCAGAAATACACTTTACAGTACCTACGTAAACTAATTTAATACTCTCGTATATTATGTGTAATATTACGTTTGCAAAATATATGGAAAAATTTAGGTTGAAATAATATTAAGATTTTTGTCCATGATGTATTATATAATAATATTCTTTACTCATACATTCAGTACTAGATATTATATGTGTTAAAATTACATTATATAGACACAGTATTCTCCACAACATTCTTTGAAATAATATAATATTTATTCCAACGCATCATGGTTTGTCTTATGAGATTCATAATATAAAAATAATAATAATAGTAATGTGATATGGGAGTCAGATAAGGAAACAAGGAATATTTCATTTGGAAAAGGAATAAGCATAAGCTCTGAGCTTCACTCATAATAGTCGTATCTAATAATATTATTATTATAGGCTCGGTCCTATTTTTATGTCCTGTCTTATGGCGCCCATCATACATACATATTACAAAATACATAACATGATTACAATACATAACGTCTGCTATTACATCTCCTGCACGTAGTATCCATATAAGAAACATTGTATTGGGAAATTTCAATAGATAGGTACTACAGATAATATAATATATACTTATTAGGAAATCGCAAGACTTTGGAACCTTTTATAGGTTTGTTTTATGTAATCGACATTATTACATGCATATAGTTTTCCAAATTATGTAAAGAAAATCACTTATACGTGTTTTTTGCTACACTAACATTTTCAGCCTTTATTTAGTAAGAGACAAATACGAATAATTATTATGTATGTAAGAGGTTTTATATTGGACTAAACCTAGTCCAATTTTGTTTAGTTGCAATTTCTTTATTAATTGCATGCATGGTACGATGCGTTGGATTCGATTTTACTCAGAATAAAGGCGTTTATATCCAGAAAATTTATACTCAATCTAGAATGAGCGTTAGATATATTTGGACAATTGGAAATTTAGGTATTTACTATCACTTATTTAACTCAGAAGAATAATTAAAAGTATTGCCAGGCAGAGGAGATGAAAATAATTACTACTACTGCTATACCATCACGGCTGGTGATGTGAGAAGAGAAAATTCTCCAGAGAAATTTCTCCGAGAATTTCTCCTCGGATGGAAGAGAGATTTCTCTCCATAATTTTTCATAGTGGTATTATGACCTTTCGCCCAGTACACTTCGCAGCCAAACTCATTGATCCATAAATTTGTGGGTCTGATAAAGGCCTAAATCAGAGGTTATTAACACTTTTTTTCCATGTACGTACCTGCAATTTTTTTTAACTATAATATGGGCATGTGGGGTGTCAAACATCAAGATTTTTCATCAGTTATTAGCACTTTTTTCTATGTAGGTGCCTAACATTTTTTTATTTCCATAATTAATTGTAGCCAATGACAATTGGTGATAAATTGTCTCAACATTTGTACATTGTTATTGAAATAAAAAAAAATTCTCCGAAAATTCTCTACTTCGAGAAATTTACCGAGAAATTTCTCGGTAAATTTCTCCAAAAATTATTTCTTGAGAATTCCACAACACTAATCACGGCATATCAGCGAACTACACTTATGTAATAAACAAGCAGTTTGTCTACCCCTTTAATAATATAAAAATCAGACATTCAGGGTTGGTGGCATGACTCATCTTACACGCGAGATTTTACGATAACTTGCCCTTTAAAGGGCACTCTGAAATTTATAGAAAACAAAATGAAAAAATAAAATTAATTTTATTTAGATAAAAGCAATTGTATAATAATTATATTTATTACACAGTACAAATGTGACGATGATTATATGGGTATAATTTTCACAAGATTATAGTGACACACTAATAATGCAAACTTTTTCATGCAGCATGTTTTAAGAATATAACTCTTATTGCTTTGTTACGTAATATTTTATACAAAGTGTTGTATGATAGTAAGGTCGGTTTTACCACTGAGTGATTCTCCTATCGGGCAATAAAAAATTTACGATAATGCAAGTTGTTCAACATAATATATACAATATCACATCCGAGTGTTGCTACATACAAACTTCTTGAAGGAGCTTCATTAGGAAGCATGGAATGAGTTATTTTTATTATATCCAAACGTACAAATGCAATAAAATATGATCTTTACTAGTGTAACATGTGTTTCTTTTTCATATTCTATTGTAGATACCTACATAAAAAAACATAATTCATAATTTACCTTATCTTAATCAAAGCAACCTGACACACATTCGTTACTGGTATAAAAATAGTTCCCGCTTTTAAACAATTGAAAGTCAAATTTTAAAACCAATCAAATTCCAAGTATTTTTTACAAAGTCCTTCTTTTGCCATTTTTATTCCATCTTTGAACACAGGACTACCTTATTATTTTTACTCCCTTCTACCCCGAATATTCTTCCAATGTTATTTTTCCAATCACATTATCATCATTATTATAGGTAGCCATGTTAAAAAGTATTCTTATTTTGGCACTAATTAAAGTTTTAAATCTAAAAATAATTCACCACTTTTTTGATACTGTTCTTCAAATTACTATGATATAATCATTATGCTTTAAGTTCGATTATAATAATATTATCACAAACAAGTTATTTGGAATCATCGATGATAATTTTGATAGTAATATAGATTTTAGAAATTCAATAGCCTTTGAAATTATTAGCTTTTATGTTACCAATGGACTAAAATGATAATAATTATACCAATCTTCACTTTAACAATCAAACAGTCCTTTGTACCAAATAAAGTTACACCGGTTAATATAAAAGCCGTAGAGTATTAGTACTTTTGCCACCAGGGATCTTAAAGAGGTAGGTACTTCCTATAATTATTTCTACAAAATTTTAATTTCTATTAGTCCATGCTACCTCAATAGTTTAAGCTCTCAAAACTATATATTATATAAGTACCTATATAAATTTTTCAATCACACGCTATATGTAGTTTCTCAGATATTTCTTGAATATACATAGTTCCTCAAAATTTAAGATTCTTATTGACATTATCCAAGAGCATTTTTCTCAGTCTTCCTGACACTGTATTGTGTATTTTACAATTTGTGTCTGACGTTGCGACGCATTAAAGATTAATACTTATTCTATTCATACGCATATATTCGTAGTCATCAACATTGAATAAAAAGTAGGATATTAAGATGGCCCAGACATTAAGACTTCAGAAAGGAAAAGAAATAGTATACCCGAAAAACAATGTTTTTAGTTCATATTCTATTTGCCCATCTTGTCTGTTATTGAATATTTTAACGTTCATCGCAATTATTATTATTATTGGTAAACAAATTGATTGGTTATTGCCTAATTTATATTTTACTTTGCCGAAAATTATCCAATTTAAATGTATTAAAATGATAACTAATTATAAAGTTAAATAGGAAACAACGTCTTTTCGAATTAATATAAATCGCAAATCGAAATCATAATTAGTACATAGGTACCTACCATTATCATATTTAAGATAAATTTATTTTTAGTTTTCTTGGATTTATTCAATACTATCGACCGGTGCAAAATTTCGTGAATGTTCGAAATGCATTCAATACAAATAAAACATGCACATTTAATGATTCTGCAAATGTCTGGCCAAAGTAGGAAATGTCTGGCCAAACCGGAAACAGTAGGAAATGTCTGGCCAAACCGGAAACAATTCAACACATAGTTTCGGGTTGTTCCACTCTCGCTCAAACTGAGTATACCAATAGACATAATCATGTCGCAAAAATAATACATCAAAATTTAGCAATTAAACATAATCTTTTAAACTCACAAATAGTAATACCTTATTATAAATACAACCCGGAACCGGTTTTAGAAAATCAAAATTACAGGCTCTATTATGATAAAACCATAATAACAGATAGACAAATACATCATAATAGACCCGATTTAGTATTACATGATAAACGTAATAAAATAACGTACCTAATAGACATCGCTGTTCCAAATACACATAATATACAAACTACCGTCGCAGAAAAAATACGTAAATATACAGAACTAGCAGGAGAAATAAAAAATATTTGGCATTCTAGATCCGTTTATATAATACCTTTAGTCATGTCAGCTACAGGGGTAACTCCGAAATCTTTAATAAATAATTTACAAAAATTAGATTTACCGGTTAATTTGTATATTAAAATTCAAAAATCTATTATAATAAACACTTGTAATATTGTAAAAAAGTTTTTGAATACAGATATTTCAGGCACAATGCTGGTATTTTGATCCCGCGTTTTGAGCCTAATCCTTTGATATCCTGTATATCTGGATAGGTGAATTTTTCCCGGCATTAGACTGTTAAGTTTTTGTGTGACCATGACTGATCATATGGAGACTTATCTGGTTGTATAATGCTGAGAAGTGTGGATGGCAATTCTGCCGCCGCGTATAAAAAAGTGATTGTTAACCGGCTAACAAGAAATTTCACCCTTATTACGATAGGCTGGTGATTAGAGCAAAAGCTTGTGTAGCAAAAGCAAAAGTATCTAGGTATGTTTTATTTTAAATATGTCATTGAAACACTCAAAACTACGTAAACACGCATGTATATTTTATTTTATACAACTTATAATTTATTTTTTCCTCGCTACTTTCAATGGATAATAGGTAAATTCAACTTATCTATGGCCAGTGGTATAGTACACTAAATAATTCAATTGTATTAATTTTACTTCGTGTGAAAACCGACAAAACCAGTGATGTGAATATTCAAGAGATCGTTTTAAACTTATCGCATTACATCGATGTAATAATAATTTAACGTGTATAATCTAAATGACGTTTTTAATCTAATATAAACAAGACAAGATTCAATTAATATCAAAGTAAGTATACTTAAATACTGGTCGTTTAAAAAAATACAACAATTTAAATAATAATGTTTGAAGAGTTCACACACATAATAACTTGCATTGAAAAATAACATCATTTTCTCAAAATCTTAATTGCTATCTGTAAATACACCAAGGCAAGAAGGCAAATATTCATATTTATATATAAATGGTCATTCAAAGTTATTACCTACATAAAAAAATATGAAAAAATAATTGTTAAATTTAAATAAAACCTACCTTCATCAAATTATTATTTTTGGAAAAAATCAAATATTTTCGATTCGTTGATATGCTTTACCATTTATTCTAAGTGCCTTTCTCATGGCACTAAGTGTATGATATGTATGTTCATCACATATAATTATATATAAGTATATTGATAGAAGTATACATGACTAAGGCCGACTGGAGGCAAAATATAAAAATAGCAAAGAATATTTTCTAAATATAAATAATATATTTTATACATTAAAATAAATCAGAAAAAAAGGTTCTCATCAACAAATTATTCATTTTTAACACAATCAATTAGCATTAACTACCTGGGCGGTACTTGAAAAATACTGTGTATAATAATTAATTTATATTCTATGTAACTACTCTTCTTCATTTAATTTTAATCAGTTGTTATTTATGAACCTAACGAGGAGTTGAAAATAAAATATACATATTTTTTATATTAAATTATAATTTGTTTTAAGCAGATTAAATGAGAATGGTAGTTTTTGTTATTTAAATGTAACCTCTAATAAATATTAATTTTGTAATTAATTTAATAATTAAATAAATCTACTACTACTAATAGTAGTAGTAGTAGTAGATTTATTTTAAACAGATAACTATTTCAAGATATTTTGTATTTCAAAAAAGGTACATACTTAATTAGGTAAATTAAGGTGTTTACTTTTTTGGAAAAAATATACACTACACCATCTCCTACCAATGGGGTAGCCAGTGGAATAACTGTAGATATACTTATAATAAACATGCAGACAAACTGTGATGGCATACACCAAATAGATGCCTACGTAAGTACGTACACTAAATATTATTAACTACCTACCTACTGTAGGTAACTGATATCTGGCCAAATGTGACCAAACAATCATGTTTCTACGAACGGCTTCGGAGATACTGCAGGCAAATTATCATAAAATTAAAATATCCTAATTCAAAACATGATTATAATGATATAGAAAGAGGGTTTATATATTTATAAAAACATGTAGTACATATATATTTAATGATAGATAATTCATGGCTGTGGGCAAACACAAGACAAACAATGCTGGTATAATTGTATTTCAACAAGGCATTTGGACTAGCATCAAATTATTTTAATGTGGGTATTGACAGTAGTAGAAGGCAACACATACTTAACATCTTTTGTCTTTATCTAAAAAAATGAGTGAGATCATTGCGTCTCAATGACTATTTACTTATTTATCAAAAACAATTACAATCGATATAATGTTACCAAAAAAATGGATTACCCGATTAGGTATAGTTTTTCTAGAACATTCCATTTATTAAATACATGTTTAAATATATAAAAAGGTATGCTTATGTAACAAATATTTATGCAGAACAATTTTGTTTTTTTTTTTTTTGGATAATCTCAGATTATTTCACAAAAATTTAAAACTTCCAATTAATATTTGGTCAAAATGAGCACGACGATTCATCCACTTAAAAAATTGTTACAACCTGGAAGGTCCTCTTTTACAATAATTCATCGTTATTAAATAATAAATATAATTATTCCAGGACCTTAGGAATTTCGTGGAAAGAGGCCATTCAATTACCCGGTGATGGAAATACTGATGGAAAGAGGCTCGTTTCTTTCTCGTTATATTAAAAAACAAAATAAAAAACAGAATCTACGTTAAGTTACTATTTACTCTAAGAATATTTCTAGTAATATACGTTTTGTAGGTTTAAATGTTATTTTGTCTGTGACATACATAAGACCACTCCTAGGAAATTAGTTCAGTTTCTTAAAGCATTTAGTGCAGCTAACGAACCCTGGCCTAATAGTATTCATCAATATGGATGTATCCGTCGTTTATATTCGAACTTCTATACTAATACCTACATAATAACTTGAATATCTTATTCAGTTTATGTATTACTTCTGTATGTACATCCATTAATGTCATTATGTTATTTTTCATAGATGGTTAAGTATTATTGATGAGATGTCATTAGGAATAAGGTGGGTATAGGATTTTGTAAACATTAATGAATAGCGTTACGTATTGAGTAAGTCATTTTTTTATTTCAAAATAACAATAATGACCACGTCTCTATGTAGATATCACTATATTCATTAGTTTATTACTTGTGTCGGAGCTAGATACGATAATTATCTCCAGTACAAACATAATCCTGCATTCGAAAACCCTGTACAGAAGTTGGAGTCACGTAAAAAATATATCCCATTTTTCGTGTGACTGGACCCCGAGGACTCTCCAATAACCACACTTCAGTACATCATAAACTATAAAAATGAGTTTATAATAATCATCCAGTTCTAGAAAAAAATACATCAATAACTTCAACTATGGTATTTGGAATAGTTAACAAAAATCTTAAATAATTAATTGTGTTGTTGATATGTTATATTTATAACTGGACTCTTAAATATTTTTGAACAGAAAGTTTCCTAGCTACAAATATGATATCTATTGCAGCTGTTTGCATAACGTCAGTTACAGCTAGGAACAAAAATATGAAGTCCCCAAATATTCCACATCATTTAGGATATAAATAATTAATATGAATAAAAACTTGTTCATATTCTAACTTATTATATGTGCGTGAATTATTTTAACATTATCTTTATGGTATTCCTGTGCTTACGTCCAAATCAGATGGTTAATATGTTATTTACATAGTGAGGTATCATCATACAACCTCTTTTAAAACAACATCTCTATACATAATGTATTTGAGAACGATAAGCAGGCATATGAATTAAGTAGTAATAATAATTATAGCAACGTATCATTATAATTTGATTATATAGCTCATTAATTCGTGTCTGTTTTATTCTCAAAGTAAGTTCCTCATTATATTATTCCTTACGGTTAGTGGTAACGACCTACTTGGAATATTTTTATTTACGAAGATATAATCAGTATAACCGACTCTTACGATTCAAGTGGAATATACATTAATATTGAATTTATTTCTATCCTCAATTTCGCTATATGCAAGACTGTTTTTTTTTTTTAAATATTAATCTCAATATTACAAAGTTTATTTTTTGTTTTTAAATACACATACTCAAAGTGTTTTTTTTTACTCAAAACGAATATGAAATTGTTTACTGCTTAGGATTTTGAATTTTACAATACCTACACCTGCTTTTGATGGATGCTTTATTTGCATGCCATTAAACGCTTAGATCAGAAGAAAGTATTATTTTAAAACTTATGCTTGTTTGTTTCAAATAGTAAAGTTTGCATATTTCATTGGTTTCATGAAACTTGGTAATTCTTTATGTATACGTAAACTGTTTCTCCTGGTGTACTGATAACCAGGGTAATTAATTGATTATTTATTTGTGTATTTATTTTGTATTCTAAACCATACTATTATTTTAATTATCTGTATCCACACATTGAAAATAAATTAGTAAAAAATCGGTTTACTTTTCATGCTTATTCACACTTAGGTACATAATATTTCTCATAAAATTAAAAGTTTTTTTTTCATTCAACTAAATGAAACGTGTATATTTACTCAACAATTTTTATTGTAATGTTAAGTGTGTACTTAGATAAAAAGAAGCTTATAATTATATTGCAATAATACTTTTTTATTGCGATGAATATGAAAATGTAGATTGAAATTTTTATTTTACATATTTAAAAGATATAATCTTCGTTAAAATGTTTCGAGCGCTTGTAGTATACCTTTGATAGATCCATAAAATAATTTTATTAGTTAAAAATATTTTCGTAACATATTTTGCGTGAAAAAACATTTGACCCAAAATATAAAACTGATGTAATTTAGTCTATTTGTAAATAAATAATAATATTTTTCATACTGTTGTTCATCTAAAACTCACCTAAAAATAGTTCAAATGTGTTATTTCTTCGATACAACTATTTGACGTAGGGGAAGGTGGGGCAAGACGGGGTAGTGAGGTAAGATGGGGTACTGCGATAAAAGTGGAACCGTGCCAAGTAGCCCTGAAAGCTGGATGACATAAGATGCTCTCTTCGGACCCTCCACTAGTAACAAAGTTACATCAGCAGTGGTTGCTCGCTCCGTGATGCTGTGATACTAAACATGTTTTTCGCATATTTCACGTTATTTTACTTTGTTGATAGTGTCAATGAAGGAAGAATTTCGTGATTCAGATTGTTTGAAATTTGATTAACAAGATCCAAATATTGAATTTTGAGGGAAGATATTCGAATATTAATTGGATAAAAATATGATTAATTAATTAATTAGAACTACCAAGAAGACCCCCTAAACCATGGGTGTCTAAACTTTGACCATACGAGGGCCACATTGCAAAAAAAAATATATGCTGGGCCGCACATAAATATTTTTTCAACAAATCGAAATAAAATTAGCTATTTACCTATATGTAGTTCTATTAAAATAAAATAACTTCTTTTTATTAAATTTATTTTAATTGAATTAGATATATGTATAAAATTATAAATGAACATATGTATAAAAATTGACAGTAGGTATGTAAATTTAATGTGATGGAAGGATTTGCTTTTGTTGAACAAGCAAATCGATATTGTATGTTGCAAAAATGAAAAATATTGCAAACATTAATTTTTTTAGTAGAAATAAGCAAATTTAAATATTTTCATAATTTGCGTTTGGGCCGCATCTCAAAGTGTTTTGGGCCGCACTTTAGACAAGCATGCCCTAAATGATGGAAGGAGAGCTGGGCCTCCACATCGCAAGAAGAGCCTCCTGCATGAACAGACCTCTGGGTCTTATGAAAGATTAAGAAGAAGAAGGATTAATTAGTTAATTAATTGACTAATATTCTTAACTACCCCGTCTTGCCCCAACCCGGGATAATTAAACTGTTTTTAAATTCAACAAATTTATTATTTCTTAATGTTTATTTTAACATTTATGTGATTCATTTGCTAGATTGAAGATCATAGTTTGTGTCAATAAACTTTTTTTTTAAGAATTTTTATAAAGAAATGTGTTTTTTTTTTGACATTTTAGCTTAAAGGCCCCGTCTTGCCCAACCCTCCTCTACACAAACATTGAATGCTATTTTCAATCTTTGATAATTAATTTCTATTTAAACAATATTTGAAACCATACCTTTCCAATATAGGTATCTACATAATTATTATAACACATGCATGTACGCTTAATCACTTTCATGTTTTATAGCGTGCATTGGATGTTAAGTGTTCGAATATGTTTGCTCTAAACGCCAATAACTATTCATATTTTATACAGCAGCCTAGTATTTTCGGTCAAGGCATTTTCCCCGTAAGTATAGCACTTATGTATTCATGTTTTAAAGTACATTAAACATGCACGTTTCAACTGCAGTATTTATTAGTGTAAAATTGGAGCAGAGATCGACGTTATTACCACTATTGACCCACTTACAAAACTTAATAGTTTAACTATATCGTTTGATAAGCTCAAAGTTGAAAATAAATATTCAATAATTTATACATCAGACTTTATTGTAAACGGTAAAAAATATCACACGAAACTTGTAAAATGATTATCATTTATTCGAACATATTTATAAAGCTCCACAGTGAAATCTTATATTGTTTGGCCTAAATCAAGTCCACATAAATTATTACGAGTGCCTACATATTCTCGTCTTGAAACTAATGAAATTAAGCGAGTCCGTTATGGATTATAAGCAGTTAACAAACATTCAATTACCAAATGATTAACTCGGTAATTTCCAAGAAAGCGATTCATTATTGTGTCGGATACTAAGAATCCCTTTTTTAAATCGTTGCGTATCTAATTATTCAAATACTAAATGTATTATAAGTATCATTCTTTTTATTCACAATTTCATAAGATTGATGATAATCATATTATTAAATTTATATAATAAAAATAGACTAGTACTTTGTTTGATTAGTTGATTTTAGAACTTGAACTAAATTACTTCTACTGATAAAGCCGTAGATACAAAATGTATTGAGTTATTTTTTTATTTATTCTATACATATAGGTATGTATTGTGGGTTATAATCCATAGGATTGGGCTGCAACAAATTTGGGTTTTCTTCTCCATTTCTCTCAATTTTTTGCTAGTCTCTTGAAACGGCAAACTCCCCTTTCACGACACAAGCTTTTAGTAGCTTACTGTGAAAGGTATATAAGGTTGTGTTTGGGTTTAAAACAAAAACCCAGATATATCTTTTTTATAAAAAAAAAACATTCCATGGATGTACCACAGTATGTGTTCTTCCTCACATGATCCATGTAGGTATCTCTTAGTTGGCCTCTTACGTTTTTGCCCTCTGTCTTGCCATCCTCGCTAGTGAAGAGCAGGCCTGGGTTCCTGATATTTTGGCCAATCCATTTTGATTGTTGTTGGCTGATCTTTTTTAAAATTTACCTACTTTCGCCTACCCTGATCACCAATCCTCTTCTTTTCTGATATTTTCCGACCAATAGATCTTCAGCATGCATCTGTAGCAGCACATCTCGAAGACCTCTAAACATCTGCTTTCACTGTTGTCGATATTCGACATCTCGCTACCAGATAGCAGAATGCTCCAAACATAGGCTTTAGCAAGGTTCTTCCTTACGTTAAAGTCAATGTTTAGAGATTCCAATACATATTTTAGATTTTTGTTAAAAACAATTTTCGCCTGGTTTACCCTTCTTACAATTTCAGATTTTGAGCGTCCATCCTGATTTATTCTGCTACCCAAGTACACTAATTTTCTTGCCTGCTTATTCTGCAAACGATGTCATGGTATGTTTATACAGCTGTGACAGGAAAATTCCATTTAATCGAAGCATGATCATTTAATATTTACATAAAACATGCAATAGGTTGTCATTTCATGTCAGTTGAATGAAGACTGGCTTATTTCATGTAATGTAACTAACACGCTCATATCATCCATCGCAAAAAATATTATAGTTAAACATTACATGTTCATACTCGATACACCGTTTATCTATCTTTAAAATATTTTCAATTATGTTGCAAGATTCTCGTAAAGTAATAGCATTGTTTCAAAGTTGATTAATATAATTTAAACACTAAAGATTTCGGATGTTAGGTCAAATGACCACGTCAAAAATAGTACTGTGCACCAGCGCACTTAGCAAAGATTTTAGTCTTGTTTGTAATTCAGGAATGATGACGGTCTTGGATGGGACGGTCCACGGGGATTTCGATGGCCTGGAAGTTTTTATTTCAAAATACATCGTTCCTAAGATAACGACATCATAGAGCTAGGAATATCGCGGGAAGAGATGACTCAATTGACGCAGAGACATTCTGAATGGTAGAAGCTGGTTTCTAACCTGCGCACCCGAGAGTAGAGTAATAGAGATGATGTAGTATCGATATTCTTACTTAAAACATATCATTTCATCGTAGAACTCTTAACTTTTCGTCGATATTTTAAAATGCGTCCTGTAAGTAGATTGAAATCTTCTCAATCTGTTGCGTTGTTGTGTTTGTACACTTACACTTCTCTGGTTTGTGAGACCCGTCATCATTATTTATAATAGGTACTTGTATTATTAGCTGGAAGTGTCGACCATTTTTCAAAATTATAATTATTACTCGGGTACATTTCTTATTATATTATTTCGAGTCGTCGTTTTGTGTCTGAATATATTATTAATGTCTACTAGACGGTTAGGGGCAGTCTAAGCGTCAGAAATACATAATACTTTAAAAGGGAACAGAGTTAAAGGATTACTACTCTAAATGTACAAGAGAAGCAAAAGGTATAGTAGATATTTGTCTGTCTTTCACCCCATCTATAATATCCATCACTGGTACGGTAGGCATTGCTTGACTGATGGTCTTAATTTATTATGACGACCCTTAGAATTAATGAATTTAGCTGTATTAATTATTCCTTCACATTATAGGAGATCGTTTTTCTTAATTTTGGCTTCTTTTATACGACAGGCTTGTCTGAAAAATTATCTATTTGTGTGAAAAGGGTTGCTATTATTGTTTTACTTTTATTAATAACGATATTCTACAAGTGCACTTATTCAATTTAACTTAGAACCTTGTGTTAAATTTCATATTTTATTTAGTCTCTCAGGTTGTATCGCGTCCATAAAAGTAGAATAAAAACGATTTCAGAATAGTAGATTTCGAATAGTAGAACGATTTCTAATAGTAGAACAAAAACGATTTCGAATATTCACCCATAAAAGTAGATTAATAACGAATCTTATGTTAATGTTCTGAGCTGGCAAATTTGTTGCAATTATGCAATTTTTCAGAGAGCTAAATACTCATAAATTTTTGCAATGCTATGCTAGAAATGTCTTTTAATGATTTTTTTGAATAGATAATCAAGAATTGAAAGCTGCTTATTTTATATGTCTACCTGTAATTACTATTGACGCAATACCTAGATTGTATTTAAATTAGTTTCCTTCTTACTTTCTGTCATATAAGTTTCTGGGTAGCATCCAGTTTCGTCTCCATGTTTAGGTACTGGCAGAGGGCGTACCACGACATTTCAATGAAATATCATTCATGATAATGTATCAAAGAGCAAAGAGAAACATAGGAACAGTATGCAATGAGTCTTGTTACCTACAACAATAACATAATATAATATCATAAAGGCTTAGCCAGGCGTACCTCCAAAGTCGAGTGTATAGGTAGTAGAAATAGAAGCAGTGGTTCCACCTTATTATAATATTAAATTCCATTCCAAATCTGTGGCAGAAATTTTAGGGTGGTTGCACCTGGCGATATAAATTTCATTCTACACCAACCTCCCCTTTCACAATATTAATAATAATATACAACAAACAAGCGAGCAGAGTGAAGAAGAATCTCCTCTAATGTATACTTACCTACCTATATTACCTACTTTGTATACCTACATTGCTAGCAGTATATTATGGTTACTGTATAACATCGGAACTAATAACGAAATACCTACCATATTATTATTTATAAATCCCATGCAATTGCATTTAAATTAATATTATTAGCTTTATGGCATAATATTAAAATCGCTATCACGTTACTTTTCTTGCACTGCAAGCAAACAAGATCGAAATCTACATACTTCTTATACTATTTTAATATACCTACACCTACCGTTGTCGCATATTATGTACATTGTTAATGAAAAATATCATATCGATTCTCAAAATACACTTAATATTCACCATGATAAGAAAAATACTTCAAAGATCTGTTCAAATTTGTCAACACATCTTTTTTGAAGTCTTTTTACATCTTTATTGTCCTCCTAATAACTCTATTAAAGGCATAGAGGCGCCCACTTACAAACCTATTATTGAACTTGGAGACTATCAATTATATGTATTAACTAGGTAGTGTTGACTTATTTTGAAAGGTTTCATTTCTAATTATGTATTTCAAATGAAGACCCAACATGTATATTACAATGTTCAGTATTAACATACATAGATACTAGATTGAGTTTGTGAATTCGCATTTTTCGCGTACCTTTCTTTGCTGCATGTTTTAATAGGTAATATTTCAACTCATCACTACGCGTTATTGTTTAATGGTGAAACAGAATGCCAAACAACGGCAGACAGTAAGAGATGGCGCCGCCTTATACTCCTTTGTAATACATTATATTATTATTATGTATTCTCGTACCGGTACTTATAACAAGAACGTTAATGAATAAACTGTCAAGATGGATTGTCCATCCTTTTCCTTTTATTATTTTAATTATTATTGTACAACAACTGCTTTTGTTCGAGCAAAAACGTCAATCAAAGATTCTAAAGGGTTTTATGAAAAATAGCCACCAACTCCACAGTTGGGAGAATAATTTTGTATTTTTATTTTTATAGCTGAGCTTTTCAACATTTTGTTTCACGAAATATACAAAATTGATTTGAATATAATTTAAAAATTATATCAAAGATTTTATGAGTGAAAATTCAAATAAATTATATAATAGCTTTATTCATTGAAAATTATTAAAACTGTTACTCTGCAAAGAAATAATTAAGTATCTATTTTAAATACTGTTTCTTTGATTTTCTTGAGGATTTTTTTTTAATTCAAACGTTTATTTAGTGAATTTAAAATATATATTTTCAAGGGAAAGTTTTCTTTTTTATTTAATAGGTATATTTGTGCGTTATTTTTTTTTGTAGAATATTATAATAAAAGACTTCTTATTGAATACTTTCCGAAGCCTTTGGAACATTCCTTTGAATTTGAAAATTATTGTCCTGTCACTCCTTAAAAAAGTATCCTTACAAATAACTTTTTATTTCTATTTAAATTTACTCTTACATTGCTACTGTCCCAGAAGATCGAGAATATTATAAAGAATAGGTGTCTTACTTTATGAACAATGTACTAAGAAATGAAAAGATCAACGAAAAGTAAAATCCAAATTTCTGAGTATAAAAAATTGGTGATTTTTAAACAAGTCAGTATTTTTAAGAAATACCAAAAAATGTAGGTACCTAAAAACCTATATTTGAGAACTACCAAAAAATATTTTGCTTTCTAACAATGAGTATTCGAAGTTGTCGATAGAGCATTTATCAGAAAATTGTCGTACATAGTTATTTATAGTAGTTGTTCAATTAAACAATAAAATAATGCAAATACTTCTGTGCAACTATCATCTTCAAATCAAGTACAACACACTCTATTTAACTGATTAATTTAATGTCAAAAAAATATTTAATGTCTAGGTATATTAAAATTAATATTAGGTATGATTTGCTATTCAATACTCAATTATTCATAGACTCGAAAATTTGACTTAATAATAGAATTCTTAATACAAAATATGATACCCCCAGTTTTTCAACCGTGTTAAGCTTAATTGATAAAACTAAAGCAAACCGGACTCGTAGATACTAACTTACTTATTTATTTAAACAAACATTTCACCCGACGGTGAACGCTTTTCTCTTAATGTTATTCATAGATTTGTTGGATTAACGTTAATATATTATAATACTTTTTACATTAATACTATTTCCCTCAATATGAAATTGTCTCAACGTTTCATGCAGGCATTAAAGTCGAAGATTTTAATAAATTCTCCCGACATGTCTGAGAATAAAATTTGACTCATACAGTCCAACAAACATTTACCTAATCTCCAACAAGTAATCATCTGTACAGCTGTTGGGAAGATGATGTGTTACAACTACAGACATAGATATGATAATTTGTGCGGAATTTATTTATACAATTGCAATCATAATTCATCTAATTCCTTAAGCTTTATTTTGTGAGTTATTATCTTGAAAAATACCTCATTAATTCAGTGACATATTACATACGTCATTACAAAAAACTCTATTGGAATTTTGAATTGTGAATGATTAAACCAACTTCAAACAATTATTGAAAATATTTTCAACATGACTACTTTTCTTTCAATTTCACTTAAGTATAGGTATAATTCAGTTTATAGGTACTATAGCCGCACAATATAGCGGTCTTGATGATATATAACTATATACATATACGAAGACTTTGATTTTTCATATTAAACTGGTTATTTTTACGCCTACGTTATGTATTATTATGTGATATGTTGATGTCACGATAGGTATGGTTTAATCTAAAGATACTATCTTTTGCAGGATATAGAAAGAGAGAGTTTTAGGTGTAATTATTTAACCAATGCAACAAAAAATTCCACCTATTTCTCTTATGTTTCTCTCATATCGATCCTTTCAGAGCAGGTGATTGCACTCATCACTGTATAGCGACTTCGTCCAGTCAACCGTACCCACTAGAGTCGAACCCAAACTCGTAACACAGCGGTCCTGAGTTCAATTTAATAGTATGTGACATGAAATTTGATATAAACCGAGTTCATGTAAACTGTAAATTTTTTTTATATTTATTTTGAGGAAGAATACTTAAAAAAATGTGTTTATTAAATTTTGTAATGATGCATTATTTATTACTTGAGAAAAACGATCGCAAACCATAGAACACAATATTAAATTCGTTCTAGAATTTATTGAACGATTTCGCAAGTGGGTAACTGCGATATTTGAATTATTCTTATGAGTGTGTGATATTATCTTGCATCACAAAATGCACGTAAAATGCATTTGAATTTGATACAGACATTTCCACGTTAGAATGTACGTAGGTACACATGGAAAAACGTATGAAGTACCTATACCTAGTTACGGTTATACGAGTATTGCCTAAATCAAAATCATACATTCTCAATGTTAATAATAATGATAATATAATATTATCACCGGGCACCGTTTCACTTGGATGAACTTGAATGTTTTAATTCGTATATTTGTCATTCACACTCCATCAAACATGAATTTTCCATTAAAATGTTACAGTAAGATGACACGTAGCTATCTTCACATTGAACATTCAAGTATTATAACAACTTGTATAGATACACTTCTGACTTTCAATCATTGTTCCTGTGTTTGCCTTACACAGTATATTTTATTTATACTTAGATACCTACAGTACAACCTGTGTCAAAATTTATAATCGACTACCTTCAAATGTAATTCACTTATACCTTGAACTTCCACTGTTATCGGAAATTAATTATTGGATACGCTCATGTTTTTACACTGTTATGTTTACCACGAATTATATTTTACATGGATGCAAAAAATGTAGTACCTAATCAGAATAAATTCGTTACAAAGCAGATGGGATTTACATTACCAGGAAATGGCATATAATAGTTGTGTACCCAATACGTAGATGTATTTTTTATCGCAAAAGAAATGCAGTTAAATAAAGATTAACATGACTTTGGATCTCATTAGTAAACCTCACGAAGTCGTATGTAAAAGAATCAAGTAAATAATCGATGGAAGCTTGTTTGTTTGGTTACAAAGCAGAACCGCCATGTATGTGCAGGCGGATCCGACCAATCTGACATTTGTATAGTTCCCCAATGACAGTTAAAAGCCAAACACAGTCGAATAACACGAGAGGAACACCAAAGCTTCAATATTATCCGCTAAACAAACGCGATTGAAGAAGATGGTAATAAATATATCGCAATTCTTTACTTACATCCTTATATAGAGTTCTTATTGTAACTACTACTAATTCAAACAAATGTATATAGACGCGGTCGTGTGGTTAGGGAAGTCATAAGTTTTATACGGATAAGACTTAATTTATTGGATAACTATCCGTTATATTACCTATTAGCTGATAAGTAACAAGCCTCTGTGGCTATACCTTTATGACTAAACTTGCGATAGTATTACGTTGTATAAAATACTTTTACATATATTTATCTCTACTTACTTATGTATTAAAATATACTAATAAAAATCAGACGTACCTACTATTTCGGTATTACAATGGAGACTATTGAAAACTGGTACGAAGTGAAAAAGATTAGAAATATAAGTAATAAACTTATATCCTTTGTAGTATGAATTGTAATGTGAGAAATCTTTCCTCTCATATGCTCATACAAACTCGTGAATGTGGCGATGAGCAATATCATGCATAGTGTGAATGTCTGAATGCAATAACACGGCATGTCAAAATGATGAGTTGCAAAATCCAATTGAGTTTCACAACAATATTTTATTTGCTACAGAAAAAATGCAACACAATTTGTATACGTAAGGAATATCATTACCCTAACGCCACATTTGACGTCGAATATTATTAAGTCGAATGATCAACGTGAGCGCATTTCGTGACTTGGTACGGGTCTTTTTCCATTTCACACATAAGCGCAACTTTGCGAATGACACCGTTTCAAAACAACGGAGATAATAATAATAATTGAATCATTCTCACATTATTTTATTTCTTTACAAGCTAACGACTCTAAGGATGTGTTTAATTCAAGCATCCCTTTTCCCTTTGTGTGTTTAATTTTCTGCACTTAAACACATTACGTAGCGTTGCTTTGTTTCCTTGTAGATTCTTGAGATAACAGTTACCTAAGTCAATTTATACATACCTACTCTCTCGTAAACCTAGTTGATAGGTACTTGATTTTATCGTTGCTTGCTACTTTGACATATTGTGAAGATTAAATCTCATTTATTAATATTTAGGTTAATATAATAATTCCTTCTAATTTAACGATGCCGCTCATTAAACATAATTTAATAATAATTGCCGACTTTGTTCACAACAGAAATAATCTTTAAATTTATGAAAATCACATTACATTATATAAGTGTTAATTTCAGTTAAATGATGACTGTTGAGTAGTATATTTTATGATACATTCATATATTCAATAAAAACAGATGTACCTACATGGTACATAAGTATTTAGAAAATATCTATTCCTATTTATTAACTTAAATATTACGTCTACTAAAAGGATTTTGATATTTAACAAACAATAAAAGCTGGTAGTTTTTATATAACACAAATGATATTGTGTACTTCGATGATGCATTTTTTTTTAATAAATCTACTATAAATCTTTAATAAACCTACGATATGTAAGCAATATTAGTCACCTGACGACTGTGTTGAACATTCCTATAATTTTTGTAACTTTTATTTTTTCTATAATATACCTATCTACTAATTAGGTACCTATAACATTTATTTAGACGGTAGGTATTCATTCACTGTTCATTAAACATCGTATTAGCGTTAAATTGGTATAATATGGTATCCCTACACCTTCATAAAATAGTATACTTATTTAATTCATCAAAATCATATGATTTTTTTCAGATTTTTTTAAGAAGTATTTTAAAAAAATAACAAAAATGCAATCCTGGCAACCCCTTTTCCCTATTCCGAGAAACCGATTTGAAGAGATATCT
This sequence comes from Athripsodes cinereus, assembly GCA_947579605.1. Lineage (NCBI taxonomy): Eukaryota > Metazoa > Arthropoda > Insecta > Trichoptera > Leptoceridae > Athripsodes > Athripsodes cinereus. The sequence goes on from OX388329.1 coordinate 18,580,434, forward strand.
GGAAATTGTATGTGGAGTTACAATGGAGTCTACATGTTATTATATATAACGTATCTACTGGTTTTTAAAAGACAGTAATTTAGACCGTTTGTTACCTTGTGATCAAAAGAGCAGCATTATTTTTTACTTATTGTATTACTTTTAAGTATTTCGTAATATTTTTCGGATGCATTGTTTACAGAATACTCTAAAATTATCATTTACCGGTGGAATCACTTATTCATACTACAAAGATATGCTGAATATGTGAGTATTAAAGACATTATTGTTTATTGTATGTAGGTAATTAGCAAACGATCCATTATTAGAAGTTTCGACTATGTGATGAAGGTTGACTGAATGCTTTTATCTAATTTAAAATAAATAAAACATGTCAGTACAATCATCGAGTAAAGCAAAAATAATTGTACGTTTCCATCAGAAATGAAAAGTTATAATCGATAAAGTTAAATTAACTTCGGCCATATTAGATTTGAATATTATATTATTATTACCTATACTTTATATTGTATGGAGACTATGTGAAAAGAGAAAAAGCAAAACATTAAATTACATTTTTTTCTGATGAATGTCATTAAACTTTTTGTATTAACTCAAATATTACCTAGAATTACCTTATTTTCGGTGAAATCTAATGTATTAATAATGAATGGATTTTTATTTTTTATGTTAATGTTTTAGGGTTGACTGGAAGACGTTGCCTAGCAACAAGTCCGCCTTTTGGCCTAATTTTGTTGGTTGTCACGTTTTGTAATTTTGTTGTTTATGTATTTGTGTAAAATTATGGTCAATAAAGATTTATTTATTTATTTATTTATTTATTAATGGAAATGTATACCGCTCAGTATGAAAGGTATACTTATAGAATTGAGGCAAATTGTAAGACTAATTGATTATGAGTACAGTTTTTAAAAAAGAATTTCATATTGTAACTTATGTCAAGAAAAATATAGGTACATATAATCTAGGTATTTTTTAATATGAAGTTATTTTAATAAATTAAGAAAATTTTAAGAACAAAAATCTTTATTGTACAAATGGACATGGTATAAATGGCGGGCTTATTACATTCAGACAATTTTTAACAACCAACCAGTTAACCCTTTATTATACCTATAGGTATTAAATGAGTCCGTTGCAATAAATAGGTCTCCCATTTCCAAAAGTTTCGTGTGTCCTGCAAAATAACATAACATAACATACATAGACATTTCACACAGATCGAGCTAGTCCCAAACTAAGATGAATCTTGTATTATGGGTACTAACGCGACGATACACACATATACAATGCACTACACACACATATACGTGTATCAACAAGACCCAGGACAATCTGAAAAAGGTCATTCTTCACTTTGCCCTGACCGGGAATCGAACCTGGGACCTCGTGACTCAAAGGCAAGAGCGTTACCTCCGCGCTACACCGGCCGACAATGAAGGTATTCGTAAAACTCCACGGATAATACCTACATTTAACATATTCTCCCATCCTGAATAATATCTTAACACAGAAAGGACGATATACATGTTTATAACATGATATAAGACCTCTGGTTTCCCCATTTGTGGGTGATGCCATGATGGTATAGAGAAGTAAATAAATAGATAGACAATAAATTATTAATGCCAGAATAAGTATTTATTTTATCTTGTCATTTTTTCAGGAGTAGCTTAAATCTTATTTGTAGTTCGATAAAATATAAAATAATTACGCTCCAAATATTTAAGAACACGCCTACATACAAATATATTAAGAAATGTTTCTAGATATGAAAATATTTAATTTAACTATGTACCTTTGTTGTCGCGAATTTGTTTCACCTTAGAAAACATTTCAAAAACACACCTACGTGATGCTAATTTAACAAAGTTAAATAATAACATACAAAAGCGAAATCATTGAAGCATTATTATAACGTATACATCCTGTAAAGATACAATAATATACAATACCTACGTATGTAGTACATAGATATACCTACTATAGTACCTACCTACTATACAAGGCACGCCTTCTCTTAAATTATCATAGTAAATATGTGACATAAAATTAAACACGTTTCCTTTGACGTTCTCTAATTGCCCTCTATTTCTAATGTATGTAAGTACTTATTTAAATATATGTACATGCTAAGCGAATAATGGCCTTTTTGTATAGAAATACCTTTTCTGTATGCGGCATCCGACTTCTATGAAGAGTGGCATTTTAATCCTAAGACATGCATACGTAGATTGGCGTGTTGTGTTATTATTACAGTATTTGTATTATGCCTACAATTTAACATCGTTTCATAAGATTTGTACTTAGAAATGATATACATGGATAACAATAAATAAAGGGAAGATTTTTTAATGAACATTTATTAAATGTATACATTTGTTATGTAGAGTATCATAAAATAACTATAGGTACCGGTAATTACATTATAATATAATATTTAAAGTACCTATTAAGCGCAAGAACGCATTACCATATGGTCTAAGTACGAGCTGTATTAATTATTTTTACTGGAAAGATTCCACATAACAACGTGATATTGTTTATTCCATATAATCATCATCATCTCCGTCAGTCCCTCAATCCTGAGGATCGTGACTATCATACCTCGTTCTGTAGACCATCCGTCTCCATCTTGAGCGATCCTCCGCCATGTGCAAGGCCCCATGTAGTGAGCTCTGTGTGGCCTCCCCAACTTGGTCGCTCCATCTTATTGGCACTCTGCCCCTTCCCCTCCTCCCTTCTACAACCCCAGTCATAATTACTTTTTCCAGGTTTTCATGCTCTCTTCTTGCAATGCGTCCGAAATATCGTAAAACGCGCTATCTGCAAATCGTTGAGAGTCATGTCGAAGTGTTTAGATCCCTGAGGATGGACACATTGGTCCTGTGTTAAGTCCAATGCACTCGGAGCAATTTCCTCTAGCACCACATCTCAAATGCATCGATCCTCGCACGTTCGCTAGCTCGCAGCGTCCACGTTTCAGTTCCGTACAAAAATATGCTGAATACCAAAGTCTTGACCAGTCTTATCTTTGTGTTTCTTATAAAAAAACACTGTTCACTGTAACACCGTTTCTTTGAACTTTCACAGTACATCGTTTCTTTGACAACGATACTGGAGCACCAGGAAAGACGTGGAAGTATGGAAAGAGGTGACTCGATTGGCGCAGAGCGGCCCTGCGCTGACTTTTGCCCGTATTCTTGGAAGGAGCGTTGAAGATCTAAAAATATAGAGAGAATATTCGAAAAATAAATAAAATTACCTGTATTATTTCAGAACTCTACAATATTCAATTTAAAATTTCAGCATCTAGTTAAAAGTTTTTCGTTATTAATTATTGCAAACTGTAACGGGAATTATATTATTATAAGTTCATTATTCACAAATTACAAAATGGCCAGGTTTTGATGAATTCATTTCGAAATTATTCTTCTTTGGACCATGAATACAATAATTATGTACTTCAGGAGCTGGTTTCAATTTCAATATAATTAAAATTTCAAATTTATTTAATTTTCATATTCGCTTCTTACGTGACGTGCATACCTATCAGTTATTTCATTTGTCTTCAATAATTTTGTTTCTCTAACAATGACGTACCTGTTGTGAGTTTATAATAAACTAAGGGTCATCCTGGGTTAGGTTACAATACAATAATTAACAACTTTATTATTATATTTCATACAAGAAGGTACACACATATCAGTTTTACCTGTAGAATATTTAATTAACACCCATCCTCCTCTCGTGTCTTCAGTTTATGATAGAATATTCCCAATGAAAACTTGTTGTAAATAGTTTAATTAGTAGGTAACTGTATAATTATGTTATGGGAAGATGATAATATAAAATAATTATGCACTTGTCACAACATATTACTTAGTGAATCTTTTTTTTAAAGACTTGATAGGAATATTATAATTTTACAGAGCGGTAAAGGATTTGTCTGTAAATTACTGAAACACTGTACATATTTTTTAAACATAAAACATTCAACAAATCCATCCATCTCTTGCAAATGGGGTGGCCAACGGACCAACTGCTTGTAATAAACATGCAAGTCGTCCTCTGCTCCGTTCCAATGGAAGTTAAGAGTTTCGGGATAGCTGGCACACCTTGTTTGTCGCTAAACTGAATATGTTAAATGTCTTAAAACGTGATGTTTCCCGAACACTTGAAAAAACGTATTGGTTATTGACAAGCATTGAAGAATTTATCGAAACATCTTAGAAGAATTCACTCGATGTTCACATTGATTCAAACTGCCATCGATAAATCAAATAATGCCTATCTATTAAAATTAGGAAGCTTAAAAACGAAACTTCAAATCAAAAATTAATTGTAGGCACCAACTGATCCCTAACTTAAACACTCAATTAAATGCATTCATATTATTATAATAATAAACTATTATACTTTAGTAGGTATTATTGCTTCAAAATTTGGATGACCACGTAGTGTGCCATTAAAAATGTTGAAAAATCTAAACTCTGGAGTTAAGATGAGGCACAAAGTGACACATTGATTCATTTGATAATTCATAATAATATGCGGTACAGCCACAGGATGTTTGATCAGATATACCTAACTGTTTGAGTACACGAACCGATTGCTGTTGTTCTTCGGTTCCTAAGCCGAGTATTTGCGAAAGATTCGCTTTAAACTACGATGACCAATCTGATTGATATCTGCGATCACTTGGTACATTAGAACATAGAATCATCGTATGCATGGTTTGGGAACAAGAGAGTCGGGAGACTAGAGAGAGATATACCACTGATAAGCGGACATAATGTTCTCATTGCAATGCACTAGGGTAATCAATCTACCGTGTATTGTATTCCTACTTAGATTTTCATTACTATAGTACATACATAGATACGTAATGCAGACGAATTGATACATACCGTACAACAATGAGTGGATGGTATCCATACACTAAATATAATTGAAATGTCAAATGCATGCAAGAGTGATACGTACGTATTAATAATATGGTGAACGAATATGGTGAATGTCTGCTATACATCTTCGACATTGTAATACATACTGTAGTACTGTAAAGAACATTGTTCTGACATTGTTTCGTTGAAAAACACTCATGATGCTTTCAGACACACCGCTTTATTTTGTGCTCGTTGTAACTTTTCCAAAGCGAATACTTTGCTTCCAGCGTCCCATCGAATCCAATTTACTGTCGTATATTACGTGAATTGATTTTCAAAAATATACATACATTTCAATTGCGGTGGTTGATATTTCAATATAGACATCGAAATAGGTATTGTATTTTCTATACAATTTTGGTACGTACATCATTCCTTTAACTTCAATTTCCTATATCTTTGATGATATATTATTCATTTTTGAGGATGTTTGAAAATCAAAGCTAAACGACACAAAGTTAAATTATTGACAATCAGAAGCTAACATACATTGAAAAACTTATAACATTTTAAATGAAGTAAATGTTTATTATTTTTTAATTCGTTGCCACTTCGTTAGACCAAATAATCTATCATAGAATACCTAATGTGTTTTTTTTTGTAAAATTATGTTCTGTTCTTTTCAATTTCTAAAATACATAAAGAAGAAATCTATTTACTTTTGATAACTCTAAAGCTTTTGTAACGGAGTACGTACATTTTTCTTCCTTATTTTTTCCCTATATCACTACGTGCTGAATGAACTAGACAATATAAAATGTTCTGGTCTGTACACAGACTACATTTAACAGATTGCACACCATTCAATGGCAATAAACCAACATTGGAACACGTCAAACTGAAGTTGTGAAAAATCTATAATGTCAGGCATTCGCATATGGTACGATTTAATTTTGTAAAGTGTGAAATATGACGCAAAGAGAACTTCATAGGTAAGTATAACAATGTATTTACTGTGTTTTATGTTTATAATATTCTTCTGAAGCGTTCTTGATTTTCGTGAATTGTTGGATTTTTTGCCATGATTCAATATGTTTCAATTAATTTCTTGACATACAATTTTACTTTGCGTATTTGTCAATGTCTGGTTGAGGCATTTGAAGACAAAATAAGTTCTTTTGAAATTCGATGTCTTTGATCAACTGAAATATGTTATTAGGTATTTCGTACAAGACATGTTTCAAACTTAAAATAATAAATATATATGTAATATAGGTATCATCAATGTCGATTTCATTACAAAGTTTATAATTGTTTACCAGACAATAAGTTTTTGTTTGTCTTTATCTTTGCTATATTCACAGTCATAAAATATCTAGATTATAATACACTCTTTAGTACACGTGCTTTGTGGCATTCATACATTCAATTGGTGATCATATTATAATGTTAAGAGCTGTACTAAATCTGAGTTGAGTGATGGATGTACGTAGGTATGTACCTGCACATATTCTGCGGTGTAATACAACATATTAATATCTCTGTGTATGTATATGAAAATTTAGTTTATACGAATAGGAAGTAAACACGTCGCATAATGCCCCACTGGTAAAATACAACGACATTAAAAAAGACTTCTAGCAGGTTCAAAAGTCACGAGGTTGAATCCTGTGATGAACAATAGCTAAAAAGTTGCAAACAATATCGACAGGTGTCAATAAGGTCGCAGTAGGTAAAAATTGCAGTTAATAATACTAATACTCAGAGAGTACCCACATGCATCTGTGATAAAACACCTTGACTTACGAAAAGAGATCCTAGCTTCAATTCCTAGCGAAGGTACCTATGTAATTTTTATTGAAAGTTTAATATTTGAAATGAAGTGCGGTTGGATGAAAGAAATTGCTATAAGCAATAAGTGTAGTCACTCGCTTTGAAAGGATTGATATAAATGAAGCATAAGAGAAATAGGTGGAATTTATTTATTTATTATTTATTTATTTATTGGATGTTGCTTCCTCTATCGTGCAAGTGATGCATAGTTTCAGATTAAACATAATATCTATCGTGATACACATCAAACAATATATACCTATTTATAACCTATGATGTAACCATTATTATACTGTTATGTTGAATAATAAAGTATACATTTGTAGTACACAGCTCACCTCAACTCATCCTAAAACAATAAAAGCAGCAAATGGGGTGTTGCATTGTCCTTTAGCCTCACTTATTATCTTTTATATTCGGTAAAAGGGTCCCGACTCTTTTGTTCATTGCAAATTGAGGGATAAATGAAATGTTTTTGTACTCGAACTTTATTAAACATTTTTTTTTATTATTATTACCATTTCCAATTCAATTTTTACGTATGAAAATTACTATAAGACTGCGAGTTATTCTGGCGAGTAATATTTTTGTTACTTTTTTTAAAAGACATCTGAGTTTTTGTTATAAACCCAAATACAACGTCATGCATCTTTCACAGAAATTGTGTTGTGAAAAGGGAGTTTGCCAACACCTGGAATCGAACCGCACACCTCTTGTGCATGAGGACAAGACTCTTCCTCCAGTCCAGGCTACCGACGAATTCATCTATTATAGAATATATACCTACCTTTTTTATTTTGCCTATTTTGATTATATTTTAATCGATTTCACATGCTGATTTTTACCATAGTGCTTAAAACAATTGTTACACTAAATAATCATATTTCATATTTAAACCGTTTATTAAAATAATAATATACATAAATTACAAAATAATAATATAAACTACAAAATTAATACATAAGTAGATAAAAAAATGCATAATGCATAAGAATCCATATGAAATAAAACAATACAATAAAATACAGCATAATATCCAATAATAAATAACAAAACATCAATTCATTTGATCAAAGTACCTGTCCCAGAATTGAGCGTGGCTCGTGCTCTGGGACAGGCTTTGATCCACCTTAGTATATTATCGTTCTCTCTTCATTCAATCGAACAATACATTACTAAATAGTTTTGAATGCATATTTCTAATATTGATCTTCCTGTTTTAACGTCTTTTTTAGTAACAAAGAGCCTCTTACTTTTCTTCTTTATTATTCTTTCGTCATTCATTCGTTTCACATATCCAAAGAACGTCAACTTTTTGACATAAATTACTCACAACACTTGTCTCACATCACATTATTTTAAATTTTATTTTCTAATTGTATCTTTGTGTATCTTCATTATTAGTTTTTATTTCTTTTTGTAGGCTCAACAATTTGTTTATAGGTATTCTTGTGTATTAAATGCTAAGATAGGTATTAGATGTCAGTAACAGGATAGCTTTTGTTGTAAAATAATTAATATAATAATAATATAACAGATGTAAACATTTACTGAGAGCTATTATCCTAAACAATAAACACAATTAATATGAAATTGGTTCGTTTGTATTAGGATTTGTATTAAATTTAATAACTTAGATACCTTAAATTATATTATTACTCCATTTCATATAGATACGTACCTACGCAGTCATCTCATCTCCTTTCTGGGGAGTTTCCTTATCTGAGATTATTCAGGGGCTTCGGACTTTCTTTACTTAATTAAACAATTTGACCTTATAACATTTTATGAAACAATAACATCTTAGTATTGGACTTTACAGATTAAGATTACCGAAACATGATACACAAATTCATTAATTTACATCATTCAAACTTACTTTCAGCGCTTTTAGTTTGTCTGTTTAATTAATTTATACTTAATACGTGAGTATATTAAATATCAAACGACTACACATTAACAATGACATGGATGTATTGTTCTAAAATTTATGAAATATACAGTGTCCTTGAGGTGCGTTAGCACGTAAACGACATTTCAATGTTGCTCAATAATAATAATACACATTCTATAAAATCATGATGTTTTATTAAGCTGATATAATTCAATTTGTCAAAAATAGACATGGTGTAGGTACCTACAGTTTTTTCCACATGCGTTCATTTATTTATTTTTTAAGTTATACCCACACTGAGAAAAATACTCAAAACGAATCATTGGTACGTACTATCAGATTAGGACCAGAGATAGTACAAACGATTCGTTAGTACGAATCCATAATATTAACTTTTTGCAAACAAATCATTAGTAAATTTACCAACAATTTGTTTGCGAAGAGTTAATATTATAGATCCGTACTAATGAATCGTTTGTAATATCTCTAGTCCTAATCTGGTAGTACGTACCAATGATTCGTTGTGAAATTTCGTTAATATTTTTCTCAGTGCATACATATTCATATTTACTTCTACATATGTCATCCACAAACAATTTTAACTCAATAAAAAATAAACAGCCAATACGGCGTTAATTTTTCGATCCATCTTTGTGCTCAAATTCAACAACTACTGATAGATATGAAACTTATACTATCGGTACCTATCCGACGATACGTTTATAAAATGCACTAAGCACATAAAGAGCTATATTTAATTATTAATTAAATATAGCACTTAGACCCAGGACAATTAGCATAAAATCATTTTTCATTTTGGATCTCGTTACACATAGACAAAACCGCTACAGTCGTCGGTGGTTCATAATTGCACCTACATAATATTTTAGCGCAAATATTTCACAAACGATGATGCAGCGAAAAGAACTACAGAAATTTGAAGAGATTTTCTAATAATTTCAAGTGAATATTTTCATTTATTATATAACACAACATCAGTTCATCAAATTTCCCTCACATTTTTATAATTAATTTTACTTAATCTTGTTCAATAGCAGTATGCTTACTTGCATTATTATGCTTTCCCCTCAATATTTTTCTTTCAAGCTCATGAATCATGATTATAGCACCCATCAATTTACTCTTGTGGCGTAGACAAAGCCAATACTGAGAAAGAAAAAGGGGTGAATCTGTAGAACAATATTATTAAACTTTTGTTCGTGCTAAAGCAGTCATTCAAAACTTTAATAATTTGTTGATTTTATATTTATAAGACTCGGAAAATCTTCTATAATATTTCTGATATGAAAGTGAAAACTATGGGCTTAACTATTTTACAAAGAATATTCAAGGATAACTAAAAGCTTATTAAAAAAATTGGTATTTTCATAGACATTAAAGATTCAAGAAATAGGTCAAAACTATCTTCCTGCATCTCAAATAAGTTTACCAAAATGTAACAAAAAAAAATGATGTAAATAAAAATATAATATAATCTACCAACCTGTGGTTTTCAAAGCAACCATATTCTGTATTTAACAAATTAAATTGTTCAATTTTAAATTAATGACAAAGTGATCCTTCTATTTTGTAATATCGTATGGATTTCGTTCAAACATATTATTTGTAATTGATATTTTAAATACTGTCGCCATTTATTTAACTCCGCGCTCCAAATATTAATCAACTCTTTAAGCCCTTTTAATGAATACAATTTCCAATTTGCATGTTAATTTTTTGCTCATTCCAATACGTAACACATTGTATTGAACTCGAAAAATTGATATCTTTTAATTATTTGAAAAAAACTGAAACACTGTTTTTGTTTTATGTGTGATGAATTAAAAATAACATTTAGCCGTTCTCATTCGGAGTTCCGGGGTTGAATTTGATACAAGTGTTCAGTTTGTGAATTTTGTGAGTTCAGTATAGCTGTATTGTCAACCAAATGTATAGTTCATTATAAAATACTAAACAATATTTGCAAACTTTATTGGTTCTGTAGCTATAATTGATTAGCATTACTTAAATTATTTATCATATTATAACTGTCTATTTATGAAATAAAATAAAGTAAAAAAATCAGGTAAATTACAAGAATTCTGGACTTATATACCTACCCTTGCATAAATAGATTTAGCAAACCTGTGATTTTTTAAAGTTAATGTTTCTCAAAAAATTACTCCAACATTTTTTTTCCAAAAACTTAGCTCTTTCTGATTCAAACCATAAGTTTGTTGTTATTATCTCCTAGCTTTCTTGCAAAACAAATTACTAACGGAAATTATAAAAAAGGGTAGAGTGGCTGTTAAATTCGACCGTAATAAGTACATTTCAGACAAAGGTATTGATTAGAATTGACATGTCGATATGTTAATTGTATGGTTGTTGGTTGATGCGAGGTTATTTAACTTCTTTCCCTTTATTTCCGTGAACATATATAATATGTAGGTATTCTGTGCCTTGCACTTATGTAGTAGGTATCGGCTTACTTTAATATTGATACCTGGAACGGCTTTTATTGTCGAAGACATGCTATCAAATTCGTAGCACAACTGAAAATCGTCATTTCATTAGGTTGGCATATTTATATTCTTATTCAATAAAAACTGTACACACGACAACAATTTAAACTTCAAATTTTATATTATCAAGGAAATCGCGAGCTGCATATCAAAGGCGTTTGTAAAAATAAATTTATTGACGTTAATACTCATACTTATGTGCGATACTTTAAAATTTTGATAGATCGATTTAATGTGAATTAAATGCAGTACGGGTGCATGTTGAGTAAAAGAAACCGGTGCGTATATGAGAAATATGATGAAGGTGGAGGAAGCGAAAGAAGTTTGTAAGGAAAGATAGATATGGGGTTCCGTTCTCTCTGCCTATCCCACATAGGAAACAATATGAGGATAGGTATAGAACAGATTTAATTAATGCAATGAAGTTTGGAATAATTTCTCATAATGAATTTTAAAGTGCGTTATAATTTACTTTTCAAAAATAATTGATGAAATTAAGATTCTCACGATTGATGGCTTTGGCCAGCCAACTCTTGAGGCCTGCACCAACCCTTGAGGATTGCGCAACGATTTTTGAATGTGCAGATAGGAATCTACTACTTCTGAAATAACCGGGTGTAAGGTGGGTCTCTATTCAATTTATTATTAAAATTTCTAACACTTAACCAGTTTGACTTACACTTGATAAATAATTTCAATTAATTAAATTAATTTTTAAATATTCCAGAAACTGTAGAAGTTCGATAAAATCAACAATTGATCAATATAATGAAATTGTATGATTAAAATATTCAACATAAAATTGTACCGCAATGCTTTCGAACTGTTTCAATGAAATAATGAATACAGTTCAGGTAACAACGAGTAGTTAGCTACTTTCTGAACAATACAACTCTATGGTAGACATGTAAGTTTTATTCATTGACTTGACTTTTTGATTGTATTCAAAGTGACGGAGGTAGGAAATAATTATATAGGGAGAATTGCAGCAGACAAGCTAGTACAACAAGAAGTTACTTGATTAACTATGAATAACAAAACTCTTTGGAAGAAGCTTTTCAGTTAGAACTAGGTATTCGTTTGAGATATATTTATGATAACAATTTGTTTTACATTATCTCAAAATTTAAACTTTTATTGCTGTAAAAATATATATTCTTAATAACAAATATCAATATTTCTAAACAAAGTTAATTTTTCACTATTTTTTTTAAAAGAATTCGAGCGCTTTCGTCAAAAGCTCAGTTTGACATTTTCAAGAGGACTGTTGAAAATGTCAAACTGCTCGAGTTCTTTAAAAATATTTAGTGATAAATTAACTGTGTTTAGAAATATTGATATTTGTAATCATGAATTTTCACTTTGTGAATGTAAAAACATTAGAATTACTATTTGTAATAATATAACTCTCTTTAATTATAGTACGTTGGTATCAGTTTTTATTGTATAAATAAAAACTAATTCCATAGTTTATTAAACATATAATATTTTAGCTGTTTCCTATTTACTTTCGGGTTATTTTTGCGATTCGATCTCCAGCAAATTATTCAAAAAATGTCAGCAGATTTAAAACACTATTATTTAAGCGTTTATTATTGTTAGAAAAAAGTCATTATTGTTGTATTGGATAATATCGCATGTGGAGTCTAAAGGACTTTGCGTGTTGAGAAATAAATAACACCATGCGACAGTATAGGTTATATTATAAAACATACAATATTTCGTATGAAACAATTAAAATCCTTCAAGTACTCACTAGGACGATAATTATTACATAATTATGGTGAATAAACTTAGTTGAAAGAGTTAATAATATTTTATTATATAGAAAAATTGCCTTTACCGTAATGTACAATCTCATCATGACATTCTTCATGCATGGAAAAGCCGGCGGAAAAGTCAATAAAAGAACACGCAGTAATGTTTCTCTATGTCAATAAAACATAGCATTTAATATCTATAAAATCCCTCACATAGATAACAAATATCATTAGAGCTATTTATCATATAATACGAAATCACACAAGCGGATGTTGCTTGTTTCATCCCTGCATTTCAAAGAAAAAAATTAAAAAGCAAAATTAACTTGGAGAATAAATTTCATAAGCGGTATGTTTCATATTTTTTTTTATATTGAACAGTTAAATATTATTCGGCACTAAGGATATTGTGGGAACAAGTTACTCAATTTGTGTAAAATCGTTCTGAATAGAAGAAGTATGCTTGCATCGAGATCGTTTAATGAATATTGTAATCTAATGAATTATATTTTTTTCTTTCTTAGTTTCACTATTGCATTTGTCCATCATATTTATTTACCTCTATGTATCCTGTCAGTTAAACGTTGCGTGTTAAAAATTCATTCCACACTGAAAAATATCAATGGTTTTTCATTACAAAACGACTACAATGATATAATAATATTATTATGACAAACATGAAACCTTATGAGTTGCAGGTAGTAAACCAAAAACAAAATAGGTACATAATAATATATAATTTTATACACATATTATACTATATCAGAGGGGCACGACAATGTTTAGAGCAGTCCCCGTGTCAACAATGGCTAGTACCACCTTTATACGTATCAAAAAGGTATAGAAATGTTATACATACATTCGCTTCTCTTGTACACCCGTACCTGGGGGAGTTTTTCATTAGAAACAAGATCATTTTTCACCTTTAGACATTACATGACATGTTCCTAGATGGCGTGCTTCATATCATACGACGCGTACTACACACACAATATTTTATTAGTAGGTACCTACTTACGTGGTACCGCTTTTTATGTTAAAACTTTTTACGGCCTATCTTTCATCCTCAGAAAGAAGTTTTGTTTTGTTTGTATTCATTGTATTAAACATTGTTGTTTATCACTTGATACCATACAATACATTTTCTTTTATATAAAGAATATATAATTATTTCTCTAGTTATGAAATTTGCATTAATTTAATTTTTGTAGTAAAATATTTTATTCCTGTACTCAGTATAAAATTACTATTGATGATTATTTTATTATTCAAGTGTGACATTCGTACAAAAGTAGTTCACTTAATTCGATACAATAGAAAGATTTGTGCATGAAATATAAAATGATTGTAACATACTCTTTCTAAGGATTTTCGATAACATATATTGTCAAGTGGAAATGGCTTATAATTTCCTTTTTAGGTTTCTCCAAACTTTACTATAAATTATTTCGTTAACATATCTCTGTTATTATCCTAATCGTGGATAATACATAAAATACACTTTAAGTGATTAATGAATGAGACTTTCCCGTGCCTACCTGTAGAGTATTTTTTTACAGTAAATTTAAATAATTTTATGATAACGACTTTCACCTACCAACATTCATCACGTGACTTCTAAGGGTAGGTATGCAATTATATTGTACCCACTCTGTTCATTTTACAAGGGTCAGAATGATAAATGCTCCTTTATAATGTTATTGATTTTTTAAACGGTACATTCAACGGCATTTAATACCGATACAGAACAGAGTTTCATAGAGAGAGTTGTGTTATTTTCTGAAAGAACTATTTCACACCACTTTTCGAGCCAAGCCCAATAGAAACGACCCGCATGTTTGTGAGGAAATCGATGTTAATCATTTTCCATTTAATATGATTTGATAAATATCTACAACAAATTTGGGATATCCAGCAACAAACATATCAGTCAATAATAATAGTTACTATTATGATAACGTACGCATATCCTACGCATTAACAATAAGAACCTGTACGAAGTTAATTACACGTCAAACTAATTACATTCCATAAATTCGACATAAAATTGGAAGAAAACGATGCGTCATTATGCTGAAACATATGGTGAGTTCGAATTCTCATGTAATGTAAATACCATTCATCATCTGACGATTAAGGTTTGTAGGTTTCTACTAGAGTCTTTCAGCGGTTCAGCTTTCTGATATTAGGCACCATTGTTCAAGCAGTGTGAGGCAGATAAGTAGTCAATATAATAACAGGTAATAACAATATGGTGTGTAAACCTGTAGAAATGTTGCGTGACTTACATGAATTAAACCTTAGATCGAATTAGCGCCGTATATTATATAATACGCTTTATACATTATTATAAGGATCGTAGGTATTTCTTTAAAAATACCTTCGTTTTTTCTTTACACGTCTTACCAACCAAACTAGACCAACAATACTACTACCACTGCTTCCATATATAATTTTCTACTGAAGTTAAATTTCATGGAAAAATTTAGTATGGTCGTTAATATTATGATACTGTTTGACTGTAAATTAATAATTAATCTAAATCTTTAACTAATCTAACGATTTTTAGTATCATTCTTACACCCTTTCATGCACCGATTAAATGAAATTATGAGAGCTTCTAAAAGTATCTATTAGGTGAAGTTTGATTATTAAACTTTTAATGATTACTCTATTTAAGCTATATAACTAATCATCCTACATGACATATAATTTTTCTACTTATAATACCTTAGTATTATGTGTGTGCGTATTAAAACAAATCTCATTTTACTACAGAAAATATTTATTTTATGTATAAATTTAATTCTTTCTTAATAAGTTTTCGAATTCCTCCCTCCATTAGTATTGTTTGTAATTTTTTTTCTTTATAACAAAAGTATTGAAAATAAAATTGAAAATAAATATTTCAGATGCAAATATAATATTATGAGAATGTATATTGTGAGCTTATTCGATTTTTTTTTTCATTAATTTATAGTAGGTACGTAACAAAATAATATATCAAGAATTAAAATATAATTATTTAGTTTTGCGAGTGTTTTGTCACATGTCAAAACTCGAGTAACTCCAAAAAAGTAATTGTAAAACTAAATAATATTTTATTACTTCATTAATATATAGTGTTTTACAAAATAAATACCAATGAAATAATATAAAAGATAACTCATTTTATCGTGTAATATATAACTATCTTTCATCAACGTCTGCTTAATACTTTGTATACGTTTTTATGCTAAGACATCAAATACTCATAACATATAAGAAACCTAAGGCTTCGGTCAACTAAGACTATTAACATTTTCAAGCCCTTTACCGACCTACTAATTCTTCAAACTGAACTAATAAAACAACCTAAGGTAGGTATACACATAAAAAATTAATGGATGTTTTTGATAGACATATTTTTTCTTGTATAAATATGTACTTTGGTGATTAAGTATCATATAATTATGAACTGCATTAGTTAGGTCTTTATTGTTGTTTTTTATTTCATCTAATAAACGTCATATCACTTATTTTACAAGTACTACGTATTAAACTATTGCGTTAGAAATTAAATTTAATCAACACGAGAATAATTGTTAGGCGTTTCTATATTACATATGCTATTAATTAGTTAATTAGACATTTAAAGATATGCCAAAGGTATCGAGCCACAGAAATGCGAACTTTTCCCATTGCTGGAAACATCCTACGATCTTTGTCAGAAATACTGCAATCCGGGAGAGGTGTGAGGTCCAAGATGTTGTTAGATGAGAATACAACGGCGTAGATATTGGTACAAACTCGCCAAAGGATAAATAATACCAGAATCAAAAATATTGTCCTACACGAACCACTTGAGGGATGACGCCCACCAGGAAGACCCCCAAAACGATGCAAGGGTTGTTGGGTCTCCATATCACAAGAGGACCTTCCTGCATGAACAGACTTTTGGGTCTAATAAAAGATTAAGTGGAAGACATTTTAAAGAGTATTTCAAGTCAATCTTAAAGTTTAATTTATTTTCCATATATGTATGAGCAAGGTGTTACTTTGACAGAACTAACAGATTGTATAAAGATATGCAGTTTTGATCTAAGTAGTAAAAAGTTGTACCATAATACGAGTATGTGGACATGCAATGCGGTACGTAGGTATTATTGTACGTCCAAGCGTGTCGATCACTATATAAAACCCTCCAGCAGTCAGTGTTGTAATATGTAACGCGTCTTGAAACAGTCACGATCTACCCAGAGTGATGATCCTGAACATCACGATATCCTTTCAACTCTCGCCTACGAAACTAATTGCCAATAATAATAATAATAATATGTGCTAGGAACAATCTTGAGCGATTAAATGATACACAAGTGTGATATATTGTTACACTCAGACACCTTGTTAGGAATAAATTATTATGTCGTCAAAGATATACCTGATTACCTCCCCTTAATCCGTAGTCCTTGGGAGCAACAAAAAATCATTTAAAAACGCCACAATATCTTATCCCCAAGAAGATCTTGAAATAAAGAGATTTCTTTTAAAAAGTTTTTTAAAGTTTTTAATAGTCCTGGTAAAAAAAAAATGGTTATTCGCCAAACATGCTTAGAAAACATTTCGTGTTCATCAATTGATTAATGAGCTTATGTCGCCCGTTCTGATTGTATTTTTACATAACATGGAGAGGACGGTCTGTATAATAATTGCACACAATTAGTTTGTCGGCTTAATAATTCTTTACTGGTAAATGTCTTATTGTGAAAGACAGATTAGTTTTAATGGTTTTGTATAATATCCTAGAATAGATCAATTATACATTGTTCTTGAGGTAATTTGGCACGTAAATGTCACAATAAAAATACAAGTGATATGCGCAGCTCTATTTTACAACATAGTTGAAATGCTTTTTTGTAAGATTTGCTTTCTTAATGTTTGAATAGTTTTAATAGTACCCGGAAAATTCAGTTACTCTGCCGATTCTCACATCGGATCATACTACAAAGGTATGTGTACTCAGTTATCGCACTTAACTTTATTCACATCACGAACAATGTAAAGTATACTTAGCCAAGTCTCGACCCCAAATAATGGAATCAATTTATTTGCTGCAGATGAAAACTTTTAAAAACTCACTTATTACATTGACCACCGAGTAAGGGGACGAAAGTCTCCGGTATCTACCAAATGAAAAGATACATTAATAAATTGTCTCTGGTAATACCTACATACAATAAGACGTGATGTGTTTTCTGAAAATGTTGGGAAAGGACGTTAATATGTTTTCATCATATGTAATAATTAACTTTGTACATTTAAGTTTGGAAAAGTTCTGAGTTCGTTCATACTCATAACAATATACATATATACGCAATATTATGAATATTTCCATTAAAATGTATATTTCTTATTAAGATATCTCCCACAAGCAGAGTAATTTTTTTTTTATAATAATTTTATTTAACAGAATACATTTACATTAATTGTTTCTTATATACTATACATATTTTTTTGCATTCTCTGGAGAACAAAAATACGTTTTTACCCCTCCAGAAAGTGCACAAACACTTGTGTAGGAGTGGCAAGCAGTGTCTATACATAATACATATCAAAAATACATAAACACATACAATTAATACACATAAATTCAACAAAACATATAAACACCAAAAAAATACCGACATCAGGTGAATAAACATTCTACCCAATGCTTCCATACAAATATATATGTTACAATTTTACACTATTATGTGGGTAGTTAATAATAATAAAAACATCTGAATGTATGCACAATAAATATTATTCCAATGTATTATATCAATAGTTGTTAATTATTATTTATTAAGTCGATGAACCCATTTGGGAGTTGAAGCTGTTGGTTAAGTTTTTTTTTTGTAAAAGGTTTTAATTAAATTTTTGAATTTTGTCTTACACTTTGTGTCTCTAATTATACTGGGTAAATTATTAAATAAAGTGATCTATTTGTATACTGGTTTGTAATGGACTAGTTGCATAAAACAATCAGAATATGAAGCATATACACAATTATCTCATCACTGAACTAAGATATTGAATATTTTGCTAATATCTTCTTTTAAAAAATTTCAATTCAAGTCCTTTTACATTTATGATAATTTGATTTCTTGAATTCAGCGGTAAAGATACCGCACACTCCTAAGTCCTTGATTTTCATTAACATGGGGAGAACAATATCCATCCTAATTATATGCGGTCAATCCGCTGACCACTTCACTACTTTTAGGAGATATCGATATGGAATCGACAAACAAATGAAATTAAACAATTTTTTTTGCAGGACTCTTAAATATACCGAACAGAATGAAGGACTTAATAGTTACATAAAAAAGACTGCGTTTATTGATCTAGTTCCTAAAAAATATCCCGCATATCACGTAGAATATTTGTTTTTCATATTCTTTCATAGTGTTTTCTCGTGAGCTGTTTCTCAAAAAGTGTGAGATAGACATGTAGTCAATAAAGATTCTGAATGAAATGGAGAAATGCTTTTATAATTTTCATTATTTTTTTAAGTGCATTACACCACATTAACATCACACAACGTTCATTAACTAAATACAAGTAGGTAGGTAGGTAGGAACCTACTTAATTTAGAGTATGGCCTGTTCCACTTTTCAGGACACGGCAAGTAATTTCATTAAACGACCTCTTAAAACCATAAATCAATGGTTAGTATTGTAACCGCCCAGTGAATTTTTGATTTCGGTAAAATTATTTATGTTTTGATATTATTTGTTTCATACTGAGACAGGTCACGAATTATTATGCTAATCAATTTACTTTTGGTTCATGTTCTTTCACTATTATATATTATTGTTGTTGTTTGACGTCGGTACTAATATTCATATTTCTCGTAGTATATTTACGAAAAAAACATACCTACTAGCATTTTATTTTGTATTGATTTAAACACTTTCATTCTATACATACTAATCTACAATAATTATTGTATACTTACAAACTTTGTACAACCCAATGTATTTTTGTCCACATCAAGTGAACTACTTGTATAGAAAACACAAAAAGGATTGTAATGATATACCTACATTCATTATAACAATATTATGCTTGATCGATGGTATATATTTGATGAATACAAAAGAAAATCATCGAATATATTTAAGTTAGAAAATCTCTGAGCGCCATGGAAATTGTGTATATTTACGTAATTATGGCGAATAATATTATGATACTTCATGAAATTCTTGTAACAAAATCGGGTTTACTACGAAAGTAGGTACATTAATTTTACATGATGCCTGCATAAATAAGCTTTACAAAATTTCACAAATAATTTTTATAACTAAAGTATGTAAAACGTTCTTGTTTGTCTTCTGATTGTTTGGCCACCTGAAATCATAAACTATTACGTAGAATAAGAAATCTAACTACATGTAATTAAAACATCTATGGTAAAAGATAACTTTTTTTGTAGTTTTGATAGAAAGTGTTTCATAAAGTTTGAGTCATACCGCATGTACTAATATATATTATATATATACGTTCGTGCTTCAATGAGAATAAAAATGGAAATCATTTATCATTTCATCGACCAACTGAATTGCGGAGATTATTACAACATACAAGTAAGTATGTACAATCATAATATATACTCACTGCCTGTGATAAATTTTGTCCCATTTAACACTCATCGAATTACATATCTTATAAAACGATATGAATACACACGATAGTATGAAAGTAATCGATTCGATATTACATGAGTATGTAACATTTTTATTGAATATATTGTATCCGAATGATCAGTTCGCATGTCACGAAGGCGTTAAAAGCCCTCCCGGCGTTTTAGCGGGAAATACACCTCATTTTATATTTATAAATAAATGTTCTTACAGAATGTTTATATGCACTTTGAAAAGCTTTAGTGACTTTCAAAAGCACCATTTGTGTGCCAGATATTGTTAATGAATAATTAATTTATTCTAAGATACATAAATTATTTTTCAATAATCTTGCCTCCCGTAGAGTCTAAATCTATTTATTTAAATCAAAGCAGCACTTCTTCAAGTACTAAGTTATAATGTATGTACAAATAAATTTACAAGTACAGAAACACTTATCTTTATTTATATTAAAATGATAATTAAAAACACTTACTTTTATTATATGAACTATGCCTTTTGAAAAAGTCCATTATCAGTGCCATGAACTTGGAAACTTGGCTATTTTTATGTATTTACTTACCTAAATTATTAAGGAATCAATATTGTAAACTAGGGAGTTGAAGATAGAGAAGAGATAGGTTTCGTGGCTTCACAATACATTAATAGACCGATATTAGAATAATTGTTGAAGGCTTTTTTTTGTCCAGAATAATAATGCATATTCTCAGGTGATCAATGTCCGAGGAGAGAAACAGCGTGAAAATGTGTAAAATATTCAGGTTTATTTTTTGTTGGTTACTGACACATTAAATAACCCGATTATATATTGGGCTTTTAGCCAAATTTACGATACCATATCAGTAAAGAATGTTATAAAACATGACATAAAACGATTCGCAGTACAGTATAAAGGGATATGTCGGTTTTACTATCGTTTTCTTATTTTTATTAAAAACATACCTTTTCGTACTAAGTATTACGTAGCATTTGGATACCTAACATGTTTGGTCATATTCGTGTTATAATTTTCTCAATATTTTATTATCATGTCCTCGTAATACTTGTTTATTTTGCCGATCCCATCTTTAGTTAATAATTCTGCCATCCATTATAGAAAATCGTTAGTCTTATTATAGATAATACCTACAACATTAAATGACAAAGGGTGATTTTCAAAGCTTCGATATTAATTTCTTCAAACTATGGCATTTAATATATAATTTCACAACTTAGTAACAGAGACAAAAGTTGACAAATTTCAATAGCTTTTAAATAATTATATGATTATTATTTCACAATACACGTAACAAAAAAAAACATCTAGTTTCATAAATTTACAATTGTATTATTTTATCAACATTGCCGCTGTTGCTCTTATATGAGTTATGTTCATATTTTATATTTTAACATGATATAGGCTTGTGTCGTGAATTTTAGTAAAAATAAAATAAAATAATATCAAACTTTATTTACTTAATGTTTTGTAGATATTTTTCATATTTTCATATATTTTCATATACAGCTGAAGTGGACCACCATACGTCAAAGACGTGATCTACACATTTTATGTCTAGTTTTTAAAGCTTTATTTTTAGCGTCCTCCCCTTACTATCTTAAAGTCAAATTCGAGTATCTAGCGAGTCATGGTTTACCCTTGCGATCTAACAGAGAGCGTCTTCTAGCTATACCAGCACACAGTACAAGCTTTTTATCTAACTCATTCCTTGTTCATGGTGCTCGCAGTTGGAACAATCTTCCTTCGAAAATCAGGATGATAACAACCTTTAATTCTTTCAGACAAGCTGTCAAAAATCATTTTCTCTCATTGAATTTAGCATCTGACTCCTAAATCCTTTTCCCTTTCCCTATGCATGTGCACGCTGCAATTTAATATGTTATACTTTTATTATTATGTGTCCGTAAGTGCATTGTTGCTTGCATGTGTTCTTTTTCTTTTCTTTTGTTTACTTTGTGTTGTATTTTTATTTCTTTTATGACTGTTGATATGTAAGGGTGTATATATGTATGCATGTGTTTTTTTTTTTTTTTTTTTTTAATTTTGTTTAGTTTTAGTTACCGGGTTAGTTGGAAGACATCGCATTTTAGCGATAAACTCGCCCTCTGTACATTGAATTTATAATTGTTATTTTTATGCCACTATTTCACTATGTAATATTGTAACCAATGTACAGTAAAGAATAAAATAAATAAATAAATAAATAAATATTCCCAATTTTTTTTGAAAACGAAATGTATGCAAATATTAAAAGATTTTCTGTAAGACAGGTTTTATTTTTTGTTTCGAACAAAAATGAAAATATTTTCCAAAGTGTTTTAATAAATCAATGTTGTCTGAATCTCCATGTATTTATAATCACACAAGGGCTTAGACGTAAAGTTGGAAAATTTCATGCGTGCGAAATGAACGCCGAAAACAAAAGTTGGAGAAGCGAATAGAATCATCATTTTGAGACTTGCCTCTTCAAATATTCAGGAAGGTTCTTCCTTTATTCTCTCTCCCGCTCTTCCTTTATCTATCTTTCTGAAATATCTACCCTCGACTTCATAGCGTCGATGCCTTGAGAAATAAATAATGAGGCACTACTAGATCACCACCATCCTACCTTTGACCGAAATATATACTATTATATTTCATTGCTTTAGTCACTGCTATATGATATATTAAGCAATATGTTCTGTAATGTTATTATTAACT
Source organism: Athripsodes cinereus (assembly GCA_947579605.1). Taxonomy (NCBI): domain Eukaryota; kingdom Metazoa; phylum Arthropoda; class Insecta; order Trichoptera; family Leptoceridae; genus Athripsodes; species Athripsodes cinereus. The sequence continues at coordinate 18,603,697 of OX388329.1, forward strand.
AATAATATATTATTATTCACCTGATCCCTTCCTATGAACTTGTCTATTTGAATTGTTGTGGCTGGACCACCTTATATATAATTAATTTCCTCTTTAGAAAAATTTAAATCGTCGTTACCAAACTAATATACAAAAAAATGAATACCCATGTGTATTAAACTTAGGTACATATATTAAGTATAATTTCTTTTGAAAAGTCAAGAAATATGTCAAAGAATATTATTTTATGGTTTCCCTTATTGTTCTTTACTGTCTTCGAGATCTTTTTTTATTATTGAAGTACGTCTTTTAATATTCCACAATATTTTTATCATTATATATTACAAAAGAAAATGCTCAATAAAAGGAAGTCTTAATAATTATAAAAAGCTCACCAACAACAAGGCCATTTACTAAGGTAACTTATTTCATGTCACTGTTGCCATTTTGTATTCTATACTTTTTTTGATGATGAATTCTTTTTTATTGTGTACAAAATGGTGAAATATGAACATTCCTACGTGTTATTTCTTTTCACACTAGTTTCTTCACGCTTGTCTCTATATTCCTGTGCGTATTCTTCCTCTATGACTCTCTATTTAAGGTATCGTGTATCAATATATAGGTATGTAGTTACATATGGAAAAAAGGTTGGATATGTTCTTCTTTACATATATTGTGTGAGCACTTTTGTAGGCGTTGGAAATGCCCAGGAGAATGGATAAAAGTTTATTGTATTTCCAAACAGACCGCGAAATTAGGGAAAATACGGACATGTACAATAGAACATAATATTGCATATCTACCTTGCGTGGTATGTATATCGAGCATTTATAATACATGGAGGAATATTGATCGAAATATTAATCTTTATTTTACTTTAAATAATACATCGTGTAAGCTTGAACATGAATAATAAACGATGCATTAGAGATTTTAAGATTTTTGTTTATGTAGATAGGTACTTGTAAAATGTTTTCATTTGATGTGAATATTCACAAAAATCCGTAGTACCTACGTTTATCGTTATACTTTTTATACGAGTACCTAACATATATTTAATGTATACTGAGAATTAAACAAAATTTCAATTCGTATGTTTTTGCTTCAACGTAATATTTTCAGACTTCCATCTTTCTGAAATCAAAGTCATAAGTTTCTGACAAGCTTCACATATGCTGTCTGTCTGTATAAAGTCTGTTCAAAGAATTGTCGAAATAAATTATATTTACCGCCACCTCTACGGTAAAAATTATGCTTAATAATATAGCTACTTGCCTACTATGAACACTATTCGAGACGCGCTAGCTCTTTTATTATTGAAAAACTTTTGTATGTCGTAAATTTTCAGCGTCTAAGAACCCATCATACTGAAGTTTCGTAACTTTTACCTGAGAAGATGTCTGTATATTATAAAATATAAGATCTACTTGCAGAATTTCAATCGACCCTAGAAGATCTGAAAAGCATATCATTGAAAAGTGCTTTTAGAACTACATTTCACACGCTTGTTTTTGTATTCAAGGTACATAAAGGCAATAATAATTACTATCTACTTATAAAATTTGTGAAATCATAAATGCTCTTTCGATGGTTTTCTTACATGACGATACTATATTTCTTGTAATATAACTTTAATCAATATTATCCAATTAATACTGTCTAATAAATTATATGAACTAAAATTTGTATCAAAAAACTTCCGTTTATATAATGTGTTGTATTTTTAAACATCTAAGATATTTTTATAACTATATAATTACTACTATATAAGGCTTAATATATACATATACTAGACGTATTGAAATTTAATAGGTATTTATTTACTGAACTTCGTTTCGTAACAATATTTTTTTAAATAGTATTATTATGAACTACACAGTATATGGAAGTGCCAGTAACTAACTTTACTTTCTCGTCACCCCGTGTGTTTAATTAAAACATCTCCGCATATTTTAATTAAAAAATTCCATAGCTTCCCCCCTTTTTGTCCTCCACTTCATCCTCCCCACGTTTATATTTCCCTCTCACCTCAACACTGCTTAGATACAACACGATATAAAATACCTTATAATAATAATAATACATGCATTCGTGGCAACACACCCGAACTTATTATTTTTTCATGCAAAAGTTTAAGAATATTTTACACTCCTGGTTTTTACTCCCCTTGAAATTATAATCGATTTACTGTAATGGTACTGTTTCTTATAAATTAATGAAATACTTAGTCAATTTTTTTCTTTATTGTTGCAGGTTATAACAGGCAATACCAATACATATCTTGAGTCGAAGAAAGAGCTGGAACCACCATTTTGGGCATCGAAAGTCAGATTTCTACCGTACAGCTTTTATCCCAGGACTGTTTGTATGAGAGTTGAACTATACGGATGTTACAGAAATGGTAAGATTGTACTATATTAAATATATTACAGTTACTTAGGCGATAAATGTATTTTATTAAATGTCATTTTATACATTTTTCTATGCTTGAAAATTTGTTCTTACATCTAGAGAGATCTTGCGTCATACAAAAAAATTAAAATATCTTCCTTTGAGACGTTTAAATAGGAGTTCTTAACGGGATATAAAAATATCTTTCAGGTTGTTAGGATAATTCGGAATGAATTAATAGTTGTTATTAAACTAACTTTCACTGAAAACATTTCTTTTCAGATGGAATTATTAGCTATTCAATGCCACAAGGAGACAAGCGCAGCAGCGGTCGAGAAATGTTCGATATCACTTACGACGGTCACTGGGATAAAGAATTGCGTAGAGGTCTTGGTCTATTAACTGATGGTAGATTCCCTAATGAAGATATCCCAATCGGAATCGGCGGCTCAGGAGTTGGAAATGGATTTGGAATGGGGTGGGTTGGTTGGAAAAATGATACTAGAAATGGCTTTGTTGATATTACCTTCGAATTCGATACAGTTCGAGAATTCACTGCAGTGCATATTTATTGTAGCAACCAGTTCACCAAAGAAGTCCAGGTAAAAGAAAATTATTATATTATTTTTAACCATTACGCATTTTTAATATTTTTTTTTCATTGGAAAATGAATCTCTTTGTTGATGAAAATTATAAAAAAATATCTTACAATAACTGAACTCCAGTTTTGTTCATAGATTCATGTATGGTTTGTTAATTAAATAATATTATAATATGAAAACACTAGATGTATGCACATACATTATCACTGGGAATCCTAGTAGTGTTCATGACAAATTAATTTATTTGCTCGTCTAGATTTCACTATCAATTAAACACCCCCACATTTATAGCTCCAGCTTTGTAGGTTCAAGAGTGTATGCAGCAATTACTTCGTAGATACATATGTAGGTAGTTACGTGTTGTCCAGACTTAATGTACATTACACCTACCATTATTATACAGAATTCTTGCAGGCCGAATCACGAGTAGAATCTAAGTAATTAACGGTTATGTTTCTTACTGGGGACAGTGGAAAAATATTTTAATGTAACATAGCAATTTGTTTCCCCTAGACAGATAATTCTCGGTTCTATGCCCTAGAATAAATTATGTAACTCTAGATATACATATATATGTGTGTATATAATTGAAATATACCTAAACTTTAAACTTCTTCAAAAATAAACAAAATTTGAAAACAAATTACTTTTTACCTACAAGAAAAACCGTATGGGTGCATTGTATATTTATGTAGTTTGTAATTTTCCCGTAGTTAGATATATTATGTTAATCAATTTAATGTACCTTTTCAATTTATTTTCAGGTATTCTCGGAAGCGAACGTTCTGTTTTCAATCGGTGGTAAAATATTCCCCGGCCAACCAATCACTTCAAGCTACCCAGAGGATAGAATATTTGAGACGTCAAGAAACGTGTCGATCAAGCTTCATCATCGTATTGGGAAATACGTTCGTCTACGCCTCACGTTCGCCAACAAATGGATAATGATTAGCGAAATAGTTTTTGACTCGGGTGAGTTTACCCAAATAAATATAGATATACTAGTTTTCCAATCCATTCGTGTAAATATTTCTTCAATAAACTTTATTATGTTAAGACTTCTTGAATATCGACACGACCATTTAATAATTGTAAAATTTAAACAAGCATTTTGATCTGCTGTAGATTAGAGTATTAGACAACGCGAGATAGACGTCTTTCGACTTTTTAGGTCATTATTAATCATTAGATCGATCAAGATTGATAATGACCTAAAAAGTCGAAAGACATATCTCTCGAATTGCTTAAGTTTAAGTAAGATGAAACGCTTGTTTCAATTTATCCAATTATGAAATTTTACTACTTTTGTACAAATACTATAATTAAGTCAATTTAATAAATCGAATTCAATAGGTAAATGTGAAAGTTTGGAAATATATATTATATTACTTATATGTCCACAAGATTGATTTTAAAATGAATGATCATAACAGTACGTGATAACTGATTGATATGGTATAAGAACTTCACATATTTTGTAAATTCCTCAAGTATGTATTTAATTTAGTAGAAGAAACAACATATAACTTTAATTATCTGAAAGTAAACAAAAAACTCTTCAGGAATATTTACAATGTATGGTTTCCAATAACACATAAAAAGAAAATATTATATCCACAATATTAAAAGTGTCTATGTCATCATGGTGAATCATGTAGGAGAGAGATATTATGTATACATATATGTAGTGACGGTTTCGATATAGATAGCTAAAATAACTTATTTCTTTGTACATATAATCGAATGTATAAAAAAACATACCGTCAATTCCATGATGTTTTTTGAACTCCTCTCCATAAGCTGAGATGATCTTTTTGGCTAAAGTATCAATATCCATTTTCATTGGCTTTTTGACTTCTTTTGGTAGTTGCACTACTGTGCTAAAAGGTTCTATTTTGTACTTTTTGGTATCTGACAATTTTATTCTTTTAATTTTGCTATTTTTTCCGAGTTTCCTGTACTGTAATCTTCTCTCTAAAAAGAATTTGTCACATTAGATTCAAATGTTTAAAATAATATCTTTATGTAAATAATAATGAGACACACTTTTACGCTTTTGTACCATCTTTCTTGAATATTATTTCCACTGAAGAGGTTATTCAAATCAAAAATGTCAACTTGACATTTCTTTTGAAGCTTTTGTTTTGAATTCTTTGACAGGTTCATTCAAATGTTTTCTTCTGTCTTAATTTTTTATTTCCCTTTTTTCACAGGTGTACCAATACTAATAATAACTTTAAGATTTTTCAGTAAATTTTAAATTAAAATGAGTTTTATTTTTCTTAAAGCCTTCTATAAATTAATAATCATGTTATTTATTTTAATAAGTAAACTTGCATTTACTTTTAAAATTAATATACACAAAGTTTTCATAACAACATGACACCCTTTATCAATTATTCCAGATCCAGCTCATGGCAATTTCACTGTTGAATCAAACATTCCAGCACCAGGAAAAGAGCCAAGAGGTGATGGGGAACCCGTGTCCACTGCCAATCATCAAGATTCCACTTATATAGCAATTATAATAGTTGTGCTTCTGGCTGTGATTCTAGGAGTAATAATAGTCTTTTTAATAAATCGTCAGAGACATCGAAAGTGTTTTGCAAGCCCTTTAACATCAAAAGTTACGTTACCATCTACACCTATCCCACCGTGTCATACAGCAGCTACTGACAAAACCAATATCTCATACAGAATTGACGATATGGACCAATACCATACAGATTCTAGATGTGGAGACATGTCAACTTTACCCATACCTTTAATTAACAAGGTTAGTGATGTAAAGATGGATGACTATCGTGAACCCTATCAAGCCTTGAAGTATCCTCCATATAATAATTCATACAGTTCTGTGGTCATGGAAATGAGAGATATGGGAGCAGAAGAATATATGTCAGGTATAGAATTTCATTGATTTCTGTATTTGTGCACTAACAAATACACTTATTATCTCACAACTTATATTATACCACTCTCAATAATAAATAATGTAATTAGCAAAATGCTTTTAATTTCAATTTATAGATGGCTCTAATTATGATTATGCCGTGCCCGAAATTAATCCAGTTCTACAACCTCCCCCTCCACCTCCTCCAGCCCCAATGCTTCCTGGTTTGTCAGATCGAGAGAGTCAACATTCTGGCAGATCTTCATCTACAAAGGTACTTATATGCACAGTATTAATTCTTGTCTTCTACATTTATATTGATACAAACAATATGTTGTAATCAGGATAACAATATAGTGGTAATCTCTATTTTTATATTTGTTGTTAAATTATTAAATCCCTTTTATAAGTAGAAGGTAATGAGATGTCTAAATTTAATTGAAATATATTTTATTTTTCAGTCTCCCTGTCATTCTGAAATCCTGGCTTCACTTAAACGCCGTTTGGAACAAACTGCTGTAGCTGAATTCCCTCGACATCGTCTTCGTATGCTATCTAAACAATCGGAAGGAACACTTGGAACTGTAAGTATTATTATCATTTGTGAAGCACTATTTAACAGGTTAAATAAATTAAATAGTCAATGCCTATGACAAGTAATGTTTAAATATTCACTATTATTTTTCTTTTCTTCTTTTAGGTTTACATTGCTGAAGCCGAGAGAATCCCTGAATATGGAACTAACACATGTCAAGAGAAAAGGCTGGTAGCTGTAAAGTTTTTAACATTAGATGCGTCTGAGCAACAGAAGTAAGTGTGCTATTTGTTTTCAGCTCACTTTCGTGTTTACTAATTATTTGATTGCTTGTCTGGATTTTGAGCGCAACGCATAGATGACAAAACCAAATCAGACATTTTGGGTCTCCAATCAAAATGTCGCCTGTCTGAATGTAATTCTTTATCCATATTTAAACTTATATTTAAATTTTATTTACAGGGAAGAATTCAAGAAAGATGTAAGTACTTTGGCTGCTCTAAAAGATCAAAGACTGGCAAGAGTGTTAGGAATATGCAGATCTAATGGACCTGGAGAACCCCTTGGTGCAATTTGGGAATATTTGGAACCTGGTGATCTCAAAACTTTCTTGAGAACATCTGGAAGTAATCTTGAGCAGCCAACATTATTATATTTGGCCGAACAAATTGCTGCTGGAATGAAATATCTGGAGTCTTTAAACTTTGTTCACCGAGACTTAGCAGCTAGAAATTGTTTGATTGGACCAGCATATCAAATTAAAATATCTGATTTAGCTACTGACAATGAAACACATGCTGAAGATTATTTTCGGGTTGATGGTAACATACCTCTCCCAGTACGTTGGATGGCATGGGAATCAGTATTTTTGGGTAAATACACAACCAAATCTGATGTGTGGTCCTTCGCTGTTACTTTACAAGAAATTCTTACATGCTGTAGATATCCACCATATGAGAACATGTCAGATCAACAAGTGTTAGATAATCTGGCACATGTTAGAAGGGATGAAAGAAATTTTCAGGCTCTAAATAGGCCACTTTTATGCCCCAAAGATATATATGAAATGATGAGAGAATGCTGGAGAAGGGATGGTCGACAGCGTCCAGCATTTACAGAAATTCATCTTTTCCTTCAAAGAAAAAACTTAGGCTATGTGCCTTCGTGACAGTGCCATGATTCGCGACACTATGTGTTTGATACAAACCAAATTCATAACTCTGTATTTCTTTAAGTACCTACTTTGTGTAAGCCATACAAACATTCTATAAAAAATATTGTACTGTGTTCCCTTCTGATATATGACCAATACTCCTATAGTTTAGTACCCATTTGTTTTATCTTAAACAAAAATCTGTATGAATATATTTTTGTTTTGATAATCTTTTAGCATTTTATATCCAAATACATGTTGTATTCAACGTCTTTCACCTCTGTATTCAGTGTATTTTATATTATATGGGTAAACAATAATTGCTGTCTATAGTGAAGTATTGAATTTTTAAATGTACATAGGTAGTAAAGATTAACAAGTGACGATAATATGTACTAGAATTATGAAAAAGAAGGGTATGAAAAAAAAATTAACTAATTAAGGTATTCAAAATTGTACTGTTATTTCGTTTTTACTCAGATTTAATAAATAATTAGTGTTTAGACTAAATATTGCAATTTGGTAGTCAGTTTTCCATTTTTTATTTCTAATGTGTTCTGTAGTTAACAATTTTCTTACTCCTGATGGCTGAACAGTCATTATAGGCCTTGGTCTCCAGAACAATGGATTTCCAAGCTTTTCAATCCTGGGTCATGGATTGCCGGTCAGATTTAGAATTTTGTTCTTCCAAATCTTGGTTTATGTTATCTAATAGCCTTTTATTGGTTTGCCAAATGATCTTCATACATCGTAATATGAAGACCATTAAGTACACCAAGAAAAAGACTATTAGATCAATTAAAAAGACTATTAAATTAGTTGTTTAATTAAAACCAAGTATTGCAAAATAAAAATAATTTGGTTCTCTGTTGTCATTGCGTTCTATCTTGTGCGACCCTCTTCAGCTCGTCGTACGATCCGCAGCCCATATTCTCGCACAGATTGTCGAGGTGTTCTCGATGTGGATGCCCCTAAGATTAAATTTGTCTCCTCAGCCATCCTTCTATTAGAAATAGCAAAATAATAAACTGCATACAAAATAATCCTTAAAATGTAATTGTTTGATACATGTATTTTTAAGATCTATTTAAAAATATGTAAAATATATATGCATAGGTTTGCACATCGACACAGAATTTAAATCTAAGTATGTTTTGCATAAAGTGAAATGCATTATTTTGTGTACCTATTTCGTATAACTCTAGTATAGTTTAATGACAATATTAATCAATAAATGTGAATATTAAATGTTAATCGTTAAATGTTGGTCAATATTTATTATCACATTTCTAAACATATTATTATTATATTGATCTAGATGTTTACAATTCAAATAACTTAATTTAAATAAAATTATTGTATTTAAACATATTGTTGTTAATAGAGTATAATCTGACGATTAATATTTACTCAAGTAATATCATTTTCCAAATGTTTTATACATGCATTGTTTGATATTAAAATCACCAACTTATCACCTCTTGCTGTCTTCTTTCTGGTGTTTTGAGTAAATACCTACTGTTTGAAATAAATACGAGAATTATAGTAAGATTGATATCGGCTAAAATAACTTTAAAATAATAATTTATTCCTCATAAACTTCTTTAAGATCATTAATGATAATCCAGAGATAAAACATTTTTGGTCTTTACCATAAGACTCGTATTAATGTTGATCTTATCTTTGACCATTGTGAAATTTTTAAAAATACATATAATATACCTAAATGCTTTATGGTAAAAGGGAACAAACATACAAATTAATTGTATCTCTTAAAACGCATGAATGGTAGTACTGAAAATCAAGTCTATTTTTTTAATACTTCATGTCTATTCTGTCATGTTAAATGTGAATAAGAACTTATTAGGTTAAGACATAGACTAACAACACGTCAATGTCTGATTAGGAAATAAAACTTATTATTCTTCCAAAATACCAATGATACATAAACAAAACATTCAGAACAAATTTACAACTGAACAATTGTTTATAATTCTCAATAGTTTCATCATTTTAAGTACGTTTCAGGTATATTTTAACATTACATTTCCTATCACTTTGTTTTGCACTCAAAAATAATTTAACCTATTCCAATAGTAAATTTGTTATTCCATTCTGACCATTTGAATAGCATTCTTCAAAGTTTATATGACTTTTGTACATAATTATATGTGTAGTTTAGATCTATTCAAATTATATCAGTACATATATTAAAATGAAAAATGTATTCTCTACATACCTATTGATCACGTAATAATTATTGTCATGAAAACTTCAATTATGAACTCATACTTATTTCCAGCAACATTACTTACTATCAATATTATGTGGGTTTATGTTGCGTCTGTTTATTCACCAATATAGTTTTATTTTACACATTTATCACTTTGCATGTGAAAGATTGTTTAGCTAGATTGCAACACAAGGTGAAATTTGAGCGAAATAAAAACAATTCAGTCTTGTTGAATATCATTCTTAAATTCTTATTAAGTTGACCACTGAAACGACTAGTTTTGATGATAGATAATCATGAACATGCCTTCTATTATTTACTAAATATATATTTACTAAAATTTTACTATAATGGAATAAATACTATTGTGATATATGATTATGTTTACTTTATTAGATAAATTATTGTTCAATTATGAAAGTATTTATAAAGATATTGTGTTAGAATAATGTTTTTATTGTAGGTATTATTAGATATTATTACACTATTACCAAATAATGTAAATGTTTAAAACTTAATGAATAATATAATGTGTAAATAGATGTAAGAATAAAAATATTATGAACTAAAACAATAATAATAATGTTAGTCGTAGTGAATCTTGAAGTAATTATCAAATCATACTTAATGAAAGTAAACAATGAAACAGGAAACGATTAAATTAGTTATAAGAATGATATTGATACCTATTTAAGAATATTATTATGAATATGTAAGTTGCGTTTGAGAATCTTGTATATTTGTAGTTTATATTATCGTGTAAATGTTATGAATTTAATAACAGAATGTAACAGATACATAGATACAGAAGTCATAGAAAATAAAATACCGTATTGTTAGTGAATTATTTTGACTCTTGTAGTAATAAAATGTAAGTTTCCCTTTCCCCTATCAGTAGGACCTAAATATAATTTTAAACATAACAACAAAACTCAAGAAATTTACTTTAAATCTATACTTATAAGGGGTATTTCAACCTCATACACAATATTTTTACAAAGTCTCAGCAATAATGACATTTTATTTCCTTTGAAATTTTAAGCATCCTATAATTCCACAAAGTGCAAAATATCAGACACTTGTGTAAAAATAGAGCACTGGTTGATAATTTTATACTTAAATATTTGCTCTGCAACTGGTGTCTTCAATAAGTACACGAATTATGTAAAAAATCCCACAAAACCTCAAACAATCTTGCACAAATAAACATACTGATTAGGTATATTTTGCACCCATTGAGAAATTTTGATGTAAAGTTAATGTGTATAATAATATTGTATTTAATGCTTTAGAACATATCACTATGAAGATGAAAGGTGGTAAATTGTTTTATAAATGTATTGACTGCTCCTATATAGACATACCTATCATAAATAAAAAATAATGAATCTATTGGAGGTGAGGGAAAACTTTTTGAATATAATTCAAATGAATCACCATAAACATATTATTTAGATTATCAACTCAACTATAAGCTTATGATTATACCTACTATTCTAATCTATATTCAAGGAATATCTGTACGTTTACGAGTATTCAAGGGCTAATGATTATAATTCCTCAATACTCCTCGAGAAGTGTCGAAGGCAATGTTGATTTATTTAGTCAACGGAACACTACAGACAATACATATATGTTTAGTACAATAATACAGTCATCAACAATAAGTATACAATGCAATGTCCAGTTTATAAGTGTTCATATATTATTCTGTTAAATTTAATCAAAGCCCAATTGGTTGTCATACATGATGATGATGAATGATTATCATAAAATGAAAAAAATCTCACATTGAAAATGTCTCCTTGTGACATCTTGCTGTTTGAGTAGGTGCAGTTGATATGTTTTTAAAATCATTGTTACATATTTTGTTTGAAAAATCCCAATATCCTCATAATAAGTAATGAATTCGATATTTCACATCATAGAAGAGTTAACAGTTAATAATAAGTTTCTTACTGAGAAATTCTGTAAGCATATCAATATACTATAGAAATTATTCTATATTATTTAAGCCTCGGAATCATTAAATATAACCCTGTATAATTATTGACAATTTGCTGAATACGTACACAGTGATGACTTGGGATTTATTTTGTACACCGAAACACATTATGTATTTTGTAGATATTACCTTTACTATGTTATTTTGTTAATATAATTTTAATAAACTGTAAATATTCCTTGTAAACCTTTTGTATAAACAAATAAACAATGTACTGCTTGAACATTTTTTATTTAATTAAACTCCTTAAAATCTCATTTTAACTGCTGGAGTGCTAACCATAATAATAGATAATATAGTCTACATTTCGATGATTTGCACTCAAACACTTACAAGCCCCTCTAATCAATGGTGGATAAATTTTTGCAATCAAGAAGACTTATGTTTTAAGAACAGCTAATGATTATCAGCCATTAAATGGACTTAACACAGCTTGACAATGCTTGTGTGCACAAAATTTCTAGTACCTACATGATTTTGTTATAAAACACCGTTTCTATGACTACAGGGTCAGTAATGTCAAGGCTCATTTAGTGCAGAATCGCTGGGAGTGGAGGAGGCTTGTTTCTACTTTTTCTCGAAGAACATAAAAGTTGAAGGACAAAAAGAATCACAAGTATGCACAGAAATCACAACATAAGCAAGTGACCAAAATACTATCCATTGTGATTGACTTTTCTATTACTTTCACTAACCTTACTTCCAACCATCTACTAAAGTTATTGTTATTTGTTCATAATTCAGCTCTCTGTAATCTCTTCAAAGTTGATGGGAATAGTTAAACAAACAAAATGTTTACAATTATTTTGGTAACTTTATTATACAAAAGTAACATTAACAGTGTGAATTTCCATTGGTTTTAAATCAATATCAGAAAGAGAATTGAGATTCTGCATTGCATAAAGCCCTGTGAGAGAAGTGGCAGTCAATTGTTGAACCTGTAATCCAGCAAATATTGGGCCATCACTTATATGACTCTTAGGTGAATTAGAATTGGAACACTTTGTACCCATCCTGTGTAATATTAAAAGTGCATTTTTGGAAGGAAACTGAGAAAACTGAGTATCTGTCAGTGTCCGTAAAGACAATAAATGTACATCATGTGGCAGATCATTTTGCAATATCTGAATTGGCTCATAATTCATATCAAAGTTCTCAGAGTTGTCAACAGAAAAAATATTAACTGGGTAATTAAGCTCTAAACTAAGGCTAACTGCCAAAGAACTGGGCAATTCATAAATATCTTTAGTTTGGGAAAATGTTGGAAATCGTCGAAGATTCTCTACTTTATTCACATGATTTAAAACTGATCTATGTGATCGGGAATGAACATTATTCATAAATGCTACAGAATGAATCGGCGAAGTACTCCTTCTAAATCTTGGACTTTCCGTCTCTTTGGCTAAACTTTCGGTCAACAGCCAGGAACGCATCCTTGTCCTCCTATTATCAACTAATCCTTCACCCATCCCCCTTGAATCATCATACAATGTTCGCCGATCCAACATAACTTCTAGTCTTCCAGGTTCAAAAGAAGAGGCGCCTTGGGCGTGTCCTGTAATATAAGTCAACCTCCACTCTTTGTCTTGAAGAAAAGCCATGGAGGTTATAGGGAAATAGTTTCCTTCAATACCAATCTTATCTACTTTAATTCTTTTCTGATACTGAAAACCATTTTGATCAGTGTAAAACACTGGTGGATCCCCATTTTGAATATCAGTTTGAATTCTCATAAACAATTCAGTTTCTCTATTTTTAGGAGGGCTTTCGAAATCAACCTCATTTTCTATATAAATGGCATCAGATAATGGATTGCCTTCGGTGTTATAAATCTGAATAGTATGAGTAAGGAAGGGACCATAAATAGTTGACACTTGTGTTGAGATCAAACCAGATGTGATGAATATAATATTGGTCCTAGGCCCTTCAGCATTTTCAGTTTTCTTTGAATATTTCTCCAAAACATCCTTCTCTGGTGTGTTAATATCAGGCATGAATAAGTATGCACCAGAATGTAACTGAGCACTTTGGTAAGCTGAAAACTCAATAGCACACTGCCTTATTTTTCCAGACTTCTTCTTTGTGATTGTTTTCAAGAAACCTGTTATTCCATCTATAAGAAGCTTCATGTTATGATTCTCCAATTGAATATCACCAGGCAAAATATTTTTTATGTGAAATTTATCTCTAGCTGTATGCAAGTTACTAATATTGATTTCGGGCTTGATTGGATCTGGATTCAAACCATCTCTTGATGGAGACAATGTAGGTTGTAACACATCAAACACACAACTATCACAATAAATTGTTGTAAACTTCTCAGATTTATTTGAGGAATCAAGATCTTGAACAATGTAGTAAATTGCAACACTCATTGGAGGTACATCTGCTAAAAACATTACTTCAAACTCGCTAGTTGAAATTTCTATGGTATTCATAAAATTCCATGTCCAAACAGGATTAATTTGAAATGGAATACTTTCCTTCAAAGGATTGAGTATTTTTATATTGGTGGCATTAGTTCGTATTTTCACAACCTCAGAGCGTTTCTGGGCTAAACTATTAAACAATATTATTCTCCTGCTCCTATTAACATATATTGGCAATTTCTTGGGCAATTTATCATAACTTTCTCTTTCTAAATCGTTCAGTATGAACTTTTTGAATTGAGTATTCAATGTACCACTGGTTGAATTCATAAACAATGAAACTAAAGCATACTCTTGCAGTTTCACCGAGTCCTGAATACTTTGAAATAATTTCAAACCATAATCTCTCATCACGCTAGCTTTTGATGTACCAGTAATAGCATCGTGATGTTGAAAAAGCCCCAAGTTTCTTCTAGCCTCTATAAGAGATTCATACTTTTTCTCCAACAAACGTAAAAGATTTTTATATCCATATTGACGTGCTGTGTTCAATGCTATTGTAAATAATATCTCCGCATTCCGAATATTATGCTCTAACTCTCGATCCAAGATTTTGAAAATAGGCCTTGTTGTATAATAACCAGACCAATAAGCGGGACGCCCTTCAGCAAATATATCTGAGTATACAAAGAAGTCTCCTCGTAAAGAAGGAAATCGATCATACCTTTCAGTTACACTCTTGAAATAATCCTTTGGTGTGCCAAAAACAATTTCAGCATTATTGTATAACTTCTTATTGGAATTTATGTAATCGGCTAATTTCTTATAGTTGATATACTGTTGATCAAATTCAATTTCATAATTATATCTAAAATCATCTCCCAGTGGAATTAAAGCAACATTATGTGGTAGAAGTGATCCAGTTCTCTCATATTGTTCCAATAAAAGTTCTGCTTTAGCCTTTAAGTTCTTATCCGTTATGAATTCAGCTTTAATTGAATATTCAGTGTAGTCTCCCTTAATTTTGCGAAAATCAAAATTAAGACAAATGTATGGATGTGGACCACAAGAGTGTTTAATAGAATAAATGTCAAAAGGCTGGTTATGTGTTAATAAACCATCTGAAAGTTGAGAAGACCAAGACGGAAGCCATACAAAATCACCCCACTGGTATTGAGCAAACCATTGCTTCCATGCATAATGTAGACGTTGTACAACACTTCCTTTGATTCCAGACCGTGACAGCAAATATGGAACTGTTGCTCCATGACCAAATGGATCTATTGACCATCCACTTTCTGGTAAAACACCTATATTATTTTTGATCCACTGGTGACCTAGAATAGAAAAAGTAACATTCTTTACATACAGCCAAATCTTGTTTATTACGCTCACTTACTGCGTTCATGACACTTCAGCTAAAATTAATATGTATTATCTATGTATACCATCATGGCGCAGTGAAGCTCCCAAAAGCAGTGAAACCAATGGATTAACTGCATATCATGAGCATATCAACAATCTTCTCTATGACATGGTAATTATAAAAAACAAATATTATTTTAAAATACATAATTTAAGAATGTCTACCTATACATTCATTGAATATTCTTGTTATGTGTATTTTGTACTTCCTAAGATCTGTGTACAGGATTTTATTTATGTTTCTAATACAACATAAAATATATACTTGCCTTCAATAAACTGATCAAGCAAAGCGTAGATATATGTTGTAGCTTCATCAGGCATCACCCAACCACCTGTAGTAATCTCCACTCGACCTGATTCTATAAGTTGTTTTAATGCCTGAAATGTAGGACATGTAATTTCATTAATCCACAGTAATTTGTTACACTTAACAGAATATCAAATTTGTCGATAAACAGAGTATAACTTTATAGTAGATAAATATATTTTTGATAAATATTAATAAATACTGTATGCCAGCGCGCTCAGTTCTTATTTGATCAAGATCTGTAGTCTATATAATACAGGGAAAACACTAGTCATGGCTAGGTCATGGTTTTGAAAATACCCAATGACAATCAGCCAACCAGGACACTTTTTTCATCCACAAAGTTTTTGAGGGACTAGACTTTAATCTTTTTAATTGAGTGCATGTTATTTTCAATATTTATTCTCGAGAAAGATAATGAAAGATGAATGTAATAAATAACATAAAAATAAAATAAATTAAACTCGAAGTTCCGTTACAGCATAAAAATGCAATATGCATTACTTAATTTACAAAAAGTAATAAAAGTATAATAAAAACACAATGGAAATAAAAATTAGTATCATAGTACAAATATTACACAAATAATTAGTCATGCAATATCTTACCCAATGATTAATGGCCGGTCTCAATAATCTAACCGAGATAGCCTTGTCGACGCGATCCGAGATAGAACGCCAATTCGTATCTATCTTCGACCCGCGTCTCAATAAAGAAAAAGTACGTGGCCTGAGATAGATAGGGTTCCTATCGCTGTTCCCTCCAATTGCCGATGCGATTGATATCTGCATCATATTATAATTACGAATGTTTGGAGTCAAAAAACTTTACAAAGTTGAATTTATCGACCGACGGTTCTTGGTGGAAGTTCATTTTAATAATTTTTAAAATGAAACACGATATTATAGTTATTCCACTATTGACTTTATTTATTTTTGCAAGCCGGCTCACAAAACTAAATAAAGTCAATAGTGGAATACTTATATTTCCTGTTTCATTTTAAAAATTAATAAAAAACTTTACTAATACCACTAAAAATGATTATATGCGCGACCAAGGTTTTAAGAAACACGATGTTTTGCCATATACATTATACTACCATACTTTACTATACCCTCACGGCCCTCACGCCGTGTCCCAAGTGGGGTAGGCAGAGAGAACGGAACGCCAAACAGATCTATCTTTACACACTTCCTTCGCTTCCTCCACATTCATACAGTTTCTCATACACGCACGGTTTCGGTTCCTCTTACTGAACACGCGGCCGTCCTTGAGAATTTGATCCACGTGGTTCTCGGACGCCCGCGCTTGCTCACACCCTTTCTTTCAGACAAGTATATCCTTTTTGTCATTGCCATATACTTATATCGCTATTAAAAAATAGGTGTTAATGGTAAAAGGGTGACAATTTAGTGCTGTATGTATTTTTTAATGACTCGCCATATAAAAAATAAGAATATATAAAATTTGTCCAAAAAATAAAATAAATAAATTCGGGGTGGACCACCCTTAGCTTTTAATGATACCAAAAAATTGATGTTGGCAGATTCTCAGATCTAACCGATAAGCACACAAAATTTCATCAAAATATGTCCAGTCGTTTCGGAGAAATATGGTAACAAACACTGTGACATGAGAATTTTATATATAATCAAAATATACTCCAGCTTCGAATAATTCTTAATCGCTTTCGTCGCTTGAATACATTTTTTTATTTTACCACAACCTCTTAAAGTCAAAGAATCGCTGGTGACTGGTTGCAGAAAGCCCAAGACAGAGAGACATATGGGGGAGGCTTATGTTCAGCAGTGGACAGGAATAGCTGCATAAACTCCACTGTCAAACGAATCTTATCTGTCAAAGTCCGGCGATAACAAAACCATACAAAAATTTGTTACCACGGATACGACTAACAACTTGAGATAGGATATTGAAACGCATTTTCGTTGATTTCCATACATTATATTACTCGCAGCACTCCGAGAGATAGATAGAGAATTTGGATAGCGATTCTATCTCAGCTATGTTTATTGAAACGGAAAAACGTAAAGATAGATCGATTTTTAACAAAAGTTCGGAGATAGATCGCTTATTGAGACCGGCCGTAAAAGGGAAACACTTGAATATTAGTTTTATTTACTTGCTGTAACTAATTAGAACATGTTTTTTATTACCTTTTGTTTAATTGGATGTGCAGAGTCCCACCATGCTGTCAGAAATGCCATCTCACTCCATATAAAAGTCATATTAGGATACTGCTGCAATTTAGCTACCATTTGATTTATGATTCTCTTTGTTTCCAATTGAAAGTAATGTTCAAATGTGTGAAGCCATCCAGGATCATTGTGGGAATGTGGAACGATAATTACCTGTGAAAATAGATAAAAAAATATTACACTCTACATTTGCATAATTTAAAATAAATCTTGGATATTTTTAAGGCACTAACTAAATAACAGTTTTAGAACATATTAAATGCTTATCTGAAGGAGGGGGTGGGAGAAAGTGCAGGTGTCTGAGAACAACATGGATTGATCATATGGATTCAATCCTCAAGGACGGGCATGTGTTGAGTAAGAGAAACTAACAAGCGTGAATGAGAGATTGCATGAATATTGAAAATGTGGAAGAAGTATGTAAAGATAGACCTATATGGCATCAAATCCACTTTACCTAGCACACTTGGGATACAGCGGGAGAGTATAGTACAGGGCAACATATAGAAAAGAACTGAATAACTTTGAAATCTATCGTTTATTTTTAAAAATACACTACTGCGATTTCTGTACAATTACACCATTGATGAGCTGTTCAAGGTTTGAATCATGGTAAGAAATATATAGTGATTCAATACATTTTAATATTAAAACAAAAATAATTAAATTTACCATGTTACAGGTATAGGTAGGTACTAGTAAATTATTAAAAAACAAACATGTCCTTTTTGTATGAATGTCTATAATATCAGAGTTTAAAACCTCATACTGACAAAATTATTATGTCATTATAAAATCCTGGAAAAGCCTTCGTAGGGAACTAGATTTTGGATATTATTTAGTATCTGGGCGATTGTAGGAATAAGGTTGAGAATTTTTAGAGGCTATCAAAAAAGGATAAATCAAATGTTTCTTTTAATTTATAGAGAAATGGATTAACTAACAAGTATTACTAATGATACTTGCCTTTAGTGGAGGTCGATTTGGATCCTTCTTTTGTCGTTCATATCTTTCTTCAAAAGAATTATTCCAATACTCCTTACTTCTCATCCATTGTGGCTAGAAAAGGTAAAAAAATCATAGTAATTAATAGCAACTGGATTTATCTGTCCTGGGCCCAAATTCTCTGCACAAAAATCAAAACCAGGGGACGCAATGCACACCATATAACTCCAAGCAGAGCAGCAAACTGGAGGTGCTGCAGAAACTAAAGCTGCTGACTGAACAGATTAACCGTTTGTCGTTTCTTCACTGTCTTACTGAACATTTACACCCGCAATGGGCCCAGGCGGATGTAATTGTTCAGTAAGTAGACTTTAAGTGTTTAATTATAAAGATGTTAGCCTGATTGCAAAATATTATTATTTAATTGTTATTAAGTACAAGTTAATAGGTACAAGTCACCACATAATACAGTCATGACACAACAAGCAATGAAGGTGGTGACGAAACATACTGAATGTGATTAGAAAAAAGTTGATGTAAAAGAAAGAACAGTTTTTGGAGTACCCACTGAAGAATTGGTCTGCCACTCATTTCCCTAAATTTTCGAATGTCATGTAAAAGGCAGGTGTTCGAAAAACAAAGACAATTGACATCTTAAATTCAGCGATGAGGTTCGCCACTTATCTAGACTGTCTTAATTTTTGTGGGCGTAGAAATGGTGGCTTGCATATTTGTTGCATGCGGCTGATCTACAGACTACCCCACTAGTGATGGTATAGTAGAAGTAGTAGAGTAGCCGACGAATATACTTTATTATATAGTTCTTCTACTCTTTTTGTAGTTTTTTATAACTACCTCAAATCAATTTTAGAACCAATACTCTCTATACAGGAGAATAAGATTCAATGAAGAGCTAAATAACATCTATATGGCTCCCAGACTTTCTGTACATGCAACACTTAACAGGCTAAGATGTGGCATGTGCAGAGAATGCCGTCTTCATGGATACCAAAAAGGATCCTTGAGGGACACCCAGGTGGGAAAAGAAGAGTTGGCAGAAATAGTCTGAGATGGGAGGATGAGGTGAGGAAGGACGCAAACCAACAGGTGATAAACTGGAAAACCGCAGCGGATGACAGGAGGAGTTGGAGGCGAGGGCTAATGGAGGCCAAGGCCATGGAAAAAGAAGACTCTATGCAGATTCACAACTATAAAACGTGACCTGGATTATAACATTAAATGTACCTACTTAGATAATATCATTAAAAACATTTGTGACATCAAGGTGTTTTATCTAGATTCCATCTCAGGATACCCCAAAAATGGGTAGCCGACAGACTAGCTGTGTGTAAATAATAAATACTATGTACTAGAGTAGCGTATAAAAATATGAATAAAAATAAATAGGTATGTACCTGGAATTCAAAAGTTGGGAATACTTTGAATGTATCAATATCTGCTTCTTGAACATGTATTGTTGAACAGATTCCATCCGAATTGTGAGAAACATAAGTATAGCTGCCATTATTATTTATGTGATGATTCACCTACAAGGTGGAGTAAACAATTATACGATGTGTCAAGATCATTTCAATCATATAAATTGGATACAACAATACTCCAACACAACTATAATTATATGCATTATAACAATAGGTTTATACTTTACCGTTTCAAAGTGTTGGACATTGTAATGTTTAAGAGGTCCTTCACTTGCTAGTTGCTCTGGAACATAGTATTAAACATGTAGGTATAATTCAAAAATAATGTACTCTTAGTCCAAAATATTATAAAAATTAAACATTCACGGCATATAAGAAACTTAATATTTGAAGTACGTAACAAAAATGGAAACATGAAAATCTCAGTAAATATTTGTGAGATTTATACTAAGATATATGTACAAATAAATAAAGAGTAAAAGAATGAGAAAGATCTTCATTCCATTTCCATTACATTTGTTGTATGTTTGTAGTGGTATGAACAACACTGCTAAAAATTAAATTAGATTTTAAAAATTAATACTATTGAAAAAAAAATCAGTATGTCTAATCTTGTGACATACAAATAAAATTGTAAAAAGCTAAATATATTTTCTATAAAATGGTATACAAATAAATAACATGAAAAGAAAACAAATCTTAAAACTATTGATAAAATAAATTTATGACTGAATATATCCATTTTACCGATAATACACGAACGAGATTAAAGATTTAAATGCAATGGTACTCAAAAGAATCTTAAAATAATAAATATATAAAAAACAGAAGATTAATTTTAGTACACAATACTCATATATTTAAACTATATGGACACAACAACATCAGCGAAAATGTATGTGTTGTTATGGTAATGAAACCGACCTGATCATCTTTTGTTTTGGAGATGTCTACAAATTCTATGTGCATAATTGATATTCTTTTGTTTTGGTGTAATCCGTTTAATTTTCGTGATAGTGTATCCACGTCTACGACTATATATTTATTCCATTGCCATAGTGTGAACCTTTACATGATTTTTTTTACCTTACCAATACAAACATAAAACATTCAGTATATCAAATTCATTTGTAAGCAGTTGATATTGTATCTATGTAATTTATGAAATTAAAGATTGACATCGTCATTTCACGTAGTAATATATAGACAAATATAGATGTGGTAAAATTTTACATAGGATACAAGATCAAGAAATTGATTCGCAAGATCGTATTCAAAAATCCATATCCTAATACAAGTTTTAATGTTACAACATAGTGAGTGAGTGTGACATCATGTATGTTACTATTATGAGAAATAAAACAAGGTCATAAATTTTCTTGCTGTTTTGTTATTTGAATTGATGATGTGCAAGAAAGGTAAAATAAAATCTTTATAGAACCTCTGTAGATAAATGTTAAGGTTCCATACATAATTGATGTCACGCTCGCCACTTCATAATGTGAAACTAACTTGTAGTAGACCTACAGACTAGTTAAAAATATTACTCTTTTAGGTGAATCTGTGAATTATTTTTCCACCTTGCATATTAAACCAAAAAAATAAGTTTATGAACCAAATGTAGATTTAAAAAAATAAAACTAGTTTCAATTTGAAACATTGAAGATCATTGTATACAATTGTTATACAGTTGTAAATCATATTCCACAACAAATAACTAAAACAAATTAAGAAATTTAATTCAAAATAGTCATAAATTAAACTGCAGAATTCTTAATACAATGATCTCCACATTTGCAACATGTATCCTGAACAAAGATCTTGATTATATATCTTGATCAAAGATAATTGATTATACTTACTGCTACATGATTCAATTCACACGAGGACAACAAATAAATATGTCAGATTAATTGAATTTCTTTATACATACACTTAATATAATGAACACCGAGGAACTGAATGTTTGTAGAAGTAAAATATTACTGTAAGGTCTTTGTTCAGGTGAATTCGCAAGAGTAATTTGTGCACAAATTGTTTTATTAAGGAAATAAACTCACCTTGAAATGGTGCCGGATGTACAATGACACGAGAGTTTAGTCCGGAATAGTAATAACCCAGTAACAATGTAACGGTGATTATACCACCCACAACCCACTTAGGTCTAACTAACCACATCATTTTCTCATAATAACGTACAACATATATAAATAGTTACCCTTTCCAATATCACAATATATAATTATATAAATTAATAATTATAATAAAAAAAATACTATTCTATATCCCTAACGAATTAATAATAAATAAATTAATATAAAAATAAAATAATCTCAGGTATTCGTTAATAACAACGACAATATATTGTACTAATTCTTGTCATGGAAAAACTTTATAAAAATTGTAACTTATATTAAATTGAAATCTATCTTTAATTGCACAACAGAGAGCAGTACTCCGTCTTAGCATAAACACTCACTCGGAAAAACTATGTCTCCATTTGTGATACATTTTTCCACTGCATGATTGATAAAGTAGCAAATATAACACTAAGTATTGAAAATGGTTTTCTTTGCAAATGCCATTGTTATGAATAAGGTGGGTCGTAAACTACATGAGTTATGATAACTCCAATATGTATTTTTATCAGATGTAAACAATAGCTATAAATAATTGACGATCCAGATGAAGTGAAACAAATGCACAATCCTGAAACAATTGAAAACAAACATACATCAAAACTTATAACACAAGTAAACACTTTGAACACAATACATTACTAAATGTTTAAGTAGAATAAAAACTATAATAATAATAATGTCAACATGTACCGATTACAAAATACAAATATAAATATAGAAACCTAATCAAGGAATAAATTTGTAATACTTCACATTTACTAAATCATATTAAAAACTTGTATAAATTTCAATTTGTTTCATAAAAAAACAAATTTCATAATTTGTTTTCCACTTATAGGCTTGCATATTATTATATTATTAAGTACATTTATTATTTCCAATAAATGTAATTTACACATACAGAAACTCAATGATGTTATTTGCATACCTCAATTTTTCCTTCTACATGAGAAAAAAAACAATATTTCTAATATAGGTATGCATAATGCCAGTTAAATTTTATCTGTAGTTTTATGAACAGCACTAAAAACATATTGCAGGACCGAACTTACATACAACCGAAGAATAAAAACTGACTTGTATGAAATGTAACTCAAAAATTGGAAATTAATATGAAAGTATTTTACCTTATTATACCCACGTGTAAATAAGTTTTATAATATGCTTGCACAATTACTAGAAATTTGTGGTTAAGCAACAATATGCCAAACCACATGGTGGACTGCTTAGAGATAACACTATGCAGCAAAGGTTTTATTCATGAGTGCGGGTTAGGTAAGATGATGCATTGTCTTTGCTTTGTGATTGTGTGTATTATTTCTGTCCATATGTATTTTCAAATGTTTTGTAATGATGATGATGGATGATGAATTTCTAATAGAATATCAAATTAGTCCAACTGTGCAACAAATATTTTTTAACCTGTAAAGGAGTACCAACTCACCGGTGCATGCAAAAAATATTATGGGATCTGGAGTACGCACGCACCGGTGCGTTTGATCCAGTAATATTTTGGTATTCCCGCCAAATTCGTCAATTTCATTATTGGTCCAATCTGTCGGATGTACTTTACCAATCACAAGGAAAAAATCAAAAATAGGCGTGTTTAGACCTTATTTATCGCCTATACAAAATATCACATGACCGCTGCTTGAAATACCTAACTGCCACTCGCGGTTGCAAACCATTTTGCTGCGTGCGTTCGTGCACTATGGGTGTTATTTTATTGAGTGTTTTGTGATTATTTTTTTACTTTTTGTACTAATTCTGGATAATTTAATTAGTTTTAAATAGGTACCTACATAAGTTTTAGTTAAAAACAGATAAAAATAAATATTTTTAATAATAATAAATATTCCTATGTTGAACCCTTTGTTGACAATACCGGAGCAGACATGACGTATCAAAATTGTTTTTGTTATATACTATCTATCTATCTATACAGCCACTACTGTCCACTGCTGAACATAGGCCTCCCTCATATTTCTCCAGGCTTGTTATATACATAACTCCGTTATTATTAATTTTTGAGATTTAGTTCCTTATAAACATTTATCCTTGGGATCATTTTCTATAACATGCAATAAAAAAAATTTCAAAAAGTGAAAGTTGAATTAATTCACTCTGCCATACACTTTTATTTTTTTTTTATTCACTCACGGACAGGTTAAAGAAATAAAAAATAAAAAAGTTAGAGAAATGATTAATTTGTACCAAATTGACCGTAACTGTTATTAATCAAATAATCCAGAGTTGAACACATTAAATGACATGTCAGTACCTACATCAAAATTTTAACTGATTGAGAAAAAAGTAAACAATCACATTTTTTAAAGAATCAATTTGGATTTTTCACATTCAAAACACTTTTATCTCTTTGTACCTATCATTTAACACAAAATTTCCTCAAGTTCACTGCCAAATATTTGAAAAAATACCCAGTTGAAATCACAAAATCCTCTATATCCATTCAAATCCTCATGCATGCATATAAATTTATCTTACTCCAACAGACAAAATTATCCTTGAGAATTTGATTCACATGTTCAAGCCGTGTAATAAATTATATATTTGTAATTCAATTTATTTGTATGCATTCTGCTTGCATCACTTTCATATCCATATTTCAATCAGTATTTATGTATGTCATGAAAATTAAAAATGGTACATTAATGTATAGAAAGTGAAAGATATTTTACAAAGATAAGGTAGAATGGTGTTTTATTGTTTCTACCTATTCATTTATTTATTTTTTAAGAATGTTAAACTAAACCATATAATGTATACCAGAGACAAAAATATATCTACCAAAGCTGAAAAGTTGGTGCACTCTGCTATCTTAGTGTCAACACTAATGTATGCAAGTGAGACGTGGACATGGTTAAGGAATGATAGTGACATAAATGCAGTAGAAATGAGATTGTTGAGAAGGATGTGGAGTGAAAGTTGGTGTAGTAAGAAAGATGAATGTGAATAAGTTACAATGGTTTGGGCATGTGGAAAGAATGAACGAGGACAATATAACCATGAAGATATATTTGGCTACGAGGAATGGTGCTCGGAGACATCCGAGGATCAAATGGCAAAAACAAATAAAATGTAATCCTACAGGACAGCCACGTGTTGAGCACTTTGAACAGGAGTGCCTGCGTGAGGAATTGTATGATAGTGACGGAAGCGAAAGATGTATGCAAGGATAGAAGGAAGTGGCATTCAACCTTTTCTGCCTAACTCGCAAGGGAAGGGCATGATGAGTTGTATGTATGCAAAAACTATAATAGACCTACCGTTTTTAGTTAAAATACACAAATGAAAATAATTTTATAAAAACATAATATAACATGTATGGACAACTCACCCAGATCGAGCTAGTCTCAAATTATAATGAATCTTGTATTATGGGTACTAACACGATGATACACACATAAACCATTAATATTTACAACAACTGAGTGACACTTGTGTAATGCTAAGATTTCACAGTATCATAAAAATATTAAAACAGGTTATTATTAGCAAAAGTAACAAACATCAATATACCACATCCTTTGAGATTAATGTTTATTAAAACATTCTCACACTACTATAAAAGCTGACAATAAAGTCTTTAAATTCTTTGTAAGATTTTCACGCCTTTTACGACCAATGTTGTTATACAAACTAAAATTTGAGATTCACTTAAAATTCTTGTTAAGGATAACTCAACACAAGTCTTTACATTAAACATAAAATTTATGTTTGTTTGTTATAAAGATTATACTGTATATTGCATGGAAAAAAAACTTTGGCATATAATTATGGATGACCATAGTACGTACGTTTTGAAGCTAACCTAATAAATATTTCTGCCCTTTTGTAAGGGTGTCCAATTATGTACTTAGAATTTTGTGTAAATTCCTAGAAAAGTTAGGTTTTGAATGCACTTATTTATTTTTATGGTTGAAATGTGTTACTAGCATTCTTCTTATTAAAAATATATTATTTTTTGAATGAGTCATCGGTTGTTTACCAATTAATGGTGGTTTTATTTCAACCACCAACATTAATGACTCATAAAAGCCCATTATGAGATGCCCCTTAATGATTGAAATTCTCTTTTTTTGTTTTGTTTTGTAAATATTGAAGAACCTAATTATGTTAACATTATAATATCTATTTATTCTTTTTTTGTCCTCACAAAAAGAAAACAATACCTGATTTTGACCATTTTCAAATATTTTGTTAAGCGTTTCCATACTTATGGCCACCACTGTATATATACATATATATATGGACAATTTGTAAAGCGCCGTTTACTCATAACATGACCTCAAGGGCGCTGTATATTGTATCGCTGTATGTTTGCACTTTTACCACATAATTTATAAAAAAGTATTGCCCTCTACACAAACTCTTCTCTATCTATTTATTACCATGGATGTTGTAGTTTTTGTGAAAAAAAAATATCAAATTTGTCATCCTCCATAGTTTGTGTATTACAAATTTATTATTTGGTATTTAATATTTAATTTCATAGCATTGAATTTTCAAATCATGATTATTTCCTGAGTAAAGTTGGGTTAAAATCTAGTAATTAATTCACATAACACTATCTAAAGATGAACTGCAAGTGACCTATAATTTTCAATATCAAGAAGGAGATGTACTCATGTATAAGTATAAAAATATGAATTATTAAAGAATTATACACATAAGATAAAGAAATTAATGATACCTATAGTGAGTTGACAAGGGAGCTGTAACCAAAATAGAATGACATTTGTGATATACCTACACTGTGCAACAGTTTATTGTGTCTGCGGATTTATTAATGGCTTGGTACATGTCTGGTTAATCAAGGTGTGTATTTGAGAATATATTATTAATACATCTATATGTTAGAGGACGACTACACTATGTCAAATTTTGGCCAAAGTGACTTGTAAACATAGTGTTTCAGTCCTTTTCCTGATGACATATTCACGTATTTGTGGTATCTATAGACCCCATTTAAAGCAAAACAACACTGTTTGAACTTGATATTTATTTATAAATACACACGCACACGCCTATAACATGAAATCTCAAAAAAAATTAGAGCAATAGTTCATTTTTGGCAGAAATTTTATTTTAAGAAATAGGTATGTAAAAAGCAAATGTAATTTTGTTGCAAAAATATGGAAAAATGACTTCTCATAACATATTGACGTTTCACTACAACATGCTGATGTGGTACAGTACTACAACAAATTTAACATGTCAATAAAAAATGTTATTGAACTTTGACTGGTATTATTTATGAATAATTTATTTTTTGCAGGTGAATACTAACTTATTTGTTTTACTCTGCACACTGACGATGTGTTTTACTGATGATGTGCAAAGATAATTCAAAGAGAATAATAACAATAGTTATATAATTCATTTTCAAAGAGGAGTTTTATTAAATATATTTTTCATTTAAACGTTAGTTTTAGCTTCGGTTCTTTTTCTGAATATAAAAGTTTTAACAAGTAATATGGTACTTGAACAACTGTTCCAAAAACTGACCAAATTTCATAATAAATTATTGCTCTCTGGTTGTAAATGCATACCATAGTTCAAGCATTCTATTATATTCTTTTTGAGGTCATCAACTCATAGTTTAGTAAACAAAAGAAAAGAGAGTAGGTACTCGATTAAAGTTTCCTCAACATAATCAATCACCTTGAAAAAGATTCAGTCTTATACCATTCCAGAAAATTAATTCATTACTTTTATCCTAATTCTATTACGGCTTACTAATTCCATGAAAAATTTATACTTCTAACAGCAGAACATTTTGTTTCTTCAGCCAATGTAACTTCAAAGCTCCTCAACACTCTCATAGATATGCTTGCAAGTTTTGACTGATACATACTTTCAGTTGACAGGGTTGAATAAGTTGGAACGTCTTCAGAACACTTGCATCCGTTATATATTTGGTCTGAAGAAATTTGACCACATATCTAAATTTCGAGAGCTCCTTGGTTGGAAGTCCATTCCTCAACGCAGAAATATTCACACTCTTTGTCTTCTTCATAAGATTATCTATGATCCTTCTATCCCATTGTATCTTAAAGAAAGGTTTGAATTTTTGAATTCTCATGGGTTGCCTTTGCGATCATCTTCTAATAATCTCCTGGCTATCCCACCTCATCATTCAAGTTGTTACACAGATTCTTTTACAGTCCATGGCGCCAGATTGTGGAACCAGCTTCCATCAAAAACCCGAACTTGTACGTCTCTTTATACTTTTAAAAGGAAGATCAATGGTTGCTAGTTATTTATGACGTTTATACATAGATTCATCCTAACATTTTTTTTTTTATTTTTTTTTTCTCTTCTTCACGTGTATTCATTCACGTTGAGCAGTCCTCCCCCCCTCCCCCCCTCCAACATGTGTGTTGCATTTCGCATTTACATATTTTTTTTTAATTTGTTTATTTATTTTTCTTATATGTATTGCTATATTTACGGTACCTATGTATCTTAGTATCTATTTATATGTATGTATGTATTGTATTTACGGTATTTATTTTAATATCTATTTGTATGTATATATAAATTATTTGTTTAGTTATTTATTTTTAATACTTTTGGTAATTTATTTCTTAAGAGTATGTATTATATATTTATAGTTTATAATTTGGTTTCTATGTATCATTTTAAAGACTTTTTATAATTGTTTCCATTTTTTATCATTGTTTACTTGTTTTACTTTACTGGGTTAGTTGGAAGATATCGCGTCCCTGCGATAAACTCGCCCATTGTGCAATATATTTGTATATACCATGTTGTACCTAATCTCATTCTTTTTGTTTAAATATTTTGTACAATAAAGTTTATTATTATTATTATACATAAACAATTTACAAAACAAAATATTTAACAACTTACTAGATTTTTTTGCATATAGATGATGCCCCCAAATTTGGATGGTTTCTACCTAAACCTAAAGCTATCTAAATATTAATTAGAAAAAAAAGAGAAGCTTATTACACTATAATTTAATTTAAAAACAAAAATGACTGACACATCAGAGGAAACAGAAGTATTTTGAGCGCAATTTAATGCTTTGGCAAACTTTGTCGTTCCCCAAACCAAAGAAATAATCAATGCTTATGAGATATTGTACGTCTCCCAAAGAAAATATAAAACACCGCAATCCCTAAATGGGCAACCACCACCAGAGCCCTGTTTACTATATGCAGTTAGTCAACTGGCTAAACCGCTTATTATAGATGCCTTGACAGTTTAGATAGATTAATAAAAACAAGTGATAATCAAAGACAAAGCTCGGTTTAGTATCCAGTGATTGACTGGTCCTTGGATAAAGACAGTCAAGAGAATACTTAGAAGACTCAAGATAAGCAAACTCAATCAAAACCTTATACTTCATTCTAGTTCAAAACAATTATTATTCAAGGCGATGTTTGTACTAAAACATGTTATGAATGCTAAGAAAATATTGATTTACCTAACTTTGAGTAATTGGTTTGAATGTTCTGATAATGGTACGCATATAGCCTACTTTATTAAAAAAAAGTTTATCCTAATTTTGGGTTTGGCACAATTATACTCAAACAATAAAATTAACTAACACAAGTAAATATATCTACCAATAATGGTAATATTTTATAAAGAACGATTTACATCGGTATCGATTAACTGTACAATATACAATTCCAAGTACAAAGCTATTGTTATTGCCTATTCGCACAAAATCAGGAAACAATAATTATTTCATTTAGGCATATACTACTGCGTCTTTGAAAGTTTGGCTAATAATCTAGAATAATAAATTGATATATCGAAATAACACAAGATAAATTATCAGAATATAAGAGGAAAGGGATGATAGTCGGCGTCGTTTCATTTTCACGTAAAAAAAGATTATCAAAGAACGTTGAGTTCCGAGAAAAGCTTCATTCAGCAAGACAAATACTGCGCAGCTGGGAAATTATCAATGAAATAATATCATGAATTATTAAATTAAAATATAATTAACAAAACTGACGAACTTACCTTAGTATTTTCTTCGATACACAGAAGACCGCAATTTATTCCACCGCAATTCAAGAATTATTTGATGTTGACAAGCGCGGCCATTTTCATTTCCTCGATCCACTTGACTGGCAGCTTTGACCATAGAATAAAATGTTATTCATAGATAAACATGACGATTAAGGCTATGCTTTGAACGGAAATACAGCCTTCAAAGAACTTTATGACAAATATTAAATATAATGAGCGATAAATATATCAATAAATTTCAAAAATCGTATTATTTTTTTGTAACAATCTTTGAACATTTGAGAGAAAAAGGGGAAAAAGTGAATTTACATTATGGCGTCTTACTGCCATCTATGGAAAAAGCTTCACAGCTCATACGAAGCGTAGGACTATTTGAGAACAAAACCATTTATAAGGCCACTGTCGTAGCGTCGTAGCTTGAGTTTAACGCACGGGTGTATCATTTTGGTTTCATTGTTTTTCGATGTCAGTTTTTAATATTTAGTGCTGCTACCAGCCAGACTTATGAGAGGCCCAAGATCTGAACGAATAATTCCTCTTCTGTAGGATTTGCATTGGAAGGTAAAGTAATGAGAGGAATACAAGTGTGTGATGGTATGTCATCATCTAATTTGTCGGAGATGTGCGAGACCGAGATCATCAGCGAGACTGCTTATGCTTCACTACGCACAGGTCAAAGCAAAAATGCCGTTGGCATCATACCATTTAAGAGGAGTGTCGAGGAAAGAGTCGTTATTGTGTACTCACTAATATACGAATACGTAGGCATGTAAGTTCAATCTAGGCACGTTAAACAGATGTTCGATGTAGGTACCTATAATTTCTTTCGGCAATCCACCCGTAACGAACCATTTATGTACTTATGTACCTACACACCTACACAAAATCAACGTAGGCATTATGTTAATAAAAAAATAAATTTTATCAATGACAGTGACCATGTAATAATGACAATATACCTTCATCTGGAATTTTATATTACATATTATGTTCCTATCTACTTGAGTATCTAGACATGTCCTCTCTTATTTTGATTTATTTTGGCTATTCAGTTGGCATATAAAGAGTCAGTACCTACCTACCTGCAGTGCAAATTTTCTTAAAAGTTTACGTAAAATATACATGAACAACTTTGGTATCGTGAAATTAATGACAAATGACATCAAGATCTTTATTATGACCTTCCGTATCTTAAGGGCACATGATTGCACGATTACGTTATTTTACGTAGGTAACACTCGAGTATTACGTGAATATTATGTAATAAATTTAAATTTTCATTTAGAATTCAGATTGAGATGCACATGCAATTTGATAAATTTCAACTTTCTTTGAATATTTACTATTTACCTACCTTCAC
This sequence comes from Athripsodes cinereus, assembly GCA_947579605.1. NCBI lineage: Eukaryota > Metazoa > Arthropoda > Insecta > Trichoptera > Leptoceridae > Athripsodes > Athripsodes cinereus. Next base: position 18,635,734 of record OX388329.1, read on the forward strand.
ATGATAAAATTTCCCTGAACGTGTAAATACAAACTTATGTACATAGATAGTAAAGTATGGGCGTGTAGTTTTATTAATTATCAAAAGAAAGCCAATTATTGGTTCAGTAATGGGGTGGGTGAAATAGTACGGAAATTAGTAGTTACTAAGGTACCACCAACCTTACAGCATTTTTGAGCAAAATGACACGTACTTTGTACTGAAAACAAGTGTACGTGCAAAGAGCAACTTAGTGTAGATGTTGTTACTTACTCTATGTGTATTGAAAGATGTATTGAATGTATTGTATTGATGAAGAATGAAGAATATACATGTATTGAAAGAATGGTTAAAGAAATTAATAATTAAATTTGAAAATTTGATTTTAAGGAGCTCTTCACGTCTATAGGGTTAATAGAATTGATGAGTACTTACTTACTCAGTAATGAGTTTCAACCTAAATTAATAGGTAAGTCCGACTCACCTACTACTACAGAGACGATAATAAAGTAAACATGGGTATTGCAATGTTGTTAGTTCGTTTTTTTTTAAATATGATAACATATTTCAAATACTATAGTCTTTAAATGTTCTGAAAAAATAAAGAAATTTATTTCACTTGCTGGCTTTATTTATTTGTAGAAATTCATTTCATTTCCAGACGGCCTGATTACGTCGTCATCAAAAATTACAAGGAACGTTGTTAAATGAAAGGACCTTGATATTAAACAGAATTCTTTTACTCGGCGCCAACCGAAAAATAACATACCGACAGAAAAAAAAGGCATGAGCTCTTTTAAGTCAAATAAATGCTCGTGAAATGGGGAACATAGTGATTCGTCTTGTAAAATCTTTTGTGATAAATTAATTTAGTCAATCAAGCATCAAATAACAAACTATACCTACATAGGTTCTTGGGTATCTTTTTTTCTTTTAGGCTCCAACATTTGTGTTTACTGAGATATCTTCCTATTTTTTTGTTACCCTTCAAGTCAACGGTCGTCAAACTGCGGCCCTCAGCCTGTATTTGGGCGGCATTATAATCTATTAAGAGTGCAAGGGAAATGATTAAATTTTGAAAATTGAAATCTAAATGAATAGGTCCTCACTTTTGAAAGATCAATCAAAACTACTGAACTTTGTGCTGGTAGCACTAGGTGACATATTTAAATGTGAACACTTTAGGTACCTACAAATATCCAATGCATAATGGGCCGACCCTCAATATTATACCTCACCCTTGACCAGAAAATTGTGACGACCGCTGCACTAAGTGAAAAACAACTCACGGATTTACATTGAAGATATTATTAGATATCATACAATATGGGGTATTATGTACGGATCTTTTATTTCTTTAGTCTTGTCTTGTAATACCCGAAATATTAAAGAAAGTTATACCAATACGTGACAAACAACAGGTTATTTCACATTACACCTATACCCAATTATATTGTAATATCTCATCTCCTCTATGTGCAGTTATCTACTTACGTAACGAAACCCGCGATCACTGAGAAGAATGGTTTGGTAAAACGTTGCGTGTTGGAGTGAAAAATGAGGATATTAGAAGAATGAGCGGATGCAAGAGGACTGTTGTGGACAGAATGTGCCTAAGTTAAGATGCTTTGGACATGTGGAACGAATGAATGAGAAATTGTAGGAATGTAGGAGAAGCGAAAGAAGTATGTAAGGATAGTTCTTAATGGCATTCTGTTCTCTTTGCCTTCCTCACTAGGGACACTTTGTGACGGTATAATAACAAAACCACCATAGATATGTGCATTTACTCGGTAATTAGTTAACATTTTGCATATGTTTTATTTGACAATACCTGACAATGTATGTTCAGTGCATTTTACCTGAATTGGTACTCGTGAAGCTATGCGAATCATTATATTTAGTAAGTACCTACTCACTTTTGTATACCATACTCGGTAGGTACATTGTTATACATAACTTTTATTTGCACTTTTTTATACCTTTGAAGTATGTAAAATACATCAATTCTTATCATGTGTGCAACACAAATGCGAGGATGGGTGGGAAATGAAGATATTAAATGTATTTTACATGATTCTTGTACGTGACACTCGAAAACTACAGAATATAGTGGAAGACCTTTTTTACCAGAAACTCCATGGAACAGGATAACTTACATGATTGAAGTAAAATAATTGATCTTTTATATTAAAAATATTCGTAAGCATGCGGCTACTGGGTAATAATATAAATCATAGATCAAGTTGATTTTATGCTGATAACATTCATGGATCAATCATCTTCTATAGAATATTCATAATTAACTATTACGAATGCGGTGATGATCTATAGCACCTAATAATAGTCTACGGTAGAGACGAAACAATTATTGTTATCGGATATGCGAAAGATTCGGTAATATTCGATCACCATCATAACATGTATTATTTATAGTACTATACTATCTATGCTATACACTCACGCCGTATCCCAAGTGGAGTAGGCAGAGAGAACGGAAGGCTATATAGATTTATCCTTACATACTTCTTTCACTTCTACTTTGATATAATTTCTCACACACGCACGTCGATTTCTATTACTCAACACACAGCCGTCCTTGAGAATTTTGATCCACGTGACCAAGAGGATCTCGAACGCCCGCGCTTTTTCACACTTCTTCTTTCTTTCCATTTATTAATTGTTTAGAACAAATTATCTTGTTTGGAGTAAATATGGATTTTTTAATTGGTCGTTTTTAAAATTAAGAACACATTAACATTAAACTTTAACTAAATTTCATTACATTTACATAATCCAAACAATTGATTTTCAATTTAAGTCTTGAAAAATCCCCCATCGGTAAATTGCTTGTATTGTGTTGATTTCTATCTATATGACTATCCAGCATCCAACCATGTTGACAATCGAGCTACTAACCATTTCCTTGCCGTATAATAAAACTAATTAGAACAGAATACTATATACACCATCTCTACTAGTATATGTTTATTACATAAATGAAGATATTTCGCGTTCAATAATAAAGCCAATTAATTACCTCATTAACTTTTTATTATCTCTCTTTTTAGATGATTTATTTGTGCCGGCATTATATAGCAAACTAAATTTTTCATATTAGAATCGTCTTTTTACTGCAAAATTGCAGTAGATTATATTATAGTATGGCGACATTATGTTAAAGATGCATTAGGATTATACTGCAATAAAACATATTATTTATTTGCGAAAACGTGACAAAGTTTACTTTTCTTTGAAAATTTTATGCAGTGTATAATCTTATATTCGTATAAAAATGCTTTCATGACACAGAAAATGTCATTTTAATTTGTATGTAACTAGTTTCTGAATATATTATTAACTGTTATGTTTTCTGGTCTTGAATTATACATGCTTTTCGGATTCGGAACTAAATCTCATTACTCCAGTATGCGGCAACAAATATCACTATAATTAGCAATATAAAGTCATATGTTTCCTCTACTTGAAAAAGCATTTTCTTGGCAAATCAGGATCTGATATTGTTTGTATAATAGAATAATCCATTAGGAAGAATAGACCTAAATATTTATTTTATTGAAGCATACTTACGTTTCTATGGAAATACGTAATTATCGTAATTAAAAATCTTTGAAATAAAGAAGCTATCATGTTTTTTTAACAAAATGATCTAAGTAAATGAAACAGTACATGAAGTTGATTTTTTCAACCGATGGGTACTTGGTGGAAATTCATGTTGAATTAATTATAAATAAAACACTTATTTATAGCATATCCACAGTGCCTTTTTTATTGGACGCGAGCCGGCTTTCAAGAGCTTCCGCTCTCATCATCAGGCTGGCGAAAAGTAAGCTCCTGAAAGCCGGCTCGCGTCCAATAAAAAAGTCACTGTGGATATACTATAAATAAGTGTTTTTTGGGTTAGTTGGAAAAGATCGCGCCATTGCGATAAACTCGCCCTCTGTATATTGATTGTATTTGATTTGAATGTATACCTTTTATGTAATTGTTTTTTTATCAATGTACAGTAAAGAATGAATAAATAAATACATAAATAATTAATTAAAGAGTACATGGTTTATTCCTTACGTTGATTCTCGTATTAAGAGAACATATACATTTAATAATACAGTTAATCACCTCAGTATTTAAATTTTGCAACCACAAAATGATAAGTAGGAAATATGGATATATGTAGGTAGTTGTCAAATGTGATTAAATAAATGACTATTTTATTTTTAATATTATCTTTACTTGTTCCATATCTCTGATTAACAAGAGTGAAAGTGAATAATAACTACTATACGGAGTGGTGTATGTACGAGTATTATGTATGTGGTTGAAGAGCATCTCCAAGTTAAAAGACAATGGTCTCGTGTACATCTGTACTTAATAGTAGTTTGGTTCTTAGCGTGAGTTGAGCACCCATGTATAATAAGTATTATACCTACTTACCTACCCACTGTATGCAACATTACAGTATTAAATAATTTTGGGTACCTACCCAGCACAACATCTGTGTTAAGTTTAGAAGGTATCCCAAACAGTCTTAATAATATGCTTTTGACTGCAGCCAATACCTACTTTTATTCTGTGGATTATATCATTATTAGTACATATTATTAAAATAATAATAATGAAACGGAGAGTCGTGTAACGATGGAGGTATATTTGGTCACTGTCCTGGCACATTTAATTTAGTACGTGTTACCTTATTGGGGATACTCAGTTCATAATGATCGGTGAACATATATGAATAATATGGAGAAAAACAAATCCAAAGACAAGACCAATTTGAAAATAGTAAGCACGTTGGAACTACAGGTGGGTAGGTACATAATTATTATAATAACCGATAAATATCTATATTATTTTGTGGTAGTTTTTAAAACCGCTATTTTTTTAATCAAATTATCTAGGATCTTATTGTTATCAATTTTGCCTCACAATATTTTCAACAACCAATAATTAGTTTAATTTCATTATTTTTTATATTAGGTACATGAATAAAAAGAAATATTTATCACAAACTTACGGGCTATGGAAAATTGATGGAATACTGAGTTGACTTACCTACATATGAACAGATTCTACATTTTGTTCAGTTTTTTTCGGATAGTGGATATTTAGAGAATATTCATTTGAACTCTAGAAGGTATTCATAGTAAACATATTTGCCTACTATTGTTGCATATACCTACATGCTTTCATAGTATCTATCATACATATTTACAAGTAGAGATTTTCTTGTTGAATCTAAGAAGTTTCCGCTTCACGACAACTAATACTTGCTATAGGTACCTACCTTTATACCGAGTGCAAAGTTTAGAAAATTATACATTATGCCATAAATGGATTATAGTAATTATGTCGAGATTCTGCACTAGACACTTGTGTTATGAACACGGTTTGCATTGTTTTGAATTTCATTTACGTAGGTATGTTAAAATACCATTCTTTATTCCATCCACAATGTTTTAGATAGTTTAAATGTCCCTCTTTCCCAATACACCATATTTATGCCAACTACATTAGTGTAAGAAAAATATAATATCGAAGGAAGAAGCAATTCAATTGGCGCAGAGGTATACTCTGATGAACGGAACAGACAGATTTCTATTTCGGCTCTTATAGGGTCAAGATTACTGCAAAGACAGGAAATTAGTTTCTAAAGGATTGTCAGGTACGAATTTGACTTCGGACTATACAATGGACTTTATACGTTGCGTTTAGTATTAATCGCTAGATTGGTGAAACCTAACATTTTACAATCAAAATAAAATAAAAATTAGTTTCCGTTGAAAATCTCCTATTCTACTCAAAACTTAGTAAATGTACCTATAATGTATTATAAAGCATTTCACAATACAATATTTTAATAAACAAAATCAAGAATACAAATACCAAAATTAATTATTTTCATGTATGTAGGTACCTAATTATTTTAATTGTATATTAAAATTAGTCTGTTACAGAAATTTTATTTGAAATGTTCTCACCATTTCCTGCTTGACTAATATTATAATTCATGTCATATAGATATATATTATTATTATTATGAGAGAATATCTATTTGCTATAGTAGGTGTAAAATAATAAAGATTACAATATGCCTTCGTATACCTATACTCGCGCTTACGCTTTCAAACATTTAAGGTTGTATTTTACACGTCTCTTATACAAAGGCGTGTATATGATATAAAGATTATATAATCTTGCAATGCCTGCTGGCATGATAATAATAATATAATGCGATGGAAAATGTAATAATTGAGGGTAATAATGCTCACAGGAAATGCTATCTGCTGTACAAAGAGAAATTTTGTAATATCCATCATATTACGATGGACGGATGAAGAAGTAATACCTACCTAAGTAATAAAAATATAAAACCCGGCTACTTACAAATTATTGTAGGTACACAAAGTTTTGTCCGAAGATGGATGACACCATCGTAATGATCAACTACTACCACGCATACAAATAAAACGAATCCATGCAACAAATCTATTATAAATACATAAATAAATGTTCTAGGAAGAAAGTTAGGTAATCAGAAATCGATGGTAGTCTCAGATTGTTTGATTTTATTTCGAACCCATATTTATTTTATGAAAGGTGGAAGTTGTAGACATTATAATCAATCGTAATATTATTCATTTTTATAAGTAATTATTTTTGAAGTAATAATATTTCTTCATTATGTCGCCCGGTAGCTTAATTGGGTAAAATACACCTCGCTAAAAGGTTGGGTTGCGGGTTCAAGTCCCGTCCGGTGCACTACCAAATAAGATGACGCTGTCAAATTTACATATATGTATAACCTCATACAATGGTTAATTGCGTTCAAACCCCCCTTTCAAATAAGTAGGTAGGTATGTATAAATATCTTCTTTGTAATCCTATCCATCGTATCATTCTCTCCACAATTCTACTATTGCACCAGCTCATTCTTCTAACATCCTCATGCCTCAGTCTATTACGCAACGTTTTCCGAACCAATCTCCTCAGCAATCACATCTCCACAGCATTTATTCCACATTCATCCCTCTTCAACCATGTCTAAGTTTCTTTTGCATACATATTCTTATAGAAGGAATATTAAATAATAAAAGGTAGAAATGCGATTTACCTACAAATTTTTAATAGTTCGTTTTGAAAAAAAAACGAGGCAATAGATCTTTGAAATCATGACCTGTATACTAACCAGATTAACAAATTTTACGAAAATCCATGTCTACATTTTATTTGTCATTGCAAATTTTACAATATACTTACATACTAAATAATATATACCTCATTACCATTATCATGGCGTTAAAGTTATCTAAATGTTTTAAATTATGACTTCGTTGAAACTTGAGTGACTTCTGGTTCTAATAGGACTTGGCTGTACCTAATTTTCCCTTTTTTATTTATCTAGTTGTTTTGTCTTTATTTTTGTCTGCGGAGATGAAATAAAACAAAATTTGTGAAAACACTGTAACTTAACATGAATTAAAATACACAACATATTTCTCTTTAAAACTTATTTTAAACCAAAGAAAAATTTCAATTATTTGTTCTCCGCTTCTGTAAGATAACAATGTGCAATTTTTTATGTATGAATAATATCAACGCCCGTAATACGGAAGCAAATTGAGTAGAAAAATACATTAAAAGTATATTTCTTTGTTTGGATTAAGTATTTTAATAATAATAACAACAATACTAATAATACTAAGACTTCAATCAGAACAAATTAAAATATAAACGCAACGTCTATACAAAAATAAGAATAATATGTAAAAATTCCCTCAATCAAATAGTTGTAGTAAGTATGTCTATAAAATGGCAAGAACGTGGGAAATACATAAAGAAATAAAATAATTCAAGTAGCGTATATATACATATATTTATAATATTATTATTCCTATCTTCAAATACAATTGTATCGATCTTGTACTTGCTCATTATACAAAGTTGCTTCAACATAAATAGACAAACGATACTCACCGTAATAACTTGATAATGAAGATATCATAATTAAATTATTGCGTCATACATAATATTATCATTAATTTATTTACAGTAAAAGACACGTAGGTTTACTTTAAACTAGTACGAATGGAGTAAACTATTATGAGATTTATGGTTTAAAATTGATGAGTTATTAATTTAGATATGTATTTTGAATTCTACTTGCGTTTGACCATTTATTTGTTAGCTTGTCATTATGTACGTAATTCCATGTGTATATAGTTCCAATGGGCGGCGTTAAAGATCAACTGTTCTTCACTCCAACTTACTGAATAATTATATTAAAATATCTATTATTGTCATTAATGCTTTTTTAGGCAATAAATCTACCTTCAAAGAATCTGGTGAGAACAATAAAAATCATAAACATTGTAAGACCGTTGTATCACATTTCATCAATTGTGTCAACATTGAATTTGTAATTCTCGAGTAAAACTGAACAGTAAAGCTATTTCTAATTTTAATAATTAGTTTTTTATACGTAAATCAGTTTAAACTCCCGATCCGTCAAATTCTTCGTAATTATAGATGCGGAAAGGATAATATGTAGGGACCTATAATAATTATTACAAATTGAAGCGCATTAATTTACTGTTTATCAATCATCTATGAGCATAAATGCATGTCTGTCGTGAAAAGTGTTACAATGATTACATTATGTAAAAAGTTGCAGGTACAAATACATAATTTAGCAATCAATTCGCATAAAAAGTGCCTTCATCAGGCTTGTTAATAAGTTTCTTTATTGTACGCCTTGAGCGCTGATTCAAATGTTTGGTAATAAAACCGCGTGATTAGGAGAAAATTGTTTTAATATATCATTAGTGATTAATGTTACATTATATTCGTTAATACAAAATATTTAACACGATATGATGCTTAGCGTAACCTTCAATATAAACGAAATTTTAACACATTGTAACATTCAAACTGTAACATTTCTCCCATAGTCGGCAGATTTCAGTGACTCTCTCAGGGTTTATCGTTGGGTAAATTTATTGTGGTGGTTGTGCTAAGGAAACACTAGCATGATGTTGTATGATCAGTTTATTGACGAAGAATATGGTTACACAGATTATTATTACACCAAACAAAACAATTCACAGTTTTTAATACTGAATTACATTATTATAGCGACACTCACAGTATTTTGTAGAAGAGAAGAGACATTTTTATTTGGAGCGAGCCCCTGCTATGTCTATTGTAAAACGAATAGCAGGAGACTGGCCAAAATGGCTGACTCCCGGAAAAGGATCAAGAAGAAGGAATCTGTTTTTATGATAATCTCAAAAGGTATTTACGATTTCTCTAGATAGGGGCCAGGGCTTTCACAGGATTTCGATAGATGGCAACACAAGTACCATTTTTTGGATATTAAATTATAAGGGTCCCATGACACCATCTCAAGTTGTCTTTTAAAGAAAAAAAATGAATAAAAAAAAGAAAAGTCTCAAAGTCAGTAATAAGAAGGATTCTACAGAACTAAGAGTGTCAAAGATAAGAAAGATTTTACAATACTGTGAGTGTCAAAACAAGATAGATTTTACAACACTGTGAGTGTCAAAACAAGGATACAAATTATCATAACAGACATTAGAAACAAATTCTTAACTAATCCTTACAAATAGACATGTCTCAAGCAAGCAAGGGACCAGGGAGATGCACCGACAGAACAGGTCGCGGATACGGAATCGTAGACAATGTTCTCGCCATACTTCTAGGTAAACCTTTACATGCTTAAGACAAACAAAATTACTAATTTCCTTTACATAATACAATAAAAACCTTCAACAATTTTCCAAACACTTTTCCTTACTCCAAGAGGAGGTATCCATTACAATTATATCTGATCTACCTCTATTATAAGGGCGGTAATCCTTTACCCTATAGCATTTTTCTTTTGTGGAAACTTCCCACCAATTTCATACAGGCAAATGGTTAATATCAGGTACCAAACCTATCGCGCAGAGCTTCTCTAAGCGACCTGTATGAATTTTCTGTTTGAGCGTCCTCAAACCTCACTTGGACAACAAGCTTGTCGGGCATTAAAAAATTGAAATTTTAACTATATAAATTTGAGTTAGAACTGATTGTTTTAGGGTAGGACGATTAGTCATATCTCTATATCAGTCTAACCCAGGAGATGTACATGGAAGATGGCGAATCATCCAATGACTCCTTAACATTCATACTAGGCAAATAGAAATTACTGCAAGGGTACGCATTCCATACAGTAAAATTGCCGCAAAATGGCCAGCAGGTTCACACCATGTGAGAAACCTTGCCATATAATTTAATTAGAAAACCATGCACACTAAAGATTAAAAACAATAAACTTATTTTTTAATTTGACTGATGCGACCTTGATCCTCAATTTAAGATTTAGCATTAATGATTTGATAAACTACGGGAATTAGTGGTAGCTTTTCACGCATTTTCATACTTCATCTTTTATCGGCCGTTTTTTCATGTATACTTCATTCTTCCGTACCTTGCATTCATCATCTGTCATAAGTCATTCATCAGTTACCACATAACTCAGTGATTCAAGAGTTCACACAAAATTTAAGGAAAACAACAAAAGAATTCGTATACTTTCGTATACTGGAGGGTCAAAATTACATCAGTTGTACAGTACAAAATTCCTTAAAACTAACATGTTGTATGACTTTTGCCTGCGACAGTGGATGGGTTCAGATTATTGTGAACACGTTGCTAATGAAAACGGCTAGCATATGAGATGATAAAGGCAACTTCATGCATCCACGGGCGCAAACAAAAAAAAGGTGATCAAACATACAAAAAATATTATTTGAGGGCGCCACAAGGTTCAAACAATTCAAAATTCTCACAGAAGCGGAACCTTGAAGAGCCTCTGAGTTTTCTTAACTAAAAGTTTACAATAACATGGGCTGCAAAAGTTACAAGTACTTTAAGAGTAGAAATACCAAATTTTTGACTATTAACAGTATTATAATTTATTTTGCTTTAAAGAAGAAAGAAAGATAATTCCTTTGACATTACTATGACTGTAAATATAATTTCTTTTGTGAGTCTAACATTGTTATTACATACAAAATTCACTATTAACATTGACCTGTGATGTATAGACATAGTTCTTTTTATTCATTAAAATTGCAGCCCAAGAAAACATTACATTTTTACATAAATTCCTTACATTATCAGAATTTCAAGTTTACATTGTTGGATTTACATTCAGAATGAAATATAACAACAAAATTTTGGAGAAACACATACCTAGGACTCAGAACTTAATGATATCCTTAGCATGATAGTTTCCCATTGCTCCAGTATCTACATCGCATAGCTCGTATACGTTAGGGGATATGATTCGGTGAACCTGTGACTTGATGAAACGAGGTGCCAATTTCTTTGAAAAATAATTCGCAGCGTTGCTATGAACGATGATTCAGACATTTTGAGATTCTACTGTTTTTTTTTGTTTAGTGTTCAAAAAAAAGTTTGCCAACCTTTGTAACATCAAATCTCAACAGTTGGGAACCATTGGATACTAAAAAAATGTTTGGAAGTCTTGTCCTTTGATAAGACTCGAAAAAAAAATCAATAACAATTATTTCTTTAAATTGTTAAAGTTTGGAAATCGCTGGAAAGTTTGACATTCCCTGGAAATATCGTAGACATAACATTACATACATTACATATCATATAATTAACAATTCCAGCATATGAGTAAAAGAATTATTGGTAACTATTCAAATTTGTTTTGTTAAGCCTCCTCTAGCAATATTGAGGTCTATGATCATTTCACTTCAAACCATACATAAATACATCCACAGCCCGCGTGACACGCACGCTAGGTAGGTACAAGTATAATGAATTTAAATTTAATTTCTTTACTTTTGAGTGTAATTAGCCAGATATAGAAAAACTTTACTTGGAATATTTCACAAACTAGACATTTATAAATTTACAATTCTTATTTTGTAGATCCCTCAGTGTAGAATCTTACATTAACAAACAAATAATTCCGTAAATAATTGCAAAGTGATCCTAGCCAGTATGACTTGAATTTATGCAAAATTGAAACTGGAATTTTTACAATCTCTTTGGCACAAAAGGCAAAGCATGGAACAATATGTAAAAAAAAAAAAACTGTATCTATAGTAGGTATATAAAATATTTCAGTACAAAATGAACACAACAACACCATATTTTTCCATAAAAACCTGTGTAGTAGTCAGACGAATAAGGTTGTCTATTACTAGTGAAGGAAGCATTTATTTCCTCAAAACCATCAAGCATCAAGGGCTCTCCGTGTAGATAAAGAAGGCCTCGAAGAAACGTGAGATCTAGATGACAAAACATGGGACATCCTTCTATTGGAGGTCAGGAACCGTCAAGGAAGAAAATTCCGCCATGGACATCCTTCGTAGTGGTGGTAGCAGGCTTCTTAAGAGATTGCAATGTTGGAGATCTTCATCTCATCAGAAGGAAATTATCTGGACGTCTTAGGAAAGTTTGGAGTATCTGTTCACAATCTTGTCAATTTCTCGTTGTATTTATTTCTTAAATTCTCCATTCATTAACAATATCTGTTCGTACTTGATTATTTATTAATTCTTATTTAATTATTTATTAAAATGTTTTTATTATTTCACTGATTATTTAACTCAAATATTCACTGAAGTACCATTATAGTCCTTATTGGTCACGCGGTGAAATTTTTTGAAGAGCAAAGTTGTACAGTCTTGCTGTGAAGAAGGGAAAATTTCAACCGTTTTTTGATCGAACATTCTAGAGAAGTGTGTGTGTGTTGGTGATGCATGGAAACATGGGTGGGTCACGTGATACGTAACGAACTTATCTACGCACTATTTAATGTTATCATTTATGCATTGTTAAATTCACTTCAAACACAACAAAAACCACAATAATTAGGCATCACGTTGGAGCGCCAATCTGTAACATTCAAACTGTAACATTTCTCCCATAGTCGGCAGATTTCAGTGACTCTCTCAGGGTTTATCGTTGGGTAAATTTATTGTGGTGGTTGTGCTAAGGAAACACTAGCATGATGTTGTATGATCAGTTTATTGACGAAGAATATGGTTACACAGATTATTATTACACCAAACAAAACAATTCACAGTTTTTAATACTGAATTACATTATTATAGCGACACTCACAGTATTTTGTAGAAGAGAAGAGACATTTTTATTTGGAGCGAGCCCCTGCTATGTCTATTGTAAAACGAATAGCAGGAGACTGGCCAAAATGGCTGACTCCCGGAAAAGGATCAAGAAGAAGGAATCTGTTTTTATGATAATCTCAAAAGGTATTTACGATTTCTCTAGATAGGGGCCAGGGCTTTCACAGGATTTCGATAGATGGCAACACAAGTACCATTTTTTGGATATTAAATTATAAGGGTCCCATGACAACATTTACAAGAAAAACTTACAAGTTAGTCGTACTTATAAAATGTATAAAGAACATGAGAACATTAGGTCGAAATAAAGAAAGAACCTTTTCTTAAATGCAAAACAAAACATTAACACATTAAGCACTACTTAATTTTCATAAAAATATTTCACATTTGTAAGAGATATTCCAAAATATCTGCTCGTAACACATACCTACATACAAAACATTCACATTAAAAGATAAAAAAAAAACTCTGGAAGAAATATTTGAAAACAACACGACTTAACAAAAGGACTTTCAATATAAAAATATATATAATTTAGAAACTCGCGTTTTATTCAACGCGAATATCAAATCACTGCGAGCAAGCGGGGGGTCAAATTCATATAATATCCACAGCACATTATTTCTTTACGAGCGTATTTACATATATTATTTTTTCTGTGTACTAAATATTGCACCTAGAAAATAAATGTTGTTTAATATTTATTGCCTATAAATTATCATAAATTATTACAGACCAAAATCCTTACCGTGGGATGTTCCTCATATAAAATGTCTTGATTCAGAATTACTTCCTTTTTATATCTACGGTTGAAAAGTTTTGAAGAGGCCTATATCCAGCAGTAGAGAGAAGAGGGCTAGCAGTAGTAGTAGTAGTATATCTACGAGGATAACTAGTTTTGATAACACCTTCTACTAACTATATGATAACACCTCGTTCATATTATATTATCCAAGTTATTTTATCTTTCCTGGATTGAATTTTCATAGATAATAAGTTGATTATAAGCATTGAGGATAGCTATAACGACAACTGATATCCGTTGCTGCATATTAGAGCTGCAAGGTATAAAGTTTGGGCCCGTAAAGTAAAATATGTATGTATCTAAGCAAAACAAATGTGTAGGGTATCAGATAAAAAAATGTAGTTTTGATATGAGAAAAACAGACAAAAGTTAAAATGTTGATAAATCGTAATCATAGGATATATTAGGTATTATATAGATCACAGCGTTGAGAGCAAATACATACATAGTATTAAATAATACCTATTGCTCCGCAATACTCTGGGTCACCCAGATACCATAAAACCGGTATCGACTACGCATGTAACAATAAATATATATTGTGCAGGTAATGTATAAAAGGTTACATAAAATCATCTTCATGCCTTTCACTATGATATGAAACTGTTATTTTGACAGATAATAATAATTATACATACATATATATGTGTACACTTTATCGATAAATTATGGGTAAAAATTATTACGTAATAATGGATGTAAAAATAAAATAACATAACGTTATGTAAAGATAATATGAACCTAATCAAATCTCATTATTACCTACAGCTTGTACATGTGCTATTATTACCTACTTGTACGTGTTCAAGTGTTAGATTGAAGTATGAAAAAAATATAATTAGACTTGAGCACAATATTATTTATGTATGTGTGAGTCTGACCTATCGACCAAACTTAATTTGCAGCTTCACTATGAATACGCGTAATGCGTTTATCATTATTAGTTATATTATAATATGAACGGAGTCAGGTAACTCACTCAATAAATTTATTGAATTGCTTTTATTGCAAGTATAATTAAAATGCCTAATTATTTGTAAATAGAAAGTTTGATAGATTTGTCGTAAATTAACTATCATATTATATTGTAATGTACTGTTTTATTAGTTACAAACTACGTACCAATTTAATTGAAATTATTTGAATATAACAAAATGGAATGTATTTAATTAAGTATCAATAATAAATCGAATCTACCCGATTTTGGTTACATTTTCTTTGTAAATGCTGTAAGTATTACATATTATATTCCCGTAAATTGTTGAACATGGAATAGCGATGGAGACTTTATGCCAAATATAAGTCTAGCATTGAACAGAATTACATCATTAAGATAAACTTACTTTGTGGTTAAATATTAAAAAAAATATTACTTAACCTAATAATTAAAACAGTTTGGACTTTATTCGTCATAAACTTTGAAAGTTTATTATCAAAACAACTATAAGTTATATTTTCTGTTTTCTTAAAGATTATCCTATATTGCAAAACGCTGTTCCTATGACAAGAATGTCAGAGCTTTAGACGAATACCAGAAATATTAATTTTTAAAAAAGAAGCTTCCACAATTTCTTTCATTAATCTTTTAGATAATTCTTATAGAAAGCTTGCGTTTTACATAAATTTGGATGACAATACGTTAAATGTAATTGTAATAAAATAAGAGTACCTACCTCTCATAAAATTTATCGTGTCGTAAATTAACTTAAATGAATTCACACGATGTGAATTTAGCTTTTAGGATATTAATCAATATTTCCAAATGCTGATAATATTTATAACCTACCTACACAATTCTTCATACATATTATAAGAATGTGTATATAATGTTCAACATAGTTTTACTGCGTGTGAATATTATTTAATCCAAAAATCACTTTGTTAGTAAGTATTACGTAAATATATCACAGAACTAATGGGTATGTGTATATCTTAGTAAGTTCATAGAGAAAAGTTAAAATTGATTTACAATATTGAATAACTAATTGGTTAGATTAGATATTTGCTAATTAAAATATATTATACATATTTATGTTGTCATAGTATAAACAATCTGCCATCATTATAATGTTCATGTAAAATTACGCGAATTTTCTTTTCTATAATAAAAATGCTTCGTATAATTTAGCATAGTTTTTAGTTTATGCTAATATTGTTTTAACCTCTGTGAGGTAACCTCTTATATATTACACTTTCTCATACAAGAATTGGCGACTTTTCTACATCAGGTAAGTTCATTGCTCTTTTATAAAATTATTAAAATATTTAGAAAAAAAAATGAGACCTCGGAATTTTTTACGAATATAATGAACGTAAGTATTATTTTGAATAATTTTTAAGTATAAAATTAAAACTGTTGCTTGTTTCACAAATGTATTAACAACGTGTATCACAACACGCCTAGCGTTTATACCAACGAATTGATATCATCAGGGTTGTGTATTAAACTAAGCCTAAGAGACAAATAATCATCTATATATACAAGAAATTATTAAGGGATGTTAGGTGGGGGGTGTTTTGATACTAAGAAATGGGGAGGTTGAAGGAGTTTGGACGTAAATAATATTTACTTTGTAAAGTAAACATTTATTAATTTTCAAGGTTTCAAAAATATTCGACTTACGTCTCTTACTTTCAGAGAACTACACTTCCACTACAGTGTCAACATTGAAAGAATTATCATTCTCAATACAGTGGTCTGCTACTTTTAAAAATCTGGATAGTCCCCTGAAGGCTCCTCCGGTATGGAAGAGATTCGCTTAGTGTAGAAATTCGGATAAATGGAAGTCCCCAAATTTTTACGCTATCCGGGTGGTTGGTGGGTCTCTTTCCATGAATATAATGAACAAAGCCAAATATCATCATAAATATAACGTCAGACCAAATACCACCCTTTTAATTATACATTCATTCATTCACCCGCTTCATGAAGATTCAGAACGTCTTTGCTGTATGTAATTGAGTCACCTCTTCCTAACACAATCTTTGTTCTTTTGTCGTTGTCATAGTTAAGGTGCATTGAGGGATGCATCCGAGCAATTTTACATACCTACTTAAATTTTGTTCGTGCATACAATGCATATTTTTGTATTTTTTATCCAACATTATTTACAAATTTAGAGCAATAAATTTAATTAAAAAAAAAACGAGAATTTACGAACGTCGATTGAGATATTGCAATACACATCAACAATTTTGCAACTCTCAACAAATATTTAAAGAATGCTACAGTTCACCTTGTTAATGAATCACCGTAATATTTATGTGTGAGAACATTCGTGGTAATAAGTAATAATGAAAAACTTAATACAATAGGACATTTCAAATATCATCGTTGTGCCTCAGAATAAACGGTATATATGTAGCTGTGGTGAAACGGAATTATTATCATTAAAACGACGAAATTAACTAAGAAAAGTTCCCATAACAAACATATATTAAACATATAAACAGGCTTTGGAGATAGAGCGTTTAGTGTTGCGGGTCCCAGATGTTGGAACAAGCTGCCTCTGTGTCTGCGAGAGGAGGTGAATGGAGAGAGTTTTAAAAGAGGGCTGAAGACACACCTTTTTGCTGGGAGTTTCGGGTGATGGATACGATATACAGCGCCCTTGAGGTCATGTTATGAGTAAACGGCGCTTTACAAATTGTCGATTATATATATTGAATGTCAATTCAAAAGTAACTATTGGTAATTTAAACTACATGGAGTACTTTATTGAACGAAATATTTTTAAATGACAATAGTTTATAGTAACAATAAATATTTTTTGCACAAAAAAGTATATAACAGACAAGACAACAAAAACGCGATGTCTTCCAATAATCCCATTAAGTAAAAATAAAAAGAAAATAATGATAATAAAAAATAAAATAATTTAAGATGTGTACATACAAAACGATATAAAAACAAATACATAATTTTAGAACATACATAAATATACAAAGAATAAAAACAATGTCGACACGATATGGATGTTGAGATATTTTCTTCGATATGTTACAATATATTATGTTGTTCTCATTTATCAACGAATAAATATGGAACCATAATTTAAAAATGATTTCGATCTTATTTTCCTGATTTGTTTAATTTTATTTTCATATTTATGTGGAAGGCTGAGAACAATAAACGCTCTTCAATGATCAAATTATGTCTATGTTAATAATAAATTTAGCTAGCAATGTTACATACATACATCGAATTCAAT
This sequence comes from Athripsodes cinereus, assembly GCA_947579605.1. Classification (NCBI taxonomy): domain Eukaryota; kingdom Metazoa; phylum Arthropoda; class Insecta; order Trichoptera; family Leptoceridae; genus Athripsodes; species Athripsodes cinereus. The sequence continues at coordinate 18,653,940 of OX388329.1, forward strand.
ATCAGTCTACATTTTTTACCTTTAAAGACATATTGTTTATAAGGTAGATATTAAAAACTGGAACTTGACCTAATGCGCAACTTTCATGAAGTATTTATGGTTTTGACCCAAGACATTGTTCAAATAAACTATGCGCATAATTTAGGTAATGAATTCCCGTGAATGGGGAGAACTAGCTCAATGTTTTCAAATATCATTAATTCTCGTATTATGAATGTTACGTTTTATTATGACTATTAAACAATACTCGAAGATTTAACAATCAAAACTACGTAGAAGGAATTATTAAATAATAATTTCTGGTCTGGTGTCAAGATTTACGAGCTGCTAACACGGACGATGACGATACAGTCATAAGAAATAATATGTATTATTTTAATTCTACGAGTTGGAAATAATGAAGAACTAAAGTGTTAATATATTGTTCTACTAACATTGAGTTTTTAGATCGAAATTGCATGATGGAAGTTTATTATAATACAAGGAGCTACATAATACTATAATAGATTTAAATGAGTTCATTGAAACAGATTCACTTTTTATGATTAGATTTACGGCATTGTTTTGTTCAGCTGTCACAAGTGACATTTACTTCCGTGTACTTTGTTTTACAATATCACTCATAACATCATAAGAAACTGTAGAGGATGTATTATTTATTATTGTACAGAGGTTTATTATTCTTCTTTATTGTTAACATATACATAATTGTATTTCAATAGCTATAGATATTATAACGATTTTGCACAACCTTCTTAGTATAAGTTTAAGATTTTTTTCGATTTACATGATTGCAGTATTTTCAGCAATGCATTTCATGACAAACAAATTGTATTTCTATAGATATGTATTTATGACTTTTGCATCACATTTACATAAATTCAAAGTTGGTTAAGTAATATAGTTTGTTGAATGTAGGTATGAAGCAAATAATAATAAGAAACAAAAATACGTTAGTACAAAGTTTAATTAAAAGAATAACTAGCAAATTTTGAATACATAAGACCTGAATAAGGAAAGTTAATCTATTATTTTTATAAGGCTCTTGTTTACTAAAGCATTCAATGGCTAGAATGATAATGTTTAGTGACAGAAAAGCTGAGATGAAAACATAAAGACATTCGTGGGTAGACATACTGAAAAGGGGCGTGATAATTTAGCCGACTTGACTGGAATCGAATGAGGGATAATCTAGTAAGACGGGAGCGGTGATTTGTAAAGAGAGTCAAGTGGGTGAGACAAACAAATGGAGTGGAAATATTGATTTTGGTTACAATACATTACATTAATACATTAGCATGTACTTCACCTTGAAAATATCAATCTTTCAGATTTTAGATATTTGCTTTTAATTTTCTGATTTTGTTGAAAACATACATACTTTATTTATTCATCGTAGAGTCCCCGGTAAAATCTATTACAATTTTCTGCATGTTTTGAGTGTCCTGTAAAAGACAGGTAGGTATTCATAAAATATCACGATTAATACATTAAGCGTCTTTAATTCAGCGATGAGGTGTGTCCCGCATTGCGCATGGCTTATCTACATATTGTGGTACAGAGAGATTGACCTGCAGGTATGTTTATATTACATGCGGTTAGCCGGATGGTACTTGTGGAAGATGCTGTGACGATATAGATTGACATACTTATTTAATTACCATTTTCAAATCAATTATTCTCATGACTAATGATTATGAAACGTTGAAATATTATTTTTTTTAACACCCAGTATACATAATTTGTTGGAATAATATCCAGGAGACGGCACAGTCTCACAGTGTTATACGGCAATTGAAACTTACAATAGGTACGTGGACATGAAATCCTTTAGTAGCAGTCTGGCTGTTTTTCACTACCCGAATATGTTTCATTAACGAGGCAACTACTTAATGTACTTAAATAATGTAACAATAGATATTTAAAAATAATGAAATTAGTAAATATGATATGAGTAATAAAGAATTGTATTTTATTGACCGTAAAAAATAATAATATTATAACTCAATGGAATCAAATAATAAATTTTAACCGTCATGAAATTATAACAATAGAATGCTTTGAATTTTAATATGGTGTTAATTTATTAATCATTATTAATGTCTTGTGTGCAAATAATAAACCATTTTTATCCGATTGGATTTGTCAATACTTATCCGCAAATTTGTATAATTAAATTATAAAGTTAAGTGCCTATTGATTTATATAAATATGGAAATATATTCTCTTGCAACATTGAATACATGTTTTTTTTGGATTGGGATTTGTACACAAAATTTACGATTACAATTTACTCAAAATAAATGAGACAAGTATTACATAAATCAAAGACATTATCATACTCTCTATAGCGGTTAAAGAAATTGAAAGATAAAAAGTAAGTATGCTTAGGAAAAATTGCATTTTTGCATAATTTATCATCGTAGAGGAGGTTGATAGCTTGTCAGTAAAATCTCGGGTTTTCAATCGAAAAGTCCCAGACGCGATCCTATTTTCTTCACTTTCACAAAACAAGCATTTGCTACGTGTAATAGATAGGTGTTTCTCTCACTAATTTTAACTCTGATTGAATACATCAAACAAAATATGTGAAACAAATCATCTCATAATTGAGAACATATTTTTTACATAATTGTTTAGATGTCCTAATACTTCTAAACATTCACTTTTATACCATTATTTTATTTGTTATACCTACATGCTTTACTACGGAGTATGATTTGCATATCATTTTACAGAGGAAGTTTTAAATTATAAGATGAAATCTTACATGTAATAATTTTTAGTTACTTGATACTTAATAACAAATACTTACGTTATATTATATCGTGGGTATGTACGAGTGTATATAACTATATGTAATGTATGTATTAAGGATTGATAGTGTACCTATTTTCTCCGTAGTCAATCCATACCACTCCATACCATCACGATACATCCTACGAGTAGAGTAGTTACAAGACTAACTGCATGTAATAAACATACAAGCTATTCTCTTCGTGTCAAAAAATGAATATTTTAATAATGAATGACCTATTGTTGAATATAAGATATTGTAATGTCTTATTTCTGGTCTTCTATGAATACTTGCGATTTCCAGAAAAGGAATCCTTCTCTCTGCCAAAATCTTCAGGAAGTAATGCTTAATTTAAATTTAATACTTTATTATATTTTATTAAATTGTTCTTAGAATTGTTCTTAATATAGACAGGATGGCTGAAAACAGGATCGCCCACATTGCTGCAAAGAAGACACCGGCTGGCTCACGTTTGCGAGGAAGACCACCAAAGAGATGGAAAGATAGCTGGTCCTCAGGGTCACAAGAGGGAATCACTTCCGAAACAACAGATCGATGATCTATCACACGAGGAAGAAGAAGAAGAAATTGTTCTTCCATATTTTAAAGGATCTTTTAGGTTAATGCCGTCCGTTAAAGTATGCACTGAACGACATACAATTAAAAAAAATGTATTAAGAAATCAGTGTATAATATTATTATAATATGTTTGATGATATTTTTCCTTCCAATCATGCGTTGAAGTATTTGCCAATTATAATACAGGTATTTGGATTATGAAATTAAAAAAAAAAACATTTTTTCCACTATAAAGATATTAATTAAGAGAGACGTCTTTCGTCTTTCAAGGACATTGCCAATCTTGATTCAGACGTCTTCTCTCAATTAAAATCTATTTAATGGAAAAAATATTTGTGTTTTTTTTTCATTTCATTATGGAATTCACCAGCTAAACACCGACACAGAAAATATACTTGGACTAGTTATACTATAATTTACATCTTGTATTTGATCACATCTGTCACTTCCACAAAATAATTTATGATTTGCTAATGATTTCTTAAATTATTATATTGACTCTATTAATACAAAAGGTTCAACGTGTAAATGTTATAATAAAATTATTTATGGCACATTTACTTTCATTTCTTTCAATAGTATGCCAAATACGTGGGTATCTAAATTTAACAATATCGATAATATTTACAGCGCCAGCTTTTTACACCATATTGCATAAGAAATGTTTTGTTCATGACAATATACAATATACCTACATACAGCCACAACACACAAGTTTAAAAATATAACAGATCGGATGATGAGTATTGTGTTGTTTGTTTTCTGTGTCTTTTATAAAATTAATAAAAAAATTATATTACCTACGCCCAATTGTTGGCATAATATAAACATAATAAAAGTCATTTATCTCCACATGATCTCCCGTCAATCCACAATATCTCCAGAAAACATTCACTTAAACCTAAATACATTCTAACATTAAACTATTTGCTAGTATTGCAAAAGTGGAGTGTGTCGGCAGAGTGGTTTGAACTATGGTCGTTTCATCGAAAATACTATACGGCTGCCGACCACTTTTAACAATATCATATATTTTGAATTCATAAACAATAAAATACAGCTCGTTTTGGAAGTTCAAAACAATTTGATTTCTACAATGTTGTCACCTAAATAGTTGTAAAGCCTCAAAAACTCATAACTGGTCCTTCAATCAAGCATTATTTGTTACCTATCGCTTATGGACTTCATCATATTTCATATTGAGTCGCCCAGGAAGTGATTCTGCATGCAATTATCCGTATTTATTGCTTCCTGTAGTATCAATTTTACTATACTTTTTCAAATAATTCCTCATAAATGCTCTTTTATTCAAGTGTTTAGCACGTGTATACATATATTTACAAAGTATCATTAAGTTTGCACACATAGGATTAATTTAAAGAGGACAGTCACTGTACTGAAGTCACGCCTAAACAATTATTTAATACAAGCTTTTGTAACCCGGCATTGCTCGGGTTTAAATAAACAGAAACCGTGCAAATACATGGGTTAAAATGACATAACCTTATTGGACTAAAATGGAGTATGCGCTTACGTGGAAAAAAGTAATAAAAAGTTATAGCCAATGAGAATAGTTAATGTTTGACTCCCCACATGCCCATATTTAAATAACAAAATTGGTAGGTACCTTCATGAAAAAAGTGTTACAAACATCTTCCCAATGAAAAATCTTAAAGTTTGACACCTCACATGCCGATATTTTATTAAAACAAAAGAAAGTAGGTACCTACATCGAAAAAAGTGCTGAAAAACTTAAAGTTTGACATCCCGTACTTAAATAAGAAAAAAAGCGGGTAAATATGTCATTCTGAGAAAAAAGTTGTTGGTACCTAAATGTTATTCTATTCTATTCTTCTCAAGACCATCCACTCATTTGCGAGTGATTTTGGACCTAAATGTTATGTAATTGCCACATTCGAATTGGTATTTTTAGTTTGTAGTACCTACATAAATCTTCAAGTGATTTGCCATGAAAAGTAAAGAAATATATTAGGCGAAAATAAATAGGTTCTTATGGCTAGTACCGAGGTCCTTTTGTATTTATTTATACAAAAAATCAATTAACATTGTTTATGGATTTTTTACATAATACTATTCTTATTCTACACTCTACAGTATGGATTTCTATGGTCTCATAACATCCTCCATTATGAAAATAGCTCAAAATGTCAAAAATATGCAATTTTTATTCACATAATTCAGGATTTTTTGTCATTAGCAATCACAATGTTTCATTATGTAAACAGTCCCTAATTATTTAGTTTCAGTATTGTTTTATTTATCTCATTAAAATTGTAATATCTTTATCAATACATAAGATATTTAAAATGTTTTTAGCCTTAAACCTGCCCAGGAGATGAGACCTCGTAAAGAGTGTATTATTTTACTTCTGTCTTTCCTTATTTCAGAGTCCATTGAGGACATACGCACATACGAACCGACTCAAATATTTATGTGTGGATTACTCGTAGTCTTATATTTAATGATATTCCTCTGAAAACAACTTATATGATATTTTGTAACACTAGGAAACCTGTGAGATACAATAATGCTCTCTGTGCTTATTCACTTTGTAAGATGGATCAAGTACCTTGACAGCTAAGTATGTAGGTACACACTACACTTAAATAGTTGGTGCAGGTCGTGAATGATGTAATGACATGTTATAGTATGTACTTATAACACGGAATATACATATACATACAGAGTACAAAGATACTACATAGGTATATGGTTATAATACAAACAAAATATTGAAGAAAGGGGGCGTGTTTCTTGAATATATTTCATTCCGATTCAATAATAAATATGCTATTTATATTTTTTAATAGCGGCTACAGGTACCTATATTTATGAGCATTGCGTTGTATTGGTTTATGATGATATTCGTACATAAATTTATTTTTTCTTACCTATGTACCATTAATATTATTGTAAATAGGTACCTACATAATTGAAAAATACTTTAATTATTACACACATCTAAAATTTACTATCTATTGAATGTTAATAATCATTTTATTTTTAATTAATTAATGTATTTATTTAGAAATAAATATATTTGTATTTTCTGATAAACTAATTGCATATTTACTGTAAGCTTGTTTTATTTCCACTGCTTAATATAGGCCAACTTCAATCTGGACTTTTTCATCATGCCCCAATTTTTTGAAGTCTTCCTATATTTATTTTTAAATACATGGTTTTCATTTCATAATTTTAGGTAAAAGACATCAAACAATGGAATACAAATAGGTGTCAAATATAAATTGTTACAATTTATTATTAAGTTTTCGATTAGCTTGTGTATAAATTACACGATGAGATAAATATGTGAAAAGATAATTGGTTTTTGGGACCGACGTTTATAAGACTAGTAAGTATTACCAGCAGTAATATAGAAACTAAAAATACCCAATACAACATTTGCATAGCACAAATCTTTTTCTTGTGTTATACCCGTTACATTCGTATCTAATGGACCCGCAGTCATGAAATCGCGTCGTCCTACCCTGAACTAAATGCTTGCAGCTCTCCATCGTATGAGTATTCCTACATAGTCATACGATCCTACATAGTCTGCTACGAGTATTTGGTCAGCACTGCACACACACATATAATAAAGAGGTTGCGAGTCCCCATTGATACTAGGTGTGATGTTGTGCATCCAACATACACGCATCCGACCACGCATCAAAGTGCACCAGAGTTTTCCAGACAACGTAGAACCAGGAAGCGGTATAGTTGGATCAGAAACCAGGTTTTAGTTTCTCACCGCTGTCGTTGCCCACAGATCTCCCCACTTGTCGTCAGTTAGTCTGCTATTGTTTCCAGCTATTATGCAATTTGAAAGCCTCAATCTTTTTAGATAATAATGCAGAATGTCCTCTATATCTTTGTTTAAAGAGAAACCTCGATTTTTTATAATTATCAGACGCTCTCTCTCTCTGCACTGCTCCTTCACGCCTATGGTGTGCGGCCGGTATATATTGAAGAGCACTGGGAGCCAACACAGAGGGGATGGTTTTAAAGTACCTACCATTGACAGTTCTCATAACTTCATTTAGTTGGGTGTTATGAGTTTTGTATAATATGCACTTTTTAACCACACCGGTGAACAATACTTTGCGGCTGAGTAAACCAAAACGATTCTCGCATAGTTTAACGTTAAGCATTCAAACACTGTAATAAATATTATATGAATTAATAAAGTCCTAATCAAAAACGACGTTTATAGATGATTGCTTACCCGCCAGATATCAAATTACTTTCTCCGTTAGCAGAGTAGTTATAATGAGTCTAAGTCTATTTAATCTATTGAGACTAAACTTATTTTTAATATTTTCGTATTCATGTCTAGTTATTATTTAAGATGGCAATTCCATGAATAACAGAGTGAAAGGGCTCAGCCTTGCCCTTAGTTAAATCATCTCCATTCGTGCAGATGTTCAAATAAATTGCTTTGAAATTAGACAACAATTTTCCATATTGTATTTTACGAAGAACTGACGTTGTTTAGAATATAATTATGTATTATTATTTTGTTCCAACATTTTCAAAATGAATAAGAACAATGATAGTATCATAGATACTCGTAACAATTAGTCGGTATTTCCTTCCTGTGTATATGGAAGTAACAGAAGAAGATTTTATAAAGTATTGTCACGCGATTCATACATTTATCTCTTTATGAATATATTTATCGCAATTCTGTGATTAAACTATTTTCTATCACCCATTTATTCTAAACACGAACTTCTAAAATCAAAACAGAGATGAGTGGGTATTAATAAATCAAGTTGGAGTAAGCTTGTACAATAGCAACCTTATAAGTAACTTATTATTTTCACCACATCATCTCTTATGAAACATAATTATTCACTAAATTAATGTATTATAAATGTTAAAATTGACATGTATTATGAGATTTTGATCTAGTTATTTCTTCCAAAATATTCGTGTCATATTAAAACACAATTTACAAATACGGAACAAATAATAAATTTAAAATGAAAGCCAATGGTTGGTTACATCCAATTACATGCAGTTAGTCCACTAGCTACCTTATTTGTTAGATATGCAGTGATGGTTTAATTACTATATTAGTAGGATGTATGTATCTGAAAGAGAGATTGTAAGAAAACGTGGACGTCCTAGATTTACGTGGCTGGAGCATATGAATCAAATTCTGAAGGATGGCCGCTATATGCAATTATACAAAATATAATGGTTATAGGTAGAGTTGTGGAATTCTCAAGAAATAATTTTTGGAGAAATTTACCGAGAAATTTCTCGGTAAATTTCTCGAAGTAGAGAATTTACCGAGAATTTTTTTTTTTTTTATTTAACAGTAAAATAATAATAAATCAGTACTTTATTCAATCAATCAATAACAATGTACAAATGTTGAGACAATTTATCACCAATATTGCTACAATTAAAGTTAGTCAATACCGGATATTTTTTCATATATTTTGTAGGGGAATTCCGCCGCATTATCGCCAATAAATAATAGGGGAATCCCCATGGGAAAAAATCAGAGAAATTTCTCTTCATTCAGAGGAGAAATTCTCGGAGAAATTTCTCGTTCTCGAGAAATTTCTCCGGAGAATTTTCTCTACTCACTTCACTAGTTATAGGTGATCATATAGGTACAGAGCTCTTATCATTAACTGTTTGAAAATATAATGAAAACATTGAGTTATTTATTGTTTTTAGTTTTTATTCCTACACATATATTGGCTGTTCAGTTCTATGACTCGACAAGTAGAAATAACTTATATTCAGGAAATAGTTTTTTTTTTAATTTTTGTATGTTTATATTATGCTTTAAAAACACAACAGAAAGTGAAATATATAATTTAATAATGTCACTGTTAAATGAATTCGTTGACTTTGTTCTGTATAACAGTCAAACAATTCGAAATATTTATTATTGGAATTGAAAATAAAGCCATATTTTTTTCCATAATTTAATATATAAAAAAACCGTGTATTTTTTATAGTGTTATTGAAAGATTGGATTGTTGATTGTGTGTATCACCAATTAATTCAAATTATTCAATAAGTTAAATTTTGGGACTGGATACCTACTGGATAGTCGATAAATAATCGTATCGATGTTGGTCCGTCATGTCGTACACAATATTCATTCTAGTTTTTCGCAACATAGCTCCGTAACCTTTTAATATCTTTCATATATAAGTACTTTAATTTACATATAATTACAAAAATGATGAAGCCACTGCAACAAAAATGGTATGAGATACTTTATCGTTTTTATCACAACATTAAAATCTGCCGGTAATTATCAATTTATACGTTCTCAACTTATTACTTCGTGCGTGATATTCTAACTATGCTCATACGGTAACTGTTTTCTTACATAATGTAAGATTGCGATAGTACCTACATAGGAAGTAAGCCTCTTACCTCAGAACCTTCTACCATAAAATTACATCAAAATTTTAGTTTTAATGACCACAGTAGGTAATAATCTATTTAAGGTCATAAATTATGTAAAATAAATTAGGTATTTCACATTGTTACACAAAGTTTTTCTATTGTAAGTAGATTTATTGCATTTGTTACTATCATACAGGTACCTATAACTCAAATACATTTTTCTAGCCAAACATCTTTGACAACTATAAGTGTTTAAAGTTATAAGCCTATGTACGTACATTATCCATTCATATACTCAAAACATTGATCGAAATTTAGAAATGCGTATTTACAATTTAATTAAAAACGTATTAACTTTACAATCACATTCATTATAATTATACTTGAACATTAAATGTTTATTCATATTTATTGAATAATATAACTTGTAAGTATACTTCATAATAATTCTCAAACAATAACCAGGTAAAAACAATCAAACATCAATACTTAGATAGATTTATGATATACTATAATAAAATAATAATATAGTAAGAAATTAGGAAGACATTGAAATGAATGTTCACTAGTTTATTATAATACATTCTCGTTACGGAAACGCAGACTTTGCCGTCTTAATAATGATATTGTTATTTGTTTATTTAAATACACCTACTGGTGACTGGTGTTGTTGATAATCTGTCGATTATTTTATTTTATTCATTTCTAGTCATCGACTTATAGTTCTTATCATAAGTTTTTAGGTATTATTCTAAAATACCTTTTATTTTACTTTTGCAGCTATTCCTATCCACTGCTGAACAAAAGCCTCCCCCATACGTCTCCAGGCATCTCTGTTCTGGGCTTTCTGCAACCAGTTACCAGCGATTCTTCTAATGTCGTCTGACCAACGTGTTGGAGGTCTTCCTCTACTCCTTTTATCTTCACGAGGTCTTCACTCTACTACCCTTTTTGTCCATCTTTGATCTTTAAGTCTAGCAACACCTACTATGTTTGATATTCCAATACTATCGGGTTTTTTCTGTTCATATCCACCAACTGCTTGATATATATGCCTCTTCATGATCACATAATTTATTTCTATCCTCTGTCAATACCTTCCTCCTAAAGCTCCTTTTTTCTTTAAATCGTCACTCCAACTTGTCGGTTTCTTTTTAAATATGTATAGGTACCTAATCATATATGTAGGTACCTCCTAAAAGGCATTAACTTTGTGAGCCTGTTTTAAAGAGCTTATGTGATTCAGTAAGTTTAAGCAAAGCTGTTAAAAGGAAATAAATTCATAAATAACTATAAAGTAAAACTACCTAACTTTTATAAACACGGACAGTTATCGAGTAATGTGAGTTGTAAACATATAAAAATAATATATGTTTCAAACTGGGCAATACATTATGCACAACAAAGCAGGTGCGATTTCGCATATCTTTAATGTTGGATTTTGAGTGACAAATCGCACTATACAAAAGAACATCGAAAGACTACAAATTACTGTGTAGCTAAAAGAAGGTAATAAAGTTTAACGAGAGGGAAAGAGTTCATTATTTATATCCCATGGAATAAAATGAATGAATGAAATAATATAAAATCGATGATGACAACTTCAATGAAATACATCACTATATTGTGAAGACAAAGAGATGTTTGTACAATTATTACATTTATATTAAAATGATTTAACTAAATTACTTGAGTCTATAGAATATTTCATTTTTTCTAACAAAATACTCACACAGTTTCTTTGTACACCTTTGGATGTGTAGACAGAAACAATTTAATTAATTAATTATCATTCATTATTTATTATATATAATCAGAAGAAATTTATATTGGATACTATTTTCAGATTAAATTAATTTTCTTTATAAGCTCGAAGAAAACGAAATATAAGGCAGTTATCAAATGTATGCCAACTGAAGACAATGAATGATATTTTATTGAAATGTCATAGTACGCCCCTTGCCAGTAAGCATGGCAACAACGCTACCTTGAAACATATGGTTTTACTCCGAATAAACATCAGAAAAACATAAATTTAATATATAATTTCAAAAGGACTTCGAAGTAAAAACTGATTTATTCTTATAATTTAATTTATTAATTTGATAAGTATATAACTTCGAAATAACTTCCAAGTAAAAACAGATTTATTCTTATTCACAACATTTATTATTAGCTATTAATACATAAGAATTTGAGGAAGCGGAGATCTAAATTCAACATTATTAATTTAATCCATTTAATTACTCTGCCTTTATGAAACAAGCATATTGATCATAATATCGGTATAAGGCGAGATTGCATTGGTAATAATTTTTGTTGTGCAAATTATCATCATCTTATGCAAGCAACTCCTGTTCATAGAATTATCTACAAGCTATAGCTCTGCATCCAGTTTATTAATTTCCCTTCTCCATTATCCTTAGCATCACATGATGAATCCCCTCTATATTTCAGAACAATTTAGCAATCCTCCACAATATGGCGTATCGTTTCAATCTGCCTACTTACGCATAGTGGGTGGTTGCTTTTGTCCCATAAGTGAAAAATATGTCCACATCTACCATGGCCAGACCCCCTAGACAAACCGTACTTGGAGATCGACTACAAACGAATTTACGACTATAACCGCAACAATAACGCATAATTACACGATGCATGTAAGTAGATTGTCGAAAAGTTCGCCATTAGTCGATCGCTAAGAACTGTTTGTCTACGGCCCCAGTTCTGATTTTGTACCAACCTTTCTTTTTCGTATAAATAGAAGTCTTCAGACTTCTGCGCTACCCGGATAGTCGATGGGTCCTTTAATGAAGTTTTGATTTTGTTAATACTCGAACATTGCTTCCTTGGTACTCGTAGATTAGGTCCTAGGAGTTTTTGTTTCAGATTTGTTATAAGATGCCTTCCATATCTCTCAAATTCAGGTAGTTCTGTAAGAGTCCTATAGGATCCCTAAGGTATTCGTACATAATTATGTAATGTTGACCTACAAAGCTTTACATAGAATAAATTTACAACTAATTTTAACATCACATCTGACACAATACATCACTGCTTTCCTATTACTTGCAATACATACATACAACATATGTCATCACTCCATCTCTATTGAAATCCTGCACCTCTTTTATACTATCATTATTTCCACTCCACGGTAAGTAATATATCGGAACAAATCTTCAAATCCTTACATGTGTATTTGTGTAGATACATTCATAAATTATTTTGAAATAACTTCATAGCAATATAAAGTTACTAATAATTCAACAAAATGTTTCTTAGATATTGTAATATTATGTTAATTTATTAATTTGGACCATTGTTTGTGATGTAGGTACTTGCATTAGCCCTTCAAGGACTTGGACTTATTTGAATATAATTAGATAATAAAACAAACAAGTGTGACTGTATTAAATATGTATTATCAGACCAAAGATATGACTTACATGGATCCGGTTAAAATATTTTGAATTTAAAATTGTGTAAGTTTAATTCAGTGACATGTCGACTCTATATTATAATTTACATACACCAGAAATCATATTAATAGCATAATATATAAAATAAAATAAAAATTAAAATATACCTAAAGTCTGTGATATAGTTTGTTGTAGATACTATATTAGATGCAAAAAGCTGTATATATTTATTGCCATATTTATATTCCCATACCTTAATAGAAGAATGCTTCGTATTAATTGGACTGATAGGGTCACAAATGTAGAGGTGTTAAGAAGAGCTGGAATGGACTGTTGGATGTCAAAGTGCGTAAGATCTCATATCTGGGTCATATAATGCGTGGAGAAAAGTACCACATTCTGCGTTTGATTATGACAGGCAAGATAGAGAGACGTCGGGGGGCTGGCAGTAGGCAGACATCGTGGCTGCGCAATATACGAGATTGGACTGGAATGAGAGGTGTGGAGGAGTTATTCCAGATAGCGCAGGACCGAGAGGCCTATGCCAGCGCGATCGCCAACGTTGGAGGGACCTGACAGGGTACCTTCAGAAAAAGAAGACCTTAATATTCGTGGTACATTTAATTAGAGAGGTTTGTAGGTACTTACGTAGATACTTTTTCGTATGTTTGTATGGTATTTATTATACTTGAATTATTTTAGTAGATACCTACTCTATCAGTTTTAACAAAATATACATTTACTTTGCCGGTAACAAAACGGAACCTACTCATATATAATATTTCGTAAGTTTACAAGAAATACCTACATCATTAGGAACTTTTGATAAAAGTAATTTGTTTTTAACTCAATGTTCATGTAAAATAATAAAGTTTACGACATTCTCTGAATTACTTTATACATGCCTATACTGTTTAATCCAATGAAAATACCTTCAAGTAATATATTGTATCAAAATTACATCACTTTATGGTCACATCATAATGTACTATTATACTATTTTCAATCCAAGAAGTACAATTATTGTACTTACCCATACAAAATATTTTCACGTTAGGTACTATAGGTATAAATATTATATTGCTCTTATTACGACACTCAAAGGGCATACCATGTATTATGTGTTAAAAATGTGGAAAAATTATGGATATGCATAATATGTAGTGTAAAATAAAGACTTATAGTATTTAATTTTTTATTACTTGCATAATCTAATTCTAGATAAAGTTTAATTGTCATTTATCATCTGCATAGAATCATCTGCGATGATATTGCAAATTTTGCACAAGTACTTACATGCCTTAAAATGACTCCGTTATCTTTTTACATAAGATCTTAGGTCAGTGCATTCTATACACATACCTACAGTATAGTGTAATGGTACCATGGCTATCTTACGCTTGATTACTGTCTTCTATTCTATTCTTCTCAAGGCCATCCACTCGTTTGCGAGTGATTTAGGATTACTGTCTTGTATTACATAAGTAATAATATGAAGACACTGAATATAAAAACATGTGAAACCCATATTATACATTAATGTTGCAAACTTATTGCACATGCAATTAATTTGAGTATCAAAATTTTTAATAATTTCAATTATTTTTTATCGTTGGTTGTCATAATAAATCAAGTATAATATTAGTACCTACTCATCACTTTTTCAATCCTCAGTTACTTCAGAGGGACAGAATACGAAAACATTTCTGCAAACACCACACAACTTTTGATTATTTTGTAATTATAAATTTGGATAGTTTTAAGCACATATTATGATATATATTGTAACTTTATTTTATGGTTAGATATGATACAGTTTTTTTTATGATTTGACATGATGCTGTTGATATGTTGTAATTTTATTATGTGGTTTATGTGACACAATGTGTTTAATTTTTATTTTTATAATTTGAAGTGATGCAGTATATTTTGTTTTTGTTTTGATTTTAATTTGATACGATGGTGGTGTTGTACAATTGTTGTTTATAACTATGTATTAAAGGCGTAAGCCGTATGTATTATTATAAATAAATAAATAAATAAATAATGAGTTACAATCCATTGGATTGGTCTGCAACGAGTTTTGACTTATTTCTCCACTCCTCCCTATTCTCAGCCAGTCTCTTCAACTCCATATATGAGCCACAGCTCATGTCCCTCTTCAGTTGGTCCATATAGGCGTCTCTCGGTTGACCTCTGCCATTTGTGCCTTCGGTCCTGCCCTCTGCGATTGCGATGAGCAGTCCTGGGTGCCTGATGTTGTGGCCAGTCCAATTAGCTCGTTGTTGGCAGATTCTTTTGAGGAGTTGCCTTTTTTCGCTAACCCTGGTTACCTGGCCACGTATGATGTAGGTACTAAATGAATGCCTTTTATGATATAATAACAGACCTAAAATCCGGATAAGAAATCTGCAAAGGATGGGGAAAGATGATTGGGTGTGACATTTGTGCACAGATGATGACACCAAGTATCTTGCGATTCAGGTTTAATATCTACAATAACAATTTCCGTACTTGTAATGGGTGTCTAATAAATGTCAGAGACAGTATTACACACCGTGTAATATCCAATAATTTTTGTTTGATGTTATGAATTAATGTTTGATAAAGAAAAATAACTAATATACCAATCGTGAATGCTTAGTTAATATGTATAAAAAAATATGTGATTAAAATGTTTAAATTATAGTTTTTTATTGTTAAAAACACACTCGAAAATCTTTTCTTATACATATAAACTTGTTTTAAATCTAATGAATAAAATGTATTTTTGAAATTCCCAATTGCTTGATCGATGGTTTTACAAAAAAGTTTATCGGTTTCTTCGTTGCATGATACAAAATAAAATTAAAAAAAAATGGCAAAACCGTGAGGAAATTAAAAATACTGACAGATTTTCGATATTAATCACAAAGTTGCATGGTATACGTAAATAATTCGCATGTGCGAAATTAATAATGTTGCTGCGTAATGAGATAAATGTATGTATTCCATACATAGGAATGTGGAAGAGTTATGCCATATGGCAGAAGACTCCACTATCCAACAAGTCATTGTAATATCATTATGTTCTATACTATAGCTACCTTAACACACGTAGGTAAGCAAATGTAGTATCATTTATAAGTATTACATTATGCAGTTTATTGCATAATATCAATTACTTACAATTATTTACATTTCATATCTGAGCAATCTTTCTGAAATATAATTTATCGTTAAATGTTAGAAATCGTATTTTTAAATTGATAGACTGGATTTGGCCGTGCTAATTACTTTTTTATATAATTTATCGATTTTCTAAAATCATTTATTTCCTCAAGTTTTATATAAGATGTTTTTCTAAGAATAGTAAAATATCCATCATTAAGTGGACGTGATTTTAATCTGGAAAATATTATATTTCCAAATGGTGCGGACAACATTCAAATTAACGATTATGCATATTTTATTCAATTCATTATAAACTTATATTTATTAAAAAGTCATCTCATAAAAATAGAAATAATATAATCACGAATCACTAATTTGTGTAAGTACGCACACTAAAATCTGACTACATTTTTTTTTTAAAGATATAATATACTCTAGGGAATTCTCACAAATAACGCAACTAAGGCATATATTATGATTTGCTAGCCCAATTACCTACTTTAGCGGTAAGTTTAGCTATTTAATTATCGATTAAATTTATTGGATTGTTTCCAGAATAACAATATCAGACCGCACGTGGTATAAACACCTTAAATGTGACTGAAAATCAAATTAATTACTGCGTGCAATACTTGAATGATCACTGATTATCTATAACGTATACTCGATAAAGATATACACGTACTCTTTTGTGTCATTAAAATACCATACCTAGAAATTACCTGGTTTTATTTCATGTGCATGCCACGCAGATGTGTAGATTATGCAGATTTCTAATGCAGTAGGTATGTACCTAATGGCGAAGTAGGTATTTAATACAATCCTTTAGAACGAGAATAATATAACGATGTTACTTGGCTGTTCCACATTATATTATTATGAAAGCTCAACACTAACAAAGGGCATCATTTGTTTCAATGAATTGTACATTATTGCAATGTAACTCACATAATGGCTATATCAACCAAATAAGAAAAGTATTATTTTATTATGCTTAGATAAATAATTGCAGGTAATTTTGTAAAATGTTGCATGTTGTGTTACCATTGCTTTACACATCTACTTTAATTACTCTATACCTTTATTCTTTCTTTCTTGCTGTTGAAAAATGTAGGTAAGCCTTTTTTTATCTGACACGATTTGTCCATCAAATTACTACACAGTGTATCTAATAATAATGAAGTATTAATTTTTGCGTCATGCTTTTTTGCATTTGCTAGGCCAGTGAGATTCTTGAAGTTGGACCATTACGCAACTTTGTATTTCGCAAAAATTCATATGATGTTTTCGTTGCACCACGATTGGTCATTAGACAACTATTTTTGGATATTTTATTTTTATTAGGTATTTTTGTTAATTAAATAAATCCTGTAATATTATTGAGGAAACATATAAAAAGAAGTAAATATTAATAAACAGATTAGAAAAATACTCTACATCATTCGATTATTATGACACGTTTAAGGCAAGGACACTGACGAAAAGAACACATATTATTTACGTATTTTTTTATATGTGTATACGAATACACAAGTTTAGTTTAAAAAAACTGATGGATACTCATAAATGAATACCCAAGAATATTAAGTACGAAGTCAACATTTTTTTAATATATTTCTCCTCTTCAAAACAACAAAAAATGCATGAATTTTAAAAAAAACTACTCCTTTTAGTTGGCGCAAATAATCGCGTTTAATTAATAACATATTTTTGTATACTTTAGGGTTTATTGATAAATGTAGATACCTTTCATTTTTCTCGCATTACGGAAATTCCCCAAGTGATTATTAGAAAATGCTTATAATGAATCAAAAATATCACTGTTTTTCCTTCCATAAGGTTTCTGACGAACGACGTCTTGCCACGACGACCCTTTCTTTAATAAACCATTCTAAAGATAACAATATCAGAGATTAATCAAACTTATGGTTTAATCATAGAATGATTCTGAATGGGTGAAACTAGTTTCCTCACACAGGGGAGGAGCATTAAGTGGTGAAATATTCATCATCACCTCCATCGGAAATATTAGTACCTTATCAAAACTAAGATACAAGTATCTTCATTAAGCTTTAAGTACGCACATCTTTGTACATAATTGAAACTCTATAGGTGTTATTAGTAAATTTTGTTTTATTTTTTTAATAAGCACATAATATCTAGTAGAGTTTTGTAATTTAAAAACACAAACAACCTTGACACAGTGTGAAAGTGAAATGAAGATATTCGCATGATGTAAATATGTAATACATTAGGTATCAGGTATCTCTTTTGCTATTTATGCACGTATTGTCCGTATTAAATTACCATACGTAACCGATAAGATGACTAAATTAAGGTTCTTCTCTATTGGATTTACAGTGATAGCAATAATAATACACGAGTCGTTTATTATTTTGTCGACTCACCCACACTTCAGTCCAACAATACATTAGTTACTTAATGATATTTATGATACGTTTTATATTATAACGGATAATTCATTTATGAGATGATTCTAGGGAAATATAATATTATTAAAAATTTGTAATAATAGCTTCAAAAGGTACCTAAGCCATAAATATCATCACATTTGAGTAGGTACCTACTAATTTTACAAAAATAAATGGTAATGAAGTATCTGTTGAATTAAAAATCTTATATTTCATTATGTAAGTGTCTAATATAAGATTCTTTTTAAAGAATCCAGTGAAGGACTTTTATAGAAATTGATGGAGAAATATTTAATAAAATTCTCCATTCAATTTATGGGGAGCCTAATTGATTCAACATAACATTGGTTATTATTTGATTATCGTGTAGTGTTTTGGCAGAATACCGGATAACAGATATTCGGCAAGATTAATATATGCTGAACAGGTAGTATTTTACTTATCAATAAATGTTTCGGTCAGTAAATGTAGATTTTTTTTTTTTCTTATTAGTATCAATTATAGGCATAAAATACATGGTCCTGTTAAGTCATATAAGTTGACTTGTCAACAGGTTCTAATATAAAACATAATTATGAAATTACTTTACAATAGTACTTAATTATACATTCTTATACATACTCTATATCTATTCTATACAATTAAATGATATCATAAGAACTATTTCTGCAAACCGAATTGACTATAATTTTGAAATGTTAATTTCTTTCTTAATTTGGCAGTAACGTAATGGAAGATACTAAATACTACCACTTCTATACCATCACGGCATATCCCAGATGTGCTATAGTAGCTGTTACTATATTTAACTCGTTTTTACTCATTTATTCATTCTCTTCTATATATTGACTACCAGTATTTTTTTAAAGAAGTTAAATACAGTCAATATTCAGAGGGCGAGTTTAAAAAATCGCGATCTTTTTTAACTGTCCCAAATATTTATCGTGTTTTGTGATGAATGTCTAATGTGGTGTTCTCACTTTGGCGAATATCGCCAGGCACCAAAATATCGACAGCCATTTGAACCGTGTGAACAAAATGACAGCTAGTCTGAAACGATAAAAACCAGTAGAAACGATATCGTCTCGAGTTGACCACCTTCCAACATTTTCGGCCAATTGAACGATTCGCGCATGCGCAGATGTGCGCGGCGTTCGTATCTATGGTAAAAACTTTATAACCTATAAATTTTATAATGTTTCCCGCTTCATGACAGCTGTTATCTTTGTTGTTGGTTTGTGGCGTTTGTTTCCTTAATTAAAAGGCGCCTTATAACATCCACTATAACATTTTCGACTAAAAATAAATACTTCGCGATCTCCATCTCGACGCCATTTTGAAAACAGTGTCAAAATCAAAGCGCATCTGACAGATCGTTTCTAAATCGGTGGACTGTGTGAACAGGTGTGACGATCAATGGGCGTACGGCGAATTTTGTTTTTTCGCCTGGCGTTATATTTTGAAATTCGCCTGGCGATATTCGCCAAATGTGAACACCCCATTAAGTAAATTAAATTTAACCTACTTTGTACATATATTTAACTATTATTTTATCTTACGCACGACAAAGATATCCACAGGAATGTTGTCGAAAACATGCAATATTTGAATTTATTCTTTAAAATGATGACAATATGTATAAATTTAATACTTCAACTCTATCTTTAATCGTAAAATCAGAAAATAATGTTTTCATACAATTTTGTAAAAGAAATGATACCATAATTTTTTTTTCATTTCAAGAGCTTTTTGGTATCAGTAAATATAATTATAATAGACCAAATACTAGAGCGATACTGAGTATTGTATCATCTCTTATAATATTGGCTGGTAAATGAAGACATGAAGTTGAATTTACATACATACATTCTTTAGAAAAGTAATTTCTGTATGAAAATTGTTTAGAATCTTTGTTTAAGAAAGGGTCATGATCCTTGTAATTGAGGAAATGTTTATGTAAAGATGATTTATTCTGAAGTTAATAATTAATTTATTTCTGAATACGCAATTCTTATTTACCCACGAAGTAATAATAATTTAGTGATGTCAGTCAGATTCTTCACATATTGTAAATCAAGTACGTAGACAAACATTGTGGTTTGGATGCGCTGAACATTGATTTGCGTACCTACATGTTGAAGAGATACTTTTATACTTTTCATAGAGTTAGATACCTATCTAATATAAACGATTCATTAGCTGTCATAATTCACTTATTTCTTACTTAAGTACCCATATGCATAACAAAATATGTACCGATAACGTAATATAACCATAAACTTTTAATTAATTTAATAATGAATAGAACACCTAATATGCAAGCATATTTTAAGCCTCTTAGATAGAAACCATGCACAGTTGAGAGAATGGGTGTTTTGAGATGTGGACTAAAACTTACAGAGCAGAAACCTGTTGAGAAGAGGAGAAAATGCATGAGGAACTGCATGAAGGTATTGAAGCGAAAACGTATAAAAAGACAGGAGTAGTTCAATACTTTCTGCTCACTCCTCGGTAGGTATATATAATGAGTTACAATCCATTGGATTGGTCTGCAACGAGTTTGGAATTTCTTCTCCATTCCTACCTATTCTCAGCCAGTCTCTTCAACTCGACGTATGAGCCACAGCTCATGTCCCTCATTAGTTGGTCCATATAATCATCTCTCGGTCGGCCTCCGCCATTTGTGCATTCGGTCCTACCCTCTGCGATTGCAATGAGCAGTCCTGGGTGCCTGATGTTGTGACCAATCCAGTTAGCTCGTTGTTGGCTGATTCTTTTGAGGAGTTGCCTTTTTTCGCCAACCCTGGTTAACACTTCTTCGTTTTCGACGTGTTCCGACCAATGAATCTTCAGCATGCGTCTATAGCACCACATTTCAAAGGCCGCTAACCGTCCGCTTTCACTCTTACTGATGATCCACGTCTCGCAACCATATAGCAAAATGCTCCATACAAAGGCTTTAGTGAGATTCTTCCTCACTCCTCGGTATGCATATAAAATTATGGAATAAGCAAAAAAACGAAAAAAAAAACTGAAATAATAATATAATCAATTGGGTAGTTCTATGATTATACTTACTTAATAATCATCATCATCATCATCATCGCCCTCAACGCTCCTCTCGGGAGCACAGGGCAGAAACCAGCCTCCTCCATTCAGAGCGTCTCTGTGCCAATTGCGTCACCTCTTCCCACGACATTCCTTGCGCTCTGATATCGTTGTCATAGGAACGGTGTATTGTGAAAGAGGGACGCCCGGGCCTACGGAACCCCTGCGGACGGAAGAACAGTGCTCTTTTTGGCCAACTATCATTGGGCATTCTCAAAACATGTCCCAGCCAGGACCATCGTCTCTCTTGTATTACAGAGATTACAGGTCTCTGCTGGGTGCGCCGGCGCACAGCATCATTTGTCTATTCTGGGCCCTGGCGGTGTGCCTTTATCACAGCGTGAAAACAGTGAGACGTCTGTGGGAGTGCTGCACGATCTTGAATATGCGGATGATCTAGCCCTTTTTGATACATCTGTGGACGGATTACAGTGCAACGCTAATGCTCTTTATGAAAATTCTTTGCGCCTTGGCCTTCGTATCAACGCTGGTAAAACGGAGTACATATGTAATAGTACATGCACGAGTACTCACACCCCACTAATGGTTGGCAATTCCCAAATATCTCAGGTTAGTAAATTTAGGTACCTGGGAGCAACCATAACGCCAGAGGGTGATCTCCGGTCGGAATTACCAATCCGCATAGGAGCAGCTAGCGGGGCTTTCAACAACATGAACAAAGTTTGGAAGGCGTCTGGACTCAGCATCAGGACAAAATGTCGCTTGTTCAATGCGTGCATCATCCCAATCCTTCTATATGGCTGCGAGTCTTGGCACTTAACCAAGGCTCAAGAGCGGAAGATACTAAGCTTTGAAAACAAGTGTCTTAGAAGGATTTTGGATGTCAGATGGTATGAACATGTTACAAATGATACTTAATAATAATATTGTTATAATGCAATCTTAATAAATTAGTATTATGTTTATGTATATCGACTCGTCTATTACACCTTGTTATTCTGCACCTGTTACGTAGATTTTGCAACTCAAACATCACTCAATTAATATCACTGCATCACTGAAAGAAGTAACATTAATCATAACATCAAAAAAATAAAAAGTAATTACCTTCATACAACATCACAAGTCGGTCGAGTAGATAAAAAATAATTTTTTTGTATGCCAATAAATGAAGAGTATCATCTTGAAGAGTATGCCAACTATGTTATGAAGTAATCAGATGGAACGTGTATGTTTTTACTTCTCAAAATCATTTAAGGCAATCATTTCTTTTTTCTTATGGAGAAGCGTCACTTGATATAATTTATAAGTAATTATCTACAATTAATAATACCTATGTTTTCATCATTGCATCAAAATGTACAAAAGTATGGAGAATATTTGATTATAAGTTGCATAATTTTTTTTTAAATAATGTTGATGTTGGATAACCCACCTACTGGCGCAAACTTAATCTTTCAAATTATTAATTTCGAATATTCCAAAGATTTACACATCCGGTAATTTCTGTGATTGTATCAAAAGGGAGTCAGTAACAACTTAGTAACTCTTAATTATAATACAATTAATATGATATTGTATAACATTACTTGAGTGTTAGTTAGGTTAGTATATAAGACATATATTTGTGCTTATGTAGTGATATGAGAACTTCTTGATCTAACTTCATGTTCTCGTAACTGCTTGTATCTTTTGAATCACAGTTCACATATGAAAATAAAAGTTAGTTATTTGATTTTAATAACATTTAACACATAAAAATATGTTGATTTTTCTAGAATAATCGATTTTATAGAATTAAAATATCCGAAACATTAATTTACAGATTAGTAGTAGAAGAAAATATATTTATTTATTTATTTATTATACGATCTAGATGCACTGGATTTTTATTCTAGCGCACAAACTCTACAATAAGATTAAATTGATTTATTTTTAATGACTTATCACAATTGACATGAACTTTAGGAAGAACCTGATAAAAAATTTCGCCTAGAGTGTTCTATTGTATGGTAGTGAGACGTGGACCATCGGCAAAAGTGAAAATAGTCGGTTGGCTGTCTTTGAGATGTGTGCTACAGATGAATGCCAAAAATTGTCGACATCTCGAAAACGAAAGAGCGTTGGTCAAGGTAGGCGAAAGTAGCCAACTCCTTAATGATAGAATGTCCAAGTTCATGTCCTTCCAGAAGGACCTTCCGGCAGGATAGAATGTCTAAGCTCATGTCCTTCCAGAAGGACCTTCCGGCAGGACATGAGCTTGGATTTCCATACTTAGATTTCCATACTTCTGGCAGTACGACTCCACGCGTTTCCGCCATTTTGTTCGTCGAAATATATTGCTTTAGCGCGAACGCAGACAGCACGTCTTATACTCGCAGCCATTTCGAATCAACAGATTGTAGAAAGATGATTCAAAAACTCGCTAAAAGAGAAAGAGATGCACTATATATATCTGCTTTTATTGTATCCTGCTAGCAGGCTTAGAAAGCCTCCAATAACCAAAGACATTGCATCCTACCGGTAGGACATGTAGTCCTTCTAGCAGGACGCTGGAACCCAGGCCTGCAGACCACCATCAAAGAGGGCATGACCGAAAGCAGGAATCGGAGATACTTACAAGGATCAGGTGATAAAGTTGTGACACCTAAGTAGAATATGTAAAGAGTCTAGCAAAAATAGAAAGGAATGGAGCACAAAATCCAAGCTTAATGTAGACCAATTCAATGGATCGTAACCTACTGTATTTATTACTAGTGAATAATAAATATTAACCTATTATGTGTTTTCTGATTTATTTAGTATCATTTCGGTGGTCAGATAGCATTTTAATTTATTTATATTTTAATCTATATAATCTAATGATATTTAAATAATAAAATAATATTAGTACACTACTTTGTATGAAACCGATTATTATCTATTGCTTTTAAAAGATTCGTGCTCCAAAAATCATGCAACTTAAGATACGTTTTTATTTAAACCAATAAGAACATACTTGAATGATTTTAATTACAGTAGATACATCTTATGAATTAAGTATGGTATAGGTATTTATACCTTATTAATATTGATTTAGCCACCATTTTATAACTAGTGCTTTTGCAACATTTAGCTTATCAGTTTTCAGCGTCAAATTAAGCAGCATTCTATATTATTAGTTATTGATTAATTTAACTCAAGTATGCTCTTAGAAAATTGATTGATTAACATTGTTTATGTAATGATGATAAGTTAATTTCAATGCCTAATTATAAAATATGTACTTATTGTAAATAATTTTGTATGGCCTCTCACTTTTTGAGGTTGTTTTAAATATCACAGATGTGATGAAAACTTGACATAACGTAATGAGGTGGTAGGTATTTACTTTTATTTTGAATTTGGATTATTTTAAAGTAGCAGTTGGCAGGGATAATATCTGTGTTGAAAGGTTTGAAGTGACTACGGTTATTGAAAGATGCAATGGGCAGGGATATCTTGATTATACCTAGATGCAATGGACCCTCGAAACAGCTCGTTACGACTTTTCGTCCTGTGTATCCATTAGCCATTATTTGCTGATCACCCAGCTAAGAATTAGTTTCTCACTTTTGTGTGTCTTGTAAAAAGCAGGTGTTTGAAAAAAAAGACATTTTACATCTCAGATTCAGGGATGAAATATTTGAAAAATAAAGACATTTTACATCTCAAATCCACCGATCCTGAATGTCTTAATTTTTTGTCGGCACAGAGAAGCTAGTTTGCATGTTTAAAACATGTAGCTTGTCTGTTGGCTACCCCACTTGTGGGATATGCCGTGATGTTGTAGTAGTAGTAGTATCCATTTTACAATCGTGAAGATTTTTTATCCAGTGTATCCATTTTCCTCTCGAGATTGGAGCTATAACTCCATCAATCTCTTTTGTGGTTTGCCAATGCTTCCTTTATTACTTCATAATCGGAATTTAAGGGTTCCATCTACCATCGTCCCGTCTCGTCACATCTCGTCACATCTCGCCTATTGCCATTTAAAATTTGATTTTATTTTAATGTTTTTATGTACATATATAATCTATTATTATTCTTCTTCTTCTTAGTCAGCCATCTCTCCACTGCTGGATATATGCCTCTTCCAAACTCTTCCAATCGTTGTGATCCTGTGCCCTCTGTATCCATTGGAGTAATGTCGTCAGTCCATCTCTTTTGTGGTCTGACGATGCTTCTTTTGCTACTCCATGGTCGCCATTTGAGGATTCTAGGACTCCATCTACCGTCGTTTCGTCTCACAACATGAATGTTAGGGGGTCTGAGAGATAAAATTAGAAACGAAGACATCAGACACCTAACAAAAGTCACAGATACTGTATTATGGATCGTGTTGCAAAACTTAAGTGGCAATGGGCGGGTCATGTTGTGAGACGGACCGACGGTAATCTATTATTATATATGTTTAAATATGAATTATTTTTAAATACTTTTCGATATATCTTATGTGCTAATCAAAAATTCTGGCATTGGCTATTATGTTTATGTATAGCACAAAAACTGCTTGAATAGACATCAAATAATTATTATGACAGCACTTTAATAAATACTGATTAAAAAAATACAAATGAGTAGTATCTTCGTGTGTTAGTATTATAGAACACACACATGGCCAGAAGCAATATTTCACAATAATATTCGCCAATTTTTGGTCGATGAGTTTTCAAATAATATCAGCCCATAGCAAACCATGATAATGAAATAAATAATTACATTTTGTAGAAAAAATTTCGCATCCTAATTCGTAGTACATAAATCTATATATTTACATAAAAATTTTGCACGTCATTTAATAATTCGTCCACATGATTTTATTATACAATCAAACGGCGCACATCATAATTATGTATATCAGATATTCCCAACCTTTTTGGTCTAACATACCACGTGCTAACCTTTCTGTTTTATGTAGACCCCTCACCTCTCTCAGAAATTGTATTTTTATTCCAAACCAATGGAATGAAGCCCAAATATCCAATCGTTGTAAATTTAGTTCCTAAACTATATCTCTATCTGCACCCTGAGGACATCTCCCATATATGGAGAAGCCAGCATGGGATCAGCAACTAACAGCATGGGATCCAATAAAGCAGTTTGACTTTTACTTTGTGTGGCATACTTTGCTATTTGAGGGTGATAAATCTTCATAGGGTCGGACGAAGCGATTTCATGGCTACGGGGCCCTTGATATTCGAGTATGACGAGTTTAACCCATAAGAAGAAGAAGATCATGTAATAATATATTTTCCATTATTCATGTATGTAATTCATATGCTTACTATTATAGATATATGAATGTTTCTTACATGTATCTCTTGCATTTTGAAATCGACACTTTTTGAAACATTGGTCTATACAGTATTACATACAATAAAATATATATTATGAAGTATGTATATTACATTTTACATCTTAAATTCATCGATGAGGTTTGCCACCCATCCTGAATGTCTTGATTTTATATTGGCACGAAGAGGACAGCTTGCATGTTTCTTACATGCAGCTGATCTGCTGGCTACCCCACTTGTGGGATATGCCGTGATGGTATAGTAGTAGTAGTAGTAGTATGTATATTACTGCGTTAGTAACTTGTCCCTGTTTCATTGCATTATTTTTGACTATAATAAAATTAAGAATACGTAAATATTTTTATATTTAATTAATTAAAATGCTACATTTCTCCAAATAAGCGAAATCGCGTCTAGCATAAATTTATACTGTAACACAATACGTTCTTATAAAATTAACATATATAAATAATTACACACTCAACAGCTAACGACGAATACCTAGTAATTATAAGTACTACCACGTCGACTTATATTAAGTGAAAATCTATTTAAGTTAGTGAAAATAATTATGTACACGTAGTTATCATTCATGTTTTATATGACAAATTAAATTTTGGATTAACATTTTTATGACAAATGTCTTACTGCAAATGTGTGGTTGTACAACTGTATTACGTAATACAAAAGCTGAAAGTTTTGTTTAGACAAAGTAATGAGGAACTTATTAAAAAAA
Organism: Athripsodes cinereus; assembly: GCA_947579605.1. Taxonomy (NCBI): domain Eukaryota; kingdom Metazoa; phylum Arthropoda; class Insecta; order Trichoptera; family Leptoceridae; genus Athripsodes; species Athripsodes cinereus. The sequence continues at coordinate 18,681,848 of OX388329.1, forward strand.
TAAAAACTGAGCTATTACACGAGTAGTAGGTATATTATATAAATAATCACAGATTACACCATAAGTAGGTTTATATTTATCTCGCAAGTAACTGTATATTTCACACATGTATGGAATGTTAGGTACTCGTATGTGATTATTATTAGGAAATTTAATTATATTTTAAGGTGTGTACCTATTGGTGATTTATTGATGATTAGTTTATCAATATTTAATCAGGAAATTTATTTTCAAGTGGTAAACAAAAGCTGGCCTTGATTGATTCTCTTTGTTTCCTTAATATCTATCAAATAATTGATGCCACCAAAGGATATTCAATTAATATTATTTTTCTGAATTAAATAAAATCAACATATTACGTTTTACAATATACCACATTTAAAGACAACGTATTTCATATACAGTCGAGCCTCGGTAATCCGACAAACGTCTTGCAGGGCAGTGTCAGACTATCGAATTTGTTGGATTATGGAGTACCTACTGCCTAAGACCCCCTATAGTCCGGATTTTTTTACAAACGAGTTAACTGCTTGAACTTGAATTCCGACAAATTAGAGATCCAATGATAAGATTTTATATGTTATACATACTCTGAAGTACAAATCATATTCATTATGTATGTCAAATTTAGTAAATTAGTATGTCGGATTACATGGGGTGCCGGATTAGACAGGGACCGGATTACCTAGGCTCGACTGTAATGTCTTATTAATTGTTAGAGGATGTGTGCATTAAGTAACAAAAATCAACATACAATAAAATTATGAGTAGGTACTTTATGAATATTTGTCATTTAGAAGAGTCCTTATCTTTGTCAAGAACTCAGCGGAACAGCTTAAAAGTAATTGTATATTTTCCAATGCTCTAATTAACCGAGCATGAAAATACCTAATTATTATATTTAGCGTGATCAGTTTAGCATGTTTTGTAACTTATAAGTATATTTGTAACAATAATAGAATCGGTCAGTTATAAACTTGCCTATAATTATAAACTTTTTGTAAGGAATAGTTCATTTTTCAATATATACACAAAAAATGAGTAAACCAACACGTAGCTAAGTCAGCATATAGTTGTCTTTATAATACATTTAATCTTGAACTTTTTCCAAACATTGTTAAAGATTTATGAACGATCAATGACATCAAAACAATTACTATTTTTCTATATGAATATTTGAAAGAGTTTGGATGCCTAATTTGTTAAATAATGAAAAATGAGATGGTTATGACCAGGTCAAGGAGGAATATTCTAATATATATATATATATTGGAAAAAAATAAAATAATCTCTATAAAAGCCATATTTGGTGTTACTACACAATAGCGTGACCAATTTTATTCTTGCACCGTACGCCTGTACGGTTTGGATTGTTTTGCCCAATATACTTATGCGAACTCTTGTATAATTTAATTTGTATTATTCATCCGTTATATTTGGGTGTTAGGCGACTCTTCTAATCCGGCAGTTGTGACACTATGACCCTATGAAATTTGTTACCGTGTTGCAACTATTCTATTAGCTAAACAACAACTTATACATGAATTTAACTAGGTATGTACTAACACAATTGCCACTATTTAAATTTAACTTTTATTACTTTGATTTCATCATTATTGTTTATCACGAGCTGCTTTTTTATTATTGCAACTTTATTATTTGATTCACCATAACTCCTAGAAATTAAGAGAACCATTAACAATGTTGTCATATGAGTATTCAATTATGTATAGTAAATCATATAAATGATTATTATTTGGTTTATAAAAAAATATCTGTCATATCCCACACGGATAGTAGCCAGCAGAACTGCTGCATGTTAAAAACGTGCAAGCTACATAATATACACATACATTTCAAGAGTAACAATAGAAATAAAAATACAACATGAAGCAAACAAAAGAAAAAGATACATGCAAGTTACTATGTACTTATGGACACACAGGAATTTATATAATTAATAATCAATTTTTTTTTTTTTAAAAAGATATATCTGGGTTTTGTTATAAACGCAAATACAACCTTATACACCTTTCACATTAAGCTAAAAGCTTGTGGCGTGAAAGGGGAGTTTGCCGAATCACCTGGGATCGAACCACGGACGCCTTATGTGCGTACTAGCTATATTTTTGTCATCGTCTGTCAAATTGTTATTGTTGTTGTTTTTTTATTTAACATGTAAAAGACTCTGCCGTATAAAAATGTAAATAAATAAATACAATAATAAAAAAGTAGAACATATATTGCAGCGTGCACACATGCTTAAGGGAAAGAGATTTAGGAGTCAGATGCTAAATTCAATGAGAGCGATTTTTGACAGCTTGTCTGAAGGAATAAAGGGTTGTTATCATTCTGATTTTCGAAGGAAAATCGTTCCAACAATAATAATTCTAAGTAATGATGTAGATATCTCGTTACGAAAGATATAGGTACAAAAATGGTTTTGTGATTGTGGAGTCCATGGGTTAAAGATATTACACATAATTACAATCACGTCAACGCACTTCAGACTCATACAGAAATGTTAGCGTAATTACCCGTTGATTCGCACCTACAGTAGACACATTATCAGACATAGACTTTCTATGTTGTTGTAATTTAGAATGAGATAAAATCAAAATATGGTTTGTACGTACAATATCAAACGAACAAAATATTGTTTACGAACTTGAGAAAACAAAATGAATTACACAATGACGAAAGTACTCGCTAAGATTATGACAACATGAGAATTCAGGAGAAGGCATGAGAAAGATAAGATATACGATTGCTTTTAAACATGACATGACCAAATTCGTGAAATTAATATCAAATAATACAGAATTTATTAAAATCTTAATGACCATGACATGCAGTTATTTTATTATTATTCACTTTTAGGATAGACAGCTTCAAATATTTTGTAATAATTATATAAATAAATATTTTTAAGACAAAATACCTTAGAAATAATGTTATAATCCTAACAAGAAATTTATTTATTACTATTGAGACCAGACATAAGACTTTTTTCTAAGTATTAATACATCCAAAAACATTTGACTAATAAGTTCGTAACCTCATTTCGAGGCCAACATAATACGCATAATGGAGATATCATAGTACAAAAGAATGTTCGAAAATAGATAATAATATTGATTAAGTTTATCACTTAGCCTGTCACTGAATAATGTTAATCGCACTCTTTGTTAATATATGCAAGGTCAGTTATTAGAAATATACTAAAATATGATCTTTGTTTATCTAACCTTAATAGTAATAAAATAATAATAATAATACTTTTAACGATCTTGCGGAAAAGCTATCTTTCCCACTCTCGTCCCAGAACATGGAGTAAAATATTTTTACAAGCGTTTAACTTAATTTTAAAAATAACGCTGACAAATCAATTTAATTTGTCAATCTATGCTGCCGGTGTTTTGACTTTTGCAATAAGTAAAACAGGAAAGCTTAAATCATTGGCTAAGTTGTTAATAATTATTTGCATATGTTTGAATACATCAAAATATTACTATGTTATTTGTAAATAGGTTTTAGTTAATTATTCATTAATCAAATCTTATAAATAAAAATCGATTGACCATGTATGTCATTCCATAACTTGAGAACGGCTGAACCAACTTGGCTTATAGTTTTTTGTTATGTTCGTAATTATCAGAACTCTGTTTATATAAAAAAAAAATTTTTGGAAAATCAAACGGAATAGTCGGAAATTTGGATTGTATTTTTGTATGAAAATGCCGTTTGTATGACAGTTCCGCTGTCACACAAACTACATGGATAATTATACAAAATCAATGATGAAGTTTTTTCATAGATTGGCCTATTTATAGAACAATTTTTGTATACATTTTCAAATTAGAATCGTTATCCATAAAATTTAACATCTTTGGTTCTGAAATTTCAATATTGAAGAAATCAGGAAAGAATTTTTATAAATGTAAAATGAATGAGTAGGTATCAACTTAAAAAAATAAATTAGTACCTACATATTATATTACGTACAGCAGATAATTTATAAACAAATCTGAGTTAAATAATTATAATTGTTCAACATAAATGAATTTTATTTTTTTACACTATACCAGTGATTCCCAAAGTGGTCCAGGTGGATTCCCAGAAATCCACGGGAGACTCGACGGGGTCTAGGATGGCGTGCACGAGTCGTAAGTGGGGGTCCACAAATTCATAGTTAAAGTATCGGATATTCGGTAAAAGCACCAGATATTGACATAGACAGTAGTCGGTAAAAATACCCGGTACATTGTAGAATAAGGTACTGTGAGAAAATAATATTCTTTAAGAAAACCGAGGAGTTTTTGAATAATTTCAAATTCCTATACCATTTCGAAAATTTACCGACGGGGGGAGGGTAGAAATACAGGTGATCCACCAAAACCAGCAAATTTTTGAAAGTAGTCTATGAGAAAAAATGTTTAGGAACCCTGGGAGTTTGTAAAGAGATTAAAAATAATATTAATCACTCATTGATTGTTAGGCGGTACGAAGTTCGCTGGGTCAACTAGTTTATCATAAATATTACAAATAAAGCCATCTACCTACATATTTAGGAAATTGCGGCAGGAATAATGTTAGAAGTATTAATGTCTTGCTCACCATTTCACATCTGAAAGGAAATAATTTTGCGTACTACAAATTTATTACACTGTTCGAATCATGCATGTCTTTTACTGACTGTATTCTGGTACAGGTTGAATTTTATCTTATAATGTCTAGTATTTGTATTTATACTATTACTATTACTATACCCTCACTTCGTGTCCCATGTGGGGTAGGCAGAGACAACGGAAAGCCAAATAGATCTATCTTTACACACTTCCTTTGCTTCCTTCACATTAATACAATTTTTCATGCACGCACGTCGGTTCCTTTTACTCAACACACGACCGTCCTTGTGAATTTGATCCACGTGATCAAGCCACACAGTTCTCGGACACCCGCGCTTTTTCACACACTTTCTTTAAGGCAATCCTCTATGTCATGTCATTAATAACACTATACTATACTACTATACTCTAACCTCACGTAATGTCCAAGGTGGGGATAGGCAGAGAGAACGGAACGCCATATAGATATATCCATACATACTTCTTTCGCTTCCACTACATTCATCCAGTTTCTCATACACGCACGCCGATTTCTCTTACTCAACATGCGTCCGCCCTTAAGAATTTGATTCACGTGATCAAACTACGTGGTTCTTGGACGTCCGCGCTTCCTCAAAACCCCCCACTCTTCTTTCACATACGTACATCATCTTCGTCATCCTTTCATCGTGCATTCGCTCAACACGTCCAAACCATCGTTTATAACAAAATAATTTCAAACTTGTGTACCCGTTCTTTTTCAATATTAGTAAGTTTAAATCTCAATGATTAATAAATTATGGTTACATAACGTTAGAGGTAAAGATTTATATTCAAGTTTTGTCATGATAGGTGAAAAATATACAGTGCTGCAGTTGGTCATGGAAGGATAGATAAAAATCCGGAGAGGAATCGGAGGGAGGCGTTTTTCATGGTTCCAGAATATCAGTGAGTGGATGAAAATGACAAGTGTAGAAAATTTGTTTTGTGCAGCATAAGACCCGATTTGAAACTTAAAGAAGGATTAACTCTAAAAGTTACTTTGATGAACAAATAATATACTGTGTCAGCTTTGATTGCATCAAAATATTTGTTGTGGAATAATAAATAGTATTTATAGGAGTATACCACATTAAATAAAAATTGTATTACGAATAATGAAGTTATATTAATCAAAACGATTGCGTACAATATTAACAATTTAATTCCAGTAATATTATTACAATATACAAATTTCCAGTCTTTGAAATTTGGTATACAAAATTATTGTATACATTTTTTTCATTAAGTAATTATTTCACAATAAAGTGAAGGGTATGACAAATTATTATTACATTGCAACCAGATTTTCCGAGTGCCAGCCAACTTCAAATAATTTACTTTTATGTACATAAGTAGCTAGGTATTTCATGATCTTACATATTAACTTTGCAACACTTATATGTAAGTTCCTATCTGGTGTGAATACTCTAAAATATTACCAAAAAAATTAAAGTGTTTTGATGGTTAATAAGCAACAGAAATGGGTAGACATTTAAAAACCTCCCTAGATAAAATGCTACCGACACTTATGTATGTAAGCGTAACATGGACCTGGTTGATAAAGGACGAATGTGAAATAAATACAGTAGAATGCGATCGCTGAGAAGTATAGACAGTAAAACGTTTCGTGTTAGAGTGAAGAACGATATATATATATATATTCTTTATATCCCTTCACCTCATATATATATATATATATATATATATATATGAAGGTGAAGGTTTTACTCCATTTCACTGCGTACAGTCGGGCAGAGACTTGGCTCATGCCTTTGCATACGGAACGAGGCTCTGCCCGACTGTACGCAGTGAAATGGAGTAAAACCTTCACCTTCATACTGTCTCCTGCGTAAAATCAAATGATCTTTCATTCATGAGGTGCATGTTGTACATGCATTTCGGATGAAAATTAGATCATACAGTCTTCATATATATATATATATATATATATGAGGTGAAGATCAAATGATCTTTCATTCATGAGGTGCATGTTGTACATGCATTTCGGATAAAAATTAGATCATTACAGTCTTTCATTATATGCGATGCTCCTCGCACACTGGATTTGATGTTGTGTCGGCCATTATGTAAGATGGTCCTGACGAGACACATGCGCCAATGTCGAAACATAACATCTCTTCGACAAATCCAAACTGCATATTCCGGTGACGGACCGAGCCTCGTTCCGTACGCAAAGGCATGAGCCAATAAGTCTCTGCCCGACTGTACGCAGTGAAATGGAGTAAAACCTTCACCTCATACTATCTCCTGCGTAAAATCAAATGATCTTTCATTCATGAGGTGCATGCTGTACATGCATTTCGGATGACAATTAGATCATACAGTCTTTCATATATATATATCAGCGGTGTGTTGTGAATTGAATGCAAATAAATAAGTCACGATGGTTTGGACTTGTGGAACGAATGAATGATAAGAGAAAAAAAAAAGAAAATGAGATGTGAGAAGGCGTGGGCGTCTGAGGACTATGTGGTCTGATCTCGTGGATCAAATTCACAAGGACAGTCGTGTGTTGAGTAAGAGAAACCGACGTGCGTGTATGAATATAGAAGAAACGAAAGATTTTTATTAGGATAAAAATATAAACTCGTAATGATAGATCTGTATGGCGCTCCATCCGCCCTGCCTATCCCACTTGGAATACGGCATGAGGGTATAGAGTATGGTATAAGATTTTCTTTCACATAGTGTTTTCTTTGCTGCATAGGATAATATGTAAATGGAAAATAATGCATCCAAATTTTTTTTTTTTAAATTTACTTAGTACTTAGATAATACGGCTTTCGATTTATATATATCTAAAATCTGATTGTAATGAACAAATGCTATTTGCACAGATACATATAAATACATTGGTGATAATACCTACATATATATATGTAATATATCATTATATTACAAAGAAGCCTATCGCAAAATCCCTGTAGGTGTACGAGTATAGGTACATAACGATTTGTTATAACATCAACTTGAACTCACTTCTAAAGTAAAAAGCTACATTAAGAATAATTAATGACAACGACACTAAGCAGAGTACCTACTAAGAATTTCGTGAAAACAGGTGAATGAATTGTCGCAGTGACGCTCTGAATGAAGGAGGCTGGTTTCTATCCTGTGTTTATGCGAGAAGCGTATAGCGGCGACAAGATGATAATGAGCATTTCATTGAACCAGACTGACTATTGAAAGGTTATCGATGGTCTTATATCTAAATTAAATTGTAGTACATTTTTCATCTTCAACAGTTTGTAGATGACTTATTAGATTGAGTATGACATAACTGTGTCAAGTCACTTATTATAGGTAGGTATTTCGTAAAATATCAGGTTTACTATGCACATAATATTATCTACTATGTACTACATAACAATTTGCAATCTCATTATTCAATACATACACCATCTTTTTATAAAGAGTTCACCTGATTATTAATGTCTTTTTTTATAATTTATCATATGATGACAAGGTCGGTTGATTGCAAAAATTATCTATACAAAATATTATATTTTAAATGAGCATCAGTTCTGGTTACAATAAAATAAAAATCTAGTCCCCTGGTCTTCCATCTATCGTGTATTCCAAACGAAAAGTGAATCGAGAAAAGACGATTATTCGCTTTTTTGACGTAAATCACCCAAATAATTTCTGTATTGCCAAAAGTGAGTGTTGCTAACTTGACAAAAAAAAATGAGCCCCTGATAATATTACGACGCAATAATTATATGTTATGTATAAGGAATTAGCAAAATACCTTTCTTCTTAAATCTATGCACTTTTGTGTAAATTACAGAAGCAATATTGATATTTAATTTTAAATTAAAATTTTATTTGTAAAAAATAAACATTAGTTCTTTTCGGCTGTCGTATTTACATATAAAAGGTGTCCGCATCATGCATCAGACGAATTAAGGTGATAGACAACCTCAATACGCATCGAAACAATGAAATTAGTTCGTTTTGCTTAGTATCCTGGTAATTAAATTTCTCTAATTTTTTAGTGAACCATAAACAAAGAAATAATATAAATGGTTGTTTTTTTTAATCGTAGTCAGATAATAATTTTAATTAGAAGAATAAAATTTAAAAATAAAGTAAGGAATTCGAAATTTAAAAATTAGACAAAACGGAAAAAGCATAAATTACAAAACTCTTTGAATGCAAATATCTCGAATAGAGAAAATATTCTTTTTACTTTCACGTGCCACAGTTCATATCCTTCTTCACTTGATTCATATAGGTGCCTCTTCCTCTTGGTTGGCCTCTACCATTTCTCCCTTCGGTCTTGTCTTCCGTGATGATGAGAAGCAGGCCAGGGTGCCTGATGTTGTGTTCAATCTGGTTTGCTTGTTGTTGGTTGTATTTTTTAAGGAATTGCCCATTTTTGCCAACGATGATTTACAACTCTTCGTTTCCAACTCGGGTTTAATTAAATAGAAAACCTTGCAAATACATGGGTTAAAACAACAAAATCTTATTGAAAAAAAAAGGAGTAAGCACTTACGTGGATAAAAGAAGTAAAAAGCTCTTCCCAATGAGAAAACTTAATTTTTGACTCCCTACATGCCTATATCTTAGTAACAATAAATAGGTAGGTACCTACATCATAAAAAGCATTGCAAATCTCTTCTTAATGAAAAATCTTGAAGTTTGATACCTCACATGCCCATATTTAGGTAAAAAAAAATAGGTAGGTACCTACATCGAAAAAAGTGCTGAAAAACTCTTCCCAATGAAAAATCATGAAGTTTGATACCTCACATGCCCATATTTAGGTAAAAAAAAATAGGTAGGTACCTACATCGAAAAAAGTGCTGAAAAACTCTTCCCAATGAAAAATCATGAAGTTTGATACCTCACATGCCCATACTTAGGTAAAAAAAATAGGTAGGTACCTATATCGAAAAAAGTGCTAAAAACCTCTTCCCATTGAAAAATCTTGAAGTTTGGCACCTCAGATGTTCACATTTATGTAAAAAAAATAATAAGTAGGAACCTACATGGAAAAAAAAGTACTAAGAACCTCGTCCCGATGAAAAAGCTTGAAGTTAAGAAATCCCACATATTGGTAGGTACCTACATGGAAAAAGTGCTAAAAACCTCTTCCAAATGTGTAAAAACTCGAAGATTGTCATCCCAAATTTCTATAAGAAAAAAGGGTAAACATCCCATTTCGTGAAAAAATTGTAGGCACATAAATGTTAAAATATTATAATTGTCCACATTCGAATTTGTATTTTTGGTTTCCAGTGCATAAATGGGTATTTGCTATGAAATTAAAAAAGTCAAGAATAAATTGTCACCTAAGTATTTACTCTTTATTCCCAAAAAACCTTAAAAATGGATTATCTGCATCCTTCAATATTTCAGAATATTTTACTATCAAATATTTCATAATTTATGTAAAAAATATTAGGTGAAAATAAATAGGTTCCCGCTCATTGAAAATCATTTAACATTGTTTATGGATTTTATAGGTAAAACTATTATTATTCTACAGTATAGTTTTCTATGGTTTCATAATGTCTTCCATTATGAAAATAGCCCAATATGTCAAAAATATGCAATTTTTATTCACGTAATTCAAGAGCTTTTCTCATTAGCAAACACGATATTTTATTACGAAAATAAACCCTAAATATTTAGTTTCAGAATTGTTGTATTAATTGTTACATCCATTTTGATATTAATTCAATACAATGAAAAATGTTTGACTGTGAATATTGCTATTTACTAAATCTTGCATTAATTTTACATACATTTTGTTGCTAATTTTGTGACATGGTCGCATTAAAATTAAAATATCTTTATCAATACGTCAGATATTTAAAATGTTTTTAGCCTTAAACCTGCCCAGAAGATGAGACCTTGTATAGAGTGTATTATTTTACTTCGGTCTTTCCTAATTTCCGAGTCCATTAAGGACATACATACATACATACATACATACATACGAACGGACTCAAATATTTATGTGTGGATTTTTTGTAAATGATACAGAAAACTAAAGGTGATGCATTATGCTGTAGATTATTTATAAAAAATTACTTACTTCCACATGGGCAAATATTATCACGTGATTTCTAACAACGTTTTTTTTCCTAAGAAATTCAAAAATCATTTTAGAGGATTAATTTTGACACCCTGTGTATTTAAAAGTAGACGGCACTTCAGCCGCGACGCCTAGATTTTAATGACATGCGCCGTATATCTGAAATAACAATGAAATAAAATGTTTCTTTATTATGTATGTTTGTAATATAATAATAAAATTTAAATGAAATAAAATTAATACATGTGTCACATTAGCGGTAAGTTATTGTACCTACCTATATTTGTATGTTGTAGTACAATAATAATATTGTTAAATAATATTAATATTATAAATAATAATATTAAAAATACGTAAATATACAGAACTAGCAGGAGAAATAAAAAATATTTGGCATTCTAGATCCGTTTATATAATACCTTTAGTCATGTCAGCTACAGGGGTAACTCCGAAATCTTTAATAAATAATTTACAAAAATTAGATTTACCGGTTAATTTGTATATTAAAATTCAAAAATCTATTATAATAAACACTTGTAATATTGTAAAAAAGTTTTTGAACACAGATATTTCAGGCACAATGCTGGTATTTTGATCCCGCGTTTTGAGCCTAATCCTTTGATATCCTGTATATCTGGATAGGTGAATTTTTCCCGGCATTAGATTGTTAAGTTTTTGTGTGACCATGACTGATCATATGGAGACTTATCTGGTTGTATAGTGCTGAGAAGTGTGGATGGCAATTCTGCCGCCGCGTAAAAAAAAAAGTGCTGGTAAAAAATCCATAAGAGAATACAAAGTGAAGATTTTTACCAACCGATATAAACTTTGCTTACAGAGAGAATTTCCTGTATTCTATATTCTTATAAAAAAGGTATAATTGTATTTATTGAGTCGAAGTTAATTTTTTAAAACTCCATGTTTATACCTATATGGAAGAAAACATTATAGATTGTACCTATTCAAAAAGTATTGTCTCCTCATACCAAAGTATTCTTATGACAATGCAATCGATCTGAGATAAAATTAGGTTAAGCTGTTATTAATGCATTTTTTATAAAAAGAAAATAAATGAAAAAGTAGAATATCAAGTAGAAAGATCCTTTAGAGGTGATTCATTAGGTGACGCCAAAGGCCAGTGAGTGTTTAATCAACTGGATGCAGAGCTATATACATAGTTCATAGATAATTATGCACAGGGGTTGCTTGCATACGATGATTATGGTGATAATTTGATAATTTTACTGAACACAAAAAAACAATACAGATATATTTACTATTTTATAAAAATACTCCTTATACAGACAAATCTCGTGTAAAGGAGGATTTAATGGATAATGTTTGATTAATATGATGTTCATAATAAATAATCCTAATCTGAAGCATAGTTTTAATAAAATTATAAAAAAGTAATGTTTGGAATTCATATAAATATATTTTTCTCATTACAAAAGCATTAAAAAAACAATTTGCAAACATTAACATGAGAATAATTTTATCATAACTTTTTTAATGTCTTCGTATATGTATATAGATTTTGTCATATATAACTAACTTTCCCACTTACTTATTCCTTATTGAACATTATGTTTGATATTAAATTAACATAATTGTAGCTATTAGGAGGTAGCTGGAATGTTAGCAACACTTTTACATCAGCATAAATAGCGCTTATTTTTCTTTATTTACAACACAATAAAGAAAAACAAGCGCTATTATTATCAAAGATATATTTTATTTTACGACAATGGATATTACGATGTTTAATACATTTAGATAGAAGAACAAAGATAACTTATACTTGTCCAAAATAAAAGGCGTGCAAAAACGTGGTCATCTGCGGATCGAAGTCTGGTTCATATCGTAAAAAAATTATATATTTTAGGAATACTCATTAACCTTCTTTTTCGTCTACTCGTAGTAGACCATTGATCTGTTTTTTAGGAATTGGTTTCCTCTTACTTTGTTGAAGATCAACTATCCTTCCATCTTTTAGGTGACCTTCCAGACAATCTTCGTCCTAGTGGAGTCTCGTTCATAAACCGTTAATTATATTAAAATTATTTTGATACTATACTCTTTAGAAAAAATATCTCTTTAAATGTGTCATGCATAATACATTATATAACACATTGTCACTTGACTAATTTGATCGCTTGGCTTACAATTGTTTAGCAGGATAATCCGTTTATTTATTCTTTTTTTTACCTGTATGACTATGGGTCCCAGATGTTGGAACAAGCTGCCTCTGTGTCTGCGAGAGGAAGTGAATGGAGAGAGTTTTAAAAGAGGGCTGAAGACATACCTTTTTGCTGGGAGTTTCGGGTGATGGATACGATATACAGCGCTCTTGAGGTCATGTTATGAGTAAATGGCGCTTTACAAATTGTCCATATATATATATTTATGAATCCTCTATTTAAAATGACCTTTTGAATATTTTAGTTTGACACATTTATAAGAATTGTCTCACATACATTATTTTACCAGTATGACTATTTTTGATTCGACACATTAATTGTATTTTTTTTCATGTTGTTGTTCTCTATTTCGATTTGATTGTTAACATGTTAAAGGCTAACGCCGTGAATATATGTAAATAAAATAAAATAAAATTTATGGTCTAGTACAAACGGATCATTAAAAAAACTTGTGAATCACATTGGCTGTTTATATTATTAAATAAATAATGATTAAAGTTACATTTTCAAAAAAATCCTTATGTAAATTTTACAATTACAAACAGCGTGGGTTCTTCTTTAGATATAAAATATTGTACAATAGTTTTCTCAATACTTTAGTATGTTGACCTTTGTAGGCGAATCAACTACGTGTGTATACCTTTTTGTTTACCAAGGTACATTATTATAGTTTGAATGTTTTATATTATTATACTCGTATCACATTGTCCCGTGGAGCACCCGGAAAAGAATTGGTCTCCCACTCTTCTCCGTAAGTTTTTCGAGTGTCCTGTAAAAGGCAGGTGTTCGAAAAAATTAAGACATTTTACATCTTAAATTCAGCGATGAGGTTTGCCACCCATCCTGAGTGTCTTGATTTTATATATGGCACGAAGAGGACAACTTGCATGTTTATTATATGCAGCTGGCATGCTGGCTACTCCACTTGTGGGATATGCCGTGATGGTATAGTAATAGTAGTAATATCACATTGTAACTTACCAGATAAAATAGCATTATCTCGATAGCTATTGATTATATGATTATGCATGGAAGATCTCTAAATATCTTGTTAAAAGATTTGTGTTGTATCAATGATCCGTTTGTTCATAATCAGGAAATCGTCGACCTAATGTTGTCTTCATTTGCAACAATGTGGACTATCCTAGCGAACATTATAAACTCCAGCTCATAATGAACTCCCGAAAAAAAATTGATGGCAAAATTATTCAATAACTGGTGTCCGTCTATATTTCAAGGAAAGACAGTGCAATGATTCTAAGATAAATGGTAATCAAGGGCAAGAACTGATTGATGATTTCAAAGTTATTATAACCCACTATGTTCCTCTACAGGTCATATATTTATTTAATTATTGTGAGAAAATCATTAGACCATGGTCGTAATAGTCTTTAGTAATATAGATATAAATTGTTTGCTTCTTTAACAGGTATTATATTATCCAATACACTATTTAAGTATTGTAATTTAAGATAAACCATACATTTAATAACTAAGTCGGATAAATTATGTAACCACCCGTTTTAATATCACATTATTTAAATGATAAATATAAAAAACAAAATGTTTAAACGTAATATTTTCTAATTCTCAAATAACGAAAGGAAATAAAGAAACATAGGCGTACGTACACTGTATCCACAATATATGTGGTGCCTAGATTGATTTATGAAAACACCAAAATAAATACTGTAGAAGATTTTTAAATACATTTGGCATTCTTGCCCTATAGATTCAATGATAAATTTCTCAACCATTTGGCTACATTGGTCTTCACCTCATGTAGATCTCCCTAATCAATCTGAAAGCCATACAATGGACATTCCACAATATGGTTCATTGCCTGGCGTTGTGAGCCACATTCACACTCAGGACTAGAGTACAAACCCCATCGGTGTATACGGTCTGCACATCCGGCACGCCCTGTTCCTAATATATTTAGTGTAAACTATTGCTTACGTGGCAGATTGAATCCCAGTATTTGTTCAGAGAGATTGGTGACTATAAATGACCATAACAAATAGAAGATGACTTAATACCTTCACGTTTTTACCTGTTAAAATTTATGTACATTATAAAATTTCGGCAACAAACTGCTTTCAGTCTCGTTCGGATAGCGTACTGTGTGGTCGTGTGTTGTTACCCGCTTTCACCACTGGATCCAGATAAGACTTTTTATTTCATTTTGCAACAATTTTGTTATTTTTCATTTATTAATTAGTTAGACTGAAGGGTCATTTTTTTCAATATTGATCTAATTTTTATTATTTTATTTTTATTTTTTCACCAGTAGTTAGATATAATAACAACTGTAGGTATATATACACTAGTGTTAATAAGTCATATCCCTCTCTTTCTCTCATCATGGAACCACTTCCGGTTCCTCCGATTCCACCCGATCCGCCCGATAAAAAACGCAAGATAGCGAAGTCCAAAACGGACAAAAAATTTGATGTTGAATATACGGATACAAATCAGACATCAACCACCTCTTCCAATCCTGGGACACAACCTCTCGTCACTCAGAATAATCCGAGTTGTGCTCCTACTCCCTCTACCTCTGCCTCGATGATCATAGAAAACTCTTCGTCTTCTCCAACCAATTCCACAATACATAACGTTCGGCAACACTTCTATTCGGAAAAAACACGTGGTCCATTCATCGTCTATGTACAAAATACTGATTCCACCCCCATACACCCGATGGAATTTGGACGCTTCATCTATACAAAAAATTTACCTAATATAATAAATGGTACGATCAAAGGGGAAGGAAGATATAAGATATCTATGGAATTCACAAATAGTTTGTCAGCAAATAACTTTATTAAAAACTGTTTCTTGTTTTCGAATTCAAAATATAAAGCTTTTATTCCATCGTTTAATGTTAGCCGTATGGGAATTATAAGAGGCATATCCCCTAATATTTCTGACGATGAGATTATCTCATCAATCCGAACGTCCAACCCAAATGTCGGTGAAGTTATGAAAATTCGTCGCCTCAATTATAAAGATAGAACAGCCGACACCCCTACCTGGAAACCGTCAAACTCAATAGTGATTACGTTTGAGGGACAGATGCTTCCTAAGCGTATATTTATCTTCTATAATTCATTCCCAGTGGAGGTATACTTTTACCCCACCATTCAGTGCTACCGCTGCTGTAAATTCGGACATACCAAAGCTGTATGCAGATCTACGCCTAAATGCATTAACTGTGGAGGAAATCATTCGGTTGAAGAATGTACCTCTGCTTACAACAAATGCTTAAATTGTAAGGGAGATCACAAGGCAGTTAGCCTAACATGCCCAGAACTGGCCAGACAGAAAGCTATCAAATATTCGATGGCATCAGATAACATCTCATTCTTTCAAGCGTCAAAACTTCACCCACTTAGTGGTAAAACTTCATATGCCCAGGTCACCGCAAAGTCTACAAGTAGTTTCGCAGATCCTGATACTTTCGCGACTCCCTCCCCTAATACCTCATCTGCTACAACAAGTGATAATCATTCACAAAGGAAGACTATTTTCAAATATAGGGTTCCCTCTTCTCCTAGAACTCTGGGTTATGATAAGTCGGAACACAACAAGCACGTTTTCCTTCCCAACGGCTCCTCGTGGTCCTCAGCTCCTGATGGTTGTGTCATATCATCCAATACCCGACCAACTTCCCAAATGGATCTCTCAAGCTATGAAGATAGCATACAAAACAACCTTCACTCCGACAATAATAACTTTATCAGAGTGATGATAAACATGTTATTAGAAGTTTTATCATCACAGAATATATTACCGTCCAACGCAGCTCTTTTAATTTCATCTTTAAAAACTTTCCTCTCTGAAAATGGACCCTCATCAATTTCAAAACAATGATTTTGCAATTCTACAATGGAACAGCCGCAGCGCTGTTTCAAAGAGAATTGAAATTCTCCAAATGCTGAATCTATATAACATAAAAATTGCTGCCATTTCTGAAACGTGGTTTCCACCAATGTCTCACTATACAGTCCCTGGATACTCGATTGTTAGGGATGATAGATGTGATGGCAAAGGAGGAGCTGCCATTTTTATCCATTCAAGTTTACAATTCTCTCAAATACATTTACCACCCTCCCATTCAATGCAAATTGTTGCAGTGAATGTAGCAGATGTAACCTTCATTTCAACATATATTCCTCCAAAAGCTTCATTTCACCTATCATATTGGAATAGCATAACACCACTGTTTAACAAGTCATTCATTGTTATGGGTGATTGCAATGCGCATTCATCTTCTTGGGGATGCGCATTCACAGATTCATCAGGAAATAATATCTTGGATTACTTGGATCTTCATAATCTATGCATATTAAATAATGGACAACCGACTAGGCTATCCTCCCCACGCCAACGCCCAAGTGCGGTGGATATTTCAATATGTACCCCCGATCTGGCACAGTCTTTAACCTGGAGTGTAATCGAGGACACGTTTTCAAGCGATCATTTCCCAATTTTGTTACACCTGGGCAAAATTTCCAACAACCTCCCTCCTAAACAGATTCCCCGAGGTTTTAATATTAAGAATGCCAATTGGGATGAATTCCATTCCGCTTTAAACTCCTGTGTTTCCCACCTTAAAAATATTAAAACCGATTCAGATATTTCTCAGCAGGCTGACGAATTGAGACAAATGGTTGTTTCGGCAGCAGAAGCATCTATTCCTAAATTCCATAAATCCCCTGGAAAGCCATCAAATCCACCATGGTGGGATAGTGAGTGCTCCACGGTTGTTCAAAATCGCCGAAATGCAATACGAACTTATAAAAGAGATATGACATTTGATAACTTTATACTCGCAAAGCAGGCACAAGCGGTAGCTAAAAGAACTTTAAAAAGAAAAAAACGACAGGGTTGGCAAAATTTCTGTACAGCACTATCCCCAGATACCCCTTTGCCGGAAGTGTGGAAGTCTATTAAACGTTTTCGGGGAACATCAGCGACAAACGAAACGTTTCATGTCCTGGGTGATTGGATCTATGAATTCGCTAATAAACTAGCCCCTTCATATGTACCCCTAGCCTCGGAGTTGCCGAGTGGTTATAATATCAATACTGTGGATTCATCGGAAATTTCAGGACCATTTTCACTAAACGAATTAAAGACGGCACTAGCGATGACAAAAAACTCGGCACCAGGGGAAGATCTCATCCCTTATTCTTTTATCCGAAGGTTTCCTGATCCACTTTTGATGCACCTCCTGAATATTTATAACAGTATCTTATCCTCCGGTATGGTCCCACCGCAGTGGAAGAAACAAATTATAGTCCCGATTCGTAAACCTGGAAAGGAACCGAACATAAGTGGTTCTTATAGGCCTATCGCACTATCATCATGCTTTTTGAAAATAATGGAAAGAATGATTAAGTTACGTTTGGAATGGTATTGCGAGAACAAACTCTGTCTACCTCCGTGGCAGTTCGGATTTAGGAAGGGTAAGTCATGTTTGGATGGTTTATCTGTGTTAACTACTGATGTTCAATTTGCATTTGCCAACCAATCTAACATTGTGGCAGCTTTCCTTGATATTAATAGTGCTTATGATGGAGTGGTTTTGACGTTGTTAAAATCTAAACTCATTAACATGGGAATTCCCCCTAACATTTCGCTCCTGGTTTTCAATATTTTGACAGAACGGCAAATACTGGTAGAGACGCCTAAGGGTAAAATGGAAAGAAATATTTATAAGGGTCTACCTCAAGGCTCGGTCCTAAGTCCCATTCTGTTTAATATATACACTACAGAACTCCAAAACTTTTTACCAAGTGACTGTTCCATACTCCAGTATGCGGACGACTTCGTCATATATTCCAAACCTGAAAAAAGTATCTCTATAGCATCGTCTAAACTACAAATCTCCCTGAACATGCTGAACTTGTGGCTCAAGGAAAACGGTATGA
Source organism: Athripsodes cinereus (assembly GCA_947579605.1). NCBI lineage: Eukaryota > Metazoa > Arthropoda > Insecta > Trichoptera > Leptoceridae > Athripsodes > Athripsodes cinereus. The sequence goes on from OX388329.1 coordinate 18,700,707, forward strand.
GCTTATCACCACCAAAATGTCAAATAATGATATTCTCAAGGAAGCATAAGATTCCTGATTTATCCATATACATTGACGAATCACGCATACCGCTAAATGACACGGTGAAGTTTTTGGGAGTTTTTTTCCATAGGAAGCTTAATTGGAACACTAACATAGATCACGTAATTGCGAAATGTGAGAAGGGGATAAACGTATTGCGAGCCATATCCAGAGTATGGTGGGGATCACACCCCATAACCATGAAACTTCTATATATTACATTAGTGCGTAGTCATTTGGACTACGCATGCCAAATTATCGATCCCTTGCCTGACTACCTTAATACAAAACTGCAAAGAGTCCAATCTAAATGCCTGCGATTGATTCTGGGTGCAATGAAGTCATCGCCAATTGAAGCACTACAAATAGAATGTGCAGAAATGCCTCTGCGACTACGTAGAGACATTTTAACGTACAAATTTGTGCTAAAGAGAATAAATTGCACCACTCACCCAATATTTATTAATCTCAGGAACCTTACAAAATTATTTTCTCGTCAAAACCCATCATGTCCTAAATTTATGCCTAACATTGCAGTTATTTTTCAACTTATCACCTTTCTTAACCTCTCAGAAAGTGAAGATATGATCCCCATGTTCTCAATTCCAATAGATGCTATTACCTATCACCCTGAGATCATTGACGAGATAAATATTAACAAGACTAATACAAATTGCAGTAATACCATGGTCCAACAAATGTTCTCTTTCGAAATAATGCAAAGATGGCCCAATTCTGTTTTTCTATATACAGATGGATCTAAATACCCTCAGGTTGGCTGCGGAGCAGCTTTCCATATCCCTAACAAAAAAATCGAAGCAAAATTTATCTTACCCAGGGACTCCTCCGTTTATACAGCGGAATGCGTTGCCCTGGAAAGGGCAATAGATGCTTTAATTAATCTCTCCATTCCAAAAACCACTATCTTTAGCGACTCTCTAAGTCTGATTAAGAAACTTAATAATTACGGAAATTCGGATCCAAATGATGCGCTATTTTGGAATATTAAGCGATTATTATATGACGCAAACGTCAGGAATCTGCAAATCACAATAGTGTGGATCCCTTCGCATGTGGGAATCGCGGGGAACGAAAGGGCCGATCAACTTGCGAAGGAGGCGTGCCTTGACGGGACGCTACCCTCAGATTTGGGAAATTCTCTGGGAAATCTTGTTACTAAGTTCAAGGAAAATATTAGACAAAAATGGTTTGATTCTTGGCAGTCGTCTAGTAAGGGTACCCACTACAAAATCATACAGAGTTCTATTCCAGCAAGCCCATGGTACGCCAAAGGGAAATTTTCGAAATTAGAAATTTCTTTACTCTGCAGATTGCGAATTGGTCACTGTTCAATTGCCTCCCACCTATATAAAATTAATGTCATTGATTCCCCAGAGTGTAAGTGTGGTAATGAACAGGAGACGATTGACCACGTTTTGTTTGAATGCCCATTACTAAATCGAGAACAATTTATGGAAGAGATAAATAATACATGTAAGACTCTACCAGTAAACGCAACATTTATTTTGGGGTTAAACGATTATTACATTAACAAAAGCGTTGCGAAATTCCTCATTTCGAATGAAAAATTTATTTGAAAATCCGTTCCCCGATATACAGTGGTACGAACGTACCTATGTTGTTTTGGTTAACACGATACTCATAGCACAACTGTCCCGTAAGATGATTCGCCCCGCTTTGTCCGACCGTGGAAACGGTAGAGTGTGAATGCATACGTGAGTGCACTCAGCTCGGTTTCTGTTGGAAGGTCCTGCTGCACGTGGAGTTGATGTGCATAGTAGAAGTTTTTATTATTGGTGTTGAATATTGTTTTGCAGGAACATAATAATATTGCGATGGTGGTGTACTGATTAGTAATGGATATGATATAAGTTTTAAACTAATCATACAGAGTGTATTCGTGGCTAAATCACTCATATATTGGGTGGAATGCCGTTAATAAAATTAAAAAAAAAAAAAAAAAAATTTCGGAAGACTTATATACATTATTTGATTTCATACTTATATAAGCTGAATAGATAGATTTCCTTCATATCTTCCCACGATAATTTTTTGCTACAATTATCATTTGACTATTATGTCAAAGGTGTTGAAGCAGTTCTTCCCTATTTTAGCTATTAATTACTTTCTTACCTTTTGAACTTTGTTTGTCCAATATAAGTCAACACAACTTTTTAAACACATCGGCTTTGGCTCTCATCCTTATTCATTTTCCTTTGCTTTGTTTCTTGTGTTTTTAAGATAGAATGTCTAAACACTGTATACAATATGGTTTGAATACTAATAGATAATATGTTGCATTACATAATAAGTAATCGAATCATTCAGTCTGCCAAACCCTTCATTGTATTCTCGCAGTTATGCAATATTTATTGTCTAACGCTGAGTGATACGAATTATGTTTATATTTTAATAATACATGACTAATATTATCTGAGTTCGTGGGACAGTCTTTGCAATCACATAGATAAATTACTATTTTTTAATTCCATCACACTGTCCTAAATTTATTTTACCATAAAAAAATGATAATCTAGTCTATTTACTTTGACCTCATAGGTGAGATAAATAATACGGCATATATGTAGGCGTATTTATATTAAATAACATATAAATAATCATTGTTAAAAGTTTGCGCAACGCAACAAAAAATATTTACGGATGTTATAGATATTTAATATTGTTATTTTGAAATTATTTGTTTGTAGAATTTGTGGCCGTCTCACCAACATTTTTATGTCATTTTTGTATTGTGCTAAGAAATGAAAATGAAAAATATTTGTAAGCCGGCTTTTGAAAGCTTCCACTTTACATTTGTCTGGTAATGAGATAAAAACAAGGTACGAACCAATACCTTTCACTCAAAGTGGTTTTGTGTCACATCTACAAATAATGACTCTTTGTGTCTCTGTCATAACAATGGCTGGAGAAGATAATATTTTAAAGGAATCCCAGGATTGGAGTCGTTGAAGGACATTATTTTATCACTGAACATTTTAGAAACATGACCCTAGCTCTCTTTTATAACGTCATCGTAAAAAAACAATTTCTTGTGTGTTGCGATAGATTTAAGTAAAATAAATACATGAGAGGACACTAATGCACTTCTGTAGAGAAACGCCTATTTCTTGAATTATAACATAAAATTAAATTATTATATACGAAAATAGTTTTATTGGAGTCACATTTTTCATTCCTATGAATAGAAATATAAATCATCAAACGTCAAAAACAGGTTTATTTTGTATGCAGCTTTTTCCAATACGTACTTTGATATACATACCTACCTATATAATTTCCAATATATTATTATTATGATTGTAACTCTTAAATCTTTACTGTTATTTCTTCTAACAAAACACGTACTTGAAAACTTTTGCTGATAAGTATAATATAAAAGCAAATTATATAACCAATCAAAAACTTCCAACTTCCCGAAGCATAGGATCGAATCTCACATAGGTAAACCCAACAAACTGTGGCGCGACATCCTAACTGCCAAGGGAAATCCCAAATCAACACTAACATCCACTATCACCGCTGACTAATTTAAACTAGCTTTAAAAGAATAAACTCTAAGCCATCCCAGTATCATTGCTTCCTCCACGTATAATATTTAGGTATGACAGAAGAGGACCGTCTGGATGTCTTATTGTATTTAAGTATGACATTAAGAGTATGGTCTATTATGTACGTACATTACATTACATGCAGTAGTTAATCCTCGTACATCAGAGACTTATAGGGAACAGGGGCCCCTCGGGAAGATTATGAGCCAAGGACGGGACGCTATAAGAAAAAAAGTTTTAATTTCTGGATTAAATTTCTACCCCTCCCCCCCATCACTGAATTTTTCTACAATGTACCTACCGGCTAATTGCAACGATTGTTTTAATCAATACCGGATACTTAAAATGTTACGTGTTTGAATTTCTACCCTCTCGTCGTCGAATTTCCAAAATGAAATGGAATTGGAAATATTTCAAAAACTCCTCAGTTTTCTAAAGAATATTTACTCGAATTATTTTGTATCCGGTACTTTGACCGACTATTCGATTATCACTGGTATTGTCATTTTTTTATATATATAATTCGCTGGCGGGCCGCTGATATTCCGACCAAGGGCCGCGGTTTGTGCATCGCTGGTCTACATGCTACCCCACTTGTGGCAAGTGTCGTACATTGTTTGTAAAATAATTTTGATAAGCACCTATGCAATAATTATATTATGTTTCTCTAAATCTGTAAATATATTAATATGTTATATGAATAATATTATATGGATTTTACAGGTGCTTAATGTTATTAACATTTTGTATAACAGTTAATACATATTGCACCTTGTATAATATGCGTTATGTTAATTTATTTTAAATTTTGTTTCACTTTTTATTATACATAACACCTAAACGTCTGCATTCTTGTTAACTGTTTATAAATATATCTACATTAAGTACATGCAATTTACAAATAAGTGAAATGTTTATTTATTAATTATGTAACCATAGGTACACATATCTACATATACATTATAAAATGTTTTCCAAATAATTTTTTTATACTTACATACTATTCTTAGACTATTTTCTAATTACGTAAAATGCATCATTTTGTATACCTACTTTATTCGACCACATATTTTTTCGTTTTATAACTTAACTTATTACATGTACGCAATAAAATAATTATCGTAATAAATACATTAAATCCACAAAAAAATTAAGCAATACTAATTATTGAGGTTATTATTGTATCATCGTATTTATTTATTTACTTCATACTATAAGTAAATAATTTAAATGCCTATACACATGGTTGGCTTATAATAAATGTATGAAATTGTTACTGAAAATTAAACTAATATAGTTTCTGGACAAATTGTTGATTTCTATAATGGAGTAATAATTGAGTATTATACCAGAAATATTTGATATTTTACAAACATATGTACATACCATCATGCCGTTTCCGTCGCGGGGTAGGCAGAAAGGATCGAGCGCCACTTTCTTCTAGCATTGCATACTTCTTTCGCTTCCGTCACTGTCATACAATTCCTCATGTATGCTCTCCTATTCAATGTGCTCAACACGTGACCATCCTGTTTGATATTTTATATGTGATAAACAGATTTGATTATAATAAGGTTTTGGCAAGGGACATGTGGTTAAACATTTTTGAGTGGGCATTGAGAAAAACTTCTATAGTCTATTAATTGTGTCGGTGCACACGTAGTAGAATTCCATAATTATGTAATTGAAACAAATGTTTCTTTCTACTATAGGTTATTGATTCCGAGAGAGACGTTTTTCGACTTATCAGGTCATTACCAAGATTGATAATGACCCGATAGAAAGAAATACTTGTTTCAATTACATAATTATGTAGTCTAGTTTATGACGTAAGCTATTGAGCATATCGTGAATAAATCTTAAGAGTTCGTTAATTAAACCGTTTTTTTTTATCAAAATATCTTCAATAATAAATATAGAATTTAATCATTTTTATTGAAAAGCAAAATGTTCGATGAAATAAAATTATTTTTTACAGAAAATTAGTCAGAGAAGCATACATTTAGTTAGAACTAACATAAAACTACAATAAAAAATCAACAAGCGATATAATTTATAAATATTTAATACAAGCTGTCCCAGCGAATTTCCTAACGCTTAACAATCAATGAGTGATAATATTTTTAATCTCGTTACAAACTCACGTAATTGTCCAAGTGTGTCATCGGATAGTGTAAAAAAATAAAATTCATTTATGTTGAACAATTTACTTAACTCAGATTTGTTTATAAATTATACATAATATAATTATGTAGGTATTACCTATTCATTTTAAATTTATAAAAATTCTTTCCATGATTTTTTCAAAATTGAAATTTCAGAACCACAGATGTTAAATTGTATGGATAACGATTCAAATTTGAAAATGTATAGAAAAATTATTCTATAAATAGGCTAATCTATAAAAAAAGTTCATCGTTGATTTTGTATAATTCTCCATATTGCATTATTTATTGAAATTTTTTTCCCGTGAATTTTTAAGATATTTTAATAGCCCATCGGCTATTCCGGGCGGAGAAGAATCCAACAAATCAGAGATCATTCAAATCGGTACAACTATTCTTGAGTTATAAATGGTGTAACACACACGACTTCCTTTTATATTATATTAGATAATATTATGATATGATATATTCAGTATCATTGTCTATGACGAAGTGACGAGAGCACCAAAGAGCAATATAATTTTAACACACACACACATTTCTAAATTTCTAAATAAAATACGAAATAGGCTTTATATATACACCTCAGTGATTCCGTACATATTTATATGAGTATATTATTACATCCAAAATTCTTTTTCTATAAATGACCTGTCAAAAATAATCGTGATGTTCTTTTCTGGTGCGTATTTTACATACCTACCTACTTCAGGTCATATTCTTGTTATTTTTGTTACATAACATTCAAAACATGATGATAAAACATCGTGATTAATACAAGAATGAATGAAATACATCTTTTCGATTTGTAAATAAAATTCGATGAACATAAAATTGATATTAATTATGAAATTATATTTCGATTATCTTCACTCATCTTGACCAATTATTTGATTTATGTAAAGCGACCTAATTTAATTTTTAACTTAGATTTACAAATTACTATACAATTTTTTTTAAAACATTTTAATAACTAATTCTTCTTACATTCTGATGTCATTTTAATGCAATATATTGCAAAAGTGGATGATCCTACGCTTTTATTTATTATCGTTTGTGCACACATTATGCATAATATAAATAATATTTTTTTGTAATGTCTAAAATTAATTTAATAAAACAATTTTGTGATTAATCAAAGCTGAAATTTGTTTGCTGTTAAATAGGAATACAGGTTGTCAAATGCAAAAGATATGATTTATGTGGCCGATGTCCCAAATGTATGATTAACTATATGAAGCAATAAAAAGATTCAATTATGAGAAGATAATATTTGCTAATTTAGATTTATGCTTAGGCAAATTACGGTTGAGTAATAATTTTTCTTATATCATTACGAATAAAAAGGCCCTACGTAATATCACTTACTGAATCAGTGTTATTTTTAAGACAATCTTTTGAAAATGACTCTAGACATTACTATGTATATTTTTCTTTTTCAATTATCCCACGCAGTAGTTGGGTCTATTTTCTTCGTTTCACTTCCCCACTTAACAATCCTGCATATATTGCCTTAGTTTCTTACCCAACATCCTGTGTCATTAAATAAAACTGTTCCCTAATACCCTAACGGTAATAGTTCAGCATTGAAGGAGACTAACAGACCGCCTGGACTGCTCAGAAGTGTGGGAATTTTCATTTATACGAATTTCATAACCAACAAATTTGTCTACACGGGAAGTGCCACGGTGAGCAGCTTGAAGGGCTAACCGACCAAAATCCCCACATTTAGAATCTTTTAACGCTGTTCAGCACCGAGAGACTCTTGATACAAAAAAAAATAAACAAAATTACTGAAAAAAAAATACAATGAATAATTGACATCACAAATGATAATACCTTAACTTGTTTCACCCTTTTTACGTCCTCCGATCATTTTTACTGAAGCAGCTTATAATATTTGTAAATTTAACAATATGCTTACAGATAGTAACACCTACTATTCACACATGTCTAATGGAATATTTTATAAGATACTTAATACCAAATACTTCAATGCAACTTTGCCTACAATATTCTATCAATTGTTATTAGGTGTACAAAAAGAATGTGTTCTGATATTAGTATGTAGTTCCTATAAAATGTCTAATTGTCTTTATACTTCCATTAATTACTATTATAAAATTCACACCTCACACACTAATTACTATTATTATTCAATAGATACAGTTTCCGTCATAAGATCATTAACCCTTACTACTTATAGATAATATTAATAATATTGTGAACGCTTATACTGGATACATATTGTGTTGAAAACACATGTAAATAATGATAATAATATATCTGCATTATTTTTAAATGTAGTCCAATATGAGATACCAACAGGATAGAGTGGGAAAGATAAATCATGCCTGCCATGACAAATCAATCCAGTAGGTTGTGACTCAACTCAAAAAAATAAGAATATTTAAAAATTTAACAAGCATATTATTACTACTACTACTACTATACCATCACGGCATATCCCACAAGTGGGGTAGCCAGCAGATCAGCTGCATGTAAGAAACATGCAAACTATCCTCTTCGTGCCAATATAAAATCAAGACATTCAGGATGGGTAGCAAACCACATCGCTGAATTTAAGATGTACAATGTCTTGATTTTTTCGAACACCTGCCTTTTACAGGACACTCGAAAACTTTCGCAGAAGAGTGGGAGATCAATTCTTTACCGGCAATTATTAAAATTACCAAAAAGCAGACACATATGTTGTGAAAACAATTTGTCCCAGCAAATTAGAGTTTGGTGATGTATCGTATTTTTATTTATATTATAATTGTTGTATCTTAATTTTTTATACTTGTGTTTACATTATATGAATTATGTTTGTAAATATATAACATGTAAAAGGCTAGCGTCGTGAATTGTTAAATAAATAAATAAAAACCTCTTCCCTCTAAAAGATATTTCTGTCTAAATATCATTCCATTCTACTCTTAATATCACAAAAATCTTACAAACTATGGAAAAAAATATGAATAGTTTCATACGAGTATAATTATGTGTGATTTTATAACACTTAAATACTTGAAAATTGTAAATGATGTTTAATCATTTCTGTTTTTGTTCTTAAGCAAGCATATGTTGAATCTCTTCCTATTTCTTTTAATAATTTCATCAAGTACTAAATCCTTCAGATATCTGAGGGTCAATGATACGTATGTAATTCCAAGCAGTCAATATTGGTTTTGTGTAAGGAGCGCATCAGATGGATACGGAGATAGCGGAAGAGTACGTTGCTTATGTTTCGCAATGTTTACAGACATAACATGTAAATCTGGCGGGCGCACATATGTATGTAGCTATAGAAGCACGACGCGAGTACCATCTCTATCACCGAGAGAATGTCCGAATACCCCTCATGATCACAACGTTTTACCAGGTGGGGAGAACACCCTTACGGTGTTGACTATATAACCTTCACTAGCTCATTCTACGGTCAGTGATACTCGCACGGTATATACGACATCAACTATTTCATTTCGTCTCCGTAAAACACGGAGTTAAGATGAAGAATATAAACATATTGGTTAGTTATATCTAGTCACATATAAATATTTATACGATAAAATTACATAAATGTAGTTATTTTGTGATTTAAAGTGCTGTGCTTCTTTCAAATAAGATGTGATGTGATTCGATAAGTGATTTGAAAAGACTTTTTATAAAATAAATTGTGTATAAATTAGTCAAGTGTTTTTTGACACCAACCATAAAATACTAATATGTTTTATTTATTTTTTACAGTTTATTTTCGGCTTCGTCCTAGTCGCCGCGTTAGCTAATCCTACTCCTATTAATGTTCAAGACGAAAAGGATTTAGTAGCAGCAGAAGACCAAGCTAGAGAAAAACGATCTCCATCAGGATGGCACGAACCTGAAGGTGTGTGGAAGAAAAAATTGGTATGGAAAGAAGAGTGGAAAGAAGTCACTAAGTATGAAAAACAACAGATATGGAAGAAAGAGTGGAAAAAGTACCAAGCACCTCTTTGGAAAGAGGTAGAAAAACCAATTTGGCAGGAAGTAAAAGTACCAGCATGGAAAATCATCAAAAAACCTATTTGGAAAGAAGTTCCTGTATGGAAGGAAGTTGAAGTAAAAGTCCCAATAAACAAAAAAGTGTGGAAGCCAGTTTGGACTGAAGTCAATGTCCCCGGTTGGAAAATAGTGCCATCAACAGAGTGGAAGCAAGTATGGGCACCTGAATGGGTCAAGGAAGGAATACCAGGAGAGAAATACTTAGGAAAGGATCATGGTGGATGGGAGTATACTTCTCATGACCTTTGGAGGAAGAAAATGGTTTGGAAACCTCAGTGGAAGAAAGTAACAACAGAAAAGAAAGTACAAGTATGGAATAATGAAAAAAAATTGGAGTGGAAGGAAGATTGGCAACAAACCTGGCAAGTTGTCAAAAAACAAGTGTCTGCAACTGAAAAGAGACAGGAATGGGTTGAAGAAAAGGTTCAAGTATGGAAAATTGAGAAGAAGCAATCGTATGTAACTGAAAAAGTTCTTGTGTGGCAAGATAAGTGGAAGCAAGTTTCTGTTGCAAAATGGGTTGAAGTACCTGTAAAGGCATGGAAGAAGGTGTGGAAGCCTGTTTGGGAAAAGGTCTGGGTTCAAATACATCATGTGGAGCACGAAGATCATGGTTGGGACTAGGTCGGTGCATTTGTATTACCTACGTTGATTTTTTAAATCATAAGGCGAATTACATAGTAATAGCGACAATGTAAACACTCGTGACTGTCCTCTTCCTTTCACGCACACTACATGTATAACTATACATAATATCTATACACCTATACTCTGTCTATTGTTTTCAATTTCATTCATTGACGCGACATTGTTATAAACAATGAATTTGCGTGACGATGATTCCGGAGATGTACATTGTATTTGATTTATTATGAAAAATCACGATAAGTGTTTCGTACATTGCTAATATAAGTAGGTATTTCTGTACATAGATCTATTCTTTATAACTACGACTATAATAATACAATATACAATTTCCCTTTTGTTTGTATTATGGGAAAATCTTTACTACGGGTTCGTATTATCTTCTTAAATATTATTTTGTACTGTTACCACTCTTTCTTATGTCAATACAGAAGCGAATTTTAAAATACTTGTAATTGGTTCACCTGCATGGCAGCGGAATGTAATTATCATAAATATTGAAGAAGAGACAAATATTTTATTAAAAAATTAAACATATTTATGTACAATCATAATTGGCCAGGTGTTACAATTAGAAACCATGAAAACGAGGTAAAAATTATCATTTTTTTATACTCTAGTACGTTTAATTTAGTATATTTTAATATTATCATCTTAATTGGTCACTTCTTCAAGTATATTTTAATTTCTCAATATATGAAGAAGATTAATACAATATGTGATAAACATGCGACATATTGCATATTGTCTATAAAACATTGTTATAACCAAGCGGGCGATAGAATAATTGCAAAATATATATTTATATATGTACATACATTATGTATTTATCATTTAGTGATTCATCTTTCAGTTACCATTACTTTTCATTCATTCACTGTACATAAATAATCATTTTAAATGTATAACTTTTTTAATTTTTGCTCTTATAATGTATAAATATAAAATTTTGTTAAATTATTTTACTTTGTTCTGTTTTTATTTTTATAAAAAAAATATACTAGTTTTTAAATTTAAACAACTTTTTTATTTTTCCTGTATGTGCCCATTAATTAACAAATGTATCAAAATACATTTGGAATATAAACAGAAATTTTATAGAGAGTCATGTTCTAAAATAAAAACATCTCATTCTTTTATATTGAAAGTTCTTAGAAAGACAAAATATTTCACAGGTTAATGAGCTTCATTTTCATTGAAAATAGAAACACAATAAGAAATCAAATATTACTCTAAACTTTAAATCTAATAATAGTAAAAATTACGAGAAAAAATTTCACGGAAATACTTCCGTTTAAACAGAGATGCAATTAAAGGTAAGAAACATTGTGATGTCTATACTATTTAATGCATAGAATGTGTAGATTATTATCAAATATATCCACTTAATGGTATACCGACATAATTATAGTTAAGTATGTTTTTTTCTATACATGGCATGCGAATTTATAATATATTATATCTTACAATAAAATATGTTAAAATTATATTTTTTTTGATGTGTGATAAAATTATCATTAACTTTTTTTTAATTTTTATTCCTTTTGTTCACAGGATATGTTCCTGGAAAAGACAATGGAGAAAAACAAGACGTGTACGATAAACGAAAAAGAAATCAAATGTTTCTATAATGTGGTTATAAATAAATAACGTATCTACTCCGTGAACAATATGAATCTTGGTGACAATTTTATTACCAACTATAAACATATGACAATAGTAAATACAAAAGTAAAAACTGTGTGTGGTGAATTAAAAAGTGATTATTCTCGTCTGATCAAACTAAGTGTTTTGTGTTTATACCTCGTTACTAGACATAATTGACGCATGTGTTAAATATTTTGTGTTTGCGGTTTATTAAAAGGTTTTTTTAAAAAATAAAGATATATTATATAAGATGAACTATCTTCGTAATGCACTTTAAATAAAATTATATTTCACAATGGCTTTAGCTGCTGAATACACAACTATCCAGTAAAGCATCTCACCAAATATTCCATACCCACCAAATCATTGCCAGTTTATCACCAATAATTAGTTTAAGCCCTAAAACATACGCATCTATACTCACAATAATCCATATTAACCCATTGCTTAACCAAAACTTAACCAAAACATAACTTAGGTAATTTTTTTACTTATTCTAATCTACCTACACTGAGAAAAATACTAACGAAATTTCACAACCAATCATTAGTACGTACTATCAGATTAGAACCAGAGATAGTACAAACGATTCATTAGTACGAATCTAAAATATTAACTTTTCGCAAACAAATCGTTGGTAATTTTTTTCTTAAACATACATTTCATTCCATAATATCATTTTTGATCATGTAGCAATTCGTTTAGAATGTGCCAAAAAAATGTTAACCGAGAATGTTATCCGGGACAGCAAGTCAGAATAACGCTTATCTTTGTTTGTGAGTAACATGTTACTTATTCAGACATAAAAGCTGGAATAGCAGTTATTGTGTGACGCGTGATTATCTCCGATTCACCTTATTTTCACTCTCATTGAGTATTATAAAATGTTCACGATCATTTGTGGAACAAATTGTGACAATTGGAGTCAATAAATGTAAATAAATAATTTAATTTGATTATATTAAGAAGATATAAAATCAAGAATATAATTGATCAAGCAGGTACTAATCGATTACAGATAATGATATGACAAATCCACAATCACATCAACAGGAAGACAATCTATATATAAAACATAAGATCATTGAAGACAATATAATATTGACTACCATGAAAATAACGCGCATCCAAATCAATAAAACTATGAATTTCATGAACACAGATGGGTCTTTTATAGACTTATTTCCATATGCTTTGAATTTCCATTAAAAAGGAGAGATTTTTTTTGTTTGTTTAACAAATTGTAAATATGTTGTTATATTATTATTTTATGTTGTATAAATGTAAAAAATAAATATTTTATATATTTGACTACCATTTTATTATCTCAACCCCATTTGTATTTTTTACTAGAGTTACAAATACTAGATTTAAGTATAAGTGTACAAACACGAAGAAAGCAGGTTGCCAGCGCCGACCAGTGCCGGTAAGCGCCGGCAAAGTAAATCGCAATCGGCGTTCCCGCTTTTACTATGTTCTTGTTCATTGAAATGCATGTAAACATTCTCGGCGCAGGTAGACGCAGGCATCGGAAAGCAGGGAACCCGCTTTTTTTGTGTTAGCACCCTATCATAGTACTGTAGCAGTTTTTAAGTAAAACACCATACATGATTTTATTTGACAGCCACTATTTTGACAGGGATTTTCTATGAAATGTAAAATAGAAGCGTGGTTCCACTGTATTCATTCTCCTGCATCTGGGACAGCAACAAATGAACATGTTGGTTCCGTTATTATATAAGGATAGAACCATCGTAAGGTAAAACTTCTCTTTTTAGTGAAGTAAAGGTTCTAGTAGAGAATTTCCTGTTTGCAACAGGTGGTTCAATTATTTTGGATGTAGGTTAATTTCCTATGAAGGTTTCACATTTCACTTTCACTCATCTGCGAAGATTTTGATCTAAATTTATTCTGTTCTGAGATTCATCAGGTTCTGCTTTGGATTTTCCTATCTTGTAAAATGCTATAGTTTTCTGGAATTTTCATGTGATTAATTGAATTCATAATTCACTGTGTCGGTGTTTAGGTAGTAGAATTCCAAATCGAAAAAATAAAACAGGTGTTTTATTCTACTAAAGATTTAATTTGTGAGAGAGACGTCTTTCGTCTTATGAGGACATTGTGAATTCATAATAATATATTGAAGAAACACTATGATGAGGATAAAACATTTCTGATATTTGAGGAGGAAGTACTTTTAATTATTTTCAGTATATTTCATTGCGGAATGAAGACTATATACATATTTTAAAATTTGACCAACGAAAACATTCATGCAAAGACAGCCCGTCTGGAAATATTTCACTAAGGGAAATTGGAATTATGGAATAATAGATGAAAAACATGAGAGTTAACAAGATTAGAGAAACAAGATTATATTTCACTTATAGATTTAGTTTAGTGGTTAAACTCTATCTAAGTTGAAATTGATTTGTTTTTGAGTTAACCACCCGATGATTCATGAGATTTGTTGTAGAATTATTTCAGATAAACTTATTGCTAGTTAAAGATGTTGATATGATGGCAATGTATTAAACATGACAAAAATCGTGGTGCACAAATAAATAATAGTTGGCCAAATAGGAGCAAAAATGGAGTCCAACTGTTGAGAATAGCATAGATAGAGGTGACTCAATAGGTGCAGAGATGATTTGAACAGAGGAGGATGGATTCCGCAATGTGCTCCAAGAGAGATCATTATTAGGTAATAAGATTATTTTTTTATTTATCCAGTTGATTTTGATTTAATCTTTGCATTTAAAAGACATGGTGTTTTATCTATGTAAAAATGAAATACAAACAATGTTAACTTTTCAACTCACTAATAACTTATCCAAAAATTGATAAAATCATTTATCATTCGAATAAACTAGCTCTGATAAATTAGGACAACCAAAAATATAAAAGTTTCATAGTCGTCAGTCGACAAACCTACATATTTTGACTATTATTATTACAAAACTAAAGGCATTTGTTACATAACAATATTTACTCAAAATAGCTCCTGTCAATTTTTCGATTTATCAATAGGACATAAACATACCTATAATGGTCATAAATCATTAGAATCATGGTCAAAATATATAGGGTAGGTTAGGTATTAAATATACTATACTACTACTATACTTAAATATATTGGTAATATTATGTATTATTACGAAAATGGTAAAAATTACAAAACACTGTTTATTTCAGATTTTTAATACATAAAAGTTTCTTGTTTTTAAAAAAATTAGTTTCAGAATCACGTTTATACACTATGTATAATATGTAATTATTAAATTGTTATATGTAAAATTGTAGCCGAAAGATAAATACTCGATCAATATCTCAACATCTATAGGTACTCATGTAAAATATATATTTCTTCACGTGTGCTTTATATACAAAGTACACAGCCTCATAATCTAGATTTTTTAACATTGTGATCGAAATAATAATAAACATTTCCATAATATGTTCAAAATGCCTTGAGCTTAATTTTTTGTAAGTCTTAATAAATCTTAATAATGCGCTTTGATACAATATCGTAGTAATTTTTAAAAAATGTTACGTTGGTTACTTAATTTTCTCCTATTATTACCAGTTGGTATATTGTATGTGATAAACCTACTGTTTGCTATAATAATATACGTAGGTACCTACAAGTTGTGATCTAAAATATTTTTCTTTTCTCCTATCATATTTGGTATATAGTTATATATCTACGTCGTGCCTTTGTACAGCAGTTTGGTTTTACGGTAATTGTCATGAATTACTACTTACAGGGAAAGTATTACACATTGTTATAGATATGTTAACAACAATAATTATAATATTGTCATTTTAAACTTTTGCTTATATATTAACTTGTCGGCTATTCTCAATTTCTTTTTTATTGTTGATGCGTATTCGAAAAGTTGTGTATGGACCTCTTTTTCAATAAGTGGATTAAACAGAACACCCAATTATATATTTACTGCTAGCCTTCTTCTCTCCACAGCTGAATATAGGCCTCTTTAAAACTTTTCCACAATTTTCGATCTCGAGCAACTCAACAACACTGTTTTCCCATCACTTAGACAATATCGTTGACCTATCTTTTTTGGGGTCTTCCAACTCTTCTTTTTTGTAATTACATATTAGAGTTAAAGAATTACGCAAAATGACATCTCTCGAAATTTAAATGCATTTCACATCACCAGTAACAGCATTCGTAATATAAATAGTATTGAAATTGTAATTTCTTTTGAGAGTTAACGAGGAAGCAAAGCGTTCTTCCCATCCGACACGAAGAATTCATAACCTAAAAAGAACATCTAGAGTAAAAAGTTAGGTTCGAGATATTTTGCCAAGGATTAGAAGCTAAAGGTCAAAATTTATTAATAGATATTTTGAAAGTCCTAAGCCTAATACAAAATTACACATAACGCTCTAAGAAAATTTCTCACCTGCCTAATTCCATAACCATTCAATTAACTTTATTTAGAATCTTCTCTTCGGAGATGGGGTTTAGCTGAGAGCATGGTGTCTGGTGTGTGACTGTGGAAAGTGACAAAACACTGAGCACGCCCTGACTGTCCAATGGCCCCCAGACAGTGTCAAAGGGGGGAATTCGTGGAGCAAATTCATCTAGGGGGAGCTGCAAGAGAGGTCGTGGCTTTCTGGGATGGAATGAGAATATAGATTTTAATGATTTGTTTTTTTATCGTTTGCTGACGAAAAGAAGAAGAATAATATTTAATACTTGAATGAAAATTATATTCATAATTTACTATCTCCTTGTAAATAAACAAGTATTTTTAATTCATTGCAATAAATTATATTTAGCAATCTGACTTACCTACAGCTACAAGCATGTACAGAAACTTTATTAAATTCATCCAAATATTATTAATTAAAATATTAATTTATTGTATACAAATACTTTTTCTCATGAAAGTATGATGCAAAATATATATGTCATAATATACAGTTTCATAATAATATAAAACTATCTCATTATATGTTCCTACGAAATTATAATTATTGTTATGTATAATATATTTTGCAATAATAACAACTTAAAAAATGATTGACTTAATCGATACTCATCTTAATATTATTATAATAGGTACCTACTTATTATAAAAAAAAGTATGAATTTACCCGGTCTCGCTCAAGTAATAAATATTCAATTAGCAAAGCCACTCTCTTAATAAGAGAGGACAAGAGTAGGTCTGTCCTAAAAATTCTGGAAATTTTATATTTTTATATTTTTTATAATAAAAATATATTTGTAAACATTATGATTCAAATATTTTGACAACATTTACCTATTCCGTCACGATGTAAGGTCCGCCAATCGAGAAACATTTTATGTAAGTTAACCACAAAGGCAACCATTTTATTGGTTCTCATATTTCAATCGTAATAGTGAAAATGGCGAAATCGATGTAGGTACGTTGTTCATGGCAACAAAAAATATCATTAAACCCAGCCTAGAGCCAATTCGTAAGCGTTGGAATCCATTTCTCACTTCTTCCGATTAGATTCTACACTATATACATATTTTTTTAAAAAGATATAAGTATCTGGGTTTTGTTATAAACCCAAATACAACCTTATACACCTTTCACAGTAAGCTTAAAGCTTGTGTCGTGAAAGGGGAGTTTGCCGGTACCTGAGATCGAACCACGGACCCCCTGTTCACGAGGCCGAGGCTCTACCTCCAGGCTACCGACGAACTCGTGTATTACACTGTGTAAACATGATTCTTCAATCGAGTTGTCTGATTAGTTTTGTTGGTGATTTATTTTGAAGAGTAGTCCAGTTATTGTAATTTACTAAACGTAATATTTTTATTCAAACACAAACTCTGGACATTATATTTGTATCAAGATAATAACATAACATTTTATCTCCACCTCGTATATACCTCCTCAGTAAAATGAAATCAAAATGTCGTGTTTTGACACAATATATTCAATTCACAAACAATATCTTAATAAAAACACTATATAAGATTTATCTGGCAAACGTCTCTGTCAATACACCTATAAGCAAATTATAATATTTTGGCCAAAAACCTTCTCGAAAGATGAGACCTCGTATAGAGTGTATTATTTATCTATGTCTTATGTTATAACGATGCGTATGAATCATAAACATAATTATGTACGAATGGGCATAATTATTTATTAGATTTTTTTGTCGATAGATTGACAGCAGGTAGGTACAACAAGTACACAATATAAAAATCAATAATTCAATAACCTACTTTTATTGTGAATCCAACATGGTAAAACAATGTATTGGGATGTATTATAATATATCCATAATCTATATGTATAGTTTTCGATGGATGATATTATTATAAAAGTGTCTGTCATGCTTTTTTAACTTGGTGAAATGTCACGATGATTAATTTAAACGCACATATTATGTTCAACCGTAGCTATTGATAATTATTAATGTAAAACGTTACTTCACATAGGCACGAAAACTTCATCTTTTATAGTATTAAATACCTATCAAAGAATTTTCTCATATTACAATGTTTTTAAATTAAATTACGTGATAAAATCAATCTCAGTCACAGACAGCAATATCCTTGCGTCGTGAAGGTGTAGTTGGTTTGCAGCAGGAGGAATCTATCTCAAGATTATTCAATTTAAAGACCAAAACTCTTTCATCAGATAGCAGTCACTTTAAATGAAAATAATTATATGCACATCAAATTCAATAAGAAATTATGTGGAATAGACGAAATAAGTTTGAAACGGGTCTTGAACCACTGATCAAGAAACTTTACCAATTTAAGAAATTTTAAGTATTATTGAAAAAAGCATGATATCTAACACAGTATTAAAAAAAACTTAAATATGAAGGATTGCTGTTATGCACTAATTCAGAAATTTATTTTCAACTAAAATATTTTATAATCAATAGAATCAATTTGCGTTCAATAACTTGTGTATCTTTATAAGCAATTGTCATGTTTTTGATAAGTTAGCTTAGGTAAGAGATTAATAAATATATAATATATAGGTACATTTATAGTATAATATGTAGGTACTTGTACTTATTCATTACGCCTTTAGAAAGTTACTTATACGTCCGAGTTCATAATTCATCTATATAAATAGTTTTATTGCGTAATATCCACTGAGCATCCAATAATATGTCTCGTTATTAAATAGCGATTTTCATTTAAGACGTACCCACTACTATTAACCTATACAAAACAAAATTGAATCTGATCTTATGAGCCGTATCTTTACTGATTACTTGCATCCAGTGTATTTGTTCTTGTAGGTATATATTTTTCTCACCAAGGGAATGTGAATATTTATAAAGGAATTCATTCCTCCCCCCTGAATTATTATAAACTAGAAACAGAAGGTTTTTGAGAGGGTTGATTGATAAGTATTACCTTTTATAGAAAATCATATTTTTTTAAGAAATTTATTTGATCTAAGGTTTCTCCCATCCTTTCAAAATTGTACAAAAAATATGTGTAAGCTTGAAAATGTTTGTTTGTTTGAGATATTAGTTAATATATCAATGAACGCGCAGCCATTTTTTGCCTTACGAAAAACGCTAACACGTTTGACTTCTATCACTGCAGGGTATCTCTATTGCTGACAATGTCAGTTGACAAATTTGGGAACAGACTAACCAATAGTGAAAACATTTATCAATTAATGTAAGATCTATTTCAATAGATAACAGAAGCTACTACAAGTGATCGCATTATTCTGGTTCAATATAATATTGGTATACATCTGGAAAGAAAAAATGTTGAAGAATTACATGAGGTGAAGCGACCAAAGCTTACCTTGTAATTTTGAGAGGAAACGAATGATATGGTAATATTTGTATAATATTTCCTTAGCATTAAAAGTAAGAACCATTATATAATATATACAAAGTTAAATTTTGAAGTTTCTCAAATGATGTTTTTATGTAACGCAGGTAATCGTTGATATGGAAGGCAAATATCGTTAAATTAAACATATTATTATATAGAACTGTGTGCATTGTTTTCCCCGTGAATATTTGAATAATGTTTGCAAAAAATACACGCAGATTTATTATTCAAGAAGAGTTAAGAAAGCAGACGAACGACGTAATTATAATAGGTACCTACTGAGTTATAAAAACAGTTTCTAACTACTTGTTATGCGGAATATCTTCATACAATACCAAAACAAACGATAAATAATACCTACGAAAATTAGTATGATCATTTCACATTATTTTATAAGACCAATTAGAGAATAGCGAAAATTTCGACTAATTAAGATGTTATAATATATTGTAATTATTCAGTCGACTCAAGTGCTACTTGTTACATACTTATTAACTGAGGTAATAATCTTACAATCGACTACACACTTGACCATTCTTAATGTTTGATTAAGTTTGGTATAAGAATGATTTGAGAAGAAAAGAGTTACATTCTAGACATATTTGTAAAAAAAACTATTATAATATAATGGATTCTTATGATGATTGCTAAAAATTGTCGACTTTGTAAGCGAGAATTCTAGTATAATGAGGGCATGTTTCATTTATCAAAATAGGTACATTGTCTATGGGTGACATGCAATTTTAATGCGGCCCTGTTCTGGAACAAGGCCATCAAATAATGTACCCACTTTTGGGTATTAGTTGTTATAAAAGCCCTGGAGACCTTATTTTATGATTAACTTTACTTTTTATTGAAGTTGGAAAATTTAAACCAGGTACAGAAAATTATTACCTATTTAAACGGAAGATCTACCATTTTCTGGATAATCTTAATAAAAAGTATATTGAAATCACAAAGCGTATGAGTTTCAGATAGATCATGTACAAAATTGTAATTAGTATAGCAAATAATTGACGCAATCTTGTGTGGAAATACCTTAACTTCATACTTGTATGTAATGATTGTTATTAAAGTGGATACAAATGTCCAGCGAATAACAGTTACACCTAATATTGTACGTATGTAAATGGGTGCGCAGTACAGTATTATTATAATACAAATACAATAGAAAACATGATCAAACGATTATGTATGTAATTACTAAGGTGTTATGTGTGTGTGTCTCCCATGCAATAATGATCATATACATACTTTTATATTGCACAATACTGTCTGCCTTACTTACATAAATATATACCTACATACAACGATTTACATATTTTTTTCCTATTGCATACCTCTACGTAGAATATCTTCGAAGATATCTACTCAAATTCACAATACATTATAGTATGTAACCATTTTATAGTATTAAAGAACAGAGTTGCTGTCAATTGTACGTTGTACCCAGTTTTAGGATTTTTTTTAATACAATGGAAGTGCATCTTACATATGAAATTTCTGATCACTCACAAACAAGTAGATGGTCTCTGGACGTAGAATAGAATAAATAAGATTTTGAGTATCTCCCATTCTCATCTTTCTCAGAAAGCACGTTGCTTGTAATTTGGATGAATAAACTTCCACCTAGTAATATTACTCTGCAGGGCTACTCTTGACAAAACTAAACACGATCTTAATCTAGTCTTGATCTTGATCATACGACGCACGAAGTGACTATTGGCCAAAAATACACGCAAACAGATCGCGCGTTAGCTGTATCGCGGTGTTTTTGACCATAGTCCCTTCGTGCGTCGTATGATCAAGATCAAGACTAGATTAAGATCGTGTTTAGTTTTGTCGAGAGTAACCCTGCTGCTTCATTAGATAAATTGCAAGTGCACAAAGTTTTAATCTATTACGATACATTCGTTTTTAATTCAGATATTAAATGTAACGTTTTTGTAAGTTTAGTTACGTAATTATATGCTAATTTAATAGTACACCCATTAGGAAATAAATAAAAAATAATTTTCTAAACTGTCAGTTATCTATAATCGCAAAGTCTTTAACAACAAAAGTATAAGAATATTTCATTTTCCCTTTTCCCATAACGTATTCAAAGGACCAAACTGCATGGATCTCGTCACGCTACCCGCACGCATATTTTGTATAAATCTTCAATAATAATATGTATATACCAATTAATGTTAATCAATACATTTCATCACTAACATCGTGATTATTGGTGTCCTTCAGTGAGAAATTGAGTCACCTCTTCCTATGACGTCGTATAGATAAAGGAACTATGGCCAAGCCTCTTTTCGGTCTTTCTCGTATCTTTCATTCAATTGTAATAGATTTTCTAAATAAAATGGAGTTACAACACTTTTGTTTTTTATATTGCAACACATTATCTCCTAATACTATCTATTAAGAGAAGAAGTGTGAATAAAACTCGTTAATAATAATTTTATTGCAGTAATATTGGCGCCATGTTGAATTATTTATTAATTAAGAATTAACATTAATAAAATGTTATTTTTATACATCTTGAGAAATCAATTACAGTTTTTTTTTAGATTGATAATTTTTTTAAGGATTTTAGCTGTTTATTTGGTCAAACTAATGCAATGCGAGTAGTTGATGAATAACCAACAAAAGTTAGACAAAACAAGAGACAAGTATAACTTCCAAGATCGTTCATCTAAGGGAATTTCGTTACAAAACATAGGTATATTTATGTATATTAAACGGAAAATTTATTCCGCACAAAACATAGGTATATTTATATGAAAAATTAATCTGGATTTGAAATCATCCCAATCATAATCCAAATACTCTCACAGCAAGCAAAATGAATATAGGTAATTTGAATAATTTTTGTATTATAAATAGATAGGTAGGTACATAAGAATTTTCTCCGTACCATTAATTTTAAATTTTACAACATGTTTTCGTAAACTTTTTATTGTATCTATTGGAAATAAATACTTGATATTATATAACACAACATATTTGGATAAAGGAATGTAAAAAGTCTGTAGTTTTATAGGTACATTGAAGCCATTTATAGACATGACAATGGTTTGCTGTATGTTATTATCGACAACATTGGGCAACGGTAAATGGCGTCCAAGATTCACGTAATACTATTTAATAAATTCACCTGATTATATTATTTTTTCGTAGATTGAAATCGGCAATATTTGTCCATATATTACATTTTTATCATCAAAGAAGTATAAAACATACGAAAATGATATGCGATAAAATTTTGTAAAATAATATTTATATTCATTTCGTTCACGTGTTTGTTGAATGTTAATCACTGATGTTTTATTAAGTTTAATGTCTATATTACTTCTATTAGTTATTGGTTTCTATTCCGACTTAGTCCTGAAAATTTTGTCACTATTTTTATCAAAAAACTTTATTTTTGCAATGGTAAAAATAAAAAAAAAAATCAATCAAAAAAAAATTTATTATTATTATTATTATACCATCACGGCATATCCCACAAGTGGGGTAGCCAGCAGACCAGCTGCATGTAAGAAACATGCAAGCTGTCCTCTTCGTGCCAATATAAAATCAAGACATTCAGGATGGGTGGCAAACCTCATCGCTGAATTTAAGATGTGCAAAAAAAATCATGGGCAAAATATCGCTAAAATACTATGTCAAACCAAATCAAATTAATATCCAATAAAATATACCTTTTTACTATCCTGTGAGTTATATTTTAAATAGGTATGTTTGTAAATTTCACTAATAATTATAAATTTGCATTTCAAATTTCAATATAATTCCTACGAACTCACTGCCTAATTTCGTTTCATAACAAAGAAATGATATTGTCTCTTCCGATATTTAGCAATTTGAGATATTTATCTACATTCGCTTATAAACTGCATAATAATCTTGTATTGTTTATATGTTTATCAGTACAGAAAAACAGAGATGAAAAAAAAGTTATCATTGCATCTGACATAATACTTAATAATTTTACTATTTTATTCGCGCGATTGTTTCCATTTGATTCATAAAATAATTGGCTGGTCACGATAGTATGTTTTGGTATTATATAATAACCGAAATAACACACTTTACTATGTCATATCCATGCTTGGAGGTTTTCCTTTGTGTAAGATGTGATGTAATAATTACTGTTCTAATTTTTTATGAACATCGTTCAACGCATGGGTTAAATATGTAAAATATTATAATGTAACAATCATGAACATGAATATTACCTTCTACAAATCTACATACCTATATCTCGTATCTGTCACCATAATATTTTTGGTTGGTGAGTCATCAAGAAAACAAATTTGAAAACATTTGTTTAATTATAAATCAGTAATAAATTTGTGATATTATTTATTTTTTAATTTTCTTCTTTGTACTCTTAATTAAGCTTTTGCCCATCTTACCTGAGGTTCATCCACAGTTTTCGAATATTAATAGGAATATTTTATGGTCTTCTAAAAGTTGGAGTTCCCGGCAGATAATCTCACCTAAATCAAAATGAGAGATAACTCTGACGTCTTACCATATAAATTATTTTAGTTCTATCTCGCACGATCTAGAGCAGTGGTTCTTAACCTTTTTGGGGGTACCGAACCCCACCAGTTACATATTATGCATTCACCGAACCCCTCCTAATTTGAAAAATAAAATTAGATTTTTACAAATTTAAAACATGGTATATATTTATATATAGGTGTAAAAAATGAATGAAAATATAATCCGTGGAGCACCCGGTAAAGAATTGGTCTCCCACTCTTCTGCGTAAGTTTTCGAGTGTCCTGTAAAAGGCAGGTGTTCGAAAAAATTAAGACATTTTACTTCTTAAATTCAGCGATGAGGCTCGCCACCCATCCTGAATGTCTTGATTATATATTGGCACGAAGAGGACAGTTTGCATGTTTCTTACATGCAGCTGATCTGCTGGCTACCCCACTTGTGGGATATGACGTGATGGTATAGTAGTAGTATAGTAGTAGTAGTAGTAGTAAAAAACGAAAAAAAATATAAAACAAAGATCAAAACATTGAATTTTAATGGTGAAATCAAAACATGAAACATTAATGAATTATCGGAGTATTTTTTTCTTTTTCCAACTCGCTAAACTATCTTGCCTCTAAAATGATTTTCACCGAATCCCCAAGACTGACTCACCGAACCCCTGGGGTTCGATCGAACCCGGGTTAAGAACCATCGATCTAGAGGAAAAAACATCGATGCAGTTCAAAAATCAATATGCCGAGCACCAAGTAAAATCTAACAAAGCAGCGTTTGTTTATTAGTCAGTCACAAAGAGATTTGGTTAGTAATGCAACATTAGTTCCTATTTTATGTATCTAGAGCATTATAGTGAATAAATTTTTAGTTTAATCTTCAGGCGATATAAAATGAACTCAGTTTTATTTCGTCACTAAATTTAATAGCAATTTTTGTCAAACCGATACTCATAGTCTCTGAAAAAAAAATATTATTATAATTTCGTTACTTTATACGAAAAGAGAAGAACGCACGTTAAAATAAAGGTACCTACTTATTATTATCACACCTTTCAAATTTCCTCTAGGTTCCTATATCACCTACATATTTTCTCAAGAATCATTTTTATTTAAGTCATGAATTAAATATGCAAATCATCAATCAAATTAAATTACCTTCAAGCTTTTCTTAAAATTATTGGTTTTTTTTCTGTAAATCCTTTGAGATCTTCTTTATACAAAATAAGACTCCACGAAAGCTTGAATCACGGCTGGTTATAGAAAGTACCTCTTCATTATACCATACCTATTGACAATTTTATATTAAATTTTTGTAAATTAAACAAAATTTGTTTTTTTAAAAACATTTAATTTTCAGAATATTTTCAAAGTATTTATGAACGAATATTTACAGAATATGCTCGTAGTAATAATTATTGAAAACAATATCTACATGAATCTTTATTATGATAATATTATTTATACAATTGTTTGATAATTTGAGTTACCCATGCCAATTCGGTGTTATGTTATACCAACCCATAGTAATACTCGCTAACAAAAGCATTTCTCATTGCATAACTTATTAAAGATATGCTGTTAAACCAGTTCTTCTTCGTTACAACAATAGCGTCGATGAAAGCTTTGTGCCAAAGGAAGACTTTAAATGCTAAGTTGCATAGGAAATGAAATTGTTCTGTGAGCTTGCTTGTTACTTGCTACAATAAAAACTTGCACAAACAATATAGGTACAGAGAGATCGTCGATAGGTACACAATAAGTACGAAATTGTATAACATATAATCTAGGTGAGGCACTGTTTAGTATTCTGTGCACATTTGTCAGTCATTTACGGAATCTTTCATCGTTACATACCTATATGTATATAGGTATGTAATTAGCCAATGTTACGACAATCATTTTGTGAAAATTATGGAATGAAATAGAATTGATAAGATTTACAAACTTTGTGAATTTCAGTAAAACTCTTAATTGTATTATTAATGTGCAGAACTATTTGTTTCTTATCGATCACTGCACTTTAAATAGATAGAAATTTCCTTTAAGTATGTTTATGAGAAAAATTGTTTAAATTTGTATCAAAACATGTGATATTTTAATGAAGCAGTTCTATAAATAATATGGGTGAATCTTTTGTTATACTATCTTAAATGTTAAAGACATTTATTGTCTTGTCATAATTTTGTATCCTGAATATAAGAAATCAGTACATAAATACATGTACATATTGTACAGTAATGTAAATAACGACAATCGAAAAGGAAGTCCAAAGCTGATGTATTTAAGTACATTATACAAAGATGTGCAATTCACCATTCGTTGCAGTTTTAAATTAGAAATGATAATAAAACATCTCTTCCTAGAATGAAAATGTTTTGAATGTAAAATAAATCCACTTGTATTGTATGGGCTGATAAATAATCTATAGGCACACAATAATACGCTGAGGGACGTCGATATATTTGGATTACCTCTGAATGCTTACAAGAGACAGGTATTCAAAAAACTTACTTCCACACTTCTAAATGAATCAGCAGGTACGCATTAATCTCCCCCCCCCCCTTTTTTTCCTTTCCCCTTGATTTTTTTTTTGTTTTTATTTTTTCTATTATTATTGATTTGTGTTTTTGTGCTAGTGTGATGATTGAGTGAGCGAGCGAGACTGTGTATATGTAGGCATGTTGAGATGACCGGAATGTTAGGTATCTATGTTTTTTTTTAATTAATTGTGGCGCATGGTATTGGATGATAGCTGATCTCTGAAAGATTAACCTTTTTTCTAACTTTATATATGTAGTTATTGTCTGTTTTGTGCTTTTAACATTTATAAAATAAAATAAAAAATAAAAATAACAGATTATTCTCGTTACCCAGATTTCAATATAAATAAATATGTTATGCAATCTTTCACTACTTACATTATATATGCTGTCTATGTTAAATACTTACAGTTTGATATATTACATACTATCTACAAGTTACATACATACATTATGGTGAAGAGGAATCATTATTCAAGTTTGGCACACATACAAATTGTTATTAAGTTTTATACATAAACTGCACCTACGTATTATTTCTATACGTCCACATATTATATGTACCTAATCTAAAGTTATTATTAGTTGTCTTTCAACTATATTATGAACATTGATTCTCAGTTCAACTAGGTTAAATTTATTCCGTATGGTGTGTCCCAAAAAGAAGTCCTCACAAATCTAAAGAAAAACTTTAACATCCATGTTCATTGTAGGTAGGCGCTGTTTATGATTTTATTTTACAAACTAAAAACTTTAATGCTAGGCTTGTAAACGACTAAAAACTGACATACATGTATGTACCTACATAGAATGCCTTCTGGAGACAAATGTTAGAAGTTGGAATAAATGGAATGAGATTTTAAAATTGTGACAACAGGATTTTATTGTTTGATGAATCTACAAGTTAAAATGAAATAGTCTAGTAAAACATAATTTGGGTTAGTTGGAAGAGATCGCGCCTTTGCGATAAACTCGCCCTCTGTATATTGATTGTATGTAATTTTGATGTATACCTTTTATTTAATTGTATTTTATCAATGTACAGTAAAGAATAAATAAATAAATAAATAAAATAAATAATTAAAGGATAGGATGGAATGGAATTGAAATGATAAAGACCATATTCAAAGAGCCAATATTTTATTTAAATGTATTTACTTTTACAAAAAGGCTTTTACAGAAATAATGTTTGTCGAATAGCTCTAGATTAAAAAGCTTGAGGAAGTTTTGAAGTAGTCGACATCCAGTAGCGGAGTTGTAATTTAGTCAGTCTTTAAGGAAAAAAATCAAACAAATTAGATGTCGTAGCTGTACATAAAACTGGTCAGAACAACACAGGACAGGGAAGCATTATTCAGAGAGATCGCCTACGTCGGGGGGGGGGGGGGGGCTTGATATGGTACTGAGTGGAGATAAAAGGAAAAAGTTTCTCAACATTATAAAAGTATATTGTAAGAAACAAGTAAGTTTCATTTTTACAATTAAACATTGTAGTAGGTTATACATGTAAATTTGACACACAAAACTAATAAAGCTTAAAAAAGACAAAGTCGAATTTAAAAAAAAAGTGAAGTGTTGATTTTAAATAAGCCTTATATAGTAGTTTCGTGTGATAAATTTTCAAAATTAACAAGTAGTTATATTTTATTGTTACATCCTGTATATCCACCGATGATACAGCACGTACTTGATACCTATAATTTATTACATATGGCTGATAGTAGGTACAATAAATAGCACTGAAGAACATTTTGTAGTCATTTCGGCGCAACACAGCGCTTCACCTTCCTAATGTACCTATTATGATATTAAGTATTCACCTAACAGAGATGACTTAACATGTCTTTACAATATACAGTATAATAATATATAAGAGTAATAATAATAATAAAACGTACCTACCTACTAATAATACGAATAACAATATATTCATCCATTACTTTCTATATACAATGTTTATTTTAAATTCATTACATAATCTCATTATATTAATTGTTCTGAAATTGTTTTTTTTGTTGTATATTGCGTTGTTTGATTTACGCCGGGTCAATGCACGGCCAAATCATTCCTTAAGGCATTTTTGCACACTATATTTACGAATAGATAATGCCGGCGGTGATAGTTCATCTTCTACCCACTCAGAATATTACAACAGAAATGAAAATAAATGTTACATAGTTTGATAAATTATTTTGTTTATTATACCTAGTCTACTTGAAGATGCGTTTGGTATAATATGTAAAGGTTTGAATTAGTTGTAAGAAATTGAACATCTGCGATAAATCCTTACTTGAAAATTTGGTATACTCTGGAAGCACCAATGGACAGAGATCCCTGAAAATAATGCCAAGCCGCAATAGTCCCCCGAATTCATTACAAAAAACAAGGACAGGAGTTTGTTATTATGTATGTACCTAATTGTATTTCATATATGTATATTGTTTTGTTCGTAGAGTTTTATTGGAAAAAATAAATTAAATAAGAGGATGAAGATATTCCTATGTATGAATGTAAGTATTTAGAAAAAGTCAGCGTGAGTATTTATCATTCTCTCCACAATAAAAATGAAAGGTTAGTTCGATATTTTCGTTTATGACGTTATATAACATTTTCAAATAATAATACATTTGATTACAATCCGTTGACCTTCCAATGTGACCGCGGATGGTATTGGTACAATAAGTACAACAAGTATTTAAAAGCATTCTATTATGATGAAAGTATGAAGAAATATCTTCTTAATAAATAGGTAGGTACTTGAGTACTTGAAAAAATATTTATTAATGCTTGATCAAAATAGTATGAACTAAGAATAAACACCGTTTTGAATGCTGTATTTGGTTTTGTTTAGAATGTTTGTAGACACTAACCTAATTGTATTTTATTTATCTTATTACACTGGGTAAAAAATACAATGAAATTGAAATGTTGTATATTTTGTGAATGCCCTCAAATCCTAAGCTATGTTTATATATTTTGATAATTAAAATAAGAAGTTACATAATTAAATGGAAACACATGTGTGTAATTATTCAATTTATTAGAAGATACATAAGCATAAAATATATTTACATTCCTTTTTTTTATTTTTTTATTTATTTATTAACATATCAACGACATGAGCCTTTTACGTGTAATATAAATACACTTAAACAAATCAAAACGACAAGAACGCTGGGTATTGTTATCCGTGTAATCATTGAAAATATATCGATATCTGAACTTATGAGAAGATACCTGAACTTTCGAGTAAATGTCTATCCATTAAAGCGATGGGAACGTTCTCTTTTCATAACTTCATTTTTATAATCCATTAAACGTGGCCAAAGAAAATATCCATCATTATCACTTTAGAATTTTACCTACAATAAGTAAGCGGTTTATTTTATGTAGCAAAAAACATTGTTAAACTGCAGACCACCCAACTTATTGTATAAGACTTGATGATTTAAATAGATTTGTACCTAGGTTTATTATTCTATGTAAAAATAGATTGCAAAAAAACTCTCATTTATAACAAACATACAAATTATACCAAATTGCAACACAATTAAATTTTTCTCAATTATTTTAATTACATTCAATTCAAAAGATTGAGATGATAAAACATCTTTGCTTTATCTGATAAGTTTATATAAGAAAATTCAGACGCCTAATATGTAGGTACTTACTTAATCTCACGCTGCACCCATATAACGATTAAAATAATTTAGTTTTTAAATAATATTAAATAATTAATCTACGTGTAATACTCTCATTGATATTTCCAAAATGCAGTTTTTATTGCGTTTCTGTCATGTTGTTTTCAAAATGTATAAATTGAAACGATTAATTAAAATCGAATTTAAAACAATTGAGGCAGTTCCACAAGACTTAATAAAATATACACCGATAACAAGTATATCACGTTTAAAATAAGCAGGCTTATCACTATTATAATTTCTTCCAAACAACCAGTGCCATCTAATTCGGCTGAGAGGGTATATCACGAAATCTCATAGCAAAATTATCTATAAATAATTTCGCAGACCAACAGGGAATCCAACCCGGAAGCTTAATTTACTTCCTGTTAATTTCTGAATTAATATCTCTCTAAATCTTTATCCCCATGTAGCCCAATCCTAGTACAGTGACAATCAATTAATACTTTAAGGCCATCCCTATACCGCAAAGATGATCTTTCCTCGCTGCTGATATTTGTTTTTTTTTAATGTCCAGTCCACTAGTTTCTATGCTTATTCTTCATTCAAACTTCTTACTGTATATATTATATTATATTATACGCCTATGAAACTTTACATTAATAAATTAACACACTGCACTGTAATCTTTACTGATGGAAGTATCAGCTGATGTAAGTAATTTACTTACATTACACAAAGTTTAATACTTAGTAATCATTACATTACTTGAATAATGCGTTCAATACTTACTATAACCACTTGTATATGGTAATTTTGTCGCAATAATCGTCGTTAGAAATCGTAGGTATAGTAGAGTGTAGACAACTGGGTACTTATGTCAACTTTATATGTCCGTAGACCTACTACTGCACAACTCTTTTAAAATAAGTTTTCCATCTTACATGTAATGACACTCCAACATTGTGCAAACCAACACATTACATTAAACGTCAAATAGATCCATACACTCTGATAACTTTGTACTTCGGATACCGATGCAAAATATGTCGAAGTTGCATATATCATTATATGATTGGAATTCAATGAACGTCCATTGCATTTCTAAAATTTATTCAAAAACCTCTTGGCAGAAATGTGTTTTACACTGCCGTAAAAGAAATACAAACAAAGGCAACATGATCTATTTGTATGTGAATGATTGTACCTATGATTTGTCTGGTATTCTCTTCTTCTCATAATGGACAACTTTTAGGTATATTGTTTGAATGAACATAGTGTCTACATATTTTTTTTATTTCTTTAATAAATTACAATTTACATACATACTTTTATTGATGCTGCTCAACTAGGTATATCCTGTACTAGGGCAAACATATCAATCATATAGAAACATATGCACAATTACAAAAAGCATTCATCCCTTACATTTACACAATCACATTCATAACAAGAAAACACTGCTCTAATCCGTCCATACATGAAATAATACACAAACAAATCATTTCTCCATATAAAATAAGAAAAAAAAAACAAGAAAAAACAATAACAAATATTATGTGATTCTTACTAACTATAGTCTTAGATTATACTTTCCTCACTAAAAGAGGGTTCTAATATCCTACGGCTGCCTTCTAAGTGAAATGTGAGATGGTCAATCTAACTCTTTGACAATACAATCAAATCAAAAAGCATGTACATAATACCCAATATAAATATAACGCAAATTTTTAATATAGGAACTATAATGGTCACATAATATTTGTATCGTTCCATTTAACACGTCATTACACCAATCATTATGTCTTTAAATCGACATCTCTTTCAATAGAGAAGTGTAAGAAACATGTACACTACATAGAAGCATAGACATCAAATGCGTTACAAGGTTTTGCTATCAGCCGTATTATACATATATGCAGTACCTACATGCAGTAATTATGGTCATCACTAAATAAAAAGAGAACCCAAATAGGAGAGAATAAAGACTACTAAAAATCGTTATGTAAACATTAAAACCACTCGGCGTATCGCTTATAAATAAAAAAAAAAATATTCATATAATCATTCACATATGAGGCTAAATAATCACAATGCGTATATATTGTCGAAATTATTTAAATAGGTAATTAATTCAAGCCATTCTAAAGGAAAGTTTGTTTTTTTATATTATAAATTGGTCAACTACACATTATAGTACTGCGGCTGTACTTGCACATTTATATGATGTTATTAACGTAATACGAAAGTGATAAATGTTGCGTTTATATTCGAGCATCAGCTGTTGATATTATGTATTTATTCTGATACCTTCCATACATACTTACCTACTTCTATTGTATTCATATACCTACCAACAATTATACTTATTATGTTTTCCGCGTTTTATATTGATTTAATAGTTTGCCATTGCGTATCGTTATTATTTTGAAATTTGCCATATTTTTATAACAAATTTTACAAAATTTTTGTTACAAATTAAGAAGCAATCTAAGGCTTTCTGGATTTTGGACACAGCTCATTTACACGACGTTCACGATATAAGCACAATACATTCTGAGAGTATGAATGAGGATGTTTTTTTTAATTATTATTATTTTTTATTAAACATATTTTCACAAGCACATTTTTTTTCATTTACACAAGTACCTACCTATACATAAAAACACTATTTATAGATTAGCCACACTAGCCTCATGGCTGTGTTGTGGCCGCAAAAAACATACAAAAAAACAAATAGGTACAATTAGAAAATCTCTAAAAAGAACTATCAATAATTTGCGAACTCTGGAGAGTGTGGAGGTGTTCAAGACGAGGTTAAAAACCCTATTGTTCGGGAGGTGTTATGATTCTTAAATGGGCCCTTGCGCTGGTTTTTCCACAAAACGGCGCATCATAAATAAGTTGTCTAGTTATTATTATTATCAACTAGTTGACCTAGCGAACTTCGTACCGCCTAACAATTAATGAGTGATTAATATTATTTTTATTATTAATATTATTATCTCTTTACAAACTCCCGAGGTTCCCAAACATTTTTTTTCATAGTCTTCTTTCAAAAATTTGCTGGTTCCGGTGGACCCCCTGTATTTCTACCCTCCCCCCGTCGCTAAATTTTCGAATGGTATAGGAATTTGATATAATCCAAAAACTTCTCGGTTTTCTTACAGAGTATTTTCTCAAAGTACCTTTTTCTACTATGTAACGGGTATTTGTACCAAATATTGTTTACTTTAAAAATATTACGCGTTTTAATTTCTACCCTCCCCCCCCCCGGTCGCCGAATTTACAAAATGGTAAAGGAATGTGAAATAAAACAAAAACTCCTCGGTTTTCTTAAAGAATATTTTCTCACAGTACCTTTTTCTACACTTTATCGGGTAGGTATTTGTACCGAATATTGTTTATGTCAATATCTGGTGTTTTACCGAATATCCGATACTTTAACTATGGATTCGTGGACCCCTACTTACGACTCGTGCACCCCTATTTTAAGTCACGCCATCGTAGACCCCCGTCGAGTCTCCCATGGATTTCTGGGAATCTACCTGGACCTCTTTGGGAATCACTGGTATAGTGTTAAAAAATAAAATATTTTTATGTTGAACAATTATACTTAGCTCAGATTTGTTTATAAATTATCTGCTGTACGTAATATAATATGTAGGTACTAATTTATTTTTTAGGTAAATACCTATTCAATTCAAAATTATAAAATTCTTTCCATGATTTTTTTCAAATAGAAATTTCAGAACCACAGATGTTAAATTGTATGGATAATGCATTAATAATTATTCTAATTTGAAAATGTATACAAAAATTGTTCTATAAATAGGCCAATCTATGAAAAAATTTCATCGTTGATTTTGTATAATTATCCATGTAGTTTGTGTGACAGCGGAACTGTCATACAAACGGCATTTTCATCCAAATTTCCGACTATTCCGTTTGATTTTCCATAAATTTTCTTTTATATAAATAGAGTCCTGATAATTACCAACATAACAAAAAAACAATAAGCCAAGTTGGTTCAGCCGTTCTCAAGTTATGGAATGACATACATGGTCAATTGACTTTTATTTATAAGATAATCTCTAAAAAGAATAATCATTTAAATTTAAGATGTAAAATATAACACAAGGCGAAAGCATGCATATAACAAAAATTATGTTAAAAATTAACAAAAAACATTTAAAACAAAAAAAGTAAACAAAAAACTATGAAAATATTTAACAAAAAACAATTTAACACAAAAATTAACAAAAGAATTTAACATAAAAAAATGAAACAAAAAAATATTATCTTATGTTTTGGTTAGTTAATATAAGTTTATTTATATGAATCAAATTTATACATGAAAATAAGACTTCCAAATTAATAAGTTAATATAAGTATATTTATATGAATCAAGTTAAAGTAAGTTTACAAAATATACTTAAAACGAACGAAATACTTAATACTCTATCTCTCTAGTTCAGTGGTTCTTAACCTTTTTTGGGGGTACCGAACCCCACCAGTTACATATATGCATTCACCGAACCCCTCACAATTTGAAAAATAAAATTAGATTTTTACAAATTCAAAACATGGTATATATTTATATATAGGTGTTGCCAGATGTAATATTTGGATTGTTAGAATAAACTGGCAACGTTTTTCAAACTT
This sequence comes from Athripsodes cinereus, assembly GCA_947579605.1. Classification (NCBI taxonomy): domain Eukaryota; kingdom Metazoa; phylum Arthropoda; class Insecta; order Trichoptera; family Leptoceridae; genus Athripsodes; species Athripsodes cinereus. The sequence goes on from OX388329.1 coordinate 18,736,019, forward strand.
CTGATTGCGGTTTGAAGGAATTTATAGGAGTATTTTTTTCTTTTTCTAACTCGCAAAACTATCTTGCCTTTTTTTTTCACCGAACCCCCAAGACTGACTCACCGAACCCCTGGGGTTCGATCGAACCCAGGTTAAGAACCACTGCTCTAGTTTATTGGGTGATGGAACATTCTTCGGAATGGAACATCATTCGGATAAAAGTCGAAAAGTTGAATGAGATAGAGTGTAGGGAAAAGTATGAAAGAGAAACATGTATGAAATTTGATGCAAATGAAGGTAATGATTTGAATGTAGATGAGAGATGGAGTGTGATGAAACAAGTGCTAGTAGACTGTGCAAAAGATATCTGTGGAGAAACTGTGATTGGACGGAAAAAAGGCGATGCATGGTGGGATGATGATGTTAAAGACGCAGTTATGAAAAAGAAGAATGCATGGAAGGGTGTGCTAGCCTCACGTAATTTAGATCAAGGAAAAATTGAGAGTGCTAGAGAAGTATACAAGGAATGTAAGAAAGCTGTAAAGGAACTGATAAAGAAAAAAAAGAAATTAGTAGATGAAGCAGAGTGTAAGAAATTGTCTGATAATGTGAAAGAAAATATGAAAATATTTTGGAAAGAAGTTAAGCGTAAAAGAAGCAACATTGAGGTGAATAGTATGAATGCGATTAGAAATAAAGAGGGATGTATGTTGATGAATGGTGTTGACGTTGTGAATAGATGGAAAGAATATTTTGAGGAGCTGTTTGAAAGTGGAGGTGAATGTCCAAGCCAGAACAGTGAAAGGGAAAACGCGAATGAAACAAGGGATGAAGAAATAACTATGGATGAGATTAAGAATGCATTGAAGAAAGCAAAGAATGGCAAAGCGGTTGGATATGATATGATCTCTACGGAATTCATCAGTTTGAGTGGGCTGAGGACTCTCGAATGGTGTCATGCACTCTTTAACCAGTGTTGGAGGGAAGGTTGCACGCCAGAAGACTGGCGAAAAGCTGTGATATGCCCTCTATACAAAGGAAAGGGGTCAAGACTAGAATGCGGGAGTTATCGGGCTATCAGTCTGCTGAGCTCGGTGGGGAAGCTGTATGCAAGAATATTGATTGAAAGAGTTCGAAAAGTAACTGAGACGAATGTATGGGATGTGCAAGGTGCCTTTCAGAGTGGTAGAGGATGTGTGGACCAGATTTTCTCCCTGCGAATGGTGACAGAGAAACTCCTGGAGAAACACCAGAAGCTTTTCTGCGCGTTTGTTGATCTTGAAAAGGCTTATGATAGAGTAGATCGTGAGAAAATGTGGCAAGTACTATCAATGTGTGGGGTGGGTAGTCAGCTAATTCGCGCCATTGCGTCCCTATATACAGGAAGTTCTGCGTGTGTTAGAGTGAACAATAACCTGTCGGAATGGTTCACACTGACAAAAGGAGTGAAACAAGGGTGCGTTATGTCGCCATGGCTTTTTAACCTATACATTGATCATTGTATTCGTCCATTGAAAGAAATGAATGTAGGTGTTGATATGAATGGGATGAATGTAAGAGCGTTAATGTTTGCCGATGATTTGGTATTGATGGCTGAAAGTGAAAGTGATCTACAGCGAATGATGACGTGTGTGTATGAAAATTGTGCGATTAATGGATTGAGAATGAATGCAAAAAAGACAAAAATTATGGTGTTTGAAAGAGGAAGTGAGAGAACAGTATGCCAGGTGATGATTGACAACGAAGTGTTAGAGCAAGTTGACGAATGTGTGTACTTAGGTAGCTTGTTCACGAGAGATGGGAAGTGTGAAAGCGATATTGAAAGGAGAAAAGTTGCTGGCAATAAGGTAAATGGTGCAATCCGACCAATAATTGCAAATAGAAACATATCCACCACAGCTAAAAGGTTGGTGCACTCTGCTATCTTAGTGCCAACACTTATGTATGCAAGTGAGACGTGGACATGGTTAAAGAAGGATGAAAGTGGCATAAATGCAGTGGAAATGAGATCGTTGAGAAGGATGTGTGGTAAAAGTCTGAGAGATCGTGTGCGTAACATTGATATACGAAAGGAATGTGGAATGAAAGTTGGTGTAATAACAAGGATGAATGTAAATAAGTTAAGATGGTTTGGGCACGTGGAAAGAATGAATGAGGACAGAATGACTAAGAAGATATATTTGTCTGAGAGGAATGGTGCTCGGAGACGTGGACGTCCGAGGATTAAATGGCAAGATCATTTAAATCAAATCCTACAGGACGGTCACGTGTTGAGCACATTGAACAGGAGAGCATGCATGAGGAATTGTATGACAGTGACGGAAGCGAAAGATGTATGCAAAGATAGAAGGAAGTGGCGCTCGATCCTTTCTGCCTACCCCGCGAGGGAAGCGGCGTGATGGTATGTATGTATGTATGTATGGAACATTCTTTTGCATACGTATATTATATTTTAATAGGAATATTCGTATTTTATGGATCTGCCTGTATAAAACAATAGTTACATAAAAATGTTTCACCAAGTTTAAATAATAAATATCAATTATTAAAATCAGCATTGTATTGTGAACGTAGTTTACGTAGTCTAATTCGTTGTTTGGGAAATAAATAGATATAACTATATTTTTTATAGTTGATTATTTTATGATGCATTGTGACTTTGTCATAATATTATAATTATATTATATGTATTAAAAAGTAATACCATTAACACTTTACAATATCAGCTTGTTTCTCTACTTTAATATTTGTTGTTGTTTTTTCCTTTCCTGTATAAAAAGCTAAAGAGTTAGTTTTCAAAATAATTAAAAGATAAGATTAAGAATTTTCGTAAAACTCTTTGCTTGTATTTCACATTTAGGTATTACAGAAGATACTTAACGAGGTGGAAGCCGTGGAACCCCCTTAACCGAAAGTCTTATTTTGTTGGTACGGAGAATACAACTTGCATGTTTATTACATGCAGCTGATCTGCTGGCTACTCCATGTGTGAAATATGCCGTAATGATATAGTAGTAGATTTTTCAATATAAATTATGACAGTCATAACATAATTCACTCGATTACGGGTGCTTTGTTATAAAAAAATCAAAAATCACTCTGTGAACACTAATAAAGCATGAAACTACAACAAAATCCTAAAATGGAGACATGTCAGTACCAAAAAATATAAGCAGATAATAAAATTCCTGCCGCTGGCAGAATATATACGAGTATTTGCTGTATTAGAAAAATGATTTTTAAATATATATTTGCTACTAGAGTTCTGAGTGCTCCCTCCCTATTCACGTGATATCTCTATTAGGAAACTAGAATATTGTTTTGTGTGTACGTTATAAATTTTTCACATGTGCATTTCATAGAGTGTTATTAAGTACAAATTTTACGTGATATTAACGGAAACCCGTAATACGCAAGGTCGATATTGTGATGAGAGTGAGTCGGTACTTGTTGATTTATTCGTTTTTATGAGCCTATAGGATTATAATACAAACATTGATAAAAAAAAATCTGATAATTTCCAGATTATTGTACAAAATTTGTACCATTTGCATATAAGGAAAGTTTCTAAGCTAAGACAGCTCGGCGAGACGTCTAGTCGATTATTTTCCTTTTCAAAAATTCGCTATTTAAATCACGTGCCTAAACTAAATTCTTTTACACGTTTAATGTCCAAACATTTCCACATTAACACCTCTTCAAGTCTACTGAACATTTATTATTAATTTATAATTACCCAAATAAAATCGACGCTTATTCGCTTAGTGTGTTTGGTTTTGCGTGATTTGAACATGTAGGTACATATTTACTTAATAATCATATACAAAGGTCATTTTACGAAAATTCCGGTAGCGCAAACTAATATTTACTTAATATTATTAATTTATATGGTAATCAAATTAATTAATGGTAATTCAAATATTCTGAATTCAAAATATGCAAATTAAAATAATAAAATAATACAATCTTTCATAATTTATCACAATTATGATTGACCAAAAGTGTTGTGGTGTACTACTCGTAAAAACAAATGTTATCAGTATTCCCTTGGATTTCGTCTAAAAACATCACGTAAAAGATTATAACATTCTACACCTTCGATACTACCATCTTGAATTTCTTAATTTTCTCACAACATGGAAATGCAAACTAATGTATCTAAATCTAAATTATATTCAGTTTAAACATATTCATTGCACGCAGTTTATAGTAAAAAACATTGTAAATCGAATTGTTTAAATTAACAATAAATTAGGTACGCAAAATAATTGGACAGAATCACTATAATAGTTTTTTTTTGTAATCTACGTAACGTACTTATGAAAAAACATATTCAAGAGGCTATTATTATTGAAAATAAATAAAAAGAGATAAGTAAGTACTAAAGAAAACTTTTAGTCATTAAGAGAATACAATATTCCTTCATTTCCTGGAGAATATATCATTTACATTTGACATTTCTTATCAGAAAACACTGACAGTGTGATGAATAACTTGAAATATAACACAAAAGATTCTCATTAGTATTATTATTATGTATCCTTCCGGAAAATATGAGAAACTTGATAAATAATAATGAATACCTACCTTAAAAGTATTCCTATTAACACGGCACATCAATCATTACACCTGTCAACTGTTTCAACATTGTGATTCACATTTTTGACTAAAACAGTATAAAAATATTAACGTTCAAAATATAAAACCGGATGCATTACTGGTATTATAATATCATTATTAAAATATTTTAATATCATAAATCACTATTTATTAATTTATTATTTAAATTATTCCCAAAGTGCAAAATACTATTTCAACTAGTATAAAGCATATTGTAGTTTTTTTTATATAAATTGTTTATATAAATTATAAAAACGTAATGTAGAAATTATATTTAATGTTTTAAATTTATTTTGACATTATGAATTACTTAGGTATTGTTAAACCATTCTCATTACTCCCGATGTTTTGTATGCTCCCCTTACACAATAAACTTTCATATTATCACCAACAATATCAGGCAATTACCTACTATTGACATGAGAAGAGGTGATTTGTTACCATATCAAAAAAATTAAAAATAACATTCAAATAAATATCTAAGTATTATGCACAGAGAACAAATTTAAAATCGATTTTATTATTAAGTTTTTTGCTTTCAAATGAATTATCTATAAACTAATTTTGAATCAACAAATTTCATTAAGTTGACTCTCCTTCATACGAGACTTGTCTCTATAAGGGAAATATAATTCAATGATAGTTTTAATTTAATTGTCTGTACATCATTATTGTTTTATCAGTTTTGATTGTTATGTCTTTATTATTATTAAATATGATGTCATGTTTTGAATGAATTTTACCTTTTTCCATAACCAAACCGCGAAATGCTGGTTTTTTGTTGGTTTTTACATTTTTTAAATCGTCTTTAATAATGTTACATATTCACGGAAAAAATATATGTTATAGATCAATTCTTTTTCTATTGAATGGTAATGTTTTGAGTTTGGATAGTTTATTTATTTTTTTGATAAAAATTCCGAAAAAAATATCATTTTTTTGTTTTTGAATCACTTTGCTTGAATACCGGGTGGAACAGCGACATATTTTTTTTTTGTTATAATGCCTAATAATATTTTGCAGTGAAATGTCATGTAAATATTTTCAACAAATATTAAAATCAGTTTTAAAATTAAAAAAACCTTCAGTTGAGGAACAATTCATATTTGTATGACGTCTTTATTTTTGTCCAAAGAATGAGAGAGTCTTATACTTTATCTATACGCGCACGAGAGAAAAATGACACAGTCGGTTCCGAGCCGGCTTGCAGTGCGGACGTGGGGTCTGCGCTAATTTTTTGTTTGTTTTTTTGTCATTATTAAATTAGGTATATAATTTCACAATATTTGCATATAAGTCTCGAGTATATAAGTACTACACTACGGATCATACCTTTTGGAAAAATGTATTTTACGACGAATTTAATCTTGATTTTTTTTGCATATTTTATATTTTTTTTTATCTTATTAAGTACATAATGCAATATATTTATCGAAAACAATATATTTTATACATCTTTTTTATTATTATTATTAAATATGAACAAATAACAAGGAGTAAAATATCCATGTAAAATGAGCAAGCTAATCGCTTCTTCCAACTAACCCATTTTTTTAGTAGGCTTGCCCATATTTACTTTTTTATAAAAAAAATTATACATAAAAAAGAAATCACGACATAATTATCCCATAAGTAGGGTAACCAGCAGAACAGTTGCATGTAATAAACATGCAGGCCGTCTTCTCTGTGCCAATAAAAAAAATAAGACATTCAAGATGGGCGGCAAACCTCATCGCTGAAATTGAGTTGTAATACTTATGTCTTTATTTTTTCGAACACCTCTTTTCACTTTTTTTATTGTAAACAAAAATAACTTTTTTTGTTTTAACACCAGAGCACAACGTTTTTTTAATCAAAATTTAATGTGCTATGATATACCTGCTTGGTTAAAAAAAAAACACCAATACTGTATTTGAAATATGTATACAAAAAACATTTTGTCGAAAATCCCTAAATTATTACCATCAGTGTAGCTGCATTTAGCTATGCCACCAATAATATTATATACTGTATTAGGCATATTATTACAACACGTAGAAATGCATTCTGTGTGTGTGTGTGTGCGTGTGTGCGTGTGTGCAGAAGTACCTACTACCTAGATATAGGCTAAAATTTTATAGTAGTTATTATTATTATTCTCTTTTTGTTAGAAGTTGTAATTATTATTATTACCTACTAGTGGCGGGACCAGTGGGGTAATGAGCAATTTTATTATTCCACAAATTAATACAAAAATTTAAAAGCACACCTGACTTGAGAAAATGTCTATACCCTTCCCCCCATTTCCTCTTTCACATCGCCAATTTTTCGATTTAGTATAAGACTGAGATATTTCACGATTATATTTATGTTCCGTTGAGCACTCGGTAAAGAATAGGTCAACCACTTTTTTCTGTAAGTTTTCGAGTGTCCTGTAAAAGTCAGGTGTTCGAGAAATTTTTCATTTTAAACTCGGCGATAAGATTTGCCACCCTTCCTAAATGTCCTATTTTTTATTGCGGCTGATGCTGACCACCCCACTTGTGGGATAATAGATTAAAAGTTGCACCCTCCCTCACCCATGAATGTTACAGGAATGTCATCCATACATACTTGTGGGATAAGCCGTGATAGTATAGAAGTAGTAGATATGTATGTGCCTACAATTTCAAAATTTACCCAAATTTTTGAAATTCTATCCCCCGTCGCCAGATTTCCATTACGATACATAGGAATATTCCAATTTCCATTACGATACATAGGAATATTCCAATATTTTCATACCTATCAGAAATTTATATGAAAAATATGTAATCGGGTGCTATTTTGCATGTGTGGAAAGCACGCCACTGTGTGTCCTGCTGTGTGATGAACTAGTGTGTCCCCCTCTAACCTCTCCCCTCCCTCTTCATCGCTTCTTTCCGAATTCACTCACTGGACTTTGTAAAAATAATTTGAGTAAATTCGTATGTGTGCTTGTATTGTTTGTGTATTGTGCTACAGAAGTTTATATTAAACAAGCAATAGAAATGCATAGTTATAATCGTTGTGTATTTCATGTTATAGGTCGGTATTTATTGATTATCCTTAAATGTGGCTGCTATCATATATTATATAGTATCTGGTAATGATTTAGACAATATTATTAGACAATTTGAAAAAAGGCACAAAATGTGACCTTGTCTTTATGAACAGTACCCCTTACGTGCAGTTAGTTCACTGAATAACAAATTGTGGGAGATGCCGTGATGGTTTATTTTTATCATAATATGATAAAAATAAACCATCACTATGTAAATAATGTCAACTTCCAAAAAAAATATATTTCAATTGATAATAAATACTAGACTATGATATAAAATAAATCGTTAATGTTTTTCAACTAATCTAACCTAAAATTTTCAATTTTCAGAAACCAACATAATAATATCAAAAATTTTATTTATAAAATAATTTTTCTTTCTTTGTCAAGAATTGTTCTAATCATACTTTTTATTTGACAATATTCTCAGGGTAAAGCCGGATACAGAGCTAGTAATATTATAAACGCACAAAACTTTGGTTGAATATTTTGGACTAAGTATTATTTTTATTATTATTATTAATCCTTGGTCCTGACTATGAGCTGAGAAAATAATAATATCAGCGGAACTTCGATACTCGTATTGAGATGCACTATTATTATTATTTATACCATCGTGTCGTATTGCACTAACACATTCAAATATAACATTTGTCTTAATACACACATCTAAGCAATAAAGGTGTTCTCCTATTGGATAATTTGGCGGAATTTTTTTATTATATACTAAACGACATTTTACCTAATCATGATATTTTATTTGAGTAGGTCTTCCTCTTAAATTAAAAACTCAAACCTTAGAAAGCTAATATTTTCATTTCATTCAAAGTGGTGATCTAAAAAAATGCATTAAAATAAAACATATATTTGAGGGTTTTAGAATGCGTATTTTATAATGATTATTAAACACCTAAATGCACGCCAGTGGTGTACATAAGGTTTTATACCGCCCCCCCCCCCCCTCCATAATTAATAAGTTTAATAAAGCTTTTTATGTATTTTAATTATATAAAGTTATTAAGATGAAAAAAATTGCTCCATTTTACTTTAGTTCACCACACAAATTCACCCTCGAATTCACCAATGGATTTCATTCAGTTTCACGGGATATTTAGAACTGAATTTTTATAATTTTTCCATTCCAAGAAACCTCAAGTTAAGCCTAGATTTTTGGCTTGTATGAAAAACACGCTTTGCCGTGTACAGATGGCAGGATGCGAACGTCAATCAATACCAATCATCAAGCATGTGGCCAAATTTTGGAGCATTCGCCGAAGAAATATTCGGAGAATGCCTTCGTTAGCCGTCCACACCGCTTGACACAGCTTGACGAAGCTTAATGAACTTTGACTTTGGCCATAGATATATAACAAAATTTGACAGTTATCGTTCGCTACTCCCCCTTCGCTGGCAATCCGCCTATGTACGGATTGGACACCAATCTTTTGGCCGAATGTAAGATGGCGGTGTTTTGAACAGCTGTTTTCATGTGAGTTTTGTGCGTGATTTGTCATGATGACGTTTCGTCCGGTTTATATGCCTCGGTGTGGAGTAGAAAGTATTGAATTATTACGTCTACACACAGTTACAAGAGTGCATGTATGGTATTAAATGAGATTAAATGCAGAATAGAAGTGGCACAAACAGCATTTACTAAAATAATGAAAAACCTTATTTGTGACTGCAATATAAACCTAAAGCTGAGACAAAGAATGGTCAAATTTTATGTATGGTCAGTCTTACTTTACGGTGTATAAGTGTGGACTCTCAAAATTAATATAATTAACCGCTTTGAAGTGTTTGAAATGTGGATCCACCGTACAATGCTAAGAATATCCTGGAGCTCTGTAAAATATTATATTTGGGCTATGTGATGAGAGGTAAAAAACACACCATACTCCAGCTCCTCATGAAGGGGAAGGTCGAGGGCCGCAGAAGACACCTCTCCAGCTGGCAAGACACGTGAAGAAGAAGAACCATACATACTCTTACACCTCTACACCTCGTATGGACAAGCAAGATACAACGCAACAATCAATTATAGAGAGGTAAGTTTTTTTTGTTGCAAACACTCCAAAAATATACACCAAAATAAGCAACAATTATCACTATTTCCAGTCAACTATTTAAATAATTAGTAGCAATTTTGCTCTTTATCTATCTTGGTTGAAAATTACACATCTCTAAATTGTTTTTTATTATCTCCCCAATATAGTAGAAAACCAAATGCAGATATTCGGCTCGCTAGAGAATATCTTTAAATCTAACCACAAAAGTGATCATTTCTTAAATTTATAGTTGTGTCCACAATACATTAACTGTACTATAAGAGTAGACTTAATACAATTAAAGGTCATTGACTGTAAGATAAACAACTTTCTTAATTAACTTTTGAAATGGAAGCGGACTTTCTTGAAAACTAATCCCGTCAATAGAGTTGTGTAATCGCTAAACGCCTGTGTTTTGATATTAATAAATTTAACATGAACTTACAGAGCGCAATACTGGCTACATACTGTAGTAATTTGTTATAATAATATTATCATTATCAAAAAGACGGTTCTCTGATGTCATTATCATGCTCATAAATATATTGATGCATTCTTTGATGATTAATAAAATTAACTAACCTTTATTTTGTAAGTCCGCTTGTTGTGCTTAACTTCCTGATAAATTTTGCATCTTTAGCAACATATCTGAATAGTGACAGGTGAATGTATTTAATATTTGCTTATATATCATATTTCACGAGTGGAAGAGACAGAATATTCAACAAACAGGTCATTCTTTCCACTTTATTTGAATATAAGACAGATTATTGTTAAATCAGAATAAAATTGAAGATACTAATTGTCTCATGTGAAATGTTATATGAATATTTGTCTCTTGCAGAACACTGGAATATATGTGTACAGAATAAATGGGAGACTTGTTTTATCCTAGGGACTTCACTGATGTGTTGCGTCATTTATATTTTTGTAAATTATAGTTAACTCCAAAAGGAAATCCGACCCCACAAGGAATAGAGTAAATCTTCCACTAAAACATCATGAACAGAACGACACTTTTGATTCACTGATCGACTGTCATCTAGCAGGATTGTCTCAGTTTTCCTATCGTAGAATAACCTGTGTATTCAACGTATAGCTAGTTTACTCGGTATCCTATGGATCTGAAATCCAGTTGTAGATAGATGGGAAAAAATCAATTAGCTATACCTACCATCTGAGATTTATTGCCATATAAGACTAATGAATTTTATTGAGAAAATAGTCTTTTTGAATCTAGATGACATTTAGTCATTGTCCTTAAATTTCAAAGTCTTTTTATTTTTGTTTCAGTCAAGCTTTCTGAATGCATGAGATCATCAGTTCATATTCACACGGCCACATAAGCTATCAATACAAAGAATCAACTTTGTAATGAAAAACCTACTTCCTTGAACTTTCAGTATGTGTGCTGTATAAAATTTTACACCATGTCAACATGATGTCACAGGCACTAATAAAAATAAATGTATGCAGTAATGGTTGTATTTAATTTAAAATATCTTCATTTTAATGAATTAAAGATAAAAAATAAAACACAGTTTACCTTTACTATGAAAGCAATTCATAATAAAAGTAATCAGTATTTTATTTTTTATGTTTAATTCATGTTTGTTCGATATTCGAGTTTTGAATAATTTTCTCTTAGCACAAATGGATATATAATATGGATATAGATATATACCTATTTGTTATGTGGAGCACCCAACGAAAAATTGGTTTCCCTCTCTTTTCGAGTGTCATGTAAAAAGCAAGTGTCCTAAATGTGTTATGTTGGCATGGAGAGCATGTTTATTACATGCAGCTGGTCTACTGGATACCCCACTTGTAGGATATGGCGTATATACTATTACTATCACGCCATATCCCACAAGTGAGGTAGACAGCTGGATGCAATAATTATGCAAGCCGTCTTCTCCATGCCCACAAAAAATTGTGTTATTCAGGAAAATGACAAGCCTCATCACTGATATGAGATGTACAATGTCTTTATTTTTTCAAAGACTTCCTTTTAAAAGATACTTGAAAACTTATGGAAAATATCTAGAGACGGATTCTTTTCCAGGTGCTCCACGGGTGAAAGAATTTTTAGTTGGTCTTACAATTGACTGATTTTTTTTTCAAGGCTATATTTTTACATTATTTTCCTTATTTCATTTTTTATTTTTAAAATGCACACAGGATCAGACAGTCAATTTCTATAATTGACATGACAACAAAATGCAATATCAAAAGGTGGACCAGCGAAGATCCTATATTTACCTGAGAAGTATTAAAGAAATCAAAGTTAAATGAATCACTAACAAATAACTGTAAATTCAGTACCAAATAACTCACAATCCTTTAGCTAAAAGATCAATTGTGTCGCTGAGTTTCGAAATCCGCTATAACACATTCAAATGTATGTGTTATAGCGGATTTCGAAACTCAGCAACACATTATTAAAAGTATGATTATGATAAATTATGATTAAAATATATGAAAAACAAATAAAACAAGATGAATAGATTCAAATGAATGAATCAAATAAGAACAAATTAATAAAATAAGACTAAAAATAATAAATCATGATACAATGTATTTAACACAATTAATATAATTATGATGAATAGATTTAGATCAACAAATTAAATGAGATTAAACTCAAGTCAAAGTAACAAATCATGATGAAAATGTATTTAAAACAATATATTAAGATGGATGTATTTAAATGAATGAATAAAATAAGAATAAATGATTATAGTAAGATTAAAAATCAATCAACAGTAAAAATAAGAACACTATAAAAAGATTCAAGTGAACGAATAGTTACTAGTCAAAATGTACAACTTATGTTCGGCCGCTATTAGAGAACGGCTTTTAAATTTGGTCGCCATATTTGGAGAAAGATATAGCATTGGAGAGAGTTCAGTGAAGGTACACCAAACTGGGAGTGGGGCTTAAGGATTTGACATATGAGGAGCGACTGGAGGCCTTGGGACTGACAACGCCTAAAGAAAGGAGATTGAGACATTCAAGGTGTTGAATGATTATTATGACTGTCCTGAACTGCCCCAAATCTACAATGAGCACTCGTGTTGCACAGCCTTAAGCTGAACATAAGTGTGTTTGCCCATAATCCACATAAACACTTTTTAAGTTACAGAGTTGTGGATGCTTGGAACGGGCTGCGTATAGATTTGTTGTTGCCGGGAGTGTAAATTCTTTTAAAAATGGACTTGACAGAGTGCAGTAACGTCATGGACTCATTCAAAGATATCAGCTTTACTGCATGATTGATATCCATAATGATAGATAAATAATAATAATATAACACAAATAAGTGAACAAAATAAGATTTTTTTAACATAATAAAATAAAGTATTAAAATATATTTACAACAAATTAAATAATATGAATAGATTCAAATGAATGTATAAAATAAAATATCAAATCAAAATGATAAAATGTATTAAAAATAAATTATGGTGAAAGATTCAGATCAATGAATAAACTATAATAAAGTAAGATTTAAAATAAAGTAATAAATCATCATAAAAATGTATTTAAAAGAAATAAAATAAGATGAGAAGATTATAATCATAGAATAAATATATGTCGGCCGGTGTGGCGTGGAGGTAACGCTCTTGCCTTTGAGTCATGAGGTCCCGGGTTCGATTCCCGGCCAGGGCAAAGTGAAGAATGACCTTTTTCAAATTGTCCTGGGTCTGGGTGTTACATGTATACGTGTGTAGTGCATTGTATATGTGTGTATCGTCGTGTTAGTACCCATAATACAAGATTCATCTGAGTTTGGGACTAGCTCGATCTGTGTGAATTGTCTATGTATGTTATAAATAGCTTTTAAATTTTAGATAGGAAGCACTGTGAAAGTTCATTTTGATTTAGATTAATATCAAAATAATATAAAGAACATCGTTCGCTTTATTGATATTTAGCTTTTCGGAAATACTTCCACTTTTTTTTAAAAAAAGATACATCTGGGTTTTGTTATAAACCCAAATACTACCTTATACACTTTTCACAGTAAGCTACTAAAAGCTTGTGTCGTGAAAGGGGAGTTTGCCGACACAAGTTTTTAGTAGCTTACTGTGAAAGGTGTATAAGGTTGTATTTGTACAAAACCCAGATGTATCTTTCAGTAATAATTACTTTTAATTATAAAAATAAATAATAAATTATTGTTATAAAAATGGACATAAATTATGTAAGCTACTAATATTAATATATCAATCACTGAAATTAAACAGCAATTATTTTATAATCTTATTTGTTACAAAGTTATTTGTCAAAAGAAAATATTATAGTTTTGATTATCTAAAATAAATACATTTACCTATATGTGATCTGTAAATATTGAAGAAGGATTAAATAAATGTGCAACGCTGTTCATAAAGATTTATTTTCAAAATATCATCCTTTGAGGGGTGGCACAAAGGTTTGAACACCGTTTATTTCTATATGCATGCATGCAATTCTTCATAAATGCTTTTCTATTCATTCTACTTGAACTCATCTCTCTTCAAGTACTGCTACAATATTCATCTCCTTCCAAAAACCATGTCAGGTCCCCCCAACGTCGGCTATCACCCTGGAGTACGCTTCTCTGTCCTGTGCTACCTGGAATAGTTCTTACACACTCTGGATTCCGTTTCACTTTCTGATGTTTCTTAGCCAGGACATTTGGCGCCTTCCCACCATATTCATAAGAACTGAAAATTCATAAATATAAAGTTAAAACAAAGAATACTCTCACCTCATGCCTAGATATTTTAGGAGTCAGGGGACTTCTATTTATTCGCACATATAAAAATATACTTTTTCTATTACTATGAATGAGCATGTAATAATCATTCAAGCTGTCCTCGCTGTACCAACAAAAATTAAGACATTCAGGATGGGAGGCAAACTTCATCACTAAATTTAGGATGTGATATGTATATTTTTACAAACAATTGCCTTTAACAGGGCTATCCAGGGGTTTATTTTATGATATCCTAGATAAAAAGAACTCTATCCTTTTAATATAATCGGATGTAATGTTTTCTAAGTAAATGAAGTATTATTTTGTAAATGAAATATTGTAGTTCAAAACAAGGTTATTCTACAACACACAACAACCTGTAATTACGAAAGACATTCATTTTATGCTAACAAATATTAAATACACATAATAAGTGTTGTAATGAAATACTGTGAAATAATATTAATGTGTTCTCTTACCAAATGAATTAATCCGAAGCCTGATATTTTGACATTTGAGTTGATTATCAAGTAACATCTTTGGCTTGAGATCTCTTTGGACAGTATAAAATCTATCCTGGAAGTGCTGAAAGTGAAATTTAACAAAAGATTTGCAACGATTATAATAACATGAATTTCTTATGTGAATACATCTAAGCTTCGATTATTTTGAGAATAAGAATCCGGTGGAATCTTGCTGTTTTTTAAACACAAAATTAATTATTAGCATTTTCGTATGCGTTTGACATGTCACAAGTACTGAAATTTGTACAGTAAACTGATTTGTAGGTTAGGTTAGAGTAAATCAGGTGTTATTTTATGTAAAAGCACATTTATTGACAATCATTTCATTGTCATTTCTTAGGTGAAAACTATACGATTACGTGAATATAAGTAGAATTAAATATGCTCAACACACTTACGCGCCAAATGCCAATTCTGACAATCAAATGGCATTGTTGACAAGTTAATAACCATAGAGAATAACTTTCTTCTTTTTCTTCTTTTTTTATTTCTTTTTTGGCTTTTCAACAAGCTTTTCAACAAAATATATTATACAAAAAGTATTAATTTGTAGAAAAGTTCATAATAAAACATCTTCCGGGATAAATTTGAATCACAAGAGACTTCGTTGACTTGTTTGATGATTTCAATGCAGATAGCAGTAATTCCGAAAAAAAGATATTGTTAATATTCTAAATACTTACAAAATTTATTATTTTGTATTTTTCATACCCATCCTACATAAAATTTTAGTACAGTACAATATTTAATATCGTGTTATTATTCTGTGTGACCATATTTTATTTTACAAAACCACTGCTTGTGGAGGTTAAAAATTACTAAATTCTTCAAAATGGCGTAGGAATTTGAAACGATCGGTTTTCTTAAAGAATATTTTCTAACAGGACCTATTCCTACAACATAATGGGTATTTGCACCGACTATTGTTTTAATACCGGATACTTTCATATCGAATGAAAAAAGTTACATGCTCAATATAATATTATTTCTACCCCCTCCCCCCCTGCCGTAATTTCAAATGCTATAGAAATTTGAAATATTTCAAAATCTCCTCGGTTTTCTTAAAGAATAGACCATTAAAGGATGACGTCACAGAAAATCATTGAGGGTCATCAGGCATCCCAACACAACAGACGAAATACAACACTTCACAGTGTTTACCAACTTGACCATAATTTATTATTATCGTTCAAAAACTAACGTAATATTAAATAACATGCTATCAGTATAAGGTAATAAGGTACCTACATATATCTATAAAAGAAAAAAGCGTACCACGTGAAAGAAAATGCTTAAGGACGTATATCTTTCTAACTGCGTAGTTCTAAGTATGTGTGAAAAAGAGATAAAGTACCCTAGCACACGCTATCTCAGATAGTAAATTATTTCCAAGAAGAGTGTTGTCATGTCGGTATTATCCTTCCGACTGTCAGTATAGACCATTAAAGGTCACGTGGTCTTGTCTATGGATTTGCTTTTGCTTGGGGGGCAAACAGTCAGATTGCGCAAATCATCCTTGTAGGATGTTGTGCCATAAGAGAAAAAAAGAAAGTCAGACGACAAAATAATAACAAAATCGACACTGACAGTTTTTTTGATTATTAGGTATTCTTTAGGCGTTCCACCTAATATTACACCGTAATCGTCTGTTGTGTTGGGATGCCTGATGCCCCTCAATGATTTTTTCTGTGACGTCATCCTTTAATGGTCTATACTCAATATTAGGTGGAACGCCTAAAGAATACCTAAAGGGTCGTTCACATTTGTTCACTTTCAGTGATCACTCCGGATGATCCTCCAAGATGAATAGGTGTGAACGGGCGTTTCATCAATAATGATCACTAGCGATGACGGAGGAAAGGGATTACCACTCGTCATAATTTTAAAGGTTCTTTCACTGAAACGACCATAAACAAGTTTTATCTTATTATTTGTTTTATTCTCTATGAATTTGTATTGAATGTCAGAATCATGTACAAAATTATTATGCAGTCGAGAGCTATATTATTTAGTTTATTTTATCTGTTACTTTTTTGAATTTGTTTAATTATTTTTGTACGAAAATATGTTAAACTACATACAACATGTCTGAGAGTGTTGACATGGCAGTGAAAGCATAGGATGAACAAGTATGAACAGACGTGTTCACTTTCGATGAACAGGTTTGACCCTGACACTCTGGATGAGCATCCAAAGTGAAGCAATGTGAATGCAACTTTAGGTTTGGTCTGGTGCTATTTTATATAAGTATTTTTTTGATTCTTTGGATAGCTTCAGCTATTTTCATGGTTTCATTAAAAAAACTGTAGCCACAATTTTATTATCTATCAAATAGGTGAATTTCATTTTTGTTATATTTTGATATTTTTCTTTAATGTGTATTGTATTAATCATACCGGTAGCCCTGAAAACTATTTTCGACATTCGTGTGTCAATATCCCCTTCAATAAAGTATATTTGTAATGAATCAAATGCGTACTAAAAATGTAAAAAAGTAATTTAATTCTCGTGAGAAAGACTGAATTTAAACGGATTATTATTTTCCAAGTGATATAATAATATACACTTATCTTAAATTAATTTTAAATTTCATCAATTGTAGGTATGTGAGATGGGTTTCATTACCTGAAATCTTTTGCTGAGGTATATAAATATAAAAACAAAAATAAAATCAGGACTTAACCATAAAAATCGTTTTATATAAATTAAGTTACGATCGATGGCTTGATTTTTTAAAAGGTAGATTTTTTTCATGCAAGCAACACTCTATCACAGTTTGGATCCGAAATGCATCTATGGTTATGTTACACAGACCTTCGCCGAACGTTCCGTATCAATCCGCATGAGAATTTGTATGTACCTTCTGAAGGATTCGGCCTTGATTGCCAATCATTCGTTTTGCTGGTCAATCATATGATTGACAATCATTCGGCGTTCGCATCCTGCCATCTGTACACGGCAATTGACGTACGCTACTTGCACTGAAGGCAATACAAACAATTATTGACCTACGTTCTGATGAGTAAACAAATCAACATAAACGTTAGTAAATAAATAAACTTATTTTAAATATTTGAATAAGTGTTCAAACAATCCAAAATAATCTGCAAACAACGGTGTACAAATAATCATTATTACAATAAGCAAAAATAGTTTTAATTCGCATTGAAATTATTGCTTCACGTTTTAAATAGTGTTTACTATAAACTCAAAATATTTTTCTAAAGTTCTTCTTCCTTAGTGAACCAGAGCACTCAAAGGCGAATTAAAGAAAATAATGTATATACGAATTTAACTATTACCTAAGATAGGTATGTTAAAAAATCTTAATTAGGTACTTTTTACATACACCTGATTTAAATCCACACATAAATATTTGAGTCGGTTCGTATGTGCGTATGTCCTCAATGGACTCTGAAATAAGGAAAGACAGAAGTAAAATAATACACTCTTTACGAGGTCTCATCTCCTGGGCAGGTTTAAGGCTAAAAACATTTTAAATATCTTATGTATTGATAGAGATATTACAATTTTAATGAGATTCCCATACATTCGCTTGACAAAATTGCCAAGCGAATGTATGAAAATCCAATATTTATAGTCAAACATTTTTCATTGTATTGAATTAATTTCAAAATGGATGTAACAATAAATAAAACAATACTGAAACTAAATAATTAGGGACTGTTTACATAATGAAACATTGTGATTGCTAATGACAAAAAATCCTGAATTATGAGAATAAAAATTGCATATTTTTGACATTTTGAGCTATTTTCATAATGGAGGATATTATGAGACCATAGAAATCCATACTGTAGAATAAGAATAGTATCTAATATGTAAAAAATCCATAAACAATGTTAATTGATTTTTTGTATAAATAAATACAAAAGTACCTCGGTACTTAATATTTTTCTTTACTTTTCATGGCAAATCACTTGAAGATTTATGTAGGTACTACAAACTAAAAATACCAATTTTAACCCATGTATTTGCACGGTTTCTGTTTATTTAAACCCGAGCAATGCCGGGTTACAAAAGCTTGTGTATAATAATCTGGTTTTTAAATAGTTTTACCTAATCGATGTGGATATAATTATACAGAAATGTCATTTAAAATTCTGAAAAACATAGATGCATAACTATTAATTTCCTCCAAATGATGTCATATTTGAGTCTTTGACCTTCTATATGTGCGTGAATTATATATAAGATGGACATTTATAAATAAACATTTGACATCAAAAATATAATTGTACCGATGTATATTAAAAAAAATCAACATTCCATGCCTAAAGCAACATTCTTTAAAAAAATATCCAACAACCTTTTTCAGATGCCTAAAGCGGAAAATGTACGACCAATGTGTGCTGCCAGTATTGACCTATGGGGTAGAAACTTTGACTCTAACCAAGTCGACTATCAAGAAACTCCGTGTAGCTTAAAGGAAGCATGAAAGAGCGATGCTACAAATAAAACTCTCTGATCGCATTAGAAATGACATGAGTGAAATGACAATTAGACAGACTAGATCAGTGGCTAACAAACTATTGCGCATTAACAAATTTTACAATGACTATGGACGTAGGACCGACGATGTGTTGCTGCCCAAGGTTTGGAACCCCATGCCTGCCTGTTTGAAGCAATGCGAATCCATCGAGGAGTTCAAAAAGAAGGTTAAAGGATACATATTACACAAAAATCCTCGATGGTTGATCTAAGAATTGGGCACGGGATGTTCTGGACTTTGTGGGGCGGATAGTTTATTATAGGTATAAACATAATATTATGTACAATATTTATTTTTTGACTGTTTAATTTTATTATTGTAATGTAAGATATTTAAGATCACAGCCCAAAATCCCCAACAGGGATTAGGCAAATAATATAGACTTTGTTAACATATTTTTTATTAATAAAAGTATAAAAAAAAACGGAAATACGGAGATACGTAGAAGATCGGGAGTTACGGATGTTCTGGTAAGACGGAGTAGGTACATCTTTAACAAAACGTGTACGATTACTGACACCACCCCACATCCCAAGGACGTTAAATTTAAATACTTGGGAACAACTGATCTGAAATCGAAATTACCAATCGGCACAAGAGACGCCTTCCAGATTCTGCCCATGTTGAGAATTTCCAGTGATAGTTGGCAAATAGAGCACTATTCTTTGATCCACAAAAATTCCGACACGTTCCTATGACAACGCGGTAAAAGATGAACCAATTGGCACAGACATGCTCTGAATTGAGGATGCTGATTTCTGCCCTGTGCTCCCGAGAAGAGTGTTGAAGGGTGAGATGATGATGATTTACAAACTACATAACTTGATAAATGCGCATATTTTCACAAGACGAATAAAAAAAATTGTTAGTGAAGAAAATTTATTTGTTAGTGTCATTTTTTTGTTGTTGCGAAAACAGAAGTGTTTCAAGTAAACCTTTAACCTAGATTTGACTCCACTGACCAATGGACAAGTCGTAGGTATTCGAACTCTATTCTAAGTAAGACAGGTCATCAGTACCTCGAGTGAGTATATTCCGTAAAAAAAAATAAAACAAAAATAACAATGAATTACTTAATTTTGACCAAAAACATAATCCGGGTTTAATGATATCATGAAATATTATTAAATAACGATATCTCTGGTAGCTGGTGAACTGTTCGTAAGCTGCAAGTACATACTTATATTATCTTAATTATTCCGCCTTATTTTGAACCGTGAATGTTAGATGATTTCCGCGATAAAATTATATGAACATCCGCTGCTATACGTTTAGATAAATCACAAATAGGGATGAGAAGATTTGACGAAATCTCACATCGAAAATATTCACTACGGAAGACCCTCAACACAGAAAACAGTCTATCTGCTTTTTTATATGCAGGTTGTTACTTGTTAAGTAAGTCTTATCTTGGTGAAGGCTGTTATTGATTGGAACAGGAAGAAAATCACAATGGTATATCTCACCAATCACAATACAATGATAATAAGTATATACCTTATAATAAGTATTATCCAATATCCTGGAGTTAACAACGTTCCAAAAAATAAAGAAATTTTACTTTTATCAAATTCAGCGATGAGGTTTGTCAACCATCCGTAATGTGTTGATTTTTGTTGGCACGGAGAAGACAGCTTGCATGTTTGTTTTATGCAGATGGTCTACTTGCTGCACAGTGTCCTCAAGGTACCATGAACAGCATTGTCCAGTGGGCCTAGTCAAAACACATTTAAGCGTTACGTTTTCGTTTCGTTTTCGTTCAAACGCGGACGATGTTGCGAGAACGTGTCAATTTTCGAAGCTAAAATACACAAGTAGCTCCGAAAATTGACGCGTTCTCGCAAAGTAACGTAACGCTTAAATGTGTTTTGACTAGGCCTACAGGAAATAAATAAAAACCTACCTGCTTCGTTAAATTAGGCTAAATTTAAATATTAACTACAAACCTCTTTGCATCTCTAGGAAATTAAGATTTAGGTACTAAGTACAATAAGTTATACCTTTAGGCAAGTAAAATAAAATAATATCAAATATATAATAGTAGCAAGTGCTTAAGTATTCGCTAAAGTACAATGAAATTCGTTACATTAAAATCTATGTACCTACAATTGTACATAGTACAAAAAAATATTGCATACAGGTTGGATGGCAAAAGTGAATTTACAGAAATTTATAGAAAACGCTGAAAGATCTACTTATTCGTAAGTGGATACCTACGAAATGATTAGGTACGTAAATCAATATAAACCGTTTCAGTTTTGATCTGAAAACGTCTGACCACATATTATCTATCTAGCTATAAAAATAAACTGAAGTGGCTAACTGTGCGATAAAGACGATGTTAAATTTAAGATGTTGGGTAAGATTATTACGCCAAGTTGCTCAGGGCCCCCGGAAATTGGACCGCCACTGCGCTCAA
Organism: Athripsodes cinereus; assembly: GCA_947579605.1. Lineage (NCBI taxonomy): Eukaryota > Metazoa > Arthropoda > Insecta > Trichoptera > Leptoceridae > Athripsodes > Athripsodes cinereus. The sequence continues at coordinate 18,757,927 of OX388329.1, forward strand.
GGGCTCTGGTATGTCCGAAGATGACCCTGCCCTCCTGCCTCTTCAATATAAATAAAACCCAGAAGACCGAGTAATCTCTCCTCTTTGCTATGTGCGTACTTGCTCTTTGTTGTGAACTTATCTGCTTCACTTGTCTCCAGAAAGAATCCTGAGGATGCCCGCATATACGAGAGTAATAAGATGAAGTAGTGAGTATTTTTTGGAAAAGGGTACCAAATTTATTTACATCAAAATGCCTCCCACGTATTATAAATAATAAAGTATAATTACATACGTGTAATTGAAAATCTATTGACATCTAAAATAAACTTTAGTTATTGACATCTATCGATAATGCTACAAAGCTATTGTTTAACTTGTTAAGAAGCGCGGAATATTTTATAATCAAAAACATTATAAAATAAAATCGTTAGATGGCTCTTTTCACTGTTAATAAAATTATACCTTTTATCCAGAAAATAATATTGAGTAGAAAATAGTGTAGAATTGTAATATTAGGTTATCTATTCAATTATTATAACATATCCAGATATCTGATAGTAATTCTAAGATAAAAATGGTTATATTTACATATAAACATTGATTTAAAATTTACGATAATCTGTTGTTGTGTAACGATACGGTTTTACATAATCTTAATGTGAAGCTAGCTGCAGTTTAAAATCTAGCCAATAGAGAATGGACGTGCGTGCGCAGAATAAAATAGTACGGAACAATATTGAGACAATCCGTAGTGCACATTATGATACGACCTTTAAAAGCTTCACGCCAGATAATTTGTAGTTGTATGTGTAGGTATACATATTTATATACTTATCTCTTTCTCAGTCTCGTGTGCGCGCTTTGCGTGAGGGGTGTGTTGATCTCGGCGGCATTGCGGTTTATTTTGATTATATTTATGACAGACATAATTTATAATAAGAAATTTGTTATGAATATCGTGTCATTTATAGATATGAATTAAAATAAACAGAGAACTGTACAATAAAAATAAACGACGATCATTTAAAGTCCAACAAAGTATCGCATATTTATAATTTTATATAATACCGCACACATGAACATTCATATGAGAATAAATGACAACAAACAGTGACTTATGAATGATATTTTGACAGTTTTTTGCATGTGCTTTTCATGGTAAGTTTATTTTATATATTTTTAAAATTAAAATAAATACTTCATGTAATCTAGTAAAAAGTACCCAACATCTTGATAATTATATAAATTATACACATTTATTTATATATTATTATTTTGATCACTTAAGTGTTTCTAAATTTACTTTGAAACATCTTGTAGGTACCTATATAGATATTTACCTATTTATAATCGTCTTAGTATTAAATAAACACATTTTTATTGTTTTTATTATTATTCAAACGTGGTTATTATATTTTTCCATTAATTTAGAATAATTTTATATCTATTTATTAATTTAATTATATTAGATGATAATGATCATTCACTTTTTAATGCTTTTTTCACATATTTATTTCATTTAAAATTATATACCTACCTACATACATAATTTTAAATCGTATCTCCTATATTAATATTAAACACATACATACCTACTTGATAAATTTATATCTATCCAATCTTGACAAGTTGGTGTTATATGTAAACCTGTTCCAGTGACCAGTTCAAATGTTGTGAATCTTCTATGTTATATTAATATTGAATCAATTTTTGCATAGCTGTTGTTGCCAACACGTATTCTACAACAAAATGTCTATACTGTTGGTTGCAGAATACGGGTTATAATAATAATAGGTATATTATATAAATACTGGAATAAGAGTAACTACCCAACATATTTGATATTTCTATACACAACAAAAACAATAATAATTATGTAGGTATGTATGCTAGAATCATACCTACACGTTATCACAATTTACAAAGGATTACTACTTTTTATACCGACTACCCTGTTTTTAGATTTTATATAGGTACTGAGATAAAGACATTTAACAAACAATAATTCTAGAATACATCTGAAGTAGGTATAAAGAACAACTAAAGATGTAAGGGAAAGAATGGGGAGTTGGCGTCGATTGTCTCGGGTTAGTTCAACATTCAGTATCAACGGGTAATAAAAATATATTATTCCCTTATATCTATTTTTTTTATTTCAATAGATACAACAGTTTTTAACATTAATAATACAGTTAATTATTTACATTACCAATGAAAGTATCTAAACTATCAACAATTTAATATTCTTCTAATGTTCTTCTAATCTTCTAATGTTCTTCGAAAAAAACACACAACTTTCTTTCTAAGGCAATAATGATGTTATGGGGTGTTCACATTTGGCGAATATCGCCAGGCGAATTTCAAAATATAACGTCAGGCGAAAAAACAAAATTCGCCGTACGCCCATTGATCGTCACACCTGTTCACACAGTCCACCGATTTAGAAACGATCTGTCAGATGCACTTTGATTTTGACACTGTTTTCAAAATGGCGGACGTCGAGATGAAGATCGCGAAGTGTTTATTTTTAGTCGAAAATGTTATAGTAGAGGTTATAAGGCGCCTTTTAATTAAGGAAACAAACGCCACAAACCAACAAAAAAGATAACAGCTGTCACGAAGCGGGAAACATTATAAAATTTATAGGCTATAAAGCTTTTACCATAGATACGAACGCCGCGCATATCTGCGCATGCGCAAATCGTTCAATCGGCCGAGAAAGTTGGAAGGTGGTCAACTCGAGACGATATCGTTTCTACTGGTTTTTATCGTTTCAGACTAGCTGTCATTTTGTTCAACGGTTCAAATGGCTGGCGATATTTTGGTGCCCTGGTGATATTCGCCAAATTGAGAACACCACATTATGCCACATTCGTCAAATAATAAAGGTACTTTACTCACAATTAGGTATATAATACAGCACGTGTTCTCTTAAAAAACGATCACAAGTCGGCTGACCAAAGTCTTGAGTAGATATAATGAACGATTAAAAAAAACGCTTAGGTACATAAGATTGGTACTTGACGGCCGGAAAAGCCATTTTCTTAACCGCTAACACTTTTTGCAAATGATGTCTGAAGAATTGATCATGTTCAAAGATTACTAATTAATTTGTGTGGAAAACTCTTAGTTTAATGCTTGATCTCTCCTGTATTAGGTTAAAGAAGAATAGGAGAAAATGTTATTCAAATATGTTTTGATATCATTTCGACTATATCCACTTTGTCTAACCAACAGACTTTCCTTTATCAACATATTATTATAAAATGGACAAAAATTATCTTCTACATACCTAATATTATATCATTTGTATACGATGATGCTTTCAATAATTGCTGTGTAAAAAATAAACAGACAACTAAGAATATAGATTACGTGCATATATGAAATTTTATGCAGTAGAGTAGTTTTATGTGGATCCTACTTACCTAATATTTTCGGCTAATGTGGTGTTCACATTTAGCGAATATCGCCAGGAAACCAAAATATCGTCAGCCAATTGAACCGTGTAAACAAAATGACAGCTAGTTTGAAACGATAAAAATTAGTAAAATTGATATTGTCTCAAGTTGAGCACCTTTCTACTTTTTAATTTTATGGAGCGATTCGCGCATGCGTAGATGTGCGCGGCGTCCGGATCTATGGTAAAAACTTTATAACCTATAAATATAATAATGTTTCCCGCTTCGTGACAGCTGTTATCTTTGTTGTTGGTTTGTGGCGTTTGTTTTTGATTAAAAGGCGCCTTTTAACTCTACTAGAACATTTTCGACTAAAAATAAACACTTCGCGATCTCCATCTCGACGTCCGCCATTTTGTGAAGATCAATGGTTGTCTTTTATTTATTTTTATTTATTTATTTATTTATACAATATACGGCGTGAGCCTTTTACATGTTAGCAAAAAAAGTGTACCTAAGGAACAACAACAACAACAAAAAAAACTAAGTAATCACAGTATATACAAAACAATACACCACAAGACAAGATTAACAACAAGATAATTTAAAAACAATAACAAAAAATTGTATATGAATAAGGTCAATATGAATAATTCAATTTTGGTATGTCAATATAAGTAAGTCAATACAAACAAGTACATAAGCATGTAAAAAATATGTCAAGAAATAAAATTAATTATCAATAATGATAATTTAAATGTTATTGATAAAGTAAACATATACAGTAAAAAAACAATTAGACATGAACAAACTTTTGAAATAAAATAATTTGTTTTTTATGCAAATGAAATTCGCCTGGCGATATTCGCCAAATGTGAACACCCCAAGAATAATCTTATTTGGTTAATCAACTATGTTATCTTTTGAAATGTTATATTCGATAAAAAAATATCGATGAAATAATATGATAAAAAACTTTTATGTAATTACGACCCGGATATTTTGTACATCAGCTGACCGAGTTTTATTGTGTTCAAAATACGGAATTAATTTTCGCTAGTAGACAATTGTGGAGTAAATAACGAAGTGTGTACTAGAAAATGGAAAACATGTCAAGGTAATGATAGGAGGCGTGGTTTGAAGTATGAAAATTACTATACTCGATATCAGAATCAGAAAATATCTTCATGAATAGGTATTTATAAATACATACTCGTATTATGCGTATTGGGAAGTCAAGAACATAGTGGATATACCTATTCGTATTTCAGTGGCGCGTTTCGACCGCGAAAAAACTTCTTTCTCGCAGCTAAAATATTTATTATATAATACAGTATACTTGTCCATCCCAGTGGTAACACACATGTATGCAAGAATGATTTGGGTATGGATTGAAACTGTGGCATAAATATAATAAAATTTAATTTGTGACGAAAAATACTCGATAAAGTCTTTGAGAATGGGTCATTGTATTATATGAAGAAAAAAGATTGAAACCTAGCAATAATAATGTACACATAATCTACGTTGTTTTTGGTATGTGGAGAGAATAAAACTGGACTCAGATATGATTAAATACTAGGACTTGTGTGATGAGCCCTATGAAGACTTTTAAAGCTAAATCGTGTACAACTTTCTGTTTACTTTAAAAGGGCATGATAATGTATATAATATAATTATTTATATATAACACATGTCATAATAGATACCTAAATTCAATATACCTACTGTAGTAGTCAACTAAGCAGCTGTTGCTCCATGTATCTGTAACAATAGGTTGAATACAACACATACATTTATACTCTTATATAAAAATAATAATATGACAATAAGTTATATCTATCTAGTATAATGATAAATTCTATAAAAATACGTGGGTATACAGCGTGTATATGTGGAAGCCGTTATTGATATATATAATCCATAAATATGTGTTTTTTGATGATGAATGTATGTATATCCACTTATATCAGTAATATAATATTAATTCTTTGATTTCTTTAGGCCAATAGACTGTGATAAAAGTTATTTGTAAGCTAGATATGATATACTCTTATCCATTTACCTATTTATTTCCAATAAACATAATACATTAGAGGATCATTTAAGTAAATAAATTGTGTACCTTAATCATAGATCATAGTAAAACAAATTATGTAGGTTTTAAAATATCATCATATTCCCAGAAGTCATGAATAAATATATTTTGATAAAAGAATAAATAGATCGATTGAAGATAGAATAAGCTAATTTAAATGTAATTTGGCTAATATAAAATATGCAATTAAGCAATACCATTGCTAAATTGCTTATTATTTTTGTTACACCATCACAGCACATCTTCCAGAACCGGAGTAGAAGCAAGTAGACTAGTTACATTTAATAAAATTGTAAGTTTTTACCACACTGCTTACTTTTGTGCTTATATATGGGCATGTGGGGTGTCAAACATCTAGGTTTTTCATTAGGAAGAGTTTTTCAATACTTTTTCGTCGTTAACGCTTAAAAAAAAAATAATAATCTTTATTGTGGTATAAACAAAGTAGCACAAATGGCGGGTTTATTGCCATTAGGCAATTTCTACCAACCAACTCAATGTGAGAGAGATACGAGATACCGTCGTTGCATATTCAAAAAGGGACATGTGAATTCATAAATGTTTTGACATTTCTAGAATAAACCGCTTATAATGATATCATAACCATTTTATAAAGTAATTCTTAGTATCAAATATTAAAATTCAATACTTAAAGAATAATATCACACGTCAATAAAAAGTCCAAGCTACAATTTTAATGCCCTAATGAACAGTTTTAAAAGAGTATGCCTAAATAAAAATGTGCGCACATGTCTCTTTTTGAATATGCAATGACGATACATTAATATTGATGTACATAGTTAAGTACATAAAAGAAAAGATAAAATAAAAAATAAATAAAATATATATAGGTACATATAACTTAAGTAGGTATAAGTACTAAAAACAAAAAGCATAATAAAATAATATAAATAGTATAGACTAGGTACGCTTACTTCATTTTTTTCAATAAGATTGTGTAGTTTTAACTCATGTATTTGGACGATTATCTGTTTTTAAACCCGAGCGATGCCGGGTTATAAAAGCTAGTTTATTAATAAAGTTCTTTAAAGTCATTGAAAGAAGCTCGTCCAGACCCAATGGACGGAAAAGCTATAGTATAATATTTTAGCGTTTTATGTAGTAGCAACATTTTATTTGAAATATACATAATATATTATTAATATATTATTGCTAAATTAACAGGTAAGCTACGAACGTTATGATTTACCATAATAATATGTATATCGAACATCATACCATTGTTATATTAATTGTTCGACATGTTGAAAAAGATAGAACATTTACCTTTAATACAAAATATGTATATTATTTTTATCAAGTAATTATTACTCACTTGATGTTCAAACATGTTTGTCATTGTATAAGATTTATTGGAAGACATTGCCTCAAGAAATACGTACACCTTTAGTACAAATTGTTTTTTTGTAATAAAATCTTTATTACTTATTATTTCTCTTGGCACAAATCATCCTAGTATGTTGAGTATATTTCCGTAAACTTAGCAATAATGCTGTTATATTTTAAGAAAAATATTCAACCACTACAAACAGTTCCACAATATTGTCTATGTCTTACTTTTGTTCTAACTATATTATAATATGCCCTTATCCCCCTCCACTGTTCATGTCTTATCAGCCAACGATGTTATTGGTTGGTGTTACTCTGTGTTTGTTTTAATATTGAACTTATGTTCACCGAAGGTGGTCGTATAATGTCCCGAGACATAAAAGTACACTGCACACGAACAGTGTTTTGATTGTAACATGTTTTAAGTGTCTGACATAAGCAGTAATTAGAATAATTATAGTTTTAAATTTATCGCTCGTTTCGTAAGACTATAGGGAATGTGAACAGTGTTTCGATTATGGAATTTTAATATTACGCGATAATTCAGTGTGGGTTCCTGAAAAAAATATATCAGTGTTCCGAATTAAGTACATATTTTGAGAATAATTAGGAAACAAAGTTTGTTATTGTGGGTAGGTATATACCTATATGTTGAATTTTTATTATTTTTAATTCTTCTATATATTATAATATATACTATTCTATATATACCTACTATTCTAAAATTACACTTCGATAATATTGTTAATGTTATTATACGGTTTCTCGTTAGTAAATAATATGTTAACAGTAGTAGAGGGAGATAGTCAAGTAATCACTTTATAAATCGTGTACCCCTTTCTAGTTTCTCGGGCTATACATAGATAATGTGATACAGTAATATATTCCACTCTCCTTTTCAATATCATTTTGAGAAGATATGTAAGGAACGACTTGTACACATATTTTAGTGTACTTTTTGTCCTTACATTCAGACACTTTCAATTGGGGGGTTGGCCTGACGGCTCAATGTTTTTTTTCTTCTTTAATGAACGTTTTGTCAACTCTCTGTGTGTGTCTTTGTGAAATAAATAAATAAATAAATATAATCTCTTTTGTCTTAAACTAACACAATGAGTGCTACTATTTGCTTAATAATTCTATCATCTTTCCGACATTTTCTGGTAGATGTAAAAGTAGTTGTAATGTTAGATTATCATGTTTTTCTATCAGTTTGAATACGAGTTTAAAATTATGCAATAGCAAACATTTGTACTAATCTAAAATATTTAGGTTGATTTAGGTTTATTTAGACTAAGTAACTATCTATAGTTAAAACAAATATTGACATTATTATTTCAAACAAATCTAGAGCTACCAACATAATGAAGTAGCTTATAAAAAAATAACAGAGGTCTGTAATTATGTAAGACAACAGCCGTGTAAAAAAAACTACCAGATTAATACAACAAGAAGATATCACATTTATTACATGTTATATGAATAAAGGTATACGTTGTTTTCTCTAATAGTTTTCTGCGATGCTGCCTTTTAATGATACATACTTCTATTCATTCTTCATAATACAGTATATCGTAGGTTGAAAAAAGAAAAGTAAAGTTATTCCATTCGTGATTTTCATAAAGCTCCGATGTCATATTATGTAAATGCCTTAGAGTATTTATTATTCTAGTTAAGACTAGTATTGTTTATGATGGCAAGTTATCCCAAACATCTGCGTCTATTAAAAGTAAAGTGGCATTATTTAACCAGTTTTTAAAGTTACTAGCTATAATCCCACTGACTTGAAATGGAAAAAAAAATTCCAAAATACCTTCGTTCAATATTGAATATCGTTCTTTAATTACCAAAAAAAAAATACAATTTTATTGAATCACGATTAATGTGAATTTGAAACAATTTGCTTATTTTCTTATAAAGTACCAAATTGCTACTTTTTATGATAATTTATAATGTATAATACACGACGTCACAAAGAGATTCATGTTGTGGATTTTTCAAATTGTATATTTTTGACAACAAATGAACAGAAAACAAATTACTCAGTATTTAACAAAAAATTAAGAAACTTAGAATTAAATTATTATATACGGAAAAATTACCATCACGGCATTTGCTAAAATTGGGATAATTAATGAACTAATCGAATATGATAAACATACTGATTGGAACCTTCGTTGTTCTAAAAAATAAGAGAATCTGTGGAATACTTCATTATTAAATTTAAGAAATCTTATTCGACCATAATTATATGAGTAGTTACTGCATTTTACGGAACGCTTGAGAAATTTCAAATAAAATATTTTCATAATTGCTCTTCTGTTGAACTGAAAAAGGCCATCATTATTTAAACAGGGTAACGATTTAAAAAAAAAAAACATTATACCTATTAACATCCGCTTACAGTTTACACTGATTCATGTGCAGGAACGTACAGTACAAAAGCCTTAATATTCTGTGGTCATAGGGTAATTTACATTTAATACACCAAAGTATTTTTTTAATATATTTCTATTTTTATCCTCTCTGCATAGTAGATGCTCGGTTGTCTAAATCGCATCATTTACAGCACCTTGTGTTCATAGACTCCATAAAGCGCTTGGGGGTAGATAATGACAAAGAAACTCACCCTAACCGCTAAAAAGTTATAAACTACTTGTCGTTCGAAGCTTTCTATGTACATACCTACATATTTAGGCGCTTTGTACGCGATGTGAAATGTATTGCAGAGATATTTCGAGAATGGCAAACAAATAAGAAAATATGTTTTCTCTCCTTTTCATCCCATCCAAAAAATATCTGAAATGAATAAATATTAAAAAAAGTGATTCTGCACATAATGTAATAAAATGTTACATACTTACTTAGACAAAATATATCCTCAATAGAAACATTAAACAATCATATAAAAAATATTCATTTTATTTGATAATTTAAAATATACCCTTCCCAATCTTGTTAAGAACATCCTCGGATAGTAGTTAAAACGAGAATAATATGAATTATTGTACATTTTAAATTGTCATTATTAATACGTACCTACATTATAGGTATACTTAATTGCAAAGAGTAAGTATGATCTTTGCTTAATTGTATAAACTATCTTAAGAAACGAGTGAGCATAATAATCGCCTTTCCGTCCCGTAAATACGTCCCGATGTTACTTTAGACTGGGATATTTCTGCATCGCGATATATCGAACAAAATATACAAAAAGTACCTAGGTATCTACGAGAATGTCGAATGAGACACATTTCCGATGTAGGTATTTCGCGTTGTACGAAAGCACTTTTTAACATTTTGGAACGAAACAGTTTCAAATCCTATGATGAAAATACACAGCTTAAGCCGTTTCATTACTTCTCAACATCGAATAGTTTATTCTATAAAGGTATTAGATTATACAACGATCTTCCTGCAAACCTAAAAGAGGCTCGAAGTCTTTCCTCTTTTCGGAAGAAATGCTTGCAATATGTGAAACAAAAATTTTAAATTTGAAAGTATATGAATGTTAGTAAGTTAAGAATAAAATGTGTACAGTTAGTTGAGTATTTATATAATTAAGTTCAAATAATATGTAGGTAGTATATAAAAAGAAAAAGTTTTTAAGTTAAAAAAAAGAAATCGATATATGTTTTACTTGAATAATGTTAAGTAATTTAAGTATGATTGTAATGTATATAACTAGATAATTATAGAATTAAGATGAAATTAACGTGTAAATAAATTATAAAAGAAATTTTAACTTTTATAATTTTATAAATGAATAAATAAAAATAAATAAATAACTTCTATACATAATACCTACCTAGCAGGAAAATTGGAATGGAAAAGTTTATTTATTAGGAATAGTTGAGGGATAGCGTAGAACATACTACTAAGAATTGACTCAGTTTCATCGTGTTGCAAAGTATCTGCGGTATTCTTTTGAATAAAGGTGTAAACGACAGTGATATATGTAGCTAGATATTATCTAAAACTGTATCTTATTTCGTATCATAGAAAATATTGCCAACACTAAGTAAATCGCATTGTCAAAATATTTTTTACATTTTATATTAATAACTTATTCAATTAATGTCTATTATTTATTGAAGAGAAACAATACGATACAATGGTTACGTTTACTCCACTGCTGGTTATTTTAATATGATTTCTTTCAACTAATCCAATTCAGAGAAGATATTCCTACAATCGTTAATTATTTTATAAATAACAGGACACTAATAAATATGCCGTTCATTTCTCTCTCTTCTTACATTCGCATGTTTGTAAATGTCTATCTCCTTACGCGAGTAGAATAATATTTAGTCCACTTTGTACCTTCGTATTATTATTATTATTATTTTAGTTCTACACAAGAATTGTAAGCAATTCGAATTAGTTTTTCATGGCGTCCATTCACCCCTAGCAATAATAAAACACTAGGAATCTTAATCTATGTCCAAATTCCCCCTACTTCGATTTACGATCATTCGTGTCTGAGACTTGGATGGCTCTTCTCCCTATTTATACTTACATTATAAAATATTAAATCTTACTTAAGGGAATATATTATGTCAGAAGAGAAAAGGGAACTTACGTACTTACAAACTTGACTTTCATCGGTACACTCTTGGATATAGGCCTCATCAAAACTTTATTAATTATAACGAACAAATTTAAATCTTAAAAATATAATTATGACCAATCATACATATTTTATTTAGTACATTATGTTTAAGAAGTGTGTGTCATTTTATGCTTAATATTAATATTTGAAAATAATAAACAAACATCATCAAGTAAAAATTAATTGATGATAAAATTAAATAATTCATTTTATAAATGTGGATATTATAAATATTCCCTCTATTTGTCGTTTACTATAATGGAGTTGGATCCTTGCATCTGGTCAAAATCGAGCAATTCAAGATGCAAGGATCCAACTCCAAACAAATTCTCGTTGCACGTAAGTGCTGTCAATCACACAAACCCTAACCCACTCCGAAAAACGCGTAATTGGCAAGCCCAGAGAGCGTTATCCCATATCTCCTCATTCCCAAGCGTATCATATCCTTAAAAGTCCTTTCTTCTTCCTTCCGTTTACTATAAATAGGTAATACAACAAAGTATATTTTTATTACAACAACATTTTGTGTGAATAATCGACATAAAATGACATTTAAATTACATGAAAAAAATAACATTTGATTAATTTGCTCATTTATAATAGTTAACTCATTCATTCTCAGTAACATTTCAGTCAAAATCATCAAATAATTGTTATTTATAGTTTGACATAAGCTATCATAGAATAATAAATCTACCTAATATTATAGTAAAACATACATATCGTCCTCTTCATTCTATGTATATGAAAATAAGATATGTTGTAGAATGGTTGGCATTCCTTACCGCTGAGTTGTAGGTAAATGTTATGTATAGGATTATTGAAGTTGAAAATTCTGCAAATTTTTTCATTGTATACCTACCTGACCTCACCATGTTTGTTATTATTTTGCGCTTCTGATCACCTGTAAACTAGTGTATGACCTCTAAAGAAGAATGAAATGAATACTGCATAGCTTTAAAATTCTAAATATGTAGGTACAGGAATCTGAGATCTGTAAAGATTCACGTTTCATGACATGATTTCTTGTATTTCATTTTTTTTCTTGTTCATTTTTATTGCAAGAATTTTTCAGTGAAGCTTAAAATGTTTTAAATTTCTGCTAAGCGCGAAAAATGTGAGAATTTAAAAGCATATTATCGCATAAAAATAATATATGACCATTTACAATAAAATAATTTAGTAGTCACTGAGCGTCACATTAGTACCTACGTAATCTTTTAATGTCAAACCTTAAACGTTGGACCTATAAAATATTTATTCTATTGTTTGAGTCCATAATACCTATACGTTCTGTGAAAAAACAATTGACTTACATTTCAAACATTAATATGCTTAAATTTTTGCATTCTATCTATCTATCTACATATATGTAATCTCACACCGTGTCCCAAGTGGGAAAGGCAGAGAGAGCAGAACTACCGTATTGCTATTTCTTTCGCTTACTCAACATTCATACAGATTCTCATATAGGTATGCTCGATTTTTTTACTCAACGGGAAACCCCCGTCAAAAATTGAAGTACGTATATTATTTAGACCACAAATATTATTTTCATTAATAGAAATATTATTTTGATATTATGAAGGTACATTTTTCTTAGATAGTAAAAATATTTTCTATTATACCATCATACCATCACGGCATATCCCACAAGTGGGGCAGCCAGCAGACCAGCTGCACATAACAAACACGCAAGCTGTCCTCTTCGTGCCAATATAAAACCAAGACATTCAGGATGGGTGGCAAGCCTCATCGCTGAATTTAAGATGCAAAATGTCTTATTTTTTCGAACACCTGCCTTTTACAGGACACTCGAAAACTTACGGAGAAGAGTGGGAGACTAATTCTTTACCGGGTGCTCCACGGGATAAAGTAAAAATATTTTGAGATATCATTAATATGTTGACGTTTTGTCACTAATTGTCAAAAGCTATGTCGCTTTCCCACACAAAATCTGGTGCTAAAAGCAGAATTTTACTAAGCTTTTGGTCTATATTGACCTTATACTCAATTAAATTCTACTTTTTAAAACCCTTTTAAGTGTGAGAAAAGGAATCAAAATTGTGCAATCGGAGCGCAAAGACGTCAGACGACGTTACACTTGACAAACGTATAGATAGGTAGGTACCTACCTACTTAATCTATATAATTATTATCCATATCATCAATATCGCACTGAATTTGTTACAATTCAAAGATAAAAATAAGAATGAACAAGAGGCTAACAATTATAATTAAATAAGACAAATTATAAAATTGGATATTTATTGGTTATCAGCTACATATAATAAAAACTACACATCATTTTATCAAAAATTATTTGTAGTCAAAATAGATATCAAAAAAACTCGAGGCATTTTATCTGAAGTAAATTTATAAATCGATATCAAAGTACCTAGGTACTTATAATAAATATTTGTTATGAAAATTTACTTAATATAATTAATTGTGTTCATTTCGTATGAATGATTTATATGTAGAGTCTTAATGCTTTTTACACCAAATTATGTATGTAACTACTTATAAAAATAAGTAATAAGAACGACGTACGAATGTTCAAGACTTCTTTGTTACAATTTTTGTTACCTAAAATGTCTTCTCTTGTAAAATATGTCTTGTCTTGTTCTTGTCTGGAAGCATTTAGTGTGCTCGTTATAGAAATGTTATGTGCTGGAATACAAATCGTAAAAGTAATAGTCCAAACTGAGGTAGATTTAATGCCAACGCAATAAATAGTACAAAGAGGCACACCAGATATTCGTTAGTACGATATATGTAGTTAGAAAACTCACTGCAATACAAATTTTAAGTTGAAAAAGTTTTTTTTTATGTTATGTAACTCATAAAATTTATTGATAAACGAATACCTATTCAAATACAAAAGCTAGCACTGTTTAAAGATTGTTCAGAAACATTATTTGTGTAAGAATTATAATAAATGCATTGTTCAAAAACTGATTATACGATGCGAACAATTTACTGCGGAATTCATCTTACAGCTATTTAAAATAATAATATTAACCCTTAAGTACTGAGGTAGTATTTTTGTATCACCAACACCGATGTGCCGTCTGACAGACGTCATTTAAAATAAATATTTTAAAAATATTTGCGTAGCGATATTCGTTTTATTGCTACGTACTGTAAAACATTGGTTCATAAAGATGGTAAACAGTAACACATTTTTTAAGAAATATATATTTATTAATGTTTATAATATGTTAAATAATGACATTACAAAAAAGTCGCAAAAAGAAAGTAACATTAAACGGGCCTTTTCATGGCTAAATTATTATTATACTTAGGCAGATTGATAAGTCAGGTAAAAATGGATGAAGCGGTGATGCTAGTATGGAAGTTATAACATGTTTGTTATAAAAGTTATAAAAGTTTTCAGCAAAATGGCTGCCGCGTTTGTTGAAAATTGACCAATAACGTGAATGAGTGACACTTTCCCAGACTAATTTTCGACTGTTTGAACGAAACCCAGATGGATTCTTACACTGTTTCATCACTTAAAATAAAACAAGGATTCATCTTTACACACCAGAGCAAAATAATAACCAAGCAATGGGTGGAAGCTGAGTGCTCCGAAGAAGGTCAAGGTGGTTCCATCAGCAGGCAAAGCTATGGCTAAGAT